>CM050522.1:82531999-83101282 GCA_027563665.1 Antrozous pallidus
GGCTGTGTGCGAACACCCTCCTGCCCCTGCGGGTCCCTCCTGCCCCTGCGTGTCTCCCTCCTGCCCCTGCGGGTCCCTCCTGCCCCTGCGTGTCTCCCTCCTGCCCCTGCGTGTCTCCCTCCTGCCCCTGCGTGTCTCCCTCCTGCCCCTGCGTGTCTCCCTCCTGCCCCTGCGAGCTTCCCTTGAGGATCCGGTTTAAGGGCCTCCGCTCCTGGCCACTCACCATGAAGGACCGGACCACGACGTCGGGCATCTGGGGCAGCTGGTAGTGCAGCAGGGCAGTGGTGGCGTGGTCTGTCACCTGGGGATGAGGAGAGCGACGAGTGACAAGTCCGCAGGGAAAACGAGACCCGGCCTCTCCTTCCAGCGCACACCAGTCTGCTCTGGACGCCCAGGAGGGAAGGCGGCCGTAAGGAAACCCCGGTCAGTCCGCAGAGTGGGGAGGGCAGAACGGAAGGGCCTGAAGGCGAGTGCAGGGGGGACATTCTGGTAACCTCAGGGTCAGGAACGGGGCTGCTGCTGAGGCCTTTCCCGGGGCCTCACTGTACCCACCTGTGAGGCACCTCGTCCCCAACGTGTGGCCTCCCGCCAGCCCTCCGACGGCGGTGCTCCGTCTCAGCCCCTGGAGCCGCAGCCCCCCCAGCAATACCCCCCTCCAAGCAGCCCCTCCCCAAGCAGCCCCCCCACTCCAAGGCTCAGCTGGGAGCCCCGGGAGGCACTGGCGCCCGGAGGAGCCGCCGGTCTCAGCCCCGCCGTCAGTGGCGCTTCTGGAGCCCATGGCCGAGCCGAGCTCCTTGAGGGCCTGACACGCGCCGCCGCCACCACTGCCACCGGCCGCCGCCACTGCCACCGGCAGCCGCCACTGCCACCGGCCGCCGCCACTGCCACCGGCCGCCGCCACTGCCACCGGCCGCCGCCACTGCCACCGGCCGCCACCCGCCAGCGAGTTAACAGGTTACGGTGAGGTTGACGGTTCTGTCCACACACGGTCTATGTGACTGTCCTCCGCGGGGATTCTTGCATTACAGACGCCGAGACACTCGGTGCATAAGAGAGACAGTGGTCCCCCTCGTGCCCACTCCCTGGCTCCCCCCATCCCCCCCGCAGCGCACGTGGGACCCCCTGAGGGCCCGAGAGCCGTTACGCACACCAGCCAGGTGGCAGCCAGAGGGCTGGGCTGGCCCCACTGGCCAGGTGTCCCGTCCACAGCTGCACTGTGGGCCAGAGGCCGCCCGAAGCGCGGGGACCGGCTCCCCAGCCCAGAGAAAGCTCGTAGGCCCTCTCCCGGCCTCAGTTTCCCCGATACAGTGGCCATGCCCGCAGAGCCTGCCTCCCGCCCCTCCTGCTCCCCTGGACCCTGGACTTGGCCTCTGCCCACTGACCCTCATGGCTGCTTGGCGGCCAGTGAGCCCCACTAGGCCAGTGGTCGGCAAACTGCGGCTCCTGAGCCACATGTGGCTCTTTGGCCCCTTGAGTTTTCAGCAAAGGCCAGCTGAGGAGTACCCTAATTCAGTTAATAACAATGTATCTACCTATAGAGTTTAAGTTTAAAAATTTGGCTCTCAAGAGAAATTTCAATTGTACTGCTGATATTGGGCTCTGCTGACTAGGAGATTGCCGACCATGCTCTAGGTGGACAGCTCGGGGGGGTACGGGCACGCCCATCTGGTCTGTGCTGTGTCCCCGAGGCCCAGACATCACCGGCGTCCAGCAGGGGCTCGGCACAGGTTTGCTGAATAAGAAAGAAACGGAAAAGTGCCCGCTCACCACGGCCCCACCTGCCCGGCTCCTGCCAACGCAGCAAAGCGCGCGTCCGGGGCGTCCGCCGATTCTTCAAGAGCCAAGACTGGCTTTCACGTGAAGCCTTCCTGCCAGGCAGCTTTCTAACCTCTCTACATGGCAGCGATGGCAAGCGGGGAAAATGGCGGCGGGGAGTGGCATGGTGCCAACGGCAACGCTCGCTCGGCCCGGGGGCCCCTGAGCCGGAAAGCGCGCGTCTTCCCATCGCGACGCCTTGCCCTCCTCCCCGCAAGTGCCGCTTTATAAGCCGGGGAGACGTTCCTCAGTCAGAGTTTCTGGAGAATTCTTTCTCCCACACCTACCATTGAGCTCCTAAAGTGCCCCAATAAAGCCCCGCCCCCTCATCACCTCATCGCGGCAGGGGACCCGCCCGCTGTCCCCTGGGCTGGGTGTCCTCCTTTCCCAGCCGGGGAAGGTCCCTTCCGGCCCCAGACCCCCCCCCCCCCCCGCCCCTGGGAGCGGCCTGGACCTGCACTTCAGCAGCCCGAGCACCTGGCCTGCCCCCCCCCCCCCACACACTGCCCGAGGCCACCCGAGGCCACGAAGCTTTGTGCGGGTGTCAGTATCTTTGCTTTCCCGTTGACAATTTGTAACACGCGTGGCCAACGCTGAAGTTCAGGAAACTTCACCCCACTCAGATCCCCAGCTTCTGCTGCAGCATCAGCTCTGGGGGCAGCCACCCGAGCCACCCCGAGGACCAGTGTGAGGAGGAAGCGAGTCGCGCCCTGCGACATGCTGGCCCCGCACAGCCACGGGGCCACCATCAGTGTGGGTCCAGGTGGGCGGCCCGGCGCCCGGCCCCCAGGGCTTCCGCCAGCCCGCTTCCCCGTGCTACCCGCCTGGCTCTCGGCCTTCGGAATGTAGGGCATCTCCCCAAGATTCTGCCAAGAATCTCTGCCCAGAATCCTCTGCTCACGGAGTGCCTGGCCTGCGCCCATCTCCTCCTCCTTTCCTTGGCGGACGCTCCTGGCTGTTTTGATAACTGCCTTCCAGAAACATCTAAAGTGCTCTCACCGACCTGCTTCTCCTCCAGCCGCTCAGGGATGACACCACCACCTGCCCGGGGTCTGAGCCGACACCGAGCTTGTCCAGCTCTCCGGGTGCGGGGCAATTCTCCCGGCTTCTTCCCACATCCGCCTAAGCTCTGCTGTCCCTCCCAGGCCTGCCTCAGCATGTCATCCAAGCAGCCCCCCCAACCCCCCGCAGTGCCACCCGGGGCGGGCATGTCCGCTTTCCTGGCCTCAGTCTTCCCATCTGGAAAAAGGGGTAACTGACAGCACCTGCCACGTGGGTAACTGTGAGCACGAAATAAAACAGCTGGTGCAGGCTGCTTGCTCATCGTCAGTGCTTATTGAGCTGTCACTCAGACATGGCCCTCGCTGCTGAGGACCCTCTCGGTAAGTGCACACAGGACAGAATCCAGACGGGACCCTGGGAACCCTCAGGCCCTGGTCCCGCCTCCTCTCCTCCCCCCTCTGTTGAAAACGCTGCGGGTCCTCAAGTGCCCCCCACCCCCCCAGCTCCCATCCTCCTCTCGGCCAGTTCAGACCCATGTGCTCAGGGAAGCTCCCAGAGTCCCCCGCGGGGACACATGTCACGCTCAGATCATTTCTGTTGGGGCAATTCCAAGGGACCGAATGTGTATGATTCTTCTTTGCAACTTTTGTTCGGCGTCAGTGTCCTGGGGACTGAATTCCAAGCGGCAGAGCCTGTCTGCCCGCCGGACCCGGGGTCCTGCCCTGTGTGCCGACCGGACGGTGGGCTCGTCTCTGAGACACCGGGGAGACGGCCCCTGTGAAGTGTGTGGGGCAGAGAGCGAGGCCTCCGAGGCTGGGGACCGGACCGCAACCAAGGACCCTGGGCCGCGGCCACCCTGGCCGGCTGGGAACCCCGGGGCTCACCGCCAGGCCCGGCCCAGCAGACACCCCGGGACAGGGACCGGTGTCACTCCCCTTGGAGCCGGAGAAGGCGGGTGTGGCTCCGTGCCCTCCCCGTGTCGGGTCGGGGCCAGCTCAATGGACTCCCAGGGGGCGCTGCCTCGCTAAGCCTGGGTCCGAGTGATGAAGCCCGGCTCTCGGACCGCTCGGGGTGTGCACTGTGAGCTAGAAGTAAAGTGGTTGTTGGGGTGACCGACCGAGTGGCTCCTCTGTGGCAGCAGCACTGCCGTCCCCTCCTTCCGCTCCTCCTCCAGGACACGGCCCGCCCACCCACAGAGGGGCCGGGTGCTGGCCAGGCCTGCAAGGTCGCCCTGTGGTGAGGGCGTGCCCTCAGGAACGGCTGCCTGGGATGGGTTCGAGGACCAGCAGCCCCGGCCTGGTGAGTTCCGGGCCCTGCCGGGACCTAGGACCAGGGTCTCGGCCCGGCCCAGCCATCAGCGGCCGCTGTAGCTATTGTCAGGGCTCAGCGAACGGGAGGCTGCGGACGGTAACGAGAACGAGCACGGGGCCCGGGGCTCCGCTCCCCAGCAGAAGCTGACGCAAGGCTGGGGGTTCCTTCCAGCCCGGACTTTCCTGCAGACTCTCAGGCGCTGGCTGCTGGGGGGACCCGCTGCTGGGGGGACCCGGCCTCCAGCCGTCAGGTGGGGTCCAGGCACTTTGGGGGTGAAAGGCCCCCCTTCCAGTACACCCTCCCACCCCCGCTCGGCTTTTGAGTCTGTGCACAAAACCAGGGGGCAAATCCGAAGGAGAGCATGTTGTTTTCCAGAATCAAGGTAAACGGGCTGCTGAAATGTCTCAGGGGGCCGTGAAGCAGGGTGCTGTGGAGCGGGGGGCCGTGGAGCGGGAGGCTGTGGAGCGGGGGGCCGTGGAGCGGGGGGCTGTGGAGCGGGGGGCCGTGGAGCGGGCGGCCGTGGAGCGGGGTGCCGTGGAGAGGGGTGCCGTGGAGCGGGGGGCCGTGGAGCGGGAGGCCGTGGAGCGGGGGGCCGTGGAGCAGGGGGCCGTGGAGCGGGAGGCCGTGGAGCGGGAGGCCGTGGAGCGGGGGGCCGTGGAGCGGGAGGCCGTGGAGTGGGGGGTCGTGGAGCAGGAGGCCGTGGAGTGGGGGGCCGTGGAGCGGGGGGCCGTGGAGCGGGAGGCCGTGGAGGGGGGGGCCGTGGAGCGGGGTGCCGTGGAGCGGGGGGCCGTGGAGCGGGGGGGCCGTGGAGCGGGGTGCTGTGGAGCGGGGGGCCGTAGAGTGGGTGCTGGCGCCATTCGGGTTCCTCCTTCTCCCGAAAAAGCCCTTCCCGGACTGCGGGGTTACTCGCTAACCAAGTCACTGCATTCACGGGCCTGTGATGCTCGCGCCCCTCGCACTTCGTCCCCATGGCAACCAGCGGGGTGCTCTCTCTGTCTCCGTTTCATAGACGAGGAGACGGGGCGAGGCTGTCTGAGCCTGTGGCCTCCCTCCCTGCGATGTCCTCTGCCCCCCCCCCCCCCCCCCCGCCGGCCCGAGGTGCGTCCGGAAGCCGCCGGTGGGATCTGCCACGTGGCTGCTGCTCGCGCGCAGGACAGAGCTAACTGGGCAGCGTTCTCCAGACCCGGGGGGGGGGGGGGTGCTCAGCTCTGCTCTGCCAGGCGGCTCCCCGCAGGCACCCCCCGCTTCCCCACCGGGAGGGCGCTCAGCCAGACGCAGGCTCGCTCCGACAGGCCAGAGGGATGTCCTCCTTCAGCGGCCAAACGCAACGGTTCTCCCCGCGCCCGCCGCGGCATCCAGGCTCTCGAGCCTCCAGCGGGTACAGGCGGAGTTCACAGAAGGAATCGGACTCTGGCGGTTCCCCCGCCCTTCCCCCCGAACTCCTCCACCTGCTGCTTCCCGGTTCCCACGGCCGAACCTCAAAGCACCGGGCAAGACAGGGGTGCCGAGTGTCGGAGAGATTCCCCTGCGAGGCTCGTCCTTCTTGTCAAAGCAGCCCGCCTCCAGCATGTTTCTGTCTGACGCTGTCAACAACAGAGATGTCTTCCGCTCAGCATCCGAGGCAGAAAGAAAGGGGCCCGGGGCGGCCGAAAACAGGGCGGGAAGTCATTTAAATCGACTGCCAGCGCCCCCAGGAGCGGACAGAGCCAGGCGTCCCGGAGCAACGCGGCTCCACTGGGCGCAGAAGCTGCCACAGAGCAGGGAGGGAGCCGCCGGGAAAGCAGCGGGCCGGCAGCACGAGCCCAAAAGCCCAAAGCAGAAGGCGAGCCCGTAAGGCAGGGGTCGGCAAACTCGTTAGTCAACAGCGCCAAACATCAACAGGACAACGACCGAAATTGCTTTTGAGAGCCCAGTTTTTTAAACTTAAACTTCTTCTAACGCCACTTCTTCAACATAGACTCGCCCAGGCCGTGGCATTTTGTGGAAGAGCCACACTCAAGGGGCCAAAGAGCCACATGTGGCCCCCCCAACCCAGCCAAGGGAAAGCAACAATTAAGTAGGAGACAGGGCCAGCAAGGGGGAGGGGAGAAGATGGAGGGACAGAGGGATGCAGAGGGAGAAGATGGAGGGGCACAGGGAGGTCCAGTTTCACCTCCAGGCAGAGAGTGGCAGCTGCCGAGTTTGGGGGCGCCTCCCAGTCCCGGCTGGCCCGCAGCTGGCTTGCTCTGCGTGGGTGCCACGTCCATCACCGCCAGCAGATTCTCTGTCTCTCCTCCCTCCCCCGCCAGGGCTCAGACCCCCCTGGAGGCTGACAGAACCGCTCGGAGGAGAAGGAATCTTTCAGGAGACCTTGAAACAGCTGCCAGTCACTACACCGGAGGAGCCACCAATCAAAACAAGTGTCCCAAAGCGCCTCCACCATATTGTGCGCGGGGAGCTGCGACACCTCCTCCCCAACCCCCCTCCTGGGATCGGAGCGCTGGAGGACACCCCAGCGAGGACAAGCTGTTTCGGCTGCACCCCAGGGAGCTGTCTGCTCACCGAGCACCCGCCCCGGCCGAGGGCTGCCCGCTCCCACGGCCTGGCGGGGTGAGCACACAGGCTCTGGGGCCGACTGCACCGGCTGGGCTCGGGCCTGTCACTTAAAGCCATGACCTTGGACAGGGTGCCCTGTACTTCTATCCGTCTCCTTTCCTCGCTGTAAAAAGCCATTAAAATATCTATGTTTTTAAAAAGGGATTATTCACAAACACAAACTCGGCCCCCGCAGGTTCTAGTCCCTTTGCTCTGAAGCGCACACCCTCTGGTCACCGCACAGAATGTTCCCGTCGGAGCCCGGCCCCGGGCGCTGGGGTCAGCGCCTGCCCCGCCCAGGTCTGGGCAATGCACCTGCTCTCTCCTCAAGGTTTTGTCTTCTCCCGTCAGGGAAAGGGAGCCCGGCCTGTCACTGCTCAGAGGCCGGGATGAAAGGCCAGCGCTGACACCTCAGACCACCCCCCTCCCCTCACTCGCCCTGAGCGGGAAGCCAGGGGCACAGCTTACCTTCTGGAACACTTGGTAGTTGGACTTGGACCATATATCCAGCTGCGGGAACAGGGAGGAGAGGACCGTCAGTGTCAGTTTTAGAACCCGGACCTCAGAACACGCTGCTCCGGCTGCTGCCGCCCAGCTGGGCAGAACGAGACTGAGGACACCAGCCGCAGAGCCATCCGGGGGGAAAGGATTTACCCGGCCCGCCTGAATGTCTTCGCTACCACCTCGGTGACGGAAGGAGCATGTGGAAGGGAGACCGAGGAACTGTGCCCGCTGCTCAGGTCAGCGCCTGTGGCTAGGGTGCCAGGCCTCGAACCCAGGCCAAGGCGAAACGCGGGCAGGGCTGGACGTGAACCCAGGCCGGTCCGCCTCTGGCCACCCTGGGTCCTGCGCCGGGTACCTCCTGGCAGGCTCACCAAACCCCCTCTGCCTTACAGGTTTTCGTGAGAGGTCACACGGGTGCCCCCCACTATTCCAAGGACAAGTGAAGTCTGGTGAACAGAAGCCCCCGGAGCAGACGGAGGCTCAGGACGGGGCAGCTCAGGGGGGCCGCCGGCGTGTCCTCTGGCGCCAAAGAGCCAACTTCATTCAACACACGAGGTCAAGAGCTGAGCACATTGGAACGCCTGGTCAATGGGCCGCCCGCCACCCGCCTCGGGGGCCGGCCGGGGGTCAGGGGCCTGAGACACGGCTGTCCGAGCCTCGTGCCTCGGTGTTGATCCCGCAGCAGCAATCGGCGGGAGACTGCTCCGAGACAGGAAGTGAAGGGCTGCGTTTGACAGGTGAGAACCAACACTGATCCCTCTGAAAACAGCCCCTGGGAATGGAGAGTTGGGCGCGGGCCTGTCGGCTGGTTGGAGCATCGTCCCTTTCGGCTGTGGTTAGAGCGCCCCCAGTCGGACACATAGCTGGGTTGTGGGTTCAGGCCCCGGGCTGTGTGGAAGGCAAACAATTAATGTTCTCTCTCAACTAACTGATGTTCTCTCTCGTGTTGATGTTCCTCTCTTCCTCTTTCTCGCTCTCTCCCTTGCCCTCCCTCTCAAATCAGTAAGCCTGTCCTGGGTGAGGATGAAAAGAAAAGGTTGGCTGCAAAGACAGGCACCCGCTCTCCGGCTCCTTCCGGCTCGCAGTCAGCTTCCTGTCAGTGTCACCGGGTCGGAAACCTTTTGGGGCAGCGGAAGGTTCCGGAACTCTGACCTCTGCGGGGTTCCTGCTGGCCAGGGTGGAGGGTTTGCCAACCCAAGTCCAGGAAACGTCATGGAAGAATCTGATCGACTGAATACCCGTTCACACCCCTTCCCCTTCCCCTGCTGTGCCATCCCTTCCTGGACCCCCCCGCCCCCAGCCCCGGCACCCTCTCCTGTCTGGCTAAGCGACTCACAGGGTGCTGCCAATTTCCACCCCCACCCCCACTTAAACCAGCTGATGGGGCAACACTTTAAAAAGAAGTCTGTAGGCTTATTTTCATGACAGGTTTGCAAGTTCTAGGGGGAAAGTGACATGCTACTTTCAGATAAGTCTGGAGGGAACTCTGAGAAACATGAGTTCTCTACACGGTCCCTCCTTGGTAGGGCGGCCTGTGGGGAGGTTGGGGGGGTGAGCAGCTGGTCACCTGGGGGGGGGGGGGAGTCGGTTAGCTCCATTCCTAGGGAAGCACTGTAGCCCAGGGCTCACACACGCAGCCTTAAAGACCATCCAGACCGATGAGCGAACGATCTTTTGTCTTTCTTCTGACAGATCACCGCCAAGATGACAGGAAGCTGACAGAGATCCCAAATCTACATTCCAGGGAGAGTGACCTCCATGTCTGGGCTGGGAACTGACAGATCTCCTGCCGTTCTAGCCTGTCCCTCCTGTCTGCCCCCCCCCCCCCGCCCCCCGCACAGGGCACAGCCAGCCAGAGACACGGGCCAGCAGAGGAGTCTGCAGACAGGCGGAGGGGCTGCGGTTTTAAGGTGAAAGATGAAATTATTAAAAAACAGCAACATCTTCAGCAAAATGTTCCAAAGGAGAAATCCGGGGGAACGAAGAGCCCACGACGGCCTAACGGGCCCGAGAACACGCGTGTTGGGAAGCGTGCGCTGCTCCTCACCGGTCATCCAGGCCCTGGGGACGCGGGACCAGCTGGGACAGGAGGGGGACAATGCTCCGCTCACCAGGTGCTCCCGGGAAGAAAGGACGGGAACAATGGGCCGATTCTGCCCCGAAGGCCGAGCAGGCGGTGATTTTCCGCTGGATTTACCAGAGAAAGCATCGCATCGGCCTCTGGGGTCAGTGTCCGCCTCTCCGGGCCGGAAGATTTCGGAAACTCATTTCCGGAGCCGCCTCTGACCCAAATGAATATTCATTAGCTCCAGCTTCCAGGCTGCGAGGCGGGAGGACCATGGACTTCACTGGCTGTGCATTCAAATGGGAGCCACTGGAGGCTGCAACGCCCAGCAGCTCTGCCCACAGTGTCCCCAGAAGAAGTGCCGCCCGGCACCGGGCCGGGGAGGACGTGCTGGGGGGAAGCCAACCTCCCTGGTGGGCTGGACACGCGGCCTCCGAGCAGCCTCCGGCTCTGGCTGGACGAGCACTTGGGGGGGGTGGCGAGTACCACGTTCCCAGGTAGATCACATCCGATCCTGGAGGACCCCGGGCGTAGGGACAACTAGTGACAGCAGTGACAGAAACTTACGGAAGAGACATCAGCGTCACCCAACATGGCAGGCCAGGGAGTCTAACACCGTAATGGCCTCCACCACATGACCCCCGCCACCCCAATGGCCCCCACCATCCCCAGTGACCCCCACCACCCCAATGACCCCCGCCACCCCCAATGGCCCCCGCCACCCCCAATGACCCCCGCCACCCCAATGGCCCCCGCCACCCCCAGTGACCCCCGCCACCCCCAATGGCCCCCGCCACCCCCAATGGCCCCCACCACCCCCAATGGCCACCGCCTGTGCAGGTGCCTCTTACTGGCAACCCCGCACTCGGCTGTAGGGCGCCCCCCAGCCATCGCACAAGATGGCAACATCAGACACTGAGGCGCAGGAGCTGAGCCACTTGCCCACATGGCCACGCTGAGTGGATGGCGGATCGGAAACCGGGCCTGTTTCGGAGCCCAGCCCCTCCCCGGGCCCGCAGATGGCCCTGCCGGGGAATCAGGACGCAGCGACAGGTCTGCTATTTGTGAACTTTTCCTTCCCATCGGGGCGCACATCTGTCACTAAAGCTGCAGGGGGCAGTGAGCAGCGAGCAGCGAGCAGCGTGGCAGGGTCTCCTCTGCCGGATCCGATCGTCCCCGCCCAGCGGTGCCCGCCCCAGCACTGCCCTCCCCCCCCTAACAAGAGGCCCTGCTCTGAAGGTCGTCTGAACGGTTTCAAAGGCTCTAACGGATCAAAACGTTCCCTGCATCTCATATCAAACGGGGCTGATGCCAACTCTTATTAGAGGAATCCCACCCGCCCCCGGCCCGCGCGCACACGCACGCCCCACTTTGAAGCGGGAGAAGGCAGGGATCAGCATCACCCCGGGGACGGCGCGGGCCGTCTTTGAAGGCTCCCTTTGATACCCCGCTTCCCCTCTCTTCGCTGCGAGGCTGAGAGCAGCCTTAAACACACGGACGTGGGGTAACGACTGGAGCTGCAGCGCGAACACAACCCAAAGCCCCTAATGAGACCAAGTCCCCGAGACTCCGGCACTCCCGGGCGAGTGTGACGGCGTGACAAGGACAGCGCCGGGCGTGCCGAGTCAGGCTGCGCCCCGACGACACCGCGCTCCGGGCCGGGGAGCCCGAGGGCCTTTTCCCGTTTTACGGGAGGATTCAGCTTCGTATCCAAAGTGTGCACCGCGGGGGGGGGGGGGGGCGGGGTGACCGGGCCAGTGCGGGTGCTGTCACTGTGAGGTGACCACTGGTGGCACCGTGGAGGGAAGCCGCCGCGGGCGTGCGCAGAGTGGGGCTGGGCCACTCCTGCCGCAGGGGGATCCGGGAACCTCGCAGACGTGCTGGCTGCGTTGGGTCTGGAGGACACACAGGGCACCCACAGAGGCTCCCGGCCCCAGCCCCAAACACCCCGGGCCGCCCAGGCCCATCAGCAGGTGAGGCTGCGTCTGGGACCGGCGACGCGCTGCGTTTTACTTGGGACAAACTAGACGTCTCGGCCTCGGGTCCCGGCATGTTTACGAAAGACATTCCCGCTCACGCACCCCGCCTCAGTCCTCGGAGCCGAGCCCCGGTAACGGCTGCGTGGTTTATTCTGACCGTCCGCGAAGGGCTCTGGGAAAAGGGCTCAGGACACGGGGCGGGGTTCGGTTCTGGGCGGAGCAGGCGTTGGAGAGCTGCTCTGCCGAATGCGGCTGCTGTACCCTTAAAGTGACAGGTGACCTGGGCCCCTCAGTCTGCCGGTCCCTGTGAGGGCCGCTGCTGCAGCCGAAAGCGCACAGAGCCCCCTGTGTCGCCGTGGTGACAGGGAGCCGGGACGACGCAGGTTTCCGGACACAACATTCTCTGTGAGCGGAGAGCCCACGCCAGCCACGCATTAGGAAAACCCACGTGTGCGCCTGTGCGTGTTCCTCATTACCCGACTCACCCCCACCCCCGCTGTTCCCTGTAGTTCCCCCCTGGAATGGCTCACTCTCCCCTTTCTCCGCGCTCCCCCGTCACTGGGCTGTGCTCCGGGCCCTGAGGTCTATCCTTGGGACAATCAGGGACAGCCTGTGTCCTCAGGAGCCACGGACAGGGCGAGGTGTGAGCTCTGGCTCAGTGTGACTGCGGGTCTCAGTCTCCTCATCTGGAAAATGGGTCTAGGACCCAGTAACCTGCTCGCCAGAGCCACACGGACAGAGCGGTGATGGGAAACTAGGGGCTCACGGGGTGATCTTTCCATGAAGCAAGGCACCCACGGAGGGACCCCCTCCTTAGGTGGGGCGCATGGCTCCGTGGAGCTGCGGAGACAAGCTGCTTCCTGCGCCCGTTAGCCTCACGGGGAGACGGGGGCAGCTGGCATGTCACACTCGGATTTCCCTCCTGGTCTAGGAAAAGCAGAACGCCGAGCCACGGGCTATGATGTGCTGCGTGGCTGGGCAAAAAAAAAAAAAAAAAAAAAAAAAAAGGAAAAACTCCATTTCCTCAGAAGACACGTTTAAAGAGGCACCTGGGGTCTAAGGCGATAAATCAGGAGCTCATCTAAGGGCCCGGGCCGAGAGGAGAGCGGGCCCGGACGCGGGAGAGGGTGTGCCGAGCGCTCAGCTCCGCGGGGACACCGCCGTGCCGCCGCTCGCCCCGTCCTCGCCGTGTGTCACCGCGTCCGAGCCGCTGGCCTGGCTCCGCACACTGCCCCGGGACGCGGACAAGAACGGACAACGGGCAAGCGGCCGCCCCCCTACCTTGCCGTCTTCCGTGTAGACGTTCTCGCTGTAGCCCTTCACGATGGTCCGGTCAATGAACAGGCTCCGCATGACGACAATCACTTTCAGCACCTTCCCCAAGGTCACCTGCCGAAACACGCGCAGCGTGAGCCCCGCGCCCCAACATGCAAACCTCACGGGGCTGGGCCAGGTGACGGGAAGACGATGCCGGGTGACGCTGGGCTCGCCCTCCTGTGCCAGATGGGGGCCACGAGGGAGGGAGGACGTGCTGGCTGTCCCCTGTGCTAGCCCCCCGAAGCATTTACTCACAAACTCCCCTTAACGATGGTGCAGGCCTGACCTCACCACCCGGAGCGGCTCCCAACTGGCTCAGACCCGTCAGCACGCGCCGGGGAAGGTGACACCCCGTTTTCTCTGCCCGAGATGGGCTTCCTCCCAGCTGGCCCTGACTCTTTGGGGTCAGTGGCCGGGTTCCCAGGGCCGCTGTGGCCCCCCCCACCCCCCCGAGTCCAGGGAGTACCCCTGGGACTGGTCAGGGAGGACGGCAATGCCAAGTACATTCTGACTGTGAACGGCCAGTGGCTGAACGCGATCTCCAAAAAGGAACAGGATCCTGGAAATACAGTTAGGTGCTTTCTCTCCTTTAGAACTTTCAGGAAGTACATGGACGAAAATACACAAAAACAGTGCAGTGTCAGCCCCGCCAGGGAAGAGTGTCAGCCCAGCACTCAGACCGGAAACGGCGTTCCTGGGGCTCCCGTCACTCTCCGGCACCGGATGAGACCCTGTTGGTCTGAGTGAGGACAAGGGCCTCCCCCCCAAACAGCGCCCCTGCAGCTCCAGCGTGCAGTCGGTTCTGGGGTGCTGCCCCCTTCCCATCCCCCCCAGTCCTAGCGGTTGTCCAACTGCCTGTCCGCAGTAAGGGCCTCCTCTTCCCCGACCACCCGACATCCGTTCCTCCACAGCTCCCAGTTCTGAGGTGTCTCTGTGCGGGCCCGAATGGCCCAGAACAGAAACCCGGCAAAAAGCTGGTACCCTTATTCACACTTCAGAGAAAGCTAACAAAACACCGTGTAGTCTTCTCGTTACTGCTATACCCGAACATGTACCGGGTCCCTTCTCATACACTGGACCCCACCAGCTAAGATGCCATTAACCGGAGGCGGGAGCAGCCACTCCATCCCAGGTCCCGCTCCGTCCACGTCCCACTGCGTCCCAGATCCCGCTCCGTCCCCAGGTCCCGCTCCGTCCCAGGTCCCGCTCCGTCCCAGGTCCCGTTCCGTCCACGTCCCGCTGCGTCCCAGATCCCGCTCCGTCCCCAGGTCCCGCTCCGTCCCAGGTCCCGCTCCGTCCCAGGTCCCGCTCCGTCCACGTCCCGCTGCGTCCCAGATCCCGCTCCGTCCCCAGGTCCCGCTCCGTCCCAGGTCCCGTTCCGTCCCCAGGTCACGTGCAGCTCTTTGGCGGCGGCGGGGGGGGGGGGGGGGGGGGGGAGGGGAAGGGGAGGAGGGCAGCACTGAGTTTTAACTCTGTAACTCTAAGCACTGAAATGAGGAGCCTCTGCCTCCTCCCGCAGGGCCCCTGCTTTCAGCACATGTGAACTCTCCTGCGATGCCCAAGGGCAGTGATCCGCAAACTGCGGCTCTCGAGCCACATGTGGCTCTTTGGCCCCTTGAGGGTGGCTCTTCCACAAAATACGAGTCTGGGCGAGTCTATTCGTTAGAAGAAGGTTGAGTTTAAAAAACTGAGCTCTCCAGAGAAATGTCAATCGTTGTCCTGTTGGAATTTGCTCTGTGAACTAATGAGTTTGCCGACCACTGCCCAAGGGTAACCAAGATGCTGTTTGCGTGAAAACACCCCGAGTCTCGCTGCCTTCAACTACCTGAGACATCGCCTTGGTAACTTCTCAAGTTTCCTGAGACGGAATTCAGGAAAAAGTACACGCCACATTTTCCTTTCCGTGTTTTGTTCTGAGGAGCGAGCTTGGGTGTTCCGGGGTTAACGATGACAGGAGCGCTGCTGGGTCACCGCGCAGCCTGCAGAGGCGGCTGTGCACGCGGCTGGCCCTCCGCCGGCCGCTCTGCGGGACGTGAGCTGCTTCCAGTGTCCCCCAATAAACATGGCCGCAGCACACTTTCGTTCACGAAGCTTTCAGGACATGTGGCCTCACTTCTTGAGGACAGATTTGCAGAAATGTAATTATTGAGGCAAACAGTGCAGATATTTTAAGGTTTGGATACCATCTGCCCAAGCGCTAAGCAGGGTCATGCCAAGTAGAAAGGCGTGAACACGCCCATTTCAGTTTGCTGTCGCTGCAACACGCGCCGTTAAAGTGAACTAGCACAAATCCCCCTCCCGGAGCACCCACTTAACTATTTCTCTAATCCTTTATTACAGAAGATCTGAAATAAATACAGACAAACGAAATGGTATAAGGAACTCCAGGGACCCATCCCAACTCAAGGATTACAACTTGTGGCAAATCTTTCATCCTCCCCCATCTGCTTTCCCCTTTCTGCATGTTTGCTTATTTTGTTAGCTAGTTCCTTCCTTCCTTTCCTTCCCTTTCCCTTTCCCCTTTCCTTTCTTTCTGATATATTTTTATTGACTTTTAACAAAAACGAAGGGAGAGAGAGAGAGTTAGAAACATTGATGAGAGAAAAACATCGATCAGCTGCCTCCTGCACACCCCCCACTGGGGATGTGCCCGCAACCAAGGCACATGCCCTTGACCGGAATTGAACCCAGGACCCCTCAGTCCGACGCTCCATCCCCATCCACTGAGCCACACCGGTCAGGGATGGTTACCCTCTCTGTATTATTTGGAAACAAACAGCAGAGTACGTAGTCTCCACGTGTAAACATTTCAGTCTGCGTCTCCAGAAGATACAGGCTCCGAAACAGCAAAGCATCCCGTGACGTCATCAAAACCAGGAACGTCACTGTTCCCCACGCTCAGTGCCGTGGGCGTGCTCATCGGCAGGTTTGTGAGAGGCCGCTGGTCCCAGGACCTGAACACGGACACGTGTGATTGCCGACCGTCTCCTAAGCGGCTCCTGAGCGAGAGGCATCCCCTCTCTACCCCCCTCCACTCCATTTGCTGCCGAACCCGGGTCCTTTCCCGCCCGCCTCCCGCAGCCCGATGCTGACGGCCTCCTGGCGGTGTGCTTGGCATGCGCCTCTCACTCTGCACTTCCCGCAAATTGGTGATCAGACGGCATCCCAGCCATGTGCCACTCCACCCGCAGGAGGCGTGCGAGGCTGGGTCTCACCGGGCAGCCCCGGACCCAGCACTGACCCCGCAGGTTCCACACGGCGGCTTCCATGCGGCCCCCGTTTCCCCTCCCTAGGGGGAACACTTTCATTTTACTTTTTTACTTAAATATATTTTATTGATTTTTCACAGAGAGGAAGAGAGAGGGATAGAAAGCCAGAAACATCGATGAGAGAGAAACATCGATCAGCTGCCCCCTGCACACCCCCCACTGGGGATGTGCCCGCAGCCGCGGTACATGCCCTTGACCGGAACTGAACCTGGGACCCTTCAGTCTGCAGGCCGACGCTCTACCCACTGAGCCAAACGGGTCAGGGCTGCACACAAGTGGGGAGCCTGGCAGTTTGAGGCCCTGGAGTCGGTGTCTCCGAACATCGCTTTCCCCCTGAGGAGCGGAGGGGAGGACAGCTCGGTCGCGGAGTGGCCACCAGGCGCCCACGAGGCCATGCGCCGGTGAGGGTGTGCGGGGGCTGCACGGAGGACGCCCCCTGGTGGCTCTGCCCACACCCACCGGCACTTCACAGAGGAGAGGTGATGGGAAGCCAGGGAACCTCAAAGCCGGGGAGAACTTGGCCTGACGCTACCTGCCTCTCTGCCCACACCGGCGGCTAAGGGAGGCCGCAGAGCGAGGCTGCAGCAGTGCGGCCCCGAGGGGTGACCATGACGCCCCATGGTCAAGGGCACCGGGCTGCAGTCCCTCACCTGCCACCTCGGTGGTGTGGCCCAGGCGAGTCAGACAACCCCGGGACTGTACCGGGCCGGGAAGGCATGGGCCCGCTGGAGGACAGAGGGCGATGGCACGGGAGACACGGCTGCAGGTGCGGCGCACAACTGAGCAAAGAGCCTCCGGCCCCGTTTCCCCGAGTGCGGTGTGCGGGGCGCCGCTCCAGTGCGCACGCCCCTCCACCTGCCGCGGGCTCCCGTGGGTCTGCCTGCGTTGGTTTAACGTATCGGCGTGCACCAGGTTGTGATGACCGTGAGCTTGGGAGAAGGAAACGGCAGTGCGTCCCACACAGGCCAACGGACGCCACCTGCACACCAGCCAGCGCCCGCCCTGGTCACAGGCAAGATGCCCAGGGATGAGGTGCAGGTGGGCTCCTGGCAACAGCTCTGGGATACCACAGACCCAGCTAATGCCATCTGGTGATGAAGCCGGCTTGTCGTTGCCACGGTAATCCCTCTCCTATACCAAGCAGCGCATTTCCAAAGAGCTCCCTCCACAACACTCCCGCGTCTGTCCCCGCGTGTCCGATGGCAAGTTGTGGGCTCAGAGGAAGCCAGCGGGCCTGCCGGCAGGTCAGGGAGGTGCCCGGAGAAACGCTGTCCCGGCCTCGCTCCGCACCGGGCCGAGGGCAGTGGGGCTGGAACGGCTGGTCTTCCCTCTGGTCTCAGCCGCTGCCTGCGGGGAGTCGTGCACAGAGAAGCCCCAGTTCACGGTGGCAAGGCAAGTGGCAGGCAGGAGAGACAGTGGAGCGAGGCGGAAAACAGCAGAAATCTTCATCTCCACGCAGCCACCAAACGCCACCTGCCACAAACGGAGCAAATATGGCGCTGGATCCACCCCGCAGGCCGGGAGACACGGAGCGCTCGTGACCTGGTCCCTCCGGGGCGAGCGCAGGGGAGAGGCACCGTGAACGTGAGCAGCGTCCACGTCCAGGACACAGGCAAGCTGAGCGAAGGCTTAACTGCGCCAGGAACCCGGGACCAGGTGCACATGCGTGACCCAGCACAAAGCCACATGTGGGGGGTGAGGGGTGGCACAGCGCCTGTCAATCCGACAAAGGCGGCACAGTGACCTCGGCTTGGGGGAGAGGGGTGTGTTAAAACAGAGAAGCCACTCACAGCACTCACACCAGCCACTCACAGCCACACAGCCACTCACACCACCAGCCACTCACAGCCACTCATACCACCAGCCACTCACATACAGCCATTCACAGCCACACAGCCACTCACACCACCAGCCACTCACAACCGTACAGCCACTCATAGCCACCTAGCCACTCACAGCCACACAGCCACTCAGACATATAGCCATTCACATCACCAGCCACTTACAGCCACACAGCCACTCACACCACCAGCCACTCACACCACCAGCCACTCACAGCCACACAGCCACTCAGACATATAGCCATTCACATCACCAGCCACTCACAGCCACACAGCCACTCACAGCCACACAGCCACTCACACCACCAGCCACTCACAGCCACACAGCCACTCCGAGATGTCACTCTCCGGGATACACACGGAGAGACAGTGAACGGGCCAGTCGGGGCCTCACCCGGGCTCACAGACGAGGTCCCGGCTAGGTGGCAGTTTATGGGAGACTTTCCCACGGCGGCAGAGGCGGGTGCGGCTCAGACGAGCTGAGACCTCCCCCTGAACACACAGGGGAGTAGCGTCTGGGCTCGGAGCGCCGGGGCAGGAGGCAGACCCAGCTCAGGCGAGGGCGGTCCCGCACTGCCCCCACCTGCCCCAGGACTTTGGCTATAAGACAGATCGGGGGAACCACACGCATGCCCCCTCGTAAAGTCTCACAGCGCGCACTGGCAGGTAAAGGCTCTGACAAGGACTGCGATAGGAGCCTGGCGCGCCGGGTCTGTCTAACCGCCGAGTGCTTCCCGTGCGCACCCACCTCCTTAGCAGCCGGGGCCGCAGGAACCCACTCGGAAACCGTTACGTGAGTGTCAGGAGGAGTCCCCCTCCATGACAAAGGCTCAGGGTGTCCTCTGTGCAAAGTCACCCCACAGCCCCGCCCTCCTGTCCGTGCCGTTCGGCAGCGCCCGGCTTCTTACCACCTCCACCGTCGGCCGCGCGCCAGCTTGACCTTGATGTAGAAAACGTTCATTTGAATCAATACGTAGACAAGGTCACTTTAAAATCCAATTAATATGAACGGGAAGAAGTGCCCGCAGCTCTGTGAGCTGGAAAGGACCAGGTGCGAGTTAGCGACGACAAAGCCTCGGCTGTTTGAGGCGGCAGCGGCGGGTCCCTGACACACGGCTGGAGTCAGAACCCCAAGACCTTTCTGGCTTCTACTGAGGGTCCCTGAAAATGAATCTAGTCCATCTGCACAAATGCACTGGAAACTGTGAATTCCCGTCACCCGATGTTAAATGAATGACACCTGGACCTCAGCTGGCCCAGGAATCCCCAGAGGGCTGCAGGTGTGGCTGCAGTGCCTGGTGGCAACCTGCATTTACATGAACAGTCACCGAAGTGGTGGCAACAGGAACCAGAGGCGGGGGAAATGGAGGCACTGGTATTTCTGAGGCTCGTTCCCGCCGGGGTCCCACCCGGGACTTGGGGCACGTCCTCCTCGGGTTCGCCACCGGGACCCTCCACTCCGAACGAGAAACGTGTGCTTCTCAGCAGGAACTGGAGAGCCGCACAGATGACGGGGCACAGACGACGGGACGGCCCGCCACCCTGGACTCTTCTCTGTCTGCTCATCGCTCTCCGGCTGGGAGCCCAGCTCTCCTGCCCTGGAACCAGGCGAGCACAGGCGATCAAGGGCCAGGCACCCTCGGAGGAAGAGGAGCCAGCTTTGCAGCTTCAGGACCGACGGCACTGTGTGTCCGGCTGGAATGAGGGGTCAGGGGTGCCGCTGAGACAGCGTTCACAACCCTCTTTCTCAATGTCCTTTACACCGGGCTCTCCTAAGGGGCTGAGGGGATCGGGCTGAGCCGCTCGATGGAAACCCCTCACCTCGCAGCTGGCTGTAGGGAGCCCTCGTGGATGTGAAGAGCAGGGGCTCTGCAGGGCCGGGCTGCACACAGAGCACCCCGCTACACTGCAGCGGCGAGGGAAGGCAGCCCGGCTCCTGCAGCAAAGGGCAAGCTGCCACCTGGCATGCTGTCGCCCTGTCCTCCCCTCAGGCCGCTCAGAGGACCATCCATCCTGCCTTCTTCGTTGGAGAGCGCCACAAACCCAGCAGGCTCCCGGCTCGCACCTCCCCGCCCTGCGGGCCCCCCCCCCTCCCCCAGCTTCCAGTCCCTCATCTGCAGCAGCAGCCGCTCCCCACACTCATTATTCCGGAACGATGCCTGTTTGTAAATAGCAAGATGAGATGCAATTAAGCCACGAGAGGCTAAATAAACACACATGCTAATGAGGACCTTTCCAAGAGATTTGTTTCCACGTAAAGACTGGAATTTACCTTTCATTAATCTAACTTGATTGCAGTGTGCACCAATAACCCGTCAAGTCGAATTAAGTGCTCTAAGCGGCCTCCCCGTCCCCGGGCAGCGAGGGGTCCTGGCTCCGGGGAACAAGCCGCCCTCTGCGGAAGGCGGGGCTGACGGGGAAGAGCCTGCTGAGCACCAGGGAAGGATTTTGGCTGTAAGACAGGCACGGAACCATTACCATGGCGCCTCAATGAGGTCAAGGTCACGGTTCAAACTGTAGCCTGGCCCCTCTTGTGAGTCCGAGAGCTGTGCTCGGTTCCGTGGTGGCAGACAATCACCTTCCCGCATCAGCTTCCTGGCACCGGTTCCGGGAGGGACCGAGTCCCTGTCCGGATTCCTCAGGTCCCATCCAGTCCCACGCCCAGAACAATGCCCGGACACCTGGGCAGCAAGTCTGTGCCAGGGGCTGGTCTGAGAGAGGACAGCTGGCATTGGCAGGACAGAAACGTGGGCGCTTTAATCTTTGATTCCAGCTGTGGAAGATTACACACATCTGACAATGGAGCGGAAACAGAACGTGATGGACTGTCGACACTGGACATTTTCTGTGCAAAGGCCTCCGAGCGCTGGGCGAGGTACTCATTCGGCAAATATTGACGGAGCCCCCGAGCAGCAGGCGCTGGACCAGCCAGGAAACCACCTCGGGAAACGCTACTCCTCTGGACCCCGCCCTCACACAGCTGTGACTTCTCCGTCCCTGCTCGCTGCTCTGTCCCCTGCCACCTTCCTCCCGTCCATACAGCATGCCGAGGCCCCAGCCCCCTCCTGCCCCAGGGGAGCCAGTAGACCAGGGGTTTGGAACCTGAACCTGGACGAAGCCTGAACCTGCAGGTTCGAGGTGGCACGATGCTTAGGCAGCCCCCCAAGGAGCTGCAGCCCCCCAAGGAGCTGGACCCCACGTTGAACTGCCAACAGCATCCATTAGGCTCCTCCGCTCCTCATTATGTCAGTCCTGAGCAAGTTCTCCACGACAGCGTGTCCCTCAGGGTCCCCCACGAAGGAAAAGGTGTCCCTGGTCAGACAAGATAGGGAAACCAGACGCATGCCCCCTCGTAAAGATTCACAGCGCGCACTGGCAGGTAAAGGCTCTGACAAGGACTGCAACAGGGAGCCTGCCGCGCTGTGTCTAACCGCCGAGTGCTTCCTGTGCGCACCCACCTCCTTAGCAACCAGGGCCGCAGGAACCCACTCGGAAACCGTTACGTTAGCGTCAGGAGAGCACTCGCCCGCCCCACCTGTCTCCGGCCTGGATGGCATTTCTCCACCCGACACCCCCCTCCCTCACTGCACCTCACAGCGGCCGGGAG
This sequence comes from Antrozous pallidus, assembly GCA_027563665.1. Classification (NCBI taxonomy): domain Eukaryota; kingdom Metazoa; phylum Chordata; class Mammalia; order Chiroptera; family Vespertilionidae; genus Antrozous; species Antrozous pallidus. The sequence continues at coordinate 82,553,284 of CM050522.1, forward strand.
GAACGCCAGCCATGCCGTTCCTCTGCCCTCGGCCCAGAGCCTGGGACTGCACCTGGGCTGGCTGTGAGCGGACCACAGTGGCTCCAAGATCAGAGAAGGCTCCCGGGTGCTGTGGATAAAACCTGTCTACTCTGAGATGGGTAACTATTCCCAGTTCTAGAACTCTCAAGATTCACTCTTAAATTCATTTTTATGGTTACACTAGAGGCCCAGTGCACAAAATTTGTGCACTGGAGGGGGGGATCCCTCAGCCCAGCCTGCACCCTCTCGCAGTGCGGGACCCCTCGAGGGATGTCCAACGGCTAGCAGTCAGATATCCCTCTCACAGCCTGGGACCCCTCGAGGGATGTTCAACGGCTGGCAGTCAGATATCCCTCTCACAGCCTGGGACCCCTCGAGGGATGTCCAACGGCTGGCAGTCAGATATCCCTCTCACAGCCTGGGACCCCTCGCTCCTTATCACCCATCTGCTCGCTGCTCCTCACCTCTTGGCTTATTTCTTTCTTTCTTTTTTAAAATACATTTTATTGATTTTTTCACAGAGAGGAAAGGAGAGGGATAGTCAGAAACATCGATGAGAGAGAAACATCGGCCAGCTGCCTCCTGCACACTCCCTACTGGGGATGTGTCTAAAACCAAGGTACATGCCCTTGACCGGAATCGAACCTGGGACCTTTCAGTCTGCAGGCCGAGGCTCTATCCACTGAGCCATACCAGTTTCGGCTGGGCTTGTTATTTCTTAGCGCTGCTGTGGAGGCAAGGCAGGAGGGGCTTCCATCACCACCACTGCGCTCGCCAGCAGAGCCCGGCTTCTGGCTGAGCAGTGCTTCCCCCCACTTCCCCATGGGAGCGCACTGACCACCAGGGGGCAGCTCCTGCATTGCACACCTGCCCCCTGGTGGTCAATACACATCATAGCATCTGGTCATTGTGGTTGTTCCACTGTAAGGGTTTCTCAGGCTCTTATTATTATGGTTACACTCTCAGTCTCTGAGAATCCTAGTCTTGTACCAGCATCCCCGCCAGCCCTCACTTAATCACTCTGGTAGATCATATATAACAACAAAACAGAGTTGAAAAAAAATCGCTCTGTGTTAGCGAGCAGATGTCTAGCCCATTTGCAATTAATACGACCCACTTCCATACAATCAGGCTGCTTAAAATTCCTGGAACAAGATGTAAAAGTTAACATGCAAATGCTCTGATTTTAATGAGAATGAATGGAAACGATAAATCCTCTCTCCCTCTGAGAGGAGGTTACAATCTACATACAAGTCCCAACTGCACCCTAAATTTACCAACTAAACAATCATTTGATAACGCCCGTGGGAAGGAAGGAAACAGAACGGGGAGAGTCAGAAATATATTCAGGAAGTATTTCCTCCCCATATTAAATGCTACCAAACCCCCTTCTCTCAAGAAGCCTTTAAGGAAACCGGACTCGCTGGGACACATCCCCCCAGTTTACAGGTACGAGGCGCTTCCTGCATTTGTCTGACCCGGTGACTCTGTTGTGGACAAAGCAGAGGGTGAGTCGAGGCCTGGACTTGGGGGCTGCGTCCCTGGATCTCAAGTCACACCCCAGTGCCTGTACTCGGCGTGACCTTCTGAATCTCTCTGTTCTCTTCCGGGAAACGGTGCTGACATCTTGCACGGAGGGGCTGGTGTGAAAATCAAACTGATAAGCATATATTCCAGTTCCCACCATGTGGCAGGCAGAGTTCCAGGAAGTAATTATTAGGATTTGACTCCCGATGGCAGGGGCAGACTCTTCTAGAATCAGGACAAGTCTCACCCTTCACTTTCCTTTCTCCCTGCGTGGAAGGCCCGCCAGCTTCCTGAAGTCCCACCCCTTCCGTGAGGTCCCTCCTGGATGGCATTGTCACTGTGAACTGCTTCCCCGCCCCCCCCATCAGGTCCCCCACCCCTCACTCCGCTAGCTCTGGGCTGACACTGGCCTCCAACCAGCACCAGAGCCAAGCAGTCCCTGCGAGTTGGCGTGGCCCCGATCCACCCGAGCAGTGGGCAGCGGGAGTGGGTCCTTGTTGACTTAAACAGCAGGAAACTTGATCGCCACCCGCACTACTTGTGCCCCCGCTTCATCCCCTGATCGGCTACCAGCGGAGGCCCCCTCTGCGCCAGGCACAGTTCTCCGCCTGCAAACATGGCAAGAAACAGGAAGAATTTGGTAAAATTCTATTTTTCTGGGGCTCCCAGTCGGGAAAGGCAGTGGCTCCAGACTGAGTAAGAAGGGGGGGGGGGGGGCACAGGCTCTTGTGAGGCCCGGGAAACCAGGCACTCCGAGAGGTTTGACCACCATCAACAGGAGCCAGACAGGAGGCCTCTGCAGGCACAGTCCGCTCCTGGAGGTGTGGGAGTGGCTCAGACACACCCAGAGGCGGGGAGGGGGCCGGGAATCGAGAAAGACCATGCATCTTGGAGTCAAGAACGTGCCAGAAGTGTCCGAGCACGGGCCCGATCCCTCGGTCTGCTCCAGAGAGGGCATTCTTCTTAAAAGGAAGTCTATGGGGATTGATTTGGGAGAGGGAGGGGGAGGGGGAGAGGGAGAGGGAGGGGGAAGGGGAGAGGGAGATGGAGGGGGAGAGGGAAGGGGAGATGGAGGGGGAGAGGGAGGGAGAGGGGGAGAGGGAGATGGAAGGGGAGAGGGAGGTGGAAGGGGAGGGGGAGAGGGAGAGGGAGGGAGAAACATCAATGATGGGAGCAAATCATTCATCGGCTGCCTCGTGCATGTCCTCCCGGGGATCGAGCCCACAACCCAGGACTGTGCCCCGACCTGGGTTGAATGGTGACCTGCTGGGTCATATGTCGACACTCAGCCCGGGGCCCTGCGGCCGGGCCCGAGCCTGCATTCTCCCTGGTTTGTTTGAAGGGGGCGGATGGTGATGGCAGCGGTGTAATGCCCACCACCACTCCTGTAACTACATGCAGCCTGATGATTTCAATTAACTTTAACCAAACACAGTATCACGTAACATATAACTAATAACGCTACAGATCATGGCAGTGTGAACGCATACGCATCTTTCAATTCAGCTGGCAACCAAAAGGGTTGTGTGTGTCACTTTTATTATTATTTTTAATATTTTATTGCTTTTTTACAGAAAGGAAGGGGGGGTAGAGGGTTAGAAACATCAATGAGAGAGAAATATCGATCAGCTGCCGCCCGCACACCCCTTACGGGGGATGCGCCCGCAGCCAAGGTACATGCCCTTGACTGGAATCGAACCTGGGACCTTCTGGTCCGCAGGCCGATGCTCTATCCACTGAGCAACCCCGGCTTCAGCCTGTGTCACTTTTATGAAAACGACGAGTGTTTTATCTCAGCGCACAGGCGCCATGGAACGACGACCGGGCGGAAAAACCAGCTGTGTGGACCGGGTGAGGGGATAGAGTAAAATGCGGGGATGAACGGCTCTTAAAATCAGCGCAAGATTTAGCGCAGCCCCGGAGGGTTTCCATTACTCACACGCGTGGTCGGTGCAGTGTAAATCGGGCTAATGACGTTCAATTGCCGGCGTAAATCTGCGGCGGACAGCGTGTCCACCGCCCACGGCGGCTGGCTCCCGCTCGTAACTCTCCAGGACAAAGACGGTGCCTGGGGCAGAGGAGCGGCGTTCCGCTCCGTGTTGTTGACCGCGGTGGCCGCTGGGAGGAACGGCTCCATTTGGGCCAGTACAAAGTGAGACAAGTCACAAGGCAATGGAAGAGCCTATTGATCAGCAGGGCTGTCTTCCAACAAGATCAGCGCCGATAACGCGCGCCGGCCCTCTGTCCTCCGCAGGCCGTGCGGTCCCGGGGAGCCGGCTCTGCAGTGCCCCGCGTGCCCCAGGCGGCTGAGGCCGCACACGAGTCGGGACAGAGGTTCCGGGGTCACCGGCCAGGCCAGACCCCTTCAGAAGCCCATCGAGGCTCTGTGCATGTGGGATGTGTTATTGTAGGAGCTGTCAAATGGCATTTTATTTTATTTTATTTTATTTTATTTCATTTAAAAAAACATTTTTTTGAGTTCCGAGAGGAAGGGAGAGGGAGAGATGGAAACATCGGTGATGGGAATCAGGGATCGGCTGCCTCCGGCACGCCCCCTACTGGGGACTGAGCTCACAACCCGGGCCCGTGCCCTTGACAGAACCGAGCCGGCGACCCTGCGGCCCACAGGCCGACGCTCTACCCACTGAGCCATGCCAGCCAGGGCCCAACCGGCAGTTTAAAGCAAGGTGGCCCACCTGACACCAACTGGCGCCCTCTGTGCACGGCACGGCCCTGGCAGACAGGCCTGCCCTGTGCGCTGGGAGCAACGAGAGAGACTACCGGCCCCAAGAAGCAAGCTGGGCCTCTCACAAAGCGCAGACCCAACCCCAGAGCGCACAGTGGCTCTGCCAGAGGGGCAGGAGGTGAGGTGGCCGAGACATCACAGGGAGAGGGACCAGCAGGCCCAAGGCACAGCTGCAGACATGGAGCATTTGAGGGGGTCCGGTGGTCCCCAGGAGCCCCTGAAAGTGAGGGGGCACTTTTGCTTGTCACAGTGAGTGGGGAAGCTACTGGCATTGAGCAGTTCGGGGCCAGGGATGCTGAACCCTCTGCAGGCGCCGCCAGTTCCCTGCAGGAGAAACGGTCCAATCCAGATGCCAACAGGCCTCCGGGGAGGAGCACCAGAGAGCACCACGGACCCAGGCCAGGGGAGGGAGGAGGAGAGAGGTCAAAGGTAAACTGAGGCCAAGTTATAAAGACCAGGTGAGCTTTCCTAAGGAGCAGGAGGCTGGCCTGGGAGAAGGTGGAGTCGGGGCTGTGCATCCAGAAGCCAGGGGCCAGCTGGCAGCCTGGGGCCCGAGCTCAGGCCGCAGGGCAGGGCGGGCGGCAGAGGCTGGCAGGCAGCGGCGAGGCCACTCTGCCGTGTGCACGGGGCACTTGGTGCGTCTGCGGCCAGCTCCCTGCTGATGACAACGCGGGCTGCTTTCCACAGTGTGTCATCAGTGTGTGTACCGGGTGAATGATGGCAGATTCTGTAATCGAAGAAAACACGATAATTTCAAGAGAAATTATCCAAAGCAATAAAAGCTTTATTCAAAGTAATGTCTATCGCTAGCGACATATCTCCCCCATCTTTCAGGTAACGTGTGGATGACATCCCAATAGAAGTTTTCTTGTTTTGAGGCAAACTGTCCAGAGACCCCATTTCCCACTTCTTCATGTGTTTTGAAGGGCTGCTCAGAAAGTGCGTGTGCCATCGATCGGAACACGTGGTCATCTGAAGGAGCAAGGGCTGGTGAATACGGCGGGTGGGTTAACACTTCCCAGGCCAGATCTTTTCATGTGTCTTTCACTGGTTTTGAAGTGTGTGATGGTGCGTTATCATGAAGTAAAATCACTTTGCTGTGTCTTCTGGCCCATTCTGGTCATTTCACGAGCAAAGCGTGATTCAAATGGATTATTTGTTGTCGGTAGTGATCAGTATTAACGGCTTCACCTGGTTTTGGAAGCTCATCATACACCACACCTTCCTGATCCCACCGAACACAGAGCAGTGTCTTCTTCCCGAAGCGATTTGGCCTTGCAGCCGATGTTGATGGTTGACCTGGATCAACCCATGATTCTGTGCGTTTGGGATTCTCAACATAAATCCACTTTCCATCACTAGTCACAATAAAAGACTTTCTTCCGTGCCGCTGAAGCAACATTTTACCGATGACTTTTCGGGTTTCCATTCGTCTTCCGTTTCGTTGATGTGGCACCCATTCTCCTTCCTTTAAAATCTTTCCCATAGCTTGTCAACGATCGGAAATTGTTTGCTGAGCAACTTAATCTTTCTGCAAGTTGTGTTTGAGTTTGGCACGCATCTTCATGCAATAACGCTCGTCACTGTTGGTCTTCACACTTTTCCGGTTGACCTGGGCGTTGTCTTCCCATCGAAATCGTCACTTTGAAAGCATTGACTCCAGCGCTCACAAGTGTCTTGAGATGGAGCATGCTCACCATAAGCTTCCCAAAGCACTCAGCAGCACTTTTCTTCAAAATAAAGGAACGAAGCAAAACTTCCCGCAAATGCTTTTTTTATGGCAAAAAATCTGACACTTTAAGCGTGAAAATATCTACGATGTTAACACCTTCAGCAAATTTGACATGTGACGTTTTGAAGCTTGCAGTCATTAAAACAAAATAGCATCCATATCACATCGCATGCGTGTCAACATATGTGGAACTCCATCTATTGGAGAAACCCCGCATTATTAGCCGGTGCAGCTGGTGTCTGTGAGGAGAAAGTGATTGCTGGGACAGAGATCTCGAGATGGGGCGGGGGTTCAGACAAGCAGTCTGGAAACTGGTGCCCTGAGAGGGGGTTAGGGGGTTAATGGACGGATGAGGATACATATGTAATACCTTAATCAATAAAAAAATATTAAAAAAGGAAACGAGGTACTCTGGAAACAGGCCCCATTGCCGTGACATAAAACGGAACCCCACACGCTAGACCCGCAGAGGCAGCGTTCCTCCCCCCCGCTCCGAGCCGCGCACAGCCTCACGCGCCTCCACAGAGCAAATGCCAGTTGCTCCTGCCAGGCACCGAGTTCGAGGGCGTACCCCAAATGGTTTAAAGCAGAAGCGACACTTTCCCCACATCTACATCCACTCCTGCGCAGGCCAGCCTCATGACACAGACCTGTCCGCGCCGGGAGGATGTGCGCCCCAACTCCTGGGGACAAAAGCAACTGCAAAGTGTGGTGGGAAACTAGAGAGATGAACTGCGGGCTTTAAACGGCATCATTAGAAATGACGCCACCTGAGGATTATTGAAATATTAGCATTTCGGGGGGCGGGAGATTCTAGGGAGACTAACTGGGCTAGCGCTCATTTAGACTAAACGTTTTAGGGAATCTTAGGGAGACATCAGTTACCATTACGTGCTAAACACACATTCCAGGACAGACGCATGCGCGATCGCCTCTGGGGACGACCGTGCTGAGCCAACAGCTGCAGACACTAAAGAAGCAGCAGGGCCCGCAATGAGACTGGTTCAAACAAACAAACACACAGAACACATCGCGCCCCCTCTTGGTGCAGTTTTCATGTGTGGTCATGTTTTAAACGCTTCTTTCTCTAGGGCAGCGGTCGGCAAACTGCGGCTCGCGAGCCACATGCGGCTCTTTGGCCCCTTGAGTGTGGCTCTTCCACAAAAGACCACGGCCTGGGCGAGTCTATGTTGAAGAAGTGGCGTCAGAAGAAGTTTCAGTTTAAGAAATCTGGCTCTCCAAAGAAATTTCAAACGTACTGTTGCTATCTGGCTCTGTGGACTCAAGAGTTTGCCGACCACTGGCCTAGGGGATGCTCTCCTTGGGGGCACACGCGTTCGCTGACTGACGGCTGCTGGAAGGTTTAGGGTTTTGTTCTCGTTCTTACCTCCTGTCCACACGCGTGTCCTCAGACCTCCCTGTCCTCAGCTGGCGCTTCAGCGTCTCGTGTGCCCATTTGTGACGTCCCCGTAAGTCCCCTCTATGACACCCTGAAACCAGTGAGCTCATCCTACTGCGTCCTCTCCGCCCTCCTCCCATCTTGGTGCCAGAACACCAGCACCCCCCACTCATCACGCCCTTCGTCTAGTCCATTTGAAAGCATGCCTCATGCAACAGTCATCTCAACTTCACAGACTTCAGTCTCCCCCTAAAGATGGACCTCGGCTTCAGCCAGCCACCCCCCGCGGCCCCTCCCCCGCCCCGCCTTGGTGCGGAGAGAGCCAGCCCCGCTCACCGCCCCCAAATCGCCTCCCGAAACGCCCTCCTGGGGAAGCCGAGGCAGCCGGCCTGTAGATCGGGCAACATCCCTTTAACTTTTCCTCTTTTTGTAAACCTGGACGTTTGCAATCATTACTAACCCCCCAATTCATTTCCCTGCCACCGCAGCACCCACTCTGGGAACCACTCGGTGGAATTCAGTGGGGAAGTTCGGACGTCAGACACGCCGGCCCCGAGAGCCGCGGTTGTCACGTGCTGGTCTCGCCGCGATCCCGCCGGTTACCGCGGCCCGGCACTTGGTTTCTGTGGGAAGCTACCAAACACACAGTTTATATGTTTTCTTTCTTTATTTCAGAGAGGGAGGGAGAGGGCGAGAGACACAAACAAACATCCGCGATCGGAGTGAACATCGATCGGCTGCCCGCCGCCCGCCCACACGGGGATCGGGGTTTGCCACGTTAGAAACGGAACCGACAGCCTAAAGCACAGACGCAGGCGCACAGGCATGAGGGTGACGGCCCCGGAAATCACCGGGACCCCGAGCGAGCGCGGAGAGGAGAGCGGTGTCCGCCCTAGAGGCGGGCGGACTCGGGGAGCCCCCGAAACAGGCTCTGCGGCCCCTTCTGGCCGGACCCTAATATGAGACCCGCCGCCGTAAAGAGCGGGTCTGGCCTCAGAAAACAAACGGCAATTTTTATGTGTCCAAATGCAGTGAGCACGAAAGCTGACTTTTCTAGTAAGTCTTACAAAGGGCGCTTTCAAAACGGCGTTTAACCGGGAATTCCGACCCTAGTCGGGGCTGGCTAAGCGTCGAGATGTGGGTACAGATTCCGCAGGTGGCTGCTGCAGCAGCACAGAATTTTACTTTTTTAATTATTATTACTTTTCAATCCTTACCCAAGGATATATTTCCACTGATTTTTTAGGGAGAGTGGAAGAGAGGGGGAAAAGACAGAGAGAAATATCGATGTGAGAGAAACACACTGATTGGTTGCCTGAAGCCTGCCACCGAGGTATGTGCCCTTGACCGGAATCGAACCCGGGACCCTTCGGTCCACAGCCCAACGCTCTGCCCACTGAGCCACACCGGCCAGCGCAGCATCACAGAGTTTCAGACTCCGGAGCGGACCGGAGGGCGGCTGAAGCTGCGCCGTGGCTCGGCTCAGGGACGAGGCTGTGTCCTGCTCCGGCGCTGCCTCCCAGGAGAACGCTCTGGCATTTTCCCGGGAGCCGCACATTGGCATGCGCTAAAGCGGGGCTTCTCGACCTTGGCCCCGAGAAGTGTCCGCGTGGCTTAAAAAAGACGTGTCATTCAACAGCAGGCGTGAATGTGTCGAAGAGACGGAAGGTTAGTTAAAATGTGTGTTTAGGAAGATTGACAAATGGGTATCTGTTGTCAATTACGTAACATAAAGATTCAGTTGTATTGTATCAAGGTATCTTTCAAATATCATGGCTGGCCGGTGTGGCTCAGTGGATAGAGCGTCGGCCTGCGGACTGAAAGGTCCCGGGTTCGATTCCGGTCAAGGGCATGTGCCTTGGCTGCGGGCGCATCCCCAGTAGGAGGTGTGCAGGAGGCAGCTGATGGATGTCTCTCTCTCTCATCCATGTTTCTGACTTTCTATCCCTCTCCCTTCCTCTCTGTGAAAAAACAATAAAAAATATATTAAAAAAACAACATTAAAATATCACGGCTGAAGCTTCATCTTTTCCCTACAATTTTATACCTGGTGAATCAGTCACAATTTTTAACGTATTTTAAAAAACATATTTTACATGTTTTCATTTATCTCCGAAAGGAAGGGAGAGGGAGAGATAGAGAAGCATCAATGACCAGAGTGAGCTGCCTCCTGCCGCCCACATGTGGGATGGAGCCCGGAACCTGGGCACGTGCCCTGCCCGGAAGCAGGCCACGGCTTCCTGGTTCGCAGTGGACACAGCCACGGAGCACCCCGGCCGGCAGCACGAGCATCTTAATCGCCGGAAGCAGCCAGCTGCTCGTTCTAGTCTCTGACTCGATTAAGCGCTCACAATATTTTGACTGCTGGGAGAAAATTAATAATGGGATGTTAGGCGGTAGATGAGCTGAAACTAAATATCAACACAGCGAGGTTTATTTTTGGATGAGTGAGCTCATCTCCTCAAAGAACGGAAACAGGATTTATCCCATCAGGATATTGACACACCGGCATCAGAGCCCCCCCCGGGGCAGAGAGCAGCCACAGGCGGCTGACGCTTCGGTGCATCATCGGGGAACGGAGTGCACAGGGAGGGCCATGACCTCCGGCTCACAGACCCCGGAGGAAGCGACAGAACCTGAATTAGCCCGTGTCCAGCCAGGAAAAAGGGAGGGCTGGGGCTGGGGTTGGGGTTAGGGTTAGGGTCGGGTTTGGGTTTAGTGTTAGAGTTGGGATTGGGGATGGGGTTAGGGTCAGGGTTGGGGTTGGAATTAGGGTTAGGGTTGGGATTTGGATTAGGGTTAGGATTAGGGCCTGGGACAGGGTTAGGGACAGGGACAGTTATGGGTTAGGGTTAGGGTTAGGGTTAGGAACAGGGTTAGGGTTGAGGTTAGGGTTAGGGTTGGGGTTGGGATTAGGGCCTGGGACAGGGTTAGGGACAGGGACAGTTATGGGTTAGGGTTAGGGTTAGGGTTAGGGTTAGGAACAGGGTTAGGGTTAGGGTTAGGGTTAGGGTTGAGGTTAGGGTTAGGGTTGGGGTTGGGATTAGGGTTAGGGTTAGGAACAGGGTTAGGGTTGAGGTTAGGGTTGGGGTTGGGATCAGGGTTAGGAACAGGGTTAGGGTTGAGGTTAAGGTTAGGGTTAGGGTTAGGGTTGAGGTTAGGGTTAGGGTTGGGGTTGGGATTAGGGTTAGGGACAGGGACAGTTATGGGTTAGGATTAGGGTTAGGGTTAGGGTTAGGGTTAGGATTGAGGTTAGGGTCAGGGTTGGGGTTGGGATTAGGGTTAGGGACAAGGACAGGGACAGTTATGGGATGGAACTAGTGCAGATGCCTCATTCCTTCCATCCCCACAGCAGTCCCCGCAGACACACGCATACACATGGGAGAGAAAGATGCTGAGACCCTTCACTCGCGTGTTCACTCACAAATATTTACTGAGCTCCCGTGCATCCTCCCCGCCTCCCGTGCGCTTCTGGGGTCCATGGCGTGAAGAGGAGGCGCGAGTGTATCTCCAGCTCAGACACAGGGAAGGGGCCCCTCCATTTCTGATGGGCTCCGAAGCCCTGACACCTCTGGGCCCACGAGGAAAGGCTGGTCAGCGTCAGATGAGCCAACAGACCCCACCGCCTTAGAGGGAGCCACGTCTTCCTCCCCCTCTCCTGCCCCTTCACCTGGGCAGACACTGCGGACGACCCAGGGCTCCCACGACAGGTCTCTGACACCCCGGCTCTCTGCTGCCCCTGGAAACAACGGGCCACCAGGATCTGCCGGGTCCACGGGCTCTGGGGTCAGTGAGCTTGCACCCGTTACCATGTCACCTGGAGGCCAGTTGTCTTCCGTCCGGGTGGTCAGGCAAACTCACCAGAAGCATCGCTGACGTCCCATTGGGTCTGGAGAGCTGGATGGACATCTCAGGAAACATCCTGTCAATGCGGCTGATGACGTCATCAACATACCTAAGTGGGAGCAGAAACACACGCGTGAACGGAGCCCTCGTCACAGGAACGGAGACCCGCAGGGCCCTGCACTCTGGCCGGCTTCACTTGCATTAACGGACTCCACTGTCAAGAAGGCTAACGGGAAACATGGTTCTCTGTAAAAACACTTCTTCCCCGGTCCTCCCCTCGCCTTCCAGTCAACCCGTCTTCAGTTAGGGTGAAGGTACCCTAACCTGACCCCAAACCACCCCAACACAACCCTTACCTTAACCCTAACCCTAACCCCAACCCTAACCCTGACCCTGACCCCAACACAACCCCAACCCCAACCCTTACCTTAACCCTAACCCTAACCCCAACCCTTACCTTAACCCTAACCCTAACCCCAACCCTTACCTTAACCCTAACTCTAACCCCAACCCCAACCCTTACCTTAACCCTAACCCTAACCCCAACCCCAACCCTAACCCTGACCCTAACACAACCCCAACCCCAACACCAACCCTTACCTTAACCCTAACCCTAACCCTTACATTAACCCTAACCCCAATCCCAACCCTTACCTTAACCCTAACTCCAACCCCGACCCCAACCCTTACCTTAACCCCAACCCCGACCCCAACCCTTACCTTAACCCCAACCCCAACCCTTACCTTAACCCTAACTAACCCCAACCCCAACCCTAACCCTTACCTTAACCCTAACTCTGACCCTGACCCCAACACAACCCCAACCCTAACCATAACCCCAGCCACAACCCTAACCCCAACCCTGACCCAAACCCTTCCTTTTCCTGGCTGCACACTAGCTAATTCAAGTTAGATCACAAATTTTGCTTAAACAGATATTCAATGTTTACATTCTACACTCTATTTATCTGTGTGTGATATGTGTGTGTGTGCGCGTTATGTACATACCTATCTCCTCACCTGAGGACACCGTTATGCTGATTTGAGAGAGAGGGGAAGCGAGAGGGGGAGAGAGAAACATCAATGGACAAACACTGATCGGCTGCCTCCCGTATGCACCGACTGGGCATCCAGCCACACCCTGAGTGTGTGCTCTGACCAGAAATGAACCCGCAATCCTTTGGTGTCTGGGGCGACTCTCCAACCCAGGGAGCCACCAGCCGGGCTCTCCATGGACCTCCAGGAGCCGCGCGACACAGCGGCGCGTGCGTCCACGTCTTCCCTGGCACCGCTTCCCGTTCTGCCTGACTCGCCAGATCGGTTTCCGTGAACCTTCTACCGTTCTACCCCTGACCTCTCCGATGGCTCGGACCCCTCACTGGCCACACGGGTCAGGCGCTCTACCAGTTCCGCTTTCTGCAGACGCTCCGCTCCGGCCCAAACGGAACGGGTCTCCCTGAAGGCCTCCCATCAGCCAGCCCGCCTCGGTGGGCTCTCCCTCCAGCCAGGGCTCGCCGTGGAGATGCCAAGCGGGGCCCCGACAGAGCCGGCCTGGCTCCGGCCCTCGGAGGGTGAAATCCACCGGCGTGTGTGCTCACCGTGCAGCCCACGGCCACAGAGGGCACGTCGCACCCGGGAGCGGAGTGCAGGCTGTCCATTAAGGATGCTGCACTGGCTTCCGCATGTGTCGGACACGACAAATTAAATTACAGTCCATTAGACCGGGACACAGACAAGCCGTGTTCTCTGGGGGGGCGGGGGGGAGGGCGACGAGCTCTCCACTCACAACATGAAAGGCTTCGGCCGGCCCAGGGCCCCTGAGAGCAGCAGGCAACACAAGGCCATTTGTTTAAAAAGCCAGCGCGGGGCATCAGCTCGGAGAGGCAGACAGCAATCCCACTGAGTAACTCGCAGGTCCTCCCCGGGGCGTTATCACAGCTCACACTTGGGGGGAAGAAGAAGGAAGGCGGAGGCGATAAGGAACCCCAGCAGGAAGACACAGGGGAGAAGTGGGGGGGGGGGGGCGCTGAGGGCGCAGGCTGCTGGGGGAGAGGGCGGAGACAGATGTTCAAGTGGCGAAGACTCCTGCAAACTCAGCACCAGACAGCTGGGAGGCCCGGAAGAGGGGGCCCCGGCATTCAGGAGCAAACCGGTTCGGAAAGAGCAAGAGGCAGTCCCCAGAGGTAAGGCGCGTGCTGCTGACTTTGAAGAAGGCTAAGCAGCAGCCCGGCCGGCCGGTGTGGCTCAGTGGGGTGAGCACCGACCTACGATTCCCGGTCGGGGCACAGGCCCGGGGTGCGGGCTCGATCCCCAGGGTGGGGCGTGCAGGAGGCAGCCGATCGATGATTCTCTCATCATTGATGTTTCTCTCCCTCTCCCTCTCCCTCCAGCTCTGTAAAAAATCAATAAAATATATTTTAAAAAAAAGAAAAAGAAACCACGCCTCAGGCCCCAGCATCCCCTCCGGACGCACAGCTGCCCGAAGCGCAGCCTCGGCTCTGAGCTTCACCCGCGGAAGGAAGGTGAGAACATGAAGACAGGAGGAGGTCAACTCACTCTCCACTCTCCTGCGGCTCCCCGAAATGACGGAGACACCCGCAAACTCCGCGTCTCGGTGGACACCGGGCCACAGGGCCCTGCACAGTTCTCTCCTAAATCCACGTCCGCAGTTTAAACCAGTTAATTCAGACTCAGCAGGAAGCAAACATCTGCTGTCCTATGAGAACGGAGGTCATTTGCTAAGCATATGCTAATGGGCAGAGGGGGCATGTTCGCCGAGCGATCCCCAATCAATAGCCATCATAATCAATAGCCATCATAGCTCCGACAGCAGATGCAAATGACCCAGCCCCTCAGCTCGAGGCAGCCTCCCGGGCTCCCCGCGCCGGTCACCTTGAGGGGCTGGCAGCGCTTTCTGGAAAGCGAGGAGATGGGCGCTGAGGAGGCCGAGCGCTGGGCTGGGAACGGAGCTGGGGCAGACTCCGGGGCGCGAGAGGAGGGGCCCGAGTCCTGGCTGCGGGCCCACGGGCCACGCGTGCTCCTCGCACTTGCACCCCCGTCTCCAGGAGCGCTGGCCGCTAAAGGAAGGAGGGCAGCGGCGGGAGGACAGGCCCCCAGCGATCGCGGCGAAGCCCCGTGAGCGCCACCCGGAGCTTTTATGAAGCAGCCACCCACTTCCAGGAGGCCGTGCTCCGGCCCATGTCTGACATAACGGAGATGCAAATTTCCTCCTCACAGGTGACATTATGTGTTTGCCAAGAGGAGAGAGAGAGAGAGTCAGCTGCTTGCTTCGCCGAGGAAAACAATGTCTGAATCCTTGCAGCGAAAATCAAAACATCCATTTGCAAGCAGACGTGGCTCTCCAAACGCAAACCCACCGCTAGTGGCCTGGCAGGAGGATGAGGCGTGGGGCCTGGTGCCCAGGCGGTTCTGCCCCAGGAAACCATCTGCTGACCCCTCTTGCGGGTCATCTCTGCACGCTGCTCCCCACACCCATGAGCCACACCCGCTGCCACGCCCGCTGCCACGCGGGGCAGGGACGGGGGGGGGGGGGAAGGGGGCGGGGGAGAGGCAGGCACCGTATGTTCCGCTCGCTCTGCTGCAGGAGTGAAGCGCTTTCATGTCTACCTTTGGCTACAGGCAAACAAGCAGCCACCCAGCAGTGGTGACGAGTCCCACTTGAGCAGATGCGACGCGGGAAGATTAATTTCGTGCCAAACTGAGCAGTGAGTCACAGTTTGCATGTCTCTGCCAACCTGCTAACAGGGTAAGGCCTGGGGTGCTCGCTCTCCTGCTGGCATCGCAGAGGCCTTCCCGTCACAGCTGCCCTCGAGGCAGCCCGGCCGCGGAGGGCCAGAAACACAAAGCCCCGAAACCATGGTCGTCAGATCACGGGGTGACTCATCCGAGTCTTGCAGGCAGAAGTTAACTTCCAACAACGGAAGAACCCCACCTCCTGTTCTGTCCCGCTCCACCAGACTCCCTGTCCCCCTTCTCCCAGGACCACCAGCGGCTTCTCCTCCAGGTCTCCGCCTCCCCCTCTGCTCCCCTGGCCCGGCCTCCCCCTCCCCCTCTGCTCCCCCAGCCCGGCCTCCCCCTGCCCCTCTGCTCCCCCAGCACGGCCTCCCCCTCCCCCTCTGCTCCCCCAGCCCGGCCTCCGCCTCCTCGGGTGACCTGGGCAGCCTGCGCCCCTCGCACCGCCTGCCCCCGTGCACTCTGCCCGCTCTGCCCGGAGGATGCAGCTCACAACTCCCCCCACGCCCAGGTCAGTCCCGCTCCCGCTGCACGTCTTTGGGCTCCCCCTTCAATGACACCCCCTTCGGCCCATCAGCCGGACACCTCATCTGACCCCGCACCCTTTAATTCTCCGTGTCCCTGTCCCGCTGTAATTAAGAAATGTCCCGGTGATTGTTTGTTTGAGGTCCCTCTTCCCAACAGGACTCTCCGCCTGGGTCCTTCCACGGGCCTGGTGCCCTCCACACCGGCCGAGCCCAGCAGGCAGCCGGGAAGCCAGCCTCGGACCCGGGCGATGCAGGCACGAAACAGCTCAAATGCAGGTTACATAGATGGGAGTGTTGGGAGAGTCCATTACTGAGTCACCAAACGTCAGTGCCCACAGCAACCGAGAGCCACAGCCAGCCTCCCCGGCACCAGAGCCGGCACAGCCCCGGAGCGCCGGGCGGGCCAGCGCCGCCTGTCCCGGCCACACTCGGCCGCGGGAAGCCGGAGCCGACGGGCACCGCGCTGTGGCCGTGCCAGCCCTAACGCCGCTTCTAACCAGCGAATTAATTCTGCGAAGACATCAGCACGAAGACGCGCGCCACCAAACCGGGGTCACGACACCAAAGCGACCGC
Organism: Antrozous pallidus; assembly: GCA_027563665.1. Taxonomy (NCBI): domain Eukaryota; kingdom Metazoa; phylum Chordata; class Mammalia; order Chiroptera; family Vespertilionidae; genus Antrozous; species Antrozous pallidus. Next base: position 82,569,409 of record CM050522.1, read on the forward strand.
ACACAGGCTGCGGGGGACCTCGCCACAGAGGCCGGTCGCCTCCGCACGCAGACTGCACTGACGCTCCTCGTCACTAGAGCCTTACAGTCAGCTGTCGGGCAGACGGCCCCGCTCTCCAGAGCCTGACCTTTCCTCAAACGAAAACAAACTCGCCAACAAATCTGGACCGCAGCCAGCGAGCGGTGCGGGGGTGCGGGGCCGCTCCGCCAGACTCCGCAGCACCTAGCCCACCCGTGCGGGGCACACTGCCCCCCGCCCCCCTGGAGCCCCGAGCCCAGCAGGGCCTGTGCTGGTCAGCGCCGTCGGGGGCGAGGTGACGCTGGGGGCAGTGCTTGCGCGACCTGGGAGCGAGGTGCGGCTCCCCGACGCCTGTCCAGAAGGCCGGCACCAGAGGCGCCGCGGTGGCCGGAGACGGAGCTGGGCTGGGTTAGTGTCTCCGCGAGGACGCGACCCGAAACTGCAACTGCCATCTCAGCGTGATGGAGAGCGACTAGAAACGGGGCCAAACCGCTCCGTGTCGTAAAATGTCTTTCTTGTTGGTGGAAGGTTTCCTGTTCTCTTAGAAAGAGCAGGTTCTAAACTGCACATCACAAACAAGGCTGGGGGCATCAGGGACAGAGAAAGAGCTCCCGCGACCACCGACTGTTACCCCGTCTGGGGAGAGGCCGGCAGAGCCCCACAGCCTCGCTGAGGACACTGGCACCTCAGCAGCGGCTGCAAGGCCAGGAAGACAGGCGCTGGGGGCCGGCCTGCAGGACTCAGGGGCCCGGGACACAGGTGCGGGGGGCCGGCCTGCAGGACTCAGGGGCCCGGGACACAGGTGCGGGGGGCCGGCCTGCAGGACTCAGGGGCCCGGGACACAGGCGCTGGGGGCCGGCCTGCGGGACTCAGGGGCCCGGGACACAGGCGCTGGGGGCCGGCCTGCGGGACTCAGGGGCCCGGGACACAGGCGCTGGGGGCCGGCCTGCGGGACTCAGGGGCCCGGGACACAGGCGCTGGGGGCCAGCCTGCGGGACTCAGGGGCCCGGGACACAGGCGCTGGGGGCCGGCCTGCGGGACTCAGGGGCCCGGGACACAGGCGCGGGGGGCCGGCCTGCGGGACTCAGGCGCTGGGGACCGGCCTGCAGGACTCAGGGGCCCGGGACACAGGTGCGGGGGGCCGGCCTGCAGGACTCAGGGGCCCGGGACACAGGTGCGGGGGGCCGGCCTGCAGGACTCAGGGGCCCGGGACACAGGCGCTGGGGGCCGGCCTGCGGGACTCAGGGGCCCGGACACAGGTGTGGGGGGCCGGCCTGCAGGACTCAGGGGCCAGGAAGACAGGTGCGGGGGGCCGGCCTGCGGGACTCAGGGGCCCGGACACAGGTGTGGGGGGCCGGCCTGCAGGACTCAGGGGCCAGGAAGACAGGTGCGGGGGGCCGGCCTGCGGGACTCAGGGGCCAGGAAGACAGGTGCGGGGGCCGGCCTGCAGGACTCAGGGGCCCGGGACACAGGTGCGGGGGCCGGCCTGCAGGACTCAGGGGCCCGGGACACAGGTGCTGGGGGCCGGCCTGCAGGACTCAGGGGCCCGGGACACAGGTGCGGGGGCCGGCCTGCAGGACTCAGGGGCCCGGGACACAGGTGCGGGGGGCCGGCCCGCTGGACTCCCACTGCATCTGCACACCCTTTTTCTTGAAGGCCACAGGCTCATTTCCCGAAAAACACGACCAAAACACGACCACTAAGATTCCTCCCTCCTCTGGTTGGGTTTTTACTTTATGACCCGCAATTCATGCGCAAAGTTGCTAAGTAACCAGAAGGGGCAAACAGTAACCCCCTGCTTTGCATTTTATTTTTAATAACTGGAAGGCAGACTTCATAAATCTCTGCTGTTGCACTAAAACGTATTCAGGTATCTGTGGGCCCGTTTTCCCTAAAACATTTAAACAACTGTGCAGCCGAGACCGGTGTGGCTCAGTGGATAGAGCGTCGGCCTGCGGACTGAAGGGTCCCGGGTTCGATTCCGGCAAGGGCATGTACCTTGGCTGCGGGCACATCCCCAGTAGGGGGCGTGCAGGAGGCAGTTGATCGATGTCTCCCATCGATGTTTCTGACTTTCCACCCCTCTCCCTTCTGCTCTGTAAAAAAATCAATAAAATATATTTTAAATAAATAAATAAATAAATAAACGTGTGCAGCTTGGGGAAGAACGACACTTTCATTCAACAGCTCCGCCCCCGCGAGCTCTCACAGCACAGTCACGGAGAAAACACCAACCAGGAAAACACCCATCCGGAGCGCCGACAGTACTCACCGGCCAACCCATCGGGCCTGGCGAGGCGGCCTTGGGGCTCAGGCGGCGGTGAGGGATGTGGGAGCAGGTCACGTCACTCGGTGAGAGAGGGACCGGGACAGGCCACAGGCTGCCTCGCCCGGGGGGACAGCTGAGGACGCTGGTCACCTGCTTGTGCCTTTGGAAAGGGCTGGAGTAAGAAATACGGGGAACTGAGAAATGCTTCCGTTCACTGAGGGGAACAGTGGTAACAAGATCAAACTTTACACACACTCAGTTCATGGAACAATCACTCCCTGGCAGGGTGGACTGTGGCTGCGGGGGTTTGACAGGGAAGGCGTTCACACAGAACATGGGATCACACGGAGCCACCTGCCCCCTGAGACAGTTACCCAGAGGCCTCTCTGCTCCTCTTACTTCCCCTGCCCCCGCCGGGCCCGGCACCCCCGCCGCAGGCCCGGGCGTTCCTTCCTGGACCCTGTCAAGGGCCAGTTTGCTTTTCCCTCTAAGTTGACGGTCACGTTCACATTTACCCTGGACCAGTGGTCGGCAAACTCATCAGTCAACAGAGCGGCAAACCGCATGTGGCTCGTGAGCGGCAGTTTGCCGACCACTGCCCGAGACTAACAATTCCCAAAGCGTGCAGGCACACCGACCAAGCGGTGCGGGAGGCGACGCGCATCTCTGGGCGGGCAGTCTCAATTTAAATACGTGCGTGCGTAGAAACATATGTAACGAGCGACTGAAACCTAGTTCATTAGACATCGCTTCCTAGAAGGACGCTGTTTCAAGCACGCGTTTATTGAAAGAAAAGTTTCATGTAAATAACAGAACAGCTGGCCAGAGATTGTGGCGAAACTCCTGCAGGTGGTTGCAAGTGACGGAGTGCAGAAACCCCCTTAAAGGAAGGCGGGCACAGCTCACCGGGCGGCTCAGTCGGTCGGGGGTCGCCCCGCACACCCAAAAGGTTGCAGGTTCCCTGCCCAGTTGGGCTTCGCACAGGAGGCAACCTATCGATGTTTCTTTCATATCCATGCCCCCGCCCACCTCTCTCAAATTAATAAAACATATTCTCAGGTGAGGATTAAAAAAAAAAGGCAGGCAATGAAACAGCTTGGTTTCAAAAAGGTTTTGCTTGGCTTTGGAAACTGGTGAGTGTTTTTCCACTCTAAATAAGTCTCACTTTTATACCTTAAAAAAAAAGGTTTCGTGCCCACACCTGGCGCTGGCACGGAGAGTGGTGGGGAGCGGCGGGGAGGGGGGGTTGGGTCGGCAACTCCGAGGCCAGGCTGCAGGTGCTCCATCACGGAGCGGACTCCCCACGGGAAAGGGCAGCGAGCAGGGGAGGGGGCTCCCCACACACAAACAGGCTTTCTCAGGCAGCGCAGCCTCGGCCCCAACCCTACCCCGCCCCCCTTGCCCTGGTCAAAGGCGTTAAATGTGCCAGAACGCGCTCTTCCCAGGGCAATGAGCCCAGGACGCCCCTGGAGACAGGTAGAGGGGTTTGCACAGCCTAGAGAAATTCAGAGAGCGCCCTCTACAGGCGTCCAGTGGCCTCCCCAGACCACCACTGACCCTGTCTCCCTGAGCGGAGAAGTCCTGGCCATCTTCCAATCCCTTGCAAACCTCTTACACTCAAGGCAGAGGAGAAATAAAGGGGACTGAGCTGACCCTCTGCTCACCCCTCCAGCCCCCCACTTCTGAGCCCTGCCTACTGGCTCCTCCCCCGTGGTACCCACCCAAGGTCACTGTCGTCTGCTAGGGAGTGGGAAACTTCAGGCCATCATTTATAAATAAGAAAGTCACCAAGATGATTCACAAAAAAAGCAGTGGTCGGCAAACTCATTAGTCAACAGAGCCAAATATCAACAGTACAATGGAAACTTCTTTTGAGAGCCCAATTTTTTTAAACTTAAACTTCTTCTAACGCCACTTCTTCAACACAGACTCGCCCAGGCCGTGGTATTTTGTGGAAGAGCCACACTCTAAGGGTCAAAGAGCCGCGTGCGGTTCACGAACCGCAGTTTGCCAACCACTGCACAAAAGGAAAGATGTTTGGAAGGGTGACGTCATCCAAAAGATAATAATCTTCTGTTCCTAGGAGTCATGAAGAGCTTTGTCTCAGGAATGAAGAACAAGCAGAAAATCAGTAATACATTACAAAAAAAAAAAATCCCCTGGATAGCTAGCGATTCTAATTAACTCGAGAAGTCACAAGGGAAATTAGAAAATATCTTGAAATGAATGATAAAAAGATATCAAAATTTGTGGGATGCAGCTAAAGCCATATTGGAGGGAGATTTATATTTTAAAAAAGCGTACATAAAAAAATAAAATGACTAAAAGATTAAAGATCTACGCTTCCATTCAAAAACATGTAGCATGCAAACTAAACCTAAAGCAAGAAGGAAACAATGCTTATAAGTAGTGAAAGAGGAAACAGATAAAACTGAGAAAAACTGAAGTCAAGACCCAGATAACTGGGAAGAAATAAAACTGAGATGCCTCCGGCGAGACCGATGGGGGGACAGACATCTGAACAGCCTCGGGAGCGAACGCGGAGCCCGCACGCAGGCGCCAGAGACAAAGGCTGTCCCGAGAAAACAAAGAACGACTTATGCCGATGATTCGAAAACTTAGGTGACAGGGACAGTTCTTCACAGCTCATTAGAGACCTGGCGTGAGAAATAAAAACATCTAAGCATCTGCTTTTTAAAAACTGCATGTTACCGAAAACCTTCCTATAAAGAGAACGCCAGTCCTGCGTGGATCCTTTGGTTAATTCTGTCAAACACGAGGAGGCACCAGTAAGACAGTCACAGAAACGATAAAAAACAGGAAGCAGGCCCAGTTCTCACCCCATCTCCCGGGCCCACATTACCCCGATGCTGAAACCAGACAGAACGATACGTTCCTGAGAATCAGACAAGATTCCTTAACAAAGCGAGAGCCGATGGCACCCAGCAATCCATTACACCGACGGCAGATCACCATCTAGCATCTTCTAGAATGCACAGTGGGATTCACAAGGAAACCAGCCCGCGCTGGTGACACAGACACCCCAGCATCGCGGCCTGCTCTCGCCCTGGAAGATGGCCCCGGGAGCAGCGCACTGTCTTCTCCAGGAGGCGGGGGGCACCCAGTGAACCCCTCGTGTGGCAGACGCATCGCAGGGGCTGACAGCTGTCAGAACTGGAACCACAGCCCCCAAGGAGGCCTGTCTTCCTGAAGCTGAAGGCAGGGGCTCTCCGGTCCCTTCCCCTCTGGAGAGGGGAACGGCTGCCTCGCTGAGGCCTTCAGCGCTGTGGGCAAGGAGATTAGAACCTGGACTTGGAACCTGCTCTGGTCCTGCTTATAGACCTTTAACATGTGCTGCCTAGTAACACTAAAACAAAAACACAACAGCCGAAACCGGTTTGGCTCCGTGGATAGAGCGTCGGCCTGTGGACTGAAAGGTCCCGGGTTCGATTCTGGTCAAGGGCATGTATCTAGGTTGCAGGCACATCCCCAGTAGGGGGTGTGCAGGAGGCAGCTGATCGGTGTTTCTCTCTATCCTTCTCTCTTCCTCTCTGTAAAAAATCAATAAAATATATGGGGAAAAAAAACCAGAACAGAAAAACTCCTCCAAAGGGCAGAGTTAGAGCCTTTCACAGCCGCGTGTAAGTTTTCACTGTCCAGTTCCACTGTAGCGTTTCCGATATCCTCACCCACTCTCGCTTTCCCAACAATAAATTCTGGTCATGGCGTGAATGTCATTGGCATTACGCCACCCGGGTGGGAGAAATCGTCTCGATCTGTTTTCGGGCGCGGCCTCTGGAGGAATAATGAGTCTGTGCTTAAATGTATGCGCGCCCGCCCTGAAATCAATCCGGGCCGGAGCGGCCCCCCGCTCAATACTCTCCGCTCCGGTCTTTCTGGAACACCTTCGGAATAAAGTAACCATCCTGGGACCCCGCCCCCCCTTCTCGCAGCGATCCCAGCATGCCCCCCTCTGCAGCGGCGGGAGCGGCGAGCGGGCTTCACTGTAGCCGGCTCCTGATTTCCATTCCGCAGACGGAGGCCATTCCAGCATTGATCTGAGGGCCCGATGCATCTATTTTGGTGCGTGAGAACGTTTCCAAAAATAAGACTTTAAAGGGCCGAACATGCATTTCTAAAACTCGATGAGTTTAGGTCATTCCCAGCGGGTATTTTTCAAGTGTGCCCGGCTCAGACGGGAGGGAGGCCCGCTGCCGGAAACCTGACCTTTCCAAGCGCCAGCGGCAGCGAAAACGAAGCCGCACATGAAGGTTCCGACACGGTGACTTGGTTCCGGCTCCGCCCGCACGCCGATCCGTCCGGATGCCTAACCTCCACTTCACCCGTTTCTCTGAGCGCCTTCCTGAAACAAAGGCGTGTCTGCTCCTCACGAGAAAGCACTTTATTCTAAGAACGTCCTACGCTTTGTAATGAGCTTGTTTTTTTCCTGGGGTGCCAGCGAGGCCCCCCTCTCAGGCAGCGGAGACGTGGCTCTGCCCGCCCTCCTCTTACTCGGTTCTGGCCGGTGTTCCCAGTTGTTACGGGTCGGAAACGGACATGAACGAGAGGGACAGTGGACACTGGCCCCCCAGCACGAGGGCCTCGGTCTGACTGAGCACCACAGAAGGGGCACGGATAGGGACGGGGCATGGAGCCGGGCCCCGGTGCCGTGGGCGGGGAGTCAGACCCCCACGATCAGTCCCACCGCCGTGTGCAAATGGCACCACAGCCCGGAAGGCCGTCTGCCGTCGGGGGGCGGGTTACGGAAGGTGTTAGAGCAGGGCCTGACCCCAGCGGTCACTCGATGAGGACAGCTGCCTGCAGAGGCGGGGCGCCCACTGGGAGGCAGTATGCAGGCACAGGCGCCTCTGCTCACTCCTTCAATGTCACGGCCGTCCATGGAGACGGCATCCACGGAAGCTCCTCAGGCCACACATCGCACAGGCCACAGCACAAAACCGTGGGCGGGGGCGCTGATGACAGACGAACAGGAGAAAGAAGAAAGGGGGTGGGAGGGGCGCTGTACTGCGATACTGTACCCAAGCCCTGCCCCAAACGCTCCCATTTGAACCTGAACCAAGGACGTGTCATTCGTAGAAGGTGGCCCGCTTAAGAAAGGCTCACCTGGCCGCTCTGATGGTGTCCTCTGTCATCCAAGGACACGGGGACCACGCACGTGCAGCTCTCCCGTGCGCTGTGCCCATGCGCGCTCAGCACTGTCTTAACACCCCCCCCACCCGCCCCAGCAAGCCCAGGCCGGTCTCATCTCGAACTCGCTGGCTTACGGGGCCGCACCCTCGCAGCCGGTGTCCAGCGCGAACACACGTCTGGTGCGCACGACGCTTCCGTTTGCCTGCTCGGGAGCATCCGCGGTTATTTCCACTCGAGTCGGAAAGATCTGGGAAGGGGAGAAGTTCAGGTCCCTTCATCTTCTCTTTGGAAAGAAATTATTCATGAAACTCCCTCCCTCATTCCCGAAGGGGCAGGTTTAAGCAGCTGAATTGCGGGCCAGGAGTTTCAGCTTGGCCCCCAGCGCTGGACGGCCACGGGGGTGTCCCCTGGCCGATGACCGACACGCGGAGACGCGAGCGCCCGCCTCTCGCACAGAGCGGCGGCCAGCGGTCACTGTGTCCGCCGTCTCCCAGGACCCCTCCCGTGTGGCAGCAAGCACGGGGGGTGGGGGTGGGGGCCTGGGGGACGAAGCCCGTCTATTCAGACTTGTTCAAGGTGAAAACCACTGAAGACGTCCCCAGCCCTTGGCTCCCTCAGGGCCCGGCTGAAGTCTGGGCCGCCTGGTGCCCAGCGGTATCACCGGCTCCACCTCTTCTCACGTACAAACCCGAAGCTAAGAACCAGGTCAATAACAAAAACACAGAGGAACCCATGTACACACCCAGCCTGGGCCCCTCTCCACTGGCCGGTATTGCCTCCAATTTCTCATAAAATAACGTCACTAATTTTAGACGTCCCCCTGACACCCCCCCCCCCCTGAACCGGGCCCCCTCTTTTTAAAGGAGCAGCTTTCCGTGTTAAAGCTCCAGCGCAGAGTGACCGGGCCAGCCAGACAGGGCCAGTCGGAGCCTCAGTGCTGTGGCAGTCGAGGGCATCTGGGCCGGGGGGGGGGGGTGGATGGACGGACGGGGACAACACATCCCTTTGCAACAGGCTCACTCAATGTCCCTAACGTGGGGGAGTTAAAAGGTCTCACTCAGGACCCGTTTGCTCTTCTGGTGTCACTGCTGGTGGCATGGCTGACAGTGGGGACGCGGGTGCCAGGCCGCCAGCCGCCACCGAGAACCCGATAAGCAGCTCAGACCGTGGGCCCCGGACGGTGTCACCAAGTCAAACCCTGGCTCTGACACTAACTAGCCATGCGGCCTTGGCAAGTTTGTGCCTCAGTTTCCTCACTGGAGAGAAACACAGCGGGCCACCCCCAGGGAGCTGGGGCGGCAGCCGGTGGCCTCCCTGAATGTCACAGAGCTCTGGCCTCGCCCTCTCCCGGCTGCCGGCCTCTGCTTCCCCCTCTCGCTCCTCAGCTTCTCGTCGGAAACTTAGAATACCAGCGGCGTCGTGTGCGTGGCTCGGGGCCTGGCCCCAGCAGGTGTTCAATACGAGGTGGCCAGCACCGCCGCGTCAGTAACCGAACACTCCCTCCCGCTGCCTTCTCATCTGCCAAGAATCTCGTGCTTGAATAAACAGTGTGCCGCAGCTTATTCAAAACACAAACCCGGGGCCATTCCAATTTGTGGGTGTTAATTCACAATTTCAGAAAGGCACGCAACTATTTTCAGAGCTGCACTCCGCCAAGGAAACTCTCGTAACCGTATCCCCAGACACGCTCTGCGAAGCCACAAAAATGCGCAGCGGCTGCTTGCAAATGGAAGTGCAAAAGGAGACGAAGCGCATGCTCCTGAAGTGTCACCCCCATCTCCATCTCCGGCCACTCACGCGGTCTCAGCCAGAAACGCGACTCGCGACTCCCGTCCCTGGAGTCAGGAACTGCGAGAAGCCACCAGACCCCCATGCTTCCAGGAACCCCAGTCCTCGCAGGCGAAAGGCCCCAGCCCTTCCTCACGGACCGAGGAACCCTAATGGCACGAAGGGGTCACGGTCAGGTCATGGCCAAGGGCACAGGTGGCAAGAGTCTTGCTCTGATTCTGGCTCCAAGCCCGTCTTCCCTCCCACGACACGGGGCTCCGGATGGAAAACTCTGCCTGCGGGTCTGGAGTCACGCAGCCTAGACGCCTGCCAGTTCCGATTCTGCAGGCTCCAGGCGTGCGGGGCAGCGTGGCCCGGGCCACGTGGTGGTGACGGAGGAAAGGACTTGGGATGTGGAGAAGGGACATTGCTCTTGGCCTTGATCGTGTCGTGGTCACCTGTCTGACGTGAATTCCCCCCGGAGAGAAGAAAGCTCGGCAGGGGTCCACGGCGGACCTCCAGCAGGCGCTCCGGGCCACCGAGCCTGCCTCTCCGGAAGGAACCGGCAGGTGTAAGTCACCATCAGAACTGAGTTATGCTGAAACCGGTGTGGCTCAGTGGATAGAGCATCAGCCTGCGGACTGAAGGGTCCCGGATTCGATTCCGGTCAAGGGCATGTACCTTGGTTTCGGGGACATCCCCAGTAGGGGGTGTGCAGGAGGCAGCTGATAGATGATTCTCTCTCATCGATGTTTCTAACTTTCTATCCCTCTCCCTTCCTCTCTGTAAAAAAAAAAAATCAATATATTAAAAAAAAAAAAAAAAAAGAACTCTGAGTTAACTGGGACCCAGTGCAGGCCGCTCCCTGCGCAGTCGGCAAAGCCACCACACTGCCTGCAGGCACGGGGTTCACCGCGGCTGGCACACACTCCCTCTACACAAGCCGGCCTGCGGCTCTGGCGGCGTCTCCCACAGCACTTGTCCCAACAGAAGCGAAAGGGCTCTCGGGTGACAGCTCTGAGCCGCCGCCTGCGGATCGCGGAGCCCGCGGAGGAACGGACCCCGAATAGCTCTGTCTGCTCCGTCCGGGCAGGGAAGGGAGTCCCGGGGGTCTGACTCAGCCCGGGGTAGTTCCTGGTCCCCTGGCAGCGACGGGGACGCCACCTGGCGCGTGTGAGCATGACCTTCACCCAAGAGGCCGGGGACGCCAGCGGGGGCTCAGGGACACGGCCCCTTCCTAACGGGAGCCCGGGGGGCGGCGAGGAGAAGGGCCTGGAAGGATGGTGCCACCGGATTTCACCCCATCGCGTCTGAAATCAATCAGACGTGTTCACAATCAACAGCTTGTCACAGCTCAACGGGCAGTTTCTTTCTTAGTCGGATGTGAAATAGGTGCAGCTTAGAACCGGTGACGCCGTCGATTTGATGACACATGGCACGCCCCCCCCACCCCAGCGGGGCCCCCCCCTGGAATTTCTTAAAAGTAGTCAGAAATGAACTGTCCCACTGTTTGTGTTAATGAGATGGGGCTCTGAGACCCTACAGGAAGGTCCCGGTCTGTGCGGACACACGAACCAAACAGGAACAGCACCCCGACCGCCCTGCTCGCCCCCGGACCACGAGCGCTGCCCGTGGGGGTGTGCGGCTCGCCGCGCAGGCAGGGCTTCCGGGAGAGAAGAGGCGTTGGCGGCGGACAACCCAATTCCCTCCCTACAAGCAGAGGAATCGCAGGCCCCGCAGGCAGTGGACACACGGACACAAAGCCGAGGGGCGACGGAGCTGGGGACAGACGGGGAGTGTGATCTGGCCACCGGTGCACCTGCGGGGACTCTTCTCCCCCTCCCGCCCTCCCCCCCCGCCAAAGGCGCAGCCAGGAGAGAAGGTGGGCTGGCAGAGGGAGACACTCCCCCCATCCCTCCGCGCCCCTTCACTGGGTCCCGTGAGCGGCGCACTGTCCCTTCACCAGCCACCGCGCTGGCACCCCGGCCGCCTCCATGCCCCGTCAGTTCCGAAGGGCGCCTTTGTTTCTTAAGAGCAGCAAACCCCGAGGTGCCAGGGAGGAGCGCGCTTCGGGGGAGGAAAGCTTGGGTGGGCATGGGTGCTCAATGGCACCGCAGCGATTTTCTGTCTGGCACTTGGCTCCAAGTTTAACTCTCATCTATTTTCACACTGACCTTTAAGCCGATGTAAAAGGTCGTAAAAAGAAACTTAATTACTTTGCAGTCATTTGTAAAACTTGTTTTGGTTACTCGTTATTTATTTTTTATCCTTTAAATGTGATCTGGAGAAGGTTTGCTGAATACGCAAGTAGGCTTTTATGCTATCTTGAAGCCAGTATTTTTTACAAGGACTGAATCTCTCTTTCTCTCTCTCTTTTTCTTTTTTTACCAAAGAAATGGCAGCTTAGCATTACCCCTCTATTATGAGAAGTTCACCTAGTTCCGTGGCCAGCAAACTGCGGCTCGAGAGCCACATGCGGCTCCTTGGCCCCTTGAGTGTGGCTCTTCCACAGAATACCACGGCCCGGGCGAGCCTACATTGAAGAAGTGGCGTTAGAAGAAGTTTAAGTTTAAGAAATTGGGCTCTCAGAAGAAATTTCAATCGTTGTGCTCTTGGTATTTGGCTCTGTGGACGGATGAGTTTGCCGACCACTGGCCTAGTTGGTAAGATGGAGAGTCGTCCCCCTGTGTTATAAAGAGAGTGTAGGAACGTGGCTGGTGGCCACCAGACCACGTCACTCTGCTTTAATCTCGCCGGCCAACCCCACTGCGTACCGAGCCCGCTGGCGGGCAGACGCGAAGACAGTGGTTTTGTGACCTGCCCGACAGCAAGGAGAGAACTGACAGAGGAGAAAGGACACCAAAATCGATGGCTGTAGGAAACGCAGTTGGTAAAAGGCCTGAGTTCTGATCCAGTGCTCACCTCTATAGGAGCAAGCGGCATGAAGTCTGAGGAATATCTCCCAATTTTAAATTTGAAAAAGTAGCTGTCATTCATTCTTTTCTAAAAATTGAAGTTATTGTTCTTTTTTTAAAAAAAAAAATTTATTGATCTTTTACAGAGAAGAAGGGAGAGGGATAGAGAGTCAGAAACATCGATGAGAGAGAAACATCGATCAGCTGCCTCCTGCACACCCCGCACTGGGGATGTGCCCGCAACCAAGGTACATGCTCTTGACCGGAATCGAACCTGGGACCCTTCAGTCCACAAGCTGACGCTCTATCCACTGAGCCACACCGGTTTCGGCTGTCATTCATTCTTTAAGCAGCATGTGCCACTCCTGTACGCTCCTCAGTGCAGATGAGCAAGGGCAGCCCCGCCCTCAGTTCACGCCCAGAGGCAGAGAAACATCGGGCCCAGTGTCGGGCGAGAGGACAGAGAGGACACAGCTACGTGGGCTGTACGAGGGGCGACGCGATGGGACCCGCTGAGACTGAGGAACAGGACCCGCTAAGACACCAGGACAGGACGCTGTGGCCCTCGGGGACGAAGCGGGGGGATTATGGGGGAATCGAGGCAGCATCTCTCTGTTGGTCTGTCTTCATCTGAGACAACAAGTGATGGAAGCAACAACTCTCCTGCCCAGGGGAGACGGTTCAGTACGGACCAGAGCGACAGCAGAGGACTGAGCTTAGAGTGACCCTAGGCCAGCTCCTCAGCGTGCACCGTGAGCGAGCGGGGAGTCCAAGGTCACCTGGCTAGCTGAGCACCCACCATGGCCCGCCCCTGGCCTCCCGCTCGGCCCAGGCGCTGACCACACTGGTCTAAAACGCCGATGCCCGGGACGCATTGGCCTCTCCACCCCCTGATCAGGTCGTGATGAGTTACGCTCTGAGGATCAGAGGCCCAGAAAACAGGAACAGACACGGGGCAGTGCGGGGTGCATGGGGTTATCTATTACTGAAGTGAGTGCGGGGCTGCTCCCGGGCGGGCAGCGCTGGTCCTGGACCGGAAGTGAACGCTCTCATCACTCGTCTGAGCTGCCCTAACGGACAGGCCTCACCAATGAAGGCAGCCCGACCCGCCGGGACCACAAGGCAGTCTGGGAAGTGAGCAAAGAAACGTGCTCAAAGTCTCCCTCCTTCCCCGTCAGGCTGAACTCCGACCAATTTGCTTCATCACTTGCTTTTTAAAAAAACCTGCAAATACAAATTGTTTGCAGCGATGATGGAAACAGCTACCAAAGACACCCAGCCGCACCGCCAGCGAGCCCAGCGCCCGGCGGAGGCGGCTGCGTCTGATCAGCGCATCAGCGCCGCCGTCTGATCAGGGGAGACGGAGCCACGGGCCATTAGGCCTGGAGACACGGCAATTAGCCGAGGGGCCTGCCCCTCGCCGCGCTCCCGAGCCGATCACAGCGCTGTCTCCGTCAACCTGCAGGCGCCCGTCTCACCGGGAGAAGCACTAATTGGGACTCGGCCGCAGCTGCGGGGCTTTGATGTCGGTGACAAGGATGAACTTGAGTGGAATCCTGATAGCCCCGCCAGGCCTGTGAGTCGGGGGGTGGGGGGCAGGGGGCGGGGGGAGGAGTGGGGGGTTAACCCTTAGGCCGCTCCTATTCCAGCCAGGGTGGAGGCACCTCGTTCCAAGCCGCTTCCTGGGGAACACCCCACGTGACAGCTTCTCGGAGGGGCCTCCGAGGTGCCACCCCAGAGCAGTGCAGTGCCGACAGTGAGCCCGGACGGAGGCGGCGGGCTGCAGCTGGGCTGCGGGCACAGCGCTGCGCGGGATGTCAGAGCGTGGCTTCCGTCTGCCACCACCCCTGTGGCCTCCCCAGCCTTTTGGGCCCTCCTGTCCGGTCTGTGAAAGGAAACCGGTCTGGATGGCTGCTGAGGAGTGTCCCACTCCTGGACGACCCAGGACAGGGCCATCGGGTGGTCCAACCAGCCCCGGCCCACAGGCTGCGTGGGGCGGGCCTTCCGCTCTGCGGGGGGCCCCAGGGAGCAGAGCACTGCCACTCTTTTTAAAATTTATTATTTAATATATTTTATTACTTTTCTTACAGAGAGGAAGGGAGAGGGATAAAAAGTTAGAAACATCGATGAGAGAGAAACATCCATCAGCTGCCTCCTGCACACCCCCTACTGGGGGTGTGCATGCAATCAAGGTACATGCCCTGGACTGGAATCGAACCTGGGACCTTTGATTGAGCCCACAGGCCGACGCTCCGTCCACTGAGCCAAACCGGTTTTGGCTGCACTGTCACTCTTGAGAGGTGTCTGGACCCAATGCGCCCTCAGCTCCCCAAAAGCCTGGGACTGACTGCTCAAGGCCAAGGAAAGAGTCACCCAAGCCACCTCACAAGTGAGGGTTCCGGACCAAAAAGTAACAAGCTTTCCTTTAAAACACTTAGGGGAAAGCCAGTCTTCACTGCAGGCTGCTGGGGAACCTGCTCCGGGGAAGCTGTCTTTCTGGAAGCATTCCAGCGAATGGATGGGCGAGGAGAGCACAAATATTCCAGCCTCCACTCGCTAGCGAGTCTAGATGCTCAGTGTAACCGGCTGCAATGTCATCAAGACAACGGACCCCAGCCGAAACCGGTTTGGCTCAGTGGATAGAGCGTTGGCCTTCGGACTGAAAAGCTCATGGGCAGACCGCCGACAGGGCAGAGCCAGCCAGCGATCGGCCCCATGGTGATGGCTGCCTGGGATCCCCTGGCCGAGTCCCCTGCCCAAAGATGAAAGCCTTGGCCAGAGGCTTTCAGCCTTGGGCTGGGGGTGAGCCCTGCTGGCTCCCAGTATGTGAGAGTGGGCAGGTTGGGCTGAGGGACCGCCCACCCCCAGTGCACAAATTTCGTGCACCGGGCCCCTAGTGCTCATATATGCAGACAAGTTCTTTGGTTGATCTCTTCCCACCCACCCACTGCCCCTGCCTTCCCTCTGAGATTCCACGGTCTGTTCGCCTGGATCAGGTGATCCCACTTCCAGGACCACATCCTAAGAAGCCTGAAGCACCAGTTAGAAAGCATGAATGCGCCCCTGTGTTCACAGCGGCATCATTTACGATAGCCGAGATCTGGACACAGCCCGAGTGTCCATCAGCAGGAGAGTGAATTAAAAAGCTGTGGTACATCCACACCATGGAACGCTATGCAGTAGTCCAAAAAAGATCTCTTACCCTTTGAGACAGAATGGGGAGTATTTCGCTAAGCGAAATGGGCATGTATTTAAGAAGTCTTTAACTCTTTACGTATCTCTCGACCTTTGAGATACATACTGAATTGCTGTGGCTAAAATGGTGTGTTTTAGATTTGCTTCCAAATCATGTCAGAGGCTGCTGGCTCTTGGGGTACACATGAGTTCATGACAATATTTTATGTACTTTGGTGTATGTTCAAGATTTTCCACTAAAAAGTTAAAAAAGCCGAAACTGGTGTGGCTCAGTGGATAGAGCATCGGCCTGCAGACTGAAAGGTCCCAGGTTCAATTCCGGTCAAGGGCATGTACCTTGGCTGTGGGCATATCTCCAGTAGGGGGTGTGCAGGAGGCAGCTGATCGATGTTTCTCTCTCATCGGTGTTTCTGACTTTCTATTCCTCTCCCTTCCTCTCTGTAAGAAATCAATAAAATATACATTTTTTTAAAAAGTTAAAAAACATTGGGGAAGAATGGGCAGAGCACAGAGGATTTGGGGGGACTTTGAAACTATTCTATGTGACAATGTAACAGTGGGCACGTGTCATTTGACAGTCAAACCCACAGAGTGACACCACCGAGAGCGACCTCCACGCAAACTGTGTGGGTGGTGGCTGTCCACGCGGGCTCCTCGGCTGTCACTGTGGACCCCCTGGCGGGGCCCCTGATGGTGCCCAAGGGGGAGGCGGGTTTTGGGGGGGGGGAACAGGGAGCACATGGAAACTCGGC
The DNA here is from genome assembly GCA_027563665.1 of Antrozous pallidus. Lineage (NCBI taxonomy): Eukaryota > Metazoa > Chordata > Mammalia > Chiroptera > Vespertilionidae > Antrozous > Antrozous pallidus. The sequence goes on from CM050522.1 coordinate 82,585,476, forward strand.
ACTTTCGCTCAGCTTTATTGTGAACCTGGAACTGCTGTTCAAAACAGTTTATTGGGTTAAAAAAATAACAGGAAAGACTGTCCCGTGTCTGGCTCCACCCTCCCCCTGGAGCCTCAGGCCAGTTACAGACTTGCATGAGCCATTTCCAAGGGGTTTTATTCTGTTTTTAATTTCATATATACAGTATTTCCAGCAGAGAATATTACTGCTGTCTCTAACACAGCTAGCTCATCTCCATCCTTCTCCCCACATTCCTTGCCCTTCGTTTATACCACAAAACCCTACATAAGTATGCCTTTATACACAGAACCGAGTGACCCGAAACGTCACACACACCGGACTATCCAGCTACACCTGGTGACAACATGGGGCACAGCCCGAGCAGGTGAGTGACGCACTGCAGAGGCGATGCTGTCACCTGTATCCCTGGGTCCTCGGGCGCTCCCCTGGGTACTGTGGCTCTGCGGGGGCGGGGGCTGGAGGCTGCAGACACCTCAGCGAGTCAAGCATGGGGCCTAGCACCCTCCTTTCCGTCTCCTCAACTAGACGGACGTCAGGCCAAGCAATAAATGAAAACAGATAAGGCCCATGGTCTTGTTGCCATATCTTGATTTAAACAGATTAGGACATTTAACCGATACTTGAGCATCTTCCTTTCAGTATTAGAAGCGTATGATAAATATGAGCAAATATTTGTTTTTTCCCCCAAATAAATTGCACTACTGACCACTAAATATTAAAATAAAAATAAAAGACACACAGCTGAAATCCAGTACTGAAGCAAGGTCACGCAGGCATCCGGGGGCTGCTCCTGCTGTCTGCCCTCCCCGGGCCGGCCTGGCACGGAGCAGGTGCTCGAGGCGGCCCCGCTGAGGGAAGGAGGGGATGGAGCTCTCATGTGTTGGAGACGGGGAGACACGTGCCCCCGGGACACACATCTGCTCAGTGGCAGGGCCGCTTGCCTGCTCGCTCCTGGGGGGCAGCGCCTGGCCCAGGAGGAAGGACGGATGGACGGACAAACGGACCAACAGTAAAATGCACCTACGGGACCCTGCAGCATCTCTTTCTCGAAACCATGGGCTACTTAGTCTGCCCAAACTGACATTTAAACTTTTTATTTAAAACGTCATAAAACATATCAGGGGCCCCGCCAGGGGGTCCACAGTGACATATCTCCAATTCGGAAACTTGGCTCAAAATGTAACTGTTTCTTTACATGGCCTGCGGCCGGTCTGCCAGAAGCACAAATACGTCACTGCCAAGGAAACGGCCGTTTCTTTGGGGTGGGGGGGACGTATTACACACATACCGGATTTTCCGGCGCATAAGACGACGGGACTGATGATGACAGGAGGACGATCACACACAACAGAGAGAGAGCAAGTGCGGGAAGTCCCCGGCGAGTCAGCAGCGCCCACCCTAACGGCAAGCTACGGCATTTTCACACCTGACGACCCCCGACTTTTGAGAAGATTTTCCTGGGTTAAAAAGTCGTCTTATACGTCAGAAAATACAGTACATACATACATACTACATACATACATATATCACACAAGTTCACTGTGAAAACAGCCTTCTAAAGGGAGGTGTGTGTGCACAGGGGAGTGGGGGGTCAGCGAGCTGCCACTGAACAGAAGCGGAGCTCTGAGCACTGAGCGGCCTTAGAAATGAGCCAGCCCCCCCTCCCCCTGCAGTCCATCAGGTGTCAGTGCCAGGGCAGGCAGAGCTGTGTCCCCCCCTCCCCCAAGACACACCAGCCCGGGGCAGCCGCGTCCCGTCTGCATTGTCCTCCCCGCAGCGCAAACGGGGGTGGGGCGCAAACTAACACATCTCCCCCCGCTTCCCAGAAGATGTGACAGCAGACGGCACGCTTCCCAATTAGCTCTGGAAAATCTGAGCGCGACCAGTCCTTCGGTGAGTCCTGCTCTTCTGGGAAACTCTCTTTCCACGGGGCTGACTGTCTGCTGGGGAAGCGGCACAGAAGCACCCTCCCGCCGTGTCCCGTTTTCAAAAAGGCAGAGGAAGCGTTGGGTTAACTGCTTCACTGCGGTGCCCCCCCGCCGCCCCCAGCTCGACGCGCTGACAGTCTCAGCAGTCGGCGAAGACAGGTTCACTCCTTGTTGGGGAGCAATCCGTCCGGCGGAACCGATTAGGAAAGGAAACGCTGGAGGGAGAGAGTTTCAGTCCCCCAGGATTTTTGACAGAATCTGCACATTTTAGCAGCAAGAACTAAGCCTCGGGTTTTCATCAGAAACCAGTGCAGCTTTGTTTCCCCTCAGGAGCCAAATCGGGGCGAGGGGATCTATCATTTACAAAGCAGCGGGGCTCCTCGCTGCAACAAACAACAGAGCTGAGGCCGGGACCCAAACACAAGCCGGGTTCCGGGCTGCCGGGAGCGGAGCGCGGCCGGGGACTCTGAATGGGAATGTCACAGCTGCGTGCACATTCGCTCCTCGCAGCAGCTGCCGCAAGTCTTCGGGAAAACCACGATTGTCTGGGCGAGGTCCCAAGGGGTCCAGCGCTTCGGATTCCGGCCCGGGGTGACGGCCCGAGACGCTGGCCCTCAGAACTGTGCCATGGAGTCTGCGCCATGTGCCGAAACGGAACCAGGGCGCCACCGCTGATCATGGGGTCAAACAGGAGCGCGCAGTGTTTGCTTTAAACCAGGGCCACTTGTGGGAGCCACCCTGACTGAGCGAATGCAAGCCCTCCCTTCAGCAGCGTCACCCCCCCCCCCCGGCGGCCTGGCACGGGGACTCAGAGAATTCACAACCACCGGTGGCTGACGACACGGACACAACCACAGGGCAAAGCCACTGCGCCCCGGAACCCCTCCCCGCCCCTCGGGAGCAGGAGGAGCTCCAGGGCGGGCACACGGCGGCGAGGAACGAGCATGCGTCCCACCAAAACCACACGTGACCGTGACCCTGACCCTGACCGCTTCCTCCCACTTGATTCTGAAGCGAACGGGGAGGGGGAAAGGGGTTCCTATGGGGGAGAGCATCTGGGGAAAAAGGAGCTTCCTAACTTTAGACGCCCCCATGTATGTATGCACCTGTTAGTAGCACACAGCATGTAATCTGCGCGTCAGAGGCTCTTACACGTGGTGTCGGCTACGTGACAGCCCCCGGGGGAACACCGCCCCTCGGTCCAGGATGACCTTGTGACTTGGCTGGCAGCGCGGCTGCCCGACGTAGCTCACTCGGCGCCTGCTCCTGCCTCGGGAACGGCAGCCCGTGCCCGGCGACCAGATCGAGAAAAGCACCTGCCAAGCGGCCCTCGGTCCCGCTCACGGCCACGTCCGTCCAGCAAGCCCAGGCCCCGCGGTGAGCAGCGGCGGAAGACGCGGGGATGAGGAGCTTTGATTCCAGCGGCAGCTACTTCAAAGGCGGCCCGCAGCCCCGACAGACCGGCCCGGCCTCGGCTGAGAGAGAGATGCAGGGAGCCGACTCCTCCGCTGGATGCGGACTCCCCTCCCGTCATCAGCGCCGCTTATTTTTAGCACCGAAAAGCGCGTGTCAGACCGACGGGCACACGCGGCCCGGCCTCTGCGGCCAGGGGGGGCGCCTTTCGCTCTCCATCACGCGCCGTCCGGGACGCGGGCGTCTCCATTAAGGCTAATGATGTCGTCCGTTTTCACTCCGGCAGTATTTTGCTTCTGTGTTTGGAATAATTGCATTCATCGGCGCTAATACATTTTCTAAGTGGACAGTTTAATAAGTGAAATTAGCGCATACTGTACCCTCACAGCAGTTTATAAAACTAGGCTGTTGTTTATAGTGCACCGAGGCGGGACTGCCAGGCACCCACTGGGCCCAAGGTCACCGTCCGTTTACATGCCTCAGGCTGCTCCCTCTGCCTCGACTGGACCTGATCGGGCCAGTGTTTGAGCTCTGGGCTCACGGACGGGTCCAAGCACCGCCACGTAGTGTTCACGGCCCAGCTGGTCCTCAGAACCTTTATCAGTGCTCCCCACTCTCCTGCCGAAACTGGTTTGGCTCAGTGGATAGAGCGTCGGCCTACGGACTGAAAGGTCGCAGGTTCGATTCCGGTCAAGGGCATGTACCTTGGTTGCGGGCACAACCTCAGTGGGGGGTGTGCAGGAGGCAGCTGATCGATGTTTCTCTCTCATCGATGTTTCTAACACTATATCCCTCTCCGGCGTCTGTTCTGTTCCCAGCTCCGGGTGTCTGTCCTGTTCCCAGCTCCAGGAGGCTCCCTACAGTCCGCACAGGGGACTGGGCCAGCATGCCAGGGGGGTTTGAAACGGGGAACAAGCTAAGGCACCGAGGTGAGAAGCAGCGGAGGATGTGGGGATGAGCAGAAGGCAGGCTGATGCAATGCGCTATATCCCTCAACTGGTCCCGCAGAGTCCATTTCTCGGGGGGGGGGGGGGGGGCCGCGGACAGGCAGGACCCCGAGCTCCTCCCACGGCTGCGTTAAGCCCAGGGAAGCTGCAGCCCAGCAGGTTCCGTCCTCAAGAAAGAAATCACCCACTCCTCCCAACATCGCACCTGACAACGCCCGAGACCCGAATGCGTGCGGTCCTGATGATAGTCAGTCTTTTAGGTATTTCAAGGCATTCCTACTCTCTTACAAATTCACTCCATTCCCATCTCCTCTTGCTTTCTGTTTACATTAGCCCGACTGTCAGAAGGACAATATTTTGACACAATAGCAAGCAATTAAGATGCGATGGGCCGTCAGGAAGAATTATGAGCAAAACGGGTCCTCTCCCGACGAGAACAAGTGCCAGCAAGCCTCCTCAGTCTGGATTCTGCCGGGGCCGCGACGGGAAAGCACCTGCTGGGCCCGCACGCGACCAGCCTGGCCCGTGTCCCGCTGCGTGAGGGACTGTCCGCCCGGCCCCGCCTTCGCTCACACAGGCGCGCGCAGGGGCGTGCGTGCCCAGGGCCGGGGCGGCCAAAACTGCGGGCAGTGGTCAGAGTTCATGTCTATTAAGACATGCACTGAGTGGATAAAGCGTCAGCATGCAGACTGAAGGGTCCCTGGTTCGATTCCGGTCAAGGGCATGTACCTTGGTTGCGGGCACATCCTCAGTGGGGGGTGTGGAGGAGGCAGCTGATCGATGTTTCTAACACTATATCCCTCTCCCTTCCTCTCTGTGAAAAATCAATAAAATATATTTAAAAAAAAGACATGGACTGAATTAGTTGACTTTTAGTTTACAGTTTTTAAAAATATGAGCTGAGAAAATCATTCCGTAAAATACAATGAAGTAAAATGAAATCGTGATATTAAAGAAGTAAAGCTGTGAGCCTTTTCCCCCTTTGCAATGTTTTCTGTAGCACAGAGATGAGTCACACATTTTAATTAAGAGAGAAAATGCCCAAGTGCCCAGCTGGCTGAGCATCGAGCTATGAACCAGGGGGTCAGGGTTCGAGTCCCGGTCGGGGCACAGGCCCGGGTTGCAGGCTCGATCCCCAGTGGGGGGGCGTGCGGGAGGCAGCCGGCCGCTGATGCCCCATCATGGATGCTTCTATCTCTCTCCCCGTCTCCTCTCCTCTCTGAAATCAATAGACACATATTTTTATTTTTAAATTTATTGATTTTTTACAGAGAGGAAGGGAGAGGGATAGTTAGAAACATCGCTGAGAGAGAAACATTCATCAGCTGCCTCCTGCACACCCCCCACTGGGGATGGGCCAACCAAGGTACGTGCCCTTGACCGGAATCAAACCTGGGACCCTTCAGTCCGCAGTCTGATGCTCCATCCACTGAGCCACACCGGTTTCGGCAACATACATATCTTTAAATGGCCGAGTAAATATTGAGAAAATCTCCTTTGTCAGCCACTCACACAGGAACAGCTGTGAACGTACCAGCTGCTGCTGATCTGCTGGAGGAACCACTCACTCTGCAGCCACTTCTCTGCGGGAGCCTCAGCGGGCGGGGAGACGGACACGCTACTCGAGGTGGCTCTGCACTCACTGCCTCACCGAAACGTCAACACAGCTACAGGTGGAAACAGCCGAGCGCTGTTCTGCGGTGCAGAAACCAAGGCTTATGGCGATGACACGCCTTCAACCTCGGTTCTCGAACGTCTCCCATCTCGAACAACTGGCTTCCCTTCGGTGCGGATCCTGTAGGGTGGGCCACGCGCCTCACAGGCGGCAAAGGAGAGGACACGCGGTGATGAGTTGGCTTCCTGCGAAACCTCACGTGACCATCCCTGCCCGATTTTCACTGTTGCTTCTGATTGAATGTGCATTTTTTATTGTACATTTCCTTTCCTCTGTGTTAAGTTTTCATTTCGTGGTTTTAGGTGTTTATGTGTAAACAGTAGCATCTATAAGACAGGTTAAAACGGAATCGCTTAGAGTGCTGGCATGGATGAATGCAGCTTACATGATTTTTAATGGGGAAAAAATGCTTCGGTTTTTTTAACAGCCTTGCTTCTAGAACGAATTAAGTTGGGGGTTACAGTGTAAGTAGCTGGCGAGTGTTGGAAAAGAACACATTCCTAACACTGCAAGCACTCCATTATCCAGACAGCCCTAATTAAGGTCTGCGCTTCCTTCTGCAAAACCAAGCAGCCAGGAGCTGGCTGGTTCCTGTCTCCCTGGGACTCGCTCCCATGAAAACGTGGCTTTTTTCATTGATTTTAGAGAGAGACAGATACATCGAGGTGTTGTCCCACTTATTGATGCACTCACTGGCGGATTCCTGGCTGTGCCCTCACTGGGGATGGAACCCGCAACCTGGCGGATCAGGGCTGAAAACATGTCTGAAGAGGCATGTAGGTGTCGCAATCCGATGTCACCTCTTTACGGTAAGACATGTATTACTGTCTCCATGTGGTGAAATACACAGAATTTGCCATCCGAACCATTTTCTTAAATTGTGGTAAAAAAAAAACACCACACATGACAGACAACACTCGTCTTACCCATAACCACTCCAAGTGCACGGCCTGGTGCACTCACAGGTCATACAAGCAGCTACACTCTTTTCAATTCCACTTTCTTTATGGAAATGTTGGAACACATCCAAAGGTGGAGAGAGCCGGCTAATAAACTCCCATGTCGGCCAGCTCTACAGTTATTTCTACCGTGTCATCTGTTTTATTTACTCCCGACATAAATGTGCTTAAGAAAGACCCAACCTCAAACAGGACACATATCCCAGACGTCACTATCAGCAAACCTCTAATCTACTTCGGCAGGACCGGTTCTATTTTAACACTCGCGTGGGAAGCAATATTCTCACCTTGAACGTGAGTGAACTGCCCGCGCCTGGCAGCAACCCGCCCCTGACCGCCTAGTTAGTCCAAGTTCAGTGACCCTCCCCCGGCGGACGCCCACGGGGGCGGTTCCCTGTCCTCCCAGTTCCCACAGGACCGCTCCCCTCCGTGTCCTCACACTGTCCCCCTCCAGCCCGCCCTGCGCTTCCCTCCCCGCCGCTGTCCACAGGACGGAGTCCAACCCCGGCCCCACTGCACAGGGCCAGGGCCCCACAGGGCTCGCTGCCCCCCTCTGCCGCCCCCACCCCCTCCCCGCACCCCTGCAGACTCTGAACCAGCGCATCCCTAACTCGGCAGGAGTCAGCCCCTCTGCAGCCTCCCGGCTCTGCTGGGCACGTCTGAGTCCACGGGCCTCGGCCTGGCTTCCCTCGTTCTGACCACCCTGATGTTCTCGGGGGGCCCTGAAACCCTCACTACCCACACGCTCGCAGGTGCTCTCCATGAGACCGGGGTTCCCGCTGGTACCGCATCCCAGGTCCCCCACCCCCTCCTGCCCCTTTACTGAGCATGCTCCCCACTTCCCAAAGGCGGGCATGTCTGTAATCCAATGAGGGCCAGAGCCACCGCCCGCCCCCGGGATTCACACCGTGTCACCTAGATGGGATCTCAGTGTCACCCTAAGAGGATGTCATCTCTGAACTCCAGGCTCTGCGGCCCGAAAGCCAGGGCTGCCCCGGGACCCGGGTCTGAGCAGAGAGTCCCAGGAGAGCGGGGAGCCGGTGGGCGGGCCTCCTGGGGGCCCCAGCTCCCCAGCTCATGAAGACTGCCGACAGTCACTGGAACCGACTCTTACCCGCCTCTGAGCACAGCTGCCCCTTCGATCGGACGAAGCTCCTGCAGGCAAGGGCCCGTGGCGCTGGGCACGGATCGGGCGTGGGGGGCGGGACCCACAATCACTGCGGTCCGTTCGGTAGTCGGGGTCACTCCAGGGCGGGGCAGGTGAACCCCGTCTTTGAAATCATAACGCGGAGGCACTGCAGGAAGAGCCTGTTTTCCCTCCCAAGGCGACTTCTGACCATGTTTCGGAGCTGCTGCTCGTCCCCAAGTCTCTTGCGGGCAGCCACGCAACACAACAGACGCTTGCTAGTTCAAGTCCAGCCGCATCTCACCGGGGCCCGCGCCTGCGCCCGCCGGGAGACACCCCTCGGATACCACCATCGGGGCCCACACTGGAAAGCAGAGTGTGACTCCCACCCCCTCCAGCTCAGCCAGGAGCCCCGGAGAACGGAGGGGCAAGCTAACTGCATCCGCTGCGCAGAATCCCAGCGGGCTGGGGCCCGCCTTCCCCGCCACCGGTCCCCGCCACCCCGCGCAGAGAGCTGAGCCCCCGAGCTCTGGGAATGACCTGTCCTCTCCCCAACGCCTCTGCAGGCGCCGCCTGAATATCTACACAAACCCCCCACGCCCCACCCCCCGCTGCTCTCACGCCCCCGAGGCGCCCCCTGCGGTGCGGAGGGACAGCGCCCACTCGGTGAACACAGAAACGGCTCGCCGCTTCCTGATCCCGCACCCTCAGCGGGCTTTCCTGGCCGAGATGTGTGCGTTGCTAAGAGCCTACGTGGCAGAGAGACAGACAGACAGACAGACACATCCAAAGACCAACCAGGTCACTTTCCGCCCCGGGAAGAACAGGACGGTTCAGAGAGAGGCTTCGCTACAAACAGCGCCCCGGGAAGGGCACGGGGAGAAATACGGACAACCCTGCAGCTCTCTCTTATGCGAAAGGGGACAGGAGCCCGGCTCCTGGCGGATGAGCCGCGCCCCCCGACCCCGCACCCCCCACCTGGTCCCGTCCTTAGCGCAGTCACGGCCGAGTGATGTCACAGCCACAGCAGAGCCGCCTTCCGGACGTCACCTCGCGGCGAGAAACGCAGTTAGAGGGCGACGAACGTCACTCTCAGCCGGCCCGCGGGCGGCCCCCCCGGATGTCGTGCTAACGGCCGGTCCTGATCTCGCTGCTATTTCACACCGGCTCTCGGATCCGGTGTCTACGGTGATCTTACGGTGAGTCTGAACCGGCGGCGCAGAGCAGCCGAGGGCGGCCAGGCCCGGGCCGGGTGGAAGGGCTGCCATCCGCGTGGCGGCGGGCGGACTCCTTCCTGTCAACACCCCCCCCCCCAGCCCCGGAGACCCCCCCCACCCCGAGAATTCTCCTGCTCACCCCACACTGATGACCAGAACTCTGTTTCTTCAATAACCACCCAAGCTCCAGAAACACATTTCTAAAAACATTCCACTGCGAACATTTTCAAATTTGCCCCAAAGCAGCTAAAACAGTATAATGAGCTCAGCAGCAGCAGTATGTTCTTGCCCGGCAGTTCCAACAATTAGCAACTGTTCTTATCACCCGTCCCCCTCCCCCCCCCCAGCCCCCAGCAACACACACACTGGCCCAGGGGAGGCCATCCTGCCGCTAACCTGGCCTGGGGCTCACTGCCTCCCTCACCCGCTATGGGCAGGGCTCGCCCCTCAGACTGCCGCTGACGGATCGAGTGTCGGCCTGCAGACTGAAGGGTCCCGGGTTCGAGTCCAGCCGGGGGCCCATGCCCAGGTTGTGGGCTCCATCCCCAGGGGGAGGTGTGCAGGAGGCAGCCCATCAATGACTGATCATCACTGATGTTTCTATCTCCCTCTCCTTCCTCTCTGAAATCAATAAAAATCTTTTGAAAAAGAAAAGAAGAGAAAGGGAATTTCGGGGGCCCTGCAGGAGAAACTCTGAGAAAGCAAGAACAAGCCGAAAGAGGCGAGCAGGCAGGACAGTTCCGTTCTGGCCCCAGGGGCCCGCGACCTGGCATCAGCGCCAATGGGAGCCAGCGCCCGAGGACAGCACCCAAACAGCAGCAGGAGGGAGCGAGGCGGGCTCGTCAGTGACCCTCAGCCCCAGCGGGCAGGCCCTGAGCACCCGGCATCCGCCACCGGCTTTCTTTCTGTCACTAGAACAAGAGGGCGTGACAACATCTTACTGTGCCTCACCCCTTCCTGCCCGTTATAAACCCTCACACCAGCGGGGCTCACCGGTCCCCAAACCCACAGCCCTGCACAGAACCGACAGACAGACAGACAGACAAGCGGAGACAGCGAGTTACAGCCGGTGACGCAGTCAGGTGACCTTGCAGGGATCCGCTCTCCCACCCAGGACCCCGCACAGACGCAGACACCCTCATTTTCATTTAGTTATTTTTTAACCCCAGAGAGGACGGGAGAGGGAGATCGAGACAGAGACATCCATGATGAGAGGGAATCACTGATCGGCTGCCTCCTGCACGCCCCCCACCAGGAATCGAACCGTGACTTCCTGGTTCACGGATCGATGCTTAACCACTGAGCCACCCCGGCCAGGCTCAGGCGCCTTTCTGGGGCTCAGACCGGCACCCCTTTGGAGACAGCTCCGGGCTGGCAGGAAAGCAGCAGCGAAGTACTGAGCCCGGCGCTTAAACACGCGGGGAATAAAGGAGCCGGGAGGGGTGTTATTGGGCCCTGATCTCTTCCTTATTAACGCGGCCCCGCCGGAGAGGGCTGGGGTTCCGGAGGCAAACACTGTCTCCGTCTTTAATTACATCCTCCGTCTCGGCTCTGCGGGGCGCGGCGGGCAGCAAGGCCCGGGCTTATTTCTTCATTACACGGCCTCTCCGCGGCATTGCGTGAATATTGATACTTAATACTCGCCAACAGGGAAAGGAGGATTCAGCGAACTTCTGCCCAAGTTGTGATGACTTTTCCTGAAACTCGGGAAACTTCCCGCCGCGAAGTTCTCTGTGCTTCTGGGGGACTCTCGGCCCGGGCCACACCCGGGCTCTGCTCCCCAGCCCAAGCCGAGGGGAGTCCGCCTGGGTCACGCCAGCCTTGGAAAAGGGGACCCAGGAAATGATGCCCGGGTTTCCAAAGCTCATGGCAGCGGGCCAGTGGGCTCCTCTCTCAGGCTTGCTTCAGCGGCCTTTGTGCCAAGGCACCCCCCCGCCCCGATGAAAAGCGAGGCCCAACATTCTTTTTTAAAAATATATATTTCATTGATTTTTTTACCGAGGAAGGGAGAGGAATAGAGAGCTAGAAACATCGATGAGAGAGAAACATCCATCAGCTGCCTCCTTGCACACCCTTTACTGGGGATGTGCCCGCAACCAAGGTACATGCCCTTGACCGGAATCGAACCCGGGACCTTTCAGTCCGCAGGCCGACGCTCTATCCACTGAGCCAAACTGGTTTCTGTGAGGCCTAATATTCCTGCCCATGTCCCCCCTCCCCCGGTCTGTGTGGGAGAATTTGATTATCAGCCCACCAGCACCCACAAAGTCTGCCCTCAACAAAACCCAGGACCCTCCGGGGCTCGAGCCACCAAGAGGGAAACAGGGCCCTGACGGAAGCGTCACATTCAGGTGGCACCGCGTCAGGGTTTCAGTGACGGCCAGCAAGGTGAGGCCGGGCCCCCTGTGGCCGAGGAAGAAGTCAGCCACCGGGAGCGGGGGACCCAATGGCCAGGGCGCCGCAGGAAGAGTCCCCCGTCCGGGGCGCGTCACCCGGCCACATGCCCGCCTTGGCTTGACGTCAGTGACCACGACCAGCTCCTGCCTCTCACCACCGGCCGCACAGGCCCTGGCCGGGCCGCTCTCCGGTCCCATGGCCTCCGGGGCAGCCGGGACCGCCGTGGGACGCAGCCGTCGCCCGTGGGAGCACGTGCGCGCCCTCTGGTCGGCGAACTGAGCGAGGCGGTGGGGGGACACGAGTCCCTTTCAGCTCCACTCCCGGGCAGAGCCCCGGGTGTGCGCAGGTCACTTCCCTGTCACCTCCTGTGAGGTGCCACAACGGAGGCAGGCCTGGGGGGGCAGCGGGAGGGAGGGAGGGAGACACCTGAGCTCGCGGGGGGGGGGGGGGGGTAGACAGCCCGCACAGAGGACAGGCTCGGGCATGCACGGAGGCTCCGCAAACACCCAGACGCCAGCCGGCGAGAAGGCGGCCGGCCGCTGACACACAACACAGCGAGCCCCCGGCGCCAGGAGCCAGAGAGCTGTCTGCGTGAGGCCACCGTGTGGCGTCTGCAGAGGCACACGAGGGCACGGGGACAGACACCAGCCAGTGCTGCCGGGCGTGAGGAGCCGCAGCCACGCAGTAGCCTCTTCAGGGGCCCTGCTGTGGGGCCGCCGGCAGGGGGATGGGCGGGAGGTCTCCATGGAGGCGGGGAGGGGGGTGCGTGTCTGTCCTCTTCTAGGATGACCCGGGGCGAAGGGGAAACTGATGGGGGGGGGGGGTGGAGGAGACCAAAGTGGGTGCTGGGCCAGTGGGCGGCACGCAGAGGGCTGAGCTGGGCCGGGCTGGGCCGGGCCGGTGGGTGGGCACGCAGAGGGCTGGGCCGGGCCGGTGGGCGGCACGCAGAGGGCTGGGCCGGGCCGGTGGGTGGGCACGCAGAGGGCCGGGCCGGGCCGGTGGGTGGGCACGCAGAGGGCCGGGCCGGGCCGGTGGGTGGGCACGCAGAGGGCCGGGCCGGGCCGGTGGGTGGGCACGCAGAGGGCCGGGCCGGGCCGGTGGGTGGGCACGCAGAGGGCTGGGCCGGGCCGGTGGGTGGGCACGCAGAGGGCCGGGCCGGGCCGGTGGGTGGGCACGCAGAGGGCCGGGCCGGGCCGGTGGGCGGCACGCAGAGGGCTGGGCTGGGGCTGCACGGCGCCCCTGTGACCAGCAGAGGTGCCCATAAAGGAGAGAAAGGGGTCCTTGATTTAGCAGCGGGACCTTTTCAAGAAAGATAAGGTGACGCAAGAGAAACAGCCTGTCTCGCCTCGCCCAGAGGGTGAGGCAGTATTTTTCCCCCTAACCTTTCCCAGAGCCCAGTTCCCTCCTCCCCGGCCGGGCGTGAGCTGTGTGCAGAGCGAGGAGACCCTGAGCTCCCCCAAACCCGCCCGGCACACCGCTCCTGCAGGAAGACGATGGCGCCTTCTTCCGGAGATCCACGGCCCGCCTGGCTCTGAGAGCCACGGACTACGGGTCACGGGTTTGACTCCGGTCAAGGGCGTGTATCTTGGTTGCAGGCTTGGTCTCTGGCCCCAATCGGTGCACCCAGGAGGCGCTCCATCGAGGTGTCGCTCTCCCACTGATGTTTCTCTCTCTCCCCTCCCTTCCGCTCTCGCGACAAACCGTGGGAATAACGTCCTGGGGAGAGGGTTCCCCAGAAAAGACAAACCGCCTCCACGGAGCACGGGAACCGGGGCAGCTGCCGGTCAGGTCTCAGCACGACATCGGTGTCTTCTCACAGCTTCTCCGGGGAGCCAGCTCCGACCGTCGCCCCGCCGCCCGATAGGAACACGGAGCCTGAGCCGTCTTTACACACAAACACCCGCTCCAGTGGCCGCACGCGTGCCGGGCTGTGGTCTCCGCCTCCGCACTCAGAGCCGGCTCTGGCGCCGCAGCCCGACTGCCCTCTGGCTGCTGGCAGGAGCCACTGCCCACGCCCAGGGCCACTGCCCACGCCCAGGAGCCACTGTCCATGCCCAGGAGCCACTGCCCAGGCTCAGGGCCACTGCCCACGCCCAGGAGCCACTGTCCAAGCCCAGGGCCACTGTCCACGCCCAGGAGCCACTGCCCACGCCCAGGAGCCACTGTCCAAGCCCAGAAGCACTGTCCAGGGCCACTGCCCACGCCCAGGAGCCACTGTCCACGCCCAGGAGCCACTGCCCACACCCAGGAGCCACTGTCCATGCCCAGGGCCACTGCCCATGCCCAGGAGCCACTGTCCATGCCCAGAACCCTGCCCAGGCCCAGGCGCCTGGCATTAAGTGCTGAGCAGACTGAGGGAGGGCCCAGCCAGGTCCTTCCCTGCGGCCTCCGCTGTTTGAGAAGCAAACCTGCTCCCTCCATGAAGCAGAGCGCCCTCCCCGGCGGACGGAGAGCGGAGGATGGCGGGCCGCCCTGAGCGGCTCTCGGCGCCCGGCCACGGCCGTCTCAGGGGGTCAGGACCACCGTTAGACGTGCACTTTGCTGCTCCCCTCCTGCTTGTCTGCCTGTTTCCACTCTGCGCTTCCCAAAAGCCAAAGTTAGACCTTATTCACCTCCAAAGCCCAGCACAGCGCACAGGGCAACCGCGTGAAGCCCGAGGTGGGTCCCGGCAAACACCCGGCTGGCTCCGCCCCGCGCTCTCCCTCCGCAGTCTCCTGGCAGGGACCCCTCGGCCCTCCTTCCTCCCACGGGGTCTCTCCCTCCCTGGCAGGTCCTCCCTGCCACGCCTAGCACCGGGAGGGGTGGCATGGTGCCCCCGGAGGCCACGTCATCGAGAGGAGAGACTCGTGCTCAGGCCCTCGCTCTGGGAGAGGTCACCGCGAGTCACACGGATACTCAACCCCCATGGGGAGGCCTCTGAGCGGAGCCCGGTCCCCATCAACAGCACCGCCAGCTCCCCGCCGTGAGCGCGCCACCTTGGAAGTGACCCGGGAATCCTAGCCCGTCTGGCAGTGGCTGAGCCCTGGCTGCTGTCTGAGCGCCACCCCCAGACACCCCAGCCGGCCACCCCGAGCCATTCCCGGGTGCCAGAGGCACAGAACAGACGAGCGGCCGAGTTCGCTGGCACTAACCACTGCGCACTGGCACTAACCACTGCGCACTGGCACTAACCACTGCGCGCTGGCACTAACCACTGTGCGCTGGCACTAAGCACTGCGCGCTGGCACTGACCACTGCGCGCTGGCACTAACCACTGTGCGCTGGCGCTAACCACTGTGCCCTGATGCTAACCACTGTGCCCTGATGCTAACCACTGATCACTGGCACTGACCACTGATCACTGGCACTGACCACTGTGTGCTGGCACTAACCACTGATCACTGGCGCTAACCACTGTGTGCTGGCACTGACCACTGTGTGCTGGCGCTAACCACTGATCACTGGCACTGACCACTGTGTGCTGGCGCTAACCACTGATCACTGGCACTGACCACTGTGCGCTGGCGCTAACCACTGATCACTGGCACTGACCACTGTGCGCTGGCACTGACCACTGATCACTGACCACTGTGCGCTGGCGCTGACCACTGATCACTGGCACTGACCACTGTGCGCTGGCGCTAACCACTGATCACTGGCACTGACCACTGTGTGCTGGCGCTAACCACTGATCACTGGCACTGACCACTGTGTGCTGGCACTAACCACTGATCACTGGCGCTAACCACTGTGTGCTGGCACTGACCACTGTGTGCTGGCGCTAACCACTGATCACTGGCACTGACCACTGTGTGCTGGCGCTAACCACTGATCACTGGCACTGACCACTGTGCGCTGGCGCTGACCACTGATCACTGGCACTGACCACTGTGCGCTGGCGCTGACCACTGATCACTGGCACTGACCACTGTGCGCTGGCGCTGACCACTGATCACTGGCACTGACCACTGTGCGCTGGCGCTGACCACTGATCACTGGCACTGACCACTGTGCGCTGGCGCTGACCACTGATCACTGGCACTGACCACTGTGCGCTGGCGCTGACCACTGATCACTGGCACTGACCACTGTGCGCTGGCGCTGACCACTGATCACTGGCACTGACCACTGTGCGCTGGCGCTGACCACTGATCACTGGCACTGACCACTGTGCGCTGGCGCTAACCACTGATCACTGGCACTGACCACTGTGTGCTGGCGCTGACCACTGATCACTGGCACTGACCACTGTGCGCTGGCGCTGACCACTGATCACTGGCACTGACCACTGTGCGCTGGCGCTGACCACTGATCACTGGCACTGACCACTGTGCGCTGGCGCTGACCACTGATCACTGGCACTGACCACTGTGCGCTGGCGCTGACCACTGATCACTGGCACTGACCACTGTGCGCTGGCGCTGACCACTGATCACTGGCACTGACCACTGTGCGCTGGCGCTGACCACTGATCACTGGCACTGACCACTGTGCGCTGGCGCTGACCACTGATCACTGGCACTGACCACTGTGCGCTGGCGCTGACCACTGATCACTGGCACTGACCACTGTGCGCTGGCGCAGTCTGTCAGGCAGCAACAGGCAGCAAACAGAGCAGCCTGGGTGTTAGGTGTTGTTTATAAGGGCGTTCTGGGGATTTTCTTAACGACAGAGCGACTTAATTGTTACGGTGTGCTCCTAATATACCAACTCTGAATTAGTGTTCTACAAAATACAACTATACCCCGGGTGACTGATCAACTTTAAATATTCCATCTGACCTTAAATCCAACAGCTCCACCACCAGTAAAGACGGAGATGAGATACGGAACAATAGCCAGTGCTTTTTGGAGGTTATTTTCTGGTTTTTAAGAATTATACTTACATGTGCAGAGAAAATAGTCTAGAACAAGACCCATCAAAACGCTAATTTTCTCAGGGTGAAAGTATTTTTCTTTTGGTCTCGTTATTTTTCCAAAAACCTACAATAATGTATACATTAGCGAGTGTCCTATTTTTAATTTTTAAAAATGTATAATCCAATTACGCCAGCAGCGAAGTCTCCTTGATGTCTCTATCCTGATGTCCACACACTAAGTGGCACATGACAGGTGCTCAATGCAAGTGCCCTGATGGCCTTCCGCTATAGACCCCGCCCCCGATGGCCTTCCGCTATAGACCCCACCCCCGATGGCCTTCCGCTATAGACCCCGCCCCCGATGGCCCTCCGCTATAGTTCCCACCCCCGATGGCCTTCCGCTATAGACCCCGCCCCCGATGGCCTTCCGCTATAGATCCCGCCCCCGATGGCCTTCCGCTATAGACCCCGCCCCCGATGGCCTTCCGCTATAGATCCCGCCCCCGATGGCCTTCCACTATAGATCCCACCCCCGATGGCCTTCCGCTATAGACCCCGCCCCCGATGGCCTTCCGCTATAGATCCCGCCCCCGATGGCCTTCCGCTATAGACCCCGCCCCCGATGGCCTTCCGCTATAAATCCTGCCCCCAATGGCCTTCCGCTATAGATCCCGCCCCCGGACAGCAGCTCTGTGACGGGTTCCTGGGACAATGTGAGCCTCACCAGCTCAATGATGTGAGGAGGTGACAGCACTGTCCGCAGGAAATAGGCTCCTCAGTATAGGAAATCATTTCAAAGTCGTATTCTCAGGACACAGCAGCCACGTTTCCCTTTGAAACGGCTGCTCTGAGTGATTCGCTAGAAATGCATAATGACAGTTGTGAGCCCCTCTCTTTTCTGGCGGGAGAACAGTCTGTTGAGTGCCTCGGTGCTCAAAATAGTTGCTGAGTGTCCTCATAATAGCGTGTCACCTGGAGGCAGGTTTCCAGCCAATGCAAATGAGCACATGCCGAGCAGATGGACGGAGCGCGGACTTTGCTGAGAGAGAGAGGAGAGAGAGGGAGGGAGAGAGAAAGAGAGAGAGAGGTAGCAGCCGCACTTTTCGGCTCCAGCCTTATGGGACGTCAGAAAGCCTTTCACTCTCGCAGCGCCCTGCCTCCGCAGACAATCCACATGGAGAAAATGACAAGTTACAAGGCCCATTAGACTGTTGAGATCTATTTATGTACTTAACACTAGAGCCCTGGTGCATATTTGTGTACAAGGGGCGGGGCGGTGTCCTTCAGCCCAGCCTGCACCCTCTCACAGTCTGAGACCTCTCGGGGGATGTCCAACTGCTGGCTTAGGCCCGCTCCCATGGGCATTCCTTGAGAGGTCCTTGGCACTGCGCTCGCCAGTCGTGAGCCCGGCTTCTGGGTGAGCTGCACTCCCCCTGTGGGAGCGCACTGACCACCAGGGGGCAGCTCCTGCATTGAGTGTCTGCCCTATGGTGGTCAGGGTGTGTCATAGCGACCAGTCGGTCAGTCGATTTGCATATTAGGGTTTTATTACATAGGTTTTTTGTTGTCATTAATCCTCACCCAAGGATATCTTTCCGTTGGTTTTTAGAGAGTGGAAGGGACGGTGAGAGACAGAGAGAGAAACATCGATGTGAGAGAGACACGTCCTGACCAGGGCCGGGGGCTGAGCCTGCACCCACGGTTGAACGTTGAGATTTCCAGAATCGCCACTTCAACAGGGTCACATTCCTAAGAAGCCCTCTGCCCCGCAGTGAGCACTGTTGCGTGTCACTCAAGGGAGTGGCCCCTGTAGCGGGAAAATACGGCACGTGTGCCCGCAGCGGGCACAAACTGACCTGCCGGGGCCCAGCTGGCTCGGCTGCCCTCTCCTGGAAGCAGGTTAATTGTGAAGGAATCCTGAAGGTCGCAGAGATGGTGGTCTACGATGTCTGCACGAGTGAAAGTCGCTGTCGCCCCGTCACCCCCAGCTCCCTGCTGGCCTTTCTCCTCCTCACGCTCCCAGTTTCCCCACGTCCACTCCCACCGCCCTCCATGTCCCTTCCTAAGCACCTGTCATAACGGAAATTACACTATTACTGTATTTACTCATTTGCTTAAGGACGCCTTTTTTTTTTTTTTTTTGCCTTCCTCCCCGCTGCGCCCCCCCCCCAAATGAAAAGCTCCAGGAAGATGGGACCAGGCCTGTCTTGCTCCTGGTTTTATCCCCAGAGCCTAGGACAGTGCCTGGCAGACAGTAAGGACAGTGAGTGTTTGCTCGTCAAACAGAACAAACGAAGGCGAGCACCTGAGTTTCATCCGGAACGCCCTTCCGGAACACCCTTCCGGACTGGACGTTTTCCAGCGCAGTTGGTAATGAGGATGGAAATGAAAGGACTGCAGGGCAAGATGAGCAAGCGAATGTGTTTCAAGTCCAAGTCCGGCCTTGGAGAGGACTGCGCCTCTCTGAGGGCACGTTCTGACAGGAGAGCTACCAGCAAAGACCGTGCCCACATTTCTGACCCCACATCGCTGACTGAGCCTGCGTCCCCCGGGACAAAGTAACCCAGCGGGGAAATGAAGTTCAGAAGGAGTGTACCCAGCTACAGAAATGAACCAACCATCGGGATGAATGGAACAGATACTATGTTTAGGGAAAAAAGCTGATAGAAAACATTTTAAAATATATTTTGCATTGATTCTTTCACAGGGAGGAAGGGAGAGGGAGAGAGAGTTAGAAACATCGATGAGAGAGAAATATCGACCAGCTGCCTCCTGCACACCCCCTACTGGGGATGTGCCCACAACCAAGGTACATGCCCTTGACCGGAATCGAACCTGGGACCTTTCAGTCTGCAGGCCGATGCTCTATCCACTGAGCCACACCGGTGATGGCTGATGTTAAATATTATGTATTGTGTGACCCATGGACACGAAGTTCAAGAACAGCTGTGTTTCAGGGGTGAGGTCCACAGTGTTGCACTTGGGGAGGAGGGTGGCACGTGTACAGACTGGCATTTGAACACGATCCGCGCGGAGGTAGCTCGAGGTGTCCACGTGTCAAACAATCACCCCGCTGCACACTTTCTGAGCCTTTGCCAGTCCTCGCCGAGTGAAAAGACGAGCGATATTCTCCTGTTTGGGAAGAAACAGGTGCCCGCCCGCGTGGCTCAGGGGTTGGGCATCGACGTCTGAACCAGGCCGTCACAGCTCAGTTCCCCGGTCAGGGCACACACCCAGGTTGCGGGATCGATTCCCAGTGGGGGGCGGGAGCAAGCAGCCAATCAGCGATCTCTCTCTCCAATGATGCTTTTATCGCCCTCTCCCTCACCTTCTTTGAAGTCCGTAAGATATATGTAAAGTAAAAGGAAAGAAGAAAACAGATGAGCCCCGTGCCCTCTAATGCCAGCCCCGGGCGGTCGTGTAAGGTAGCCTGCAGCCTTCACAGCGCGCTCCTGGCTGGCCGGCCACGCGCCCTCCGCCGGCTGTGGAAACGGCACAAGGAAACGAAGAACCAGCTATGAGGAACCTTAGAGTCCTACGTGGAAAAAGTCACTCACAAAACGCATCCACAGGAGCTGTGTTACACCTGCTGTATGTAAGCTCTATGCAAAATACGTCACCTGTATGCTGGGTTTCTAATTTTATTTTTTTAATATATTTTATTGATTTTTTACAGAAAGGAAGGGAGAGGGATAGAAAGTCAGAACCATCGATGAGAGAGAAGCACCGATCAGCTGCCTCCTGCACGCCCCCTCCTGGGGATGTGCCTGCAGCCAAGGTACATGCCCCTGACCAGAATCGAACCTGGACCTTTCAGTCCCCAGGCCGACGCTCTATCCACTGAGCCACACCGGTTCGGCTGGGTTTCTAATTTTAACAGACACTTTTTTAAGAGGAAAAAACGACCTCGCATCCATCACTTTCAATCGGCCCAAACGGAGCGCGGCGGCCGGGCTACTCACTGGGGCGGCAGGACGAGCGTGGTGGGCTGCGCCTTGGGCCGGCGCTTGGCGGACACCCCCATCTGGTTGGCGGAGCGTTTCAGCGACTGTTGGTTCAGGAGGCCGGACGCCAGGCCCGCGTGGTACTGCAGCTGCCGGAAACAGAACAGGGGGAGGATGACCCCGGGAAAAGACGGGGTGCGGCCAGTGAACTGGCAACACGAGACAGCGCACCCCCTTCAGAACATTCCAGATCGCTGCAAATGCAGCGGCTAACGGTTTGCTTCCAGGAATGCATTGAGAGGGAGGTGATCAGAAAACAGGGAAAGAAACCCCCAACTACACCTGGGGAATTGGCTGGAATCTGAAAAGAACTATATATCCTTTTGTTGCATTGAAAAGCAAACCAAGAGGTTACATTATCAGCAGACACACGCTCCAAAAGATGCTCTCTAAATGCTAACAGCGTGTAGAATGAGAGTAATTTTTACTTCATTTTTTATTACTATTCATATGTTTATGTAAATAGTTTTAAAACCAAGGTCATTGTTTTTTATAAGAAGATGCTTTCGTTCTTAAAGGTGAATTCGTTCTGGGAACTCCTGCTGCTGGCATGTCTTGCTTATACTAACAGCCACAGAGCTCACAGTCTGCTACAGCAAGCCGGGGCAGAAGCCGGCTTATGAAGAGATTCAAGCATATCAGAGTCCCGAAGCCTGGCACTGTTTCCAGTGGTTAAGATACAATGTCAACCGTGACAGTTCGGGAGGCTATGGATACAATGGAGACAGGCTCACCGGGAGAGGGGATGAAGAAGTTACTGTCACTGCTGGGACACAAATGGATACAGTGGGGAAGGAAGCACACGCTTTCTATGGGCTCAGGGCCAGCTAGCTGCCTCTGCTTTGTTCTGGACAAACTGCTGAGCTGGGAGCTTACTTAGGAGATCATTTTACTTCTCCAGACCTTCATTTCTCTGCTGGAAATGAGAAGTAATGCTGCCTAATTCTAAACCAAACAGGACTTAAAAAAAAAAAACAAAAAACCCCCACTCCGTTGAGTTATAATTTACATAAAATGAAAGTACACGTTATGTGTGCAGTTTGATGAGTTCTGGTGTGTATACATCTGTACCGCTGCCACACACAGCAAGACAGACGTTTCCGCCGCTGCAGACACGGCCTGGTGCTCAGCGCAGTCTCCCAGCCCCCCCAAACTCCCACCACCAGGGCATTCCGATCTCAATACACCCAATTCCCACTCGTTGACAAGCGAAGCTTATATTCAATCTGACGTGTGATACTGACTCCCACCTTCCTTCTAAAATCCCATCCTTTTGTATTTTAGATCCGGAGAGCTGTCATCGATCTGTCTATAATAAAATTATCCTTGAAAGGTATCCCAGTTTCGAACAGATGTAAACAACACATTCAAACGAGAAAGCGCCAGGCTGAGAACTGGGACCGAGACTATCTATATAAATAACATCGAGTACGTTTCCCCCTCCTTCCTCAAATGAAGCCAGGTCTCTCAAACGCTTCTTTGGAATTAACCGAACACACAAAGAACAACTCATTCCGAGTCACAAAATGCTCTCGGAAGGATAAGATTTCCTCTGCGGGGTCGGTCACGAAACTGGCGAGCGCCGGCTAAAAGGGGCCGGGCCCCGCAGGCAGAGGGGAATGACCTTCTGGAAAATGAATGGCCTCACCCGCAGCCCCGGGCTGCACACGCGTAGAGAAGGAGAGAAAACACAAGCAAACGAGATGATCCGCTCCTTGCGAGCGGCTATAAAAACGAAGGTATCCGGGCGCCCCGGCGCCTGACACCAGGTCTGCGTTCGGAGCATCCCTATCGCCTTTAAACGGCCTCGAGACGGACGCGGTCCATCTGCCGCGGGAGCCTGCGGCGGCACAAGGCGAGACAGAGATGTATCACGTTCATCATAAAAACGGAGCACCCCTCCTGGTGGACAAGGGGGGCACCGTTTGCCTTTAACAACTCATCTCAGCCCCATGAATTTTGCTCCAATTTGTTTTTCTCCTGCAGAGTTCTTAAATGGGAAATCAATGGCGGCGAGGGACGGTACAAGTTTGAAAGACAATGTTTCAAAATGTCAGCTACTTGGGGTTCGATCTCTCCCACCAGAATGTGCAATGAGTGCAATATGCGCGGGGCTTTATGGACTTAAAGGGAAAGACAGCTTGGCACGGGGCCCCCCCTTCCCGGCTCGGGGCGGCGGCTCTCCTTGGCTCTCCTGTGGATGTTGTCAGGGTCCCTGCAAGCTCAGCCATTCCGGCCTGCTGACTCCTGACTCGGAGGGGGAGAGACCTGCTAACGAGGCAGGGCGGCGGGCGAGCCTGCCCACCTGGCATCGTTTCGACCACTTTTCGCAAACAGACAGACAAAACAGCAGAAATGCGTGCTGGCTGCTGGGCGCCTAGAAGCTTCCTCTGGAGCCCCTGCATCCTGGCCAGCCTCAGTGGGCCCGGCACCCCGAAGGGCACAGGCGGGGGGAAGGACTCGTCTCCCCCGGAAAGCTGACTCACGGTGACGAGGCGACATCTGTTCATCACTACGCTTATCCCGGTTTCCAGGAACAGCGCTCCGATGTCAAGATCTATAAGGGCCCCATTAAATATTTACCGAAGCGTCTCTATAATGGGAGAAAAGGTCAAAGTTAATAAAACGGACAGGCAGCTCCTGTCCAACAGGATTGATACATTATTTAAGCACTAAATACTCCGTTCCACGAAACAGTTCACGTCTGAGAAGCTCCTGGAACGCCAGCCTCAGCCAAAGGTTGACGTAGCAGAAGGAAGCGCAGCTAATGCACACAGACATTCAGAACACATCCCCCCCCCCCCCCAAGTCCCGCCGCAGGTTTTCGATGACGGGGTCTGTGATATTTCCTACAAAAGTGCATTTCCAGAAACATCCTTCGCTCCAAATGTCTGTGCCATGGAAACAGCTGTTTCAAAAAGCAACTTATCCGAGTCCCCGCGTGATTTTTCTCCCCAAGGTCAGTTCTCCGCTAACCGGCAAGAAGACAGTGAACGCGGGAGAACAAGGAAAACGCTCTGTTCTTTCATCTCCCACATCTGAGCGGTGCGGAGCGTACGCGATGGGCGAGGCGGGGTCTGCTGAGCGGTGAGTTACCGCCCGGTACTAAGCCATCTGTGTTCCCTGGGCTCTGAGAGCCATTCTCTCCGTTCCAACCGGGCTGTCTCTGAACGCCCGCCCGCCGCCTTCCCCTTCCTATGACTGACCTGGAGTGTTCTGTCAGTTCTCAACCCTTTCTTTAATAACAACAACAAAATGCATATATATAAAAGTGATTTTTTACAGAGAGGAAGGGAGAGAGATAGTTAGAAACATCGACGAGAGGGAGAGACATCGATCAGCTGCCTTTTGGGGATATGCTCGCAACCAAGGTACGTGCCCTTGACCGGAATCGAACCTGGGACCTTTCAGTACACACACAGGCTGACGCTCTATCCACTAAGCCACACCGGTTTCGGCCCAAAGCCCTTTCTAATCCATAATCCAAAGGGCCCTCTGGACCCTTTCTAACCCATATGTCTGCTAGTGACACTGCACCTTCAACAATCAACTCGTGTGGTCTGGGGAAACACCATTTAGAATGAGGGGAACCGTCATCTGCCTGGGAGGTGACTGGCCCGGGCACACACACCTCAGGAAGGCCGGCCGCTGGGCAGTCACTGCGGGACGAGTGTGCCGCACTTCCTCCCTGGAAAAATGGCTGGCCTGTGTCATCTCTGCTCCAGCAACGAGACACAGCGGTCCATTTGCCCCGGGGGGAGGGGGACGACGCACAGGGACCCCCGAGGCAAATGGACCCCCGATGCACAGAAACCCCGACGCACGAGGACCCCCAATGCACAGGGACCCCACCAGGGGCACAGGGACCGGGACCCGGCGCACAGGACTCTGGGAGCTGCGCTGTCCGCGTCACCACACTCGCCGGCCCCTGTCGCTCTCGCTCTGACCTCGGTAAGCGCTGAGGCACGCCTGCTCCTCCTCCCTGACTCCAGCCACACACGGCGCGGAGTCCGGGCAGGTCTCTGTCTTACCATGTCAGGGTTTTAATATCTTTTCTTTAAAAAAGAAAAGAAAGGAAATCACAGAAATGTCAGTATTGTCAGAAGATCGACATTCCAGACTCAGCAGAACACATCAGCCTGGATCTGTCGCATGCTGGGGCCATCATGCTAGTGATGGGGGAATGGGACTGTGTGAGAATTCCCCCCAAACCGTTCAACTCCCATCGCCACTGAGATTCCCACTCGGCCCCGTTCCCCCTAAACCGTTCAACTCCCATCGCCACTGAGATTCCCACTCGGCCCCGTTCCCCCAAACCGTTCAACTCCCATCGCCACTGAGATTCCCCCTCAGCCCCATTCCCCCAAACCGTTCAACTCCCATCGCCACTGAGATTCCCACTCAGCCCCGTTCCCCCAAACCATTCAACTCCCATCGCCACTGAGATTCTCCCTCAGCCCCGTTCCCCCAAACCGTTCAACTCCCATCGCCACTGAGATTCTCCCTCAGCCCCGTTCCCCCCAAACCGTTCAACTCCCATCGCCACTGAGATTCCCCCTCAGCCCCATTCCCCCCAAACCGTTCAACTCCCATCGCCACTGAGATTCCCCCTCAGCCACATTCCCCCCAAACCGTTCAACTCCCATCGCCACTGAGATTCCCCCTCAGCCCCATTCCCCCCAAACCATTCAACTCCCATCGCCACTGAGATTCCCCCTCAGCCCCATTCCCCCCAAACCGTTAAACTCCCATCGCCACTGAGATTCCCCCTCAGCCCCATTCCCCCCAAACCGTTCAACTCCCATCGCCACTGAGATTCCCCCTCAGCCCCGTTCCCCCAAACCGTTCAACTCCCATCGCCACTGAGATTCTCCCTAAGCCCCATTCCCCCCAAACCGTTAAATTCCCATCGCCACTGAGATTCTCCCTCAGCCCCGTTCCCCCAAACCGTTCAACTCCCATCGCCACTGAGATTCTCCCTTAGCCCCGTTCCCCCAAACCGTTCAACTCCCATCGCCACTGAGATTCTCCCTCAGCCCCGTTCCCCCAAACCGTTCAACTCCCATCGCCACTGAGATTCTCCCTCAGCCCCATTCCCCCCAAACCGTTCAACTCCCATCGCCACTGAGATTCTCCCTCAGCCCCATTCCCCCAAACCGTTCAACTCCCATCGCCACTGAGATTCCCCCTCAGCCCCGTTCCCCCAAACCGTTCAACTCCCATCGCCACTGAGATTCTCCCTAAGCCCCATTCCCCCCAAACCGTTCAACTCCCATCGCCACTGAGATTCCCCCTCAGCCCCATTCCCCCAAACCGTTCAACTCCCATCGCCACTGAGATTCTCCCTCAGCCCCATTCCCCCCAAACCGTTCAACTCCCATCGCCACTGAGATTCTCCCTCAGCCCCGTTCCCCCAAACCGTTCAACTCCCATCGCCACTGAGATTCTCCCTCAGCCCCGTTCCCCCCAAACCGTTCAACTCCCATCGCCACTGAGATTCCCCCTCAGCCCCATTCCCCCAAACCGTTCAACTCCCATCGCCACTGAGATTCTCCCTAAGCCCCATTCCCCCCAAACCGTTAAACTCCCATCGCCACTGAGATTCTCCCTCAGCCCCGTTCCCCCAAACCGTTCAACTCCCATCGCCACTGAGATTCTCCCTTAGCCCCGTTCCCCCAAACCGTTCAACTCCCATCGCCACTGAGATTCTCCCTCAGCCCCGTTCCCCCAAACCGTTCAACTCCCATCGCCACTGAGATTCTCCCTTAGCCCCATTCCCCCAAACCGTTCAACTCCCATCGCCACTGAGATTCCCACTCAGCCCCGTTCCCCCAAACCGTTCAACTCCCATCGCCACTGAGATTCTCCCTCAGCCCCATTCCCCCAAACCGTTCAACTCCCATCGCCACTGAGATTCCCACTCAGCCCCGTTCCCCCAAACCGTTCAACTCCCATTGCCACTGAGATTCCCACTCAGCCCCGTTCCCCCTAAACCGTTCAACTCCCATCGCCACTGAGATTCCCACTCAGCCCCGTTCCCCCAAACCGTTCAACTCCCATCGCTACTGAGATTCTCCCTCAGCCCCGTTCCCCCTAAACCGTTCAACTCCCATCGCCACTGAGATTCTCCCTCAGCCCCGTTCCCCCCAAACCGTTCAACTCCCATCGCTACTGAGATTCTCCCTCAGCCCCGTTCCCCCTAAACCGTTCAACTCCCATCGCCACTGAGATTCTCCCTCAGCCCCGTTCCCCCAAACCGTTCAACTCCCATCGCCACTGAGATTCTCCCTCAGCCCCGTTCCCCCCAAACCGTTCAACTCCCATCGCCACTGAGATTCTCCCTCAGCCCCGGTCCCCCAAACCGTTCAACTCCCATCGCCACTGAGATTCCCCCTCAGCCCCATTCCCCCTAAACCGTTCAACTCCCATCGCCACTGAGATTCTCCCTCAGCCCCGTTCCCCCCAAACCGTTCAACTCCCATCGCCACTGAGATTCTCCCTCAGCCCCGTTCCCCCCAAACCGTTCAACTCCCATCGCCACTGAGAGTCTCCCTCAGCCCCGGTCCCCCCAAACCGTTCAACTCCCATCGCCACTGAGATTCTCCCTCAGCCCCGTTCCCCCCAAACCGTTCAACTCCCATCGCCACTGAGATTCCCATTCAGCCCCATTCCCCCAAACCGTTCAACTCCCATCGCCACTGAGATTCTCCCTCAGCCCCGTTCCCCCCAAACCGTTCAACTCCCATCGCCACTGAGATTCTCCCTCAGCCCCATTCCCCCTAAACCGTTCAACTCCCATCGCCACTGAGATTCTCCCTCAGCCCCATTCCCCCTAAACCGTTCAACTCCCATCGCCACTGAGATTCTCCCTCAGCCCCATTCCCCCCAAACCGTTCAACTCCCATCGCCACTGAGATTCCCACTCGGCCCCGTTCCCCCCAAACCGTTCAACTCCCATCGCCACTGAGATTCTCCCTCAGCCCCATTCCCCCCAAACCGTTCAACTCCCATCGCCACTGAGATTCCCACTCGGCCCCGTTCCCCCCAAACCGTTCAACTCCCATCCCCACTGAGATTCTCCCTCAGCCCCGTTCCCCCCAAACCGTTCAACTCCCATCGCCACTGAGATTCTCCCTCAGCCCCATTCCCCCTAAACCGTTCAACTCCCATCGCCACTGAGATTCTCCCTCAGCCCCGTTCCCCCCAAACCGTTCAACTCCCATCGCCACTGAGATTCTCCCTCAGCCCCGTTCCCCCTAAACCGCTAAACTCCCGCCACTCGGAGTGGCAGCCCTCTGCCCTCATTACCGAATCCGTGCCGGTTGCAGCTAATGAGCGAGCGCTGTGATGCCGGAACGCTGCCTCTGCCTTTGAACGTAACTCTAAGGCGGGAACCAGGCAGCCGGCCCGGCGTTCTCGGTGCCGCGGAAAACAGCCCCCGAAACCCCATCTGTCTAATTGTGTGGCTTGGATGTCTCTCTAAACACCAGCTAATGGCATTAGCTTCTTCCCTCCTTTCATCTCCGAAGGCTTCTTTCAAACAGCCAACTTGTTTTTAAAGAAAAACCACCCTCGGTCGGAGCCTTCCTGGGTAAATGATTTTTATTCGGTCAAAACACCATCAATAAACCGTCCGGAGGAAGCGTGCGATGTATTTGCCTATTTGTTCTCCCGGGGAAGCCAGATTCCAGGCCTTTCAATTACCACGAAGGCGAGACACGAAGCGGGGCGGAACCCTGCTCAGGGTAGGGTCACGGACATGCTAGAGCCATGTGGGGCTTCTTTCTTCCGACATACAATCCGCAATGTCCAAACTTCACCAGCTGTCAAAGTAAACAGGCCGGAGAGCGGCGTTTTCCTCCTCGGTATCTGTGCTCTGGCCCGGGGGGGGGGGGGGGGGGTGTAGACGGTTCTTCTGGAGCACCGGGACTCACACCTTTATTAATAGGCTGCCGCACAACTGGCCCGTTTACACGACAGCTGCACGCGTGTCACCAGATGTCAAAGATGCCAATCAGCCGGGGGAGGTGTCACTCATCTCCGAACAGATCCACGAACGGAGCCAACTGTGCATGAGGCTGGAAACGGGGGCGACGACCTTCACGGGGCTCCGGGAAAGCGAGGAAGACAAGCTGGCGGCGGGACTCAGTGTGAGCACGGACCTAGGAACTAGGAGGTCATGGTTCATGTAGCTCGACCCCGGTGGGGGGCGTGCAGGGGGCAGCCGATCAGTGACTCTCTCTCATCATGGATGTTTCTACCCCTCCTCCCCCTCCCTTCCTCTCTGAAGTCAATAAAAATATATATTTTAAAAAATATTCTTGTCCTAGTTTGGCTCAGTGAATAGAGTGTCGGCCTGTGGACTCAAAGGTCCTGGGTTCAATTCCGGTCAAGGTCACATGCCGGGGTTGCGGGCTCGGCCCCCAGTAGGGGGGTGTGCAGGAGGCAACCGATCAAGGATTCCCTCTCACCACTGATGTTTCTAGCTCTCTTCCTCTCGGAAATCAATAAAAAGTAAATGAAAAGAAACCAGCGAACATGATTATTTAAAAACCACCATTCTGATAACTGTAACGTAATTAGATACCAGCAGCTTCTTTGATGAGGCGTGAAAGTGATTCCCACGCGCTCCTCGTCGGCGTAGGGCAGGCGGGGAGAAGTCTTTCTTCCAGGGTCGAGAGGACGGTTTGTGCTTCGGCACCGTTTTGCTCTCACCTTCTGATCCAGCCCTCAGCTCCCTCTCGTCCTTCCCGCAACCTCAGCAGAAGGGGGCATGCGGCCACGTGGCCCTCACGTTGACAGATACAGAACTATGACCTCAGACACGGGAACGGACAGGAGTGGGAGCCAGGGGACAGCTTTTTTGCTGGGAGGCCCGTGAGGACGGGAGGAAGCATTTGGAAAGACATATTTTTAAAACATGTTTTTATTGATTTCAGAGAGGGAGAGAGAAATATCCATGATGAGAGAGAATCAGTGATCGGCTGCCTCCTGCACGCCCCGCCCTGGGGATTGGGCCCACAACCCGGCCTGTGCCCGGACCGGGAATCGAACCCTGACCTCTCAGTTCATGGGTCAGTGCTCAACCCTTGAGCCACACTGGCCCGGCGAAAGACACGGTTTTTATTGATCATTTTTAACAACTGCCTTTCGCTTCAAGAGCGGGAGGAATGAAGCTGGTGACTGAGAAGTACTGGCGGGCAATGGTCAGGGCCCAGGCGCAGGGCCAATGGGAGGGGCAGCTTTGCAGTCAAGACAGCTGAGGCCCACCCTCAGCGCAGCCCCAGTCCCAGCCCAGCCCCATCCCAACTCAGCCCCAGTGCAGCCCCAGCTCAGCCCCATCCCAGCCCAGCCCAGCCCCAGCCCAGCCCCATCCCAGCCCCATCCCAGCCCAGCCCAGCCCCAGCCCAGCCCCATCCCAGCCCAGTCCAGCCCCAGCCCAGCCCCAGCCCAGCCCAGTCCAGCCCCAGCCCAGCCCCATCCCAGCCCAGTCCAGCCCCATCCCAGCCCCAGCCCAGCCCCATCCCAGCCCAGTCCAGCCCCAGCCCAGCCCCAGCCCAGCCCAGCCCAGCCCCAGCCCAGCCCAGTCCAGCCCCAGCCCAGCCCCAGCCCAGCCCCATCCCAGCCCCAGCTCAGCCCCATCCCAGCCCCATCCCAGCCCCAGCTCAGCCCCAGCTCAGCCCCATCCCAGCCCCAGCTCAGCCCCAGTCCAGCCCCATCCCAGCCCCATCCCAGCCCCATCCCAGCCCCAGCTCAGCCCCATCCCAGCCCCATCCCAGCCCCAGCTCAGCCCCATCCCAGCCCCAGCTCAGCCCCAGTCCAGCCCCATCCCAGCCCCATCCCAGCCCCATCCCAGCCCCATCCCAGCCCAGCTCAGCCCCATCCCAGCCCCAGCTCAGGCCCAGTCCAGCCCCATCCCAGCCCCATCCCAGCCCCATCCCAGCCCCATCCCAGCCCAGCTCAGCCCCATCCCAGCCCCAGCTCAGCCCCAGTCCAGCCCCATCCCAGCCCCATCCCAGCCCCATCCCAGCCCCATCCCAGCCCCATCCCAGCCCAGCTCAGCCCCATCCCAGCCCCATCCCAGCCCCATCCCAGCCCCATCCCAGCCCCATCCCAGCCCCATCCCAGCCCCATCCCAGCCCCAGCTCAGCCCCATCCCAGCCCCATCCCAGCCCCATCCCAGCCCCATCCCAGCCCCAGCTCAGCCCCATCCCAGCCCCATCCCAGCCCAGCTCAGCCCCATCCCAGCCCCATCCCAGCCCCAGCTCAGCCCCAGCTCAGCCCCATCCCAGCCCCATCCCAGCCCCATCCCAGCCCCATCCCAGCCCCAGCTCAGCCCCATCCCAGCCCCATCCCAGCCCCATCCCAGCCCCATCCCAGCCCCATCCCAGCCCCATCCCAGCCCCAGCTCAGCCCCATCCCAGCCCCAGCTCAGCCCCATCCCAGCCCCATCCCAGCCCCAGCTCAGCCCCATCCCAGCCCCATCCCAGCCCCATCCCAGCCCCATCCCAGCCCCATCCCAGCCCCAGCTCAGCCCCATCCCAGCCCCATCCCAGCCCCATCCCAGCCCCATCCCAGCCCCAGCTCAGCCCCATCCCAGCCCCATCCCAGCCCCATCCCAGCCCCATCCCAGCCCCATCCCAGCCCCAGCTCAGCCCCATCCCAGCCCCATCCCAGCCCCTGGCCCAGCCCCATCCCAGCCCCAGCTCAGCCCCATCCCAGCCCCATCCCAGCCCCATCCCAGCCCCATCCCAGCCCCATCCCAGTCCCATCCCAGCCCCAGCTCAGCCCCAGCTCAGCCCCATCCCAGCCCCAGCTCAGCCCCATCCCAGCCCCATCCCAGCCCCAGCTCAGCCCCATCCCAGCCCCATCCCAGCCCCATCCCAGCCCCAGCTCAGCCCCATCCCAGCCCCATCCCAGC
The DNA here is from genome assembly GCA_027563665.1 of Antrozous pallidus. Lineage (NCBI taxonomy): Eukaryota > Metazoa > Chordata > Mammalia > Chiroptera > Vespertilionidae > Antrozous > Antrozous pallidus. The sequence goes on from CM050522.1 coordinate 82,616,921, forward strand.
CCCATCCCAGCCCCATCCCAGCCCCAGCTCAGCCCCATCCCAGCCCCATCCCAGCCCAGCTCAGCCCCATCCCAGCCCCATCCCAGCCCCAGCTCAGCCCCAGCTCAGCCCCATCCCAGCCCCATCCCAGCCCCATCCCAGCCCCATCCCAGCCCCATCCCAGCCCCAGCTCAGCCCCATCCCAGCCCCATCCCAGCCCCATCCCAGCCCCATCCCAGCCCCATCCCAGCCCCAGCTCAGCCCCATCCCAGCCCCATCCCAGCCCCATCCCAGCCCCATCCCAGCCCCAGCTCAGCCCCATCCCAGCCCCATCCCAGCCCCATCCCAGCCCCATCCCAGCCCCATCCCAGCCCCAGCTCAGCCCCATCCCAGCCCCATCCCAGCCCCTGGCCCAGCCCCATCCCAGCCCCATCCCAGCCCCATCCCAGCCCCATCCCAGCCCCATCCCAGCCCCATCCCAGTCCCATCCCAGCCCCAGCTCAGCCCCAGCTCAGCCCCATCCCAGCCCCAGCTCAGCCCCATCCCAGCCCCATCCCAGCCCCAGCTCAGCACCATCCCAGCCCCATCCCAGCCCCAGCTCAGCCCCATCCCAGCCCCATCCCAGCCCCAGCTCAGCACCATCCCAGCCCCATCCCAGCCCCATCCCAGCCCCAGCTCAGCCCCATCCCAGCCCCATCCCAGCCCCAGCTCAGCCCCATCCCAGCCCCATCCCAGCCCCAGCTCAGCCCCAGTCCAGCCCCAGCTCAGCCCCATCCCAGCCCCAGCTCAGCCCCAGCCCAGCCCCAGCTCAGCCCCATCCCAGCCCCATCCCAGCCCCATCCCAGCCCCAGCTCAGCCCCATCCCAGCCCCATCCCAGCCCCAGCTCAGCCCCATCCCAGCCCCAGCTCAGCCCCAGTCCAGCCCCATCCCAGCCCCATCCCAGCCCCATCCCAGCCCCATCCCAGCCCAGCTCAGCCCCATCCCAGCCCCAGCTCAGGCCCAGTCCAGCCCCATCCCAGCCCCATCCCAGCCCCATCCCAGCCCCATCCCAGCCCCATCCCAGCCCAGCTCAGCCCCATCCCAGCCCCAGCTCAGCCCCAGTCCAGCCCCATCCCAGCCCCATCCCAGCCCCATCCCAGCCCCATCCCAGCCCAGCTCAGCCCCATCCCAGCCCCATCCCAGCCCCATCCCAGCCCCATCCCAGCCCCAGCTCAGCCCCATCCCAGCCCCATCCCAGCCCCATCCCAGCCCCATCCCAGCCCCAGCTCAGCCCCATCCCAGCCCCATCCCAGCCCCATCCCAGCCCAGCTCAGCCCCATCCCAGCCCCATCCCAGCCCCAGCTCAGCCCCAGCTCAGCCCCATCCCAGCCCCATCCCAGCCCCATCCCAGCCCCATCCCAGCCCCATCCCAGCCCCAGCTCAGCCCCATCCCAGCCCCATCCCAGCCCCATCCCAGCCCCATCCCAGCCCCATCCCAGCCCCATCCCAGCCCCAGCTCAGCCCCATCCCAGCCCCAGCTCAGCCCCATCCCAGCCCCATCCCAGCCCCAGCTCAGCCCCATCCCAGCCCCATCCCAGCCCCATCCCAGCCCCATCCCAGCCCCATCCCAGCCCCAGCTCAGCCCCATCCCAGCCCCATCCCAGCCCCATCCCAGCCCCATCCCAGCCCCATCTCAGCCCCATCCCAGCCCCATCCCAGCCCCATCCCAGCCCCATCCCAGCCCCATCCCAGCCCCAGCTCAGCCCCATCCCAGCCCCATCCCAGCCCCTGGCCCAGCCCCATCCCAGCCCCAGCTCAGCCCCATCCCAGCCCCATCCCAGCCCCATCCCAGCCCCATCCCAGCCCCATCCCAGTCCCATCCCAGCCCCAGCTCAGCCCCAGCTCAGCCCCATCCCAGCCCCAGCTCAGCCCCATCCCAGCCCCATCCCAGCCCCAGCTCAGCCCCATCCCAGCCCCATCCCAGCCCCATCCCAGCCCCAGCTCAGCCCCATCCCAGCCCCATCCCAGCCCCATCCCAGCCCCATCCCAGCCCCAGCTCAGCCCCATCCCAGCCCCATCCCAGCCCAGCTCAGCCCCATCCCAGCCCCATCCCAGCCCCAGCTCAGCCCCAGCTCAGCCCCATCCCAGCCCCATCCCAGCCCCATCCCAGCCCCATCCCAGCCCCAGCTCAGCCCCATCCCAGCCCCATCCCAGCCCCATCCCAGCCCCATCCCAGCCCCATCCCAGCCCCATCCCAGCCCCAGCTCAGCCCCATCCCAGCCCCAGCTCAGCCCCATCCCAGCCCCATCCCAGCCCCAGCTCAGCCCCATCCCAGCCCCATCCCAGCCCCATCCCAGCCCCATCCCAGCCCCATCCCAGCCCCAGCTCAGCCCCATCCCAGCCCCATCCCAGCCCCATCCCAGCCCCATCCCAGCCCCAGCTCAGCCCCATCCCAGCCCCATCCCAGCCCCATCCCAGCCCCATCCCAGCCCCATCCCAGCCCCAGCTCAGCCCCATCCCAGCCCCATCCCAGCCCCTGGCCCAGCCCCATCCCAGCCCCAGCTCAGCCCCATCCCAGCCCCATCCCAGCCCCATCCCAGCCCCATCCCAGCCCCATCCCAGCCCCAGCTCAGCCCCAGCTCAGCCCCATCCCAGCCCCAGCTCAGCCCCATCCCAGCCCCATCCCAGCCCCAGCTCAGCACCATCCCAGCCCCATCCCAGCCCCAGCTCAGCCCCATCCCAGCCCCATCCCAGCCCCAGCTCAGCCCCATCCCAGCCCCATCCCAGCCCCATCCCAGCCCCAGCTCAGCCCCATCCCAGCCCCATCCCAGCCCCAGCTCAGCCCCATCCCAGCCCCAGCTCAGCCCCAGTCCAGCCCCAGCTCAGCCCCATCCCAGCCCCAGCTCAGCCCCAGCCCAGCCCCAGCTCAGCCCCATCCCAGCCCCAGCTCAGCCCCAGCCCAGCCCCAGCTCAGCCCCAGTCCAGCCCCAGCCCAGCCCAGCCCAGCCCCAGCGCTAGGTGTCCCTCTCCCTCAGGCGGCCTCTGCAGCGCCCACCAGGCAGATCACGTGATCTCCCAGCACACCGCTGTTTCCGCTGTTTCTGTAGCCTGCGCACGCCGAGGCAGGCTTTGCCAGTGCCCTTCCCAACCTCCCAGCGCCCGGGAAGGAGGCACTGCCAGCTTCTCCCCCAGATGAAGCAGCAGAGCAGTTGTCGGGACGAAGTGGCATGATACACAAACGCCTGAGTCCAGCGCCCTGGACGCTCACAAACCTGGGCCATTACCAGTCACTGTCCCAGGAATTTGCCTCCCCAGCCATGCCAGCTTTGCCTCTCAAAACTGATTAAATAATCATCTTTTTTTTTTTTTTTAAAGAGCGGAAAGGAGAGGGACAGAAAGCCAGAAACATCGATGAGAGAGAAACATCGATCAGCTGCCTCTTGCACACCCCCTACTGAGGATGTGCCCGCAGCCAAGGTACATGCCCTTGACCGGAATCGAACCCGGGACCCTTTGGTTCGCAGGCCGACGCTCTGTCCACTGAGCCACACCGGTTTCGGCTAGATGATCATCTTTTCATCAAATACTGTCACCCTCAACATGTCAGGCAAGAAACTGCTAAGTGTTCAGGGAAGAAAGGACCCACGAGGCTTTCTGAAGGAGCTGCTGTGCTGAGAGGGAAGGGGGGCTCCGGTACGACTGAGGCTCAGCGGGCGGTGCCTCCTGGGCCCCCACCTCGAGCTCCAGCCCACAGGCCCGGCGGGGCAGGGGAAGCGCCTCGAACCCGTGCGGAGACTGTGCTGATCTCACACCACCTCGATGCCCGGGGAGCTGGCTCAACCTCGGCGCCCCCAACAATCGAGTCGGGAAGGCGCTCTTGCGCAGCCGAGCGCGCCCGGCACCCGAAGATCAAAGTCTCCCTCCGGCCCAAGCGCTCGTCTCCTTGCGGGACCGCTGCCGACTGAAGTCCGGTCGCCTGACACGCGAGAAAAGGCAAAGAAAAGGCAAAGCAGCCGCCAGCCCCCGGGGGTGGCGTTCCTCCGACAGGCACGGGCTGTGGTCCTTCTCGGGAAGGGAAAGCAGCAGTGAGCTGTACGAACAGCGGCTCGTCCTTGGTCTGACACGGACCACAGATGAGAGCGAATTTTCTGTGGATCAGCACGCCCGAGGTGACCCCCCTCCTCCATCATTGGAATGCAGGGAGGGAGCCGGCTGTCTGGGGGGTAGAAGTCACACGGGCCTCACTTCGCCGATGGTGTGACCTTGGGTGTTCCTCTACCCCGTTCAAGAGCCTCGGTTCTCTCCTTTGACTGGGGGAGCACTGCCGGCAGCATTGCTTCGTTACTCTAGGAGTGACCGGGATTCTCGGAGCAAAACCCACTCGGGTTCTCACAGCCGGTGAGGGCTCCGGCCACGACAGTGCTGAGCAGCGTGGCCGGCACCCAGTTAACTGCGATCAGCAGCGGGCTGAGGCCGCGGAGCCACAGAGCAGACTGGGCTCGGGGCGGGACGGAGCCACTAGCTGGAAGGCCTTGCTTCTGACAAAGCCAAGCAACCCCTTCGAGGAGGCGAGCCGTGAGCCACAGGCCTGTTTGGGGATGGGCCTGAGGAAGGGGAAGAGGAAGGATGGCTGGCCTGACAGACAGAGAGCTGGGCCTCTGCTCCAGGCACAAGCGACTTACTCCCATGATGCTTTGCAGCCCTACGCAGCGATTCCAAACTCGGTTGTTGTGATGAACGCGCAGCCACCAGGGGGACCAGCGGCAGCCAGCGAGGGGTGCCTCCAAACGCTCGTTGACTCTGCCTGGAACTCACCACCAATACGCCAGAGGGAGCCTCAGACAAGCCGCAATCAGCTCGCTGGCCCAGCACCTGGACTCAGGCTTTCTTTCAAACATGGGTGCGACAGGCGCCAGCCGCCAGGGCCTCCCTCGCCCCCGATCCTGCGACGCACCGGACTGTCCCGGGCACGCAGTCTGAAGCGCGGAGGCCGGGGCCCGGCGGCGGAGACCGAAGGAAGAGCTCTTAGAATTCGATCTGCTCGGTGCTCCCCACAACCACGCCTGAGCCAGTCTTCAAAGAGTTAAATTTTCAATCTTTCCGAAAAAGAAAATCCATCAGGTTTGATTGATAAGTGTACTTTTGAAAGCCCAGAGTAAGAAAGTGAAGATTGGCAACATTTTTCGCCACATAATTTGCTTTCTTTGCCTTTTTCCACGGCGCTGCACATAAATCAAAGAAATGTTAAAGAGACCCATACATCACCACCTGGCATTTCCAAACCACCTCCCGCGTCCCGGGCGGACCCACCCGGCCAGAGTGCGGGCCCGGCCGGAGAGGCGCCCCAACGCGGCGGCGCTGTCAGGGAGTTAATTAAGTTTACAAATAACTCTCCGATGAGCAAATGATGGTATTTCACAAGAACAGCCTCCAGAAGCGGGGCTCCAGAATCGGAGGGGGTGGGAAGGAAGACGAGCCAACAGCTTTTCACGCGAGAAGAATTCATATCTGAACAAGCTGCCTCTCTGAGTCAGCACCGAAATCTGGGAAGAAGGGGCGCGGTTTCAATAAAGCACCTAATGGGCTTTCTGAGCTGCGTGTGGCTTGCCTTTGGGGGAAGAGACAAAACGGAAGGCGGGGCCCGGAGGTTGAAGATCGGAGCAGACAGGCTCCGGGATGACCTGCTTCCTCAAGGTGGCACAGGGGTCAGGAGAGGTGGGTGCACATGGCGCGTTTCCCACAGAAAATGCAAGGATCCCCTCTGACCCCAAAGCAGCTCAGACGGACACAGTGAGTCCTCACTTCTCATCAATCCGGTCTGTGACTTAAGCAAGACACCCCAAGAATATCAGTTCTACTGGAGAATCCTATCTAATGAAAGAGTAATACACAGACTGACCGTCACTCCAACACACAAGAGGACTGCCCCCATGTGGTCAAAGATCCTGCCCTCATGTAGACACAAGATGGCCGCCACAAGATGGCCGCCACAAGATGGCCAGCAGGGGAGGGCCGTCGGGAGGTTCCAGGCCTGCAAGGGAGGGAAGTTGGGGGCAATCGGGGGAGGGCAGTTGGGGGTGACCAGGGCGGCAGAGAAGGGAAGTTGGGGGCAAACAGACTGGCAGGGAAGCAGTTAGACATCCATTAGACTGGCAGGCAGTAGTGGTTAGGGGGTGATCAGGCTGGCGGGCAGTAGAGGTTAGGGGTGATCGTGCTGGCGGGCAGAAGCGGTTAGGGGTGATCAGGCTGGCGGGCAGTAGTGGTTAGGGGGTGATCGGGCTGGCGGGCAGTAGTGGTTAAGGGGTGATCAGGCTGGCGGGCAGTAGTGGTTAGGGGGTGATCAGGCTGGCGGGCAGTAGTGGTTAGGGGGTGATCGGGCTGGCGGGCAGAAGCGGTTAGGAGGTGATCAGGCTGGCGGGCAGTAGTGGTTAGGGGTGATCGGGCTGGCGGGCAAAAGCGGTTAGGGGCAGTCAGGTGAGCATTTTGGAGCCAGCAGTCCTGGCTTGTGAGAGAGAGAGATGTCCAACTGAACTCTTAGGCCCGATCCTACTGGGATCGGGGCTAAACGGGCAGTTGGACATGCCTCGAGGCACCCCAGATTGGAGAGGGTGCAGGCTGGGCTGGGGGATACCCCCGCCCCCCCTGCACGAAGGTCACGCACCGGCGGGCCTCTAGTCATTAACATAGACAGGAGTTCCCACGGCATCGCATCACTTTGTAAGGAAACAACCTGGAGAGAACGGTGCTGCCGGGACCAGTTGTGCTGAAGTGGTGGCTTGTGTCTCGTTTCCAAGGACAGGGGGGTGTGACGAGGTTCCGGCTGCTCCAACAAAAGACCCCGGGCTGGGGGGCGGGGGGCAGCAGCGCCGTTTCTCGCTCTGCAGACGGGAGCGCAGGTCCTCCTCCTGCCCGCACACGGCCGCCGGGTCACCGCGGCGCTTGTCAGGACACGAGTCCCATTGCCAGGGACCTGCCCTCCCGGCCGCGTCTAATCACCTCTCAGAGGCCCAGCTCCTCATCCGTCGCACGTGCACTGGGGGAGGGGCACAGACAGCCAGACAGTCACTCCGGGCGTCTGTCCTTGCTCCAGAGCCTGGCGTGGTCTCAGGACATCCTCCTCTAGCCATCCCCCCCCCCCCGCCCCCCACTTCCAAGACAAGGGAGTGGCTTTCATTCTAATGCGCTGCTGCTTCTTTGAAAAGTCAGCTTTTACCACCGCCCCCCCCCCCCCCGTAAGTGCTCCCGCCTCAACCACGCTCTCAGGCAGCTGACCTCTGACCCCAAAGCAGGAGGGGCTGTCGCCCAGCTGCCGGCAGCAGAGGGCCAGGGCTAGTCTCTCAGGAGCCGAGTTTCGTCCTCTCCCTCTTCTTACACGATAAAACATCACCCCGAGGGGCCTGGGGGACCAGGGCCCCAGAGGGGAGCACCTTCCGAGGCGCCAATGGGCAGAGACGCCTGCGCGATGCTGGCAGCACGCGGCGAAGGAGACGCTCCGCGGGGAATGACAGCCCGTCACGGAGGGATGTGTTCTGTCAGAAACAGAGTTAAGATGCTGCAAGTCTGTGTGTAAACGAAACGACGTGCATTCAAAACGCCAGCTCTGCCCCGCTGGTGTGGCTCTGTGGATAGAGCATCGGCCCGCAGACGGAAGGGTCCTGGGTTCGATTCCAGCCAAGGGCATGTGCTGGGGGGGCGGGCTTGATCCCCAGTGGGAGGCGTGCAGGAGGCAGCCAATCAATGATTCTCTCTCATCACTAATGTTTCCATTTCTCTCCTTCCTCTCTAAAATCAATAAAAATATGTTTAAAAAAACAACAAGCGAACAGATACACAAAGCTTCTGGTCTCTTGAAATTGCTGAGCTTAAATTGGCCAGAAATAAAATTCAAAATGTGATTCAATGGGATACCGAATAATGGCAACCGTGTGAAAACGGAGCAGTTATGAGGAGAAACCCGCAAGCTCTCCTGGTGACCGAGGGGATGAATAGGAGTGCCCCGCGCACTCCCTCCGCACACCACTAAGGGGGCGGCAAGCGACACCCCAGGGCTGTGGCCAGGGTGAAGAGCAGGAGAGAGACGACATAGGGCGACAGGGCACCACCGTCTAGGAGACAGGAAGCCAATGGGCCGAGCTCCCTCGCAGAGAGAAGCACGGGATGGGGGAGGGGCTGGAGGGGAAGAAGTCCAAGAGCAAGCAGAACTGACTGCAGACTTGCCAAGGCCGGGAAGTGGGTGCTCAGGTACGGGCGGCCAGGCGTGGGTGAGAATAACACTCCCAGAGTGGCAGGCGTGCTCTCTGAGAGGCCAACCAGAGGCTCAGGGACACAGAGGCTCAGAGAGCACAGAGGCTCAGAGAGCACAGAGGCTCAGGGAGCACAGAGGCTCAGGGACACAGAGGCTCAGGGACACAGAGGCTCAGGGAGCATAGAGGCTCAGGGAGCACAGAGGATCAGGGACACAGAGGATCAGGGGCACAGAGGCTCAGGGAGCACAGAGGATCAGGGGCACAGAGGCTCAGGGAGCACAGAGGATCAGGGACACAGAGGATCAGGGGCACAGAGGATCAGGGACACAGAGGATCAGGGAGCACAGAGGATCAGGGGCACAGAGGATCAGGGGCACAGAGGCTCAGGGACACAGAGGATCAGGGGCACAGAGGATCAGGGACACAGAGGCTCAGGGAGCACAGAGGATCAGGGACACAGAGGATCAGGGAGCACAGAGGCTCAGGGACACAGAGGCTCAGGGAGCACAGAGGATCAGGGACACAGAGGATCAGGGACACAGAAGATCGGGGAGCACAGAGGATCAGGGAGCACAGAGGATCTGGGACACAGAGGATCAGGGAGCACAGAGGATCTGGGACACAGAGGATCGGGGAGCACAGAGGATCGGGGAGCACAGAGGATCAGGGACACAGAGGATCAGGGACACAGAGGATCAGGGACACAGAGGATCAGGGAGCACAGAGGATCTGGGACACAGAGGATCAGGGAGCACAGAGGATCTGGGACACAGAGGATCAGGGAGCACAGAGGATCTGGGACACAGAGGATCGGGGAGCACAGAGGATCAGGGAGCACAGAGGATCAGGGGCACAGAGGTTCAGGGACACAGAGGATCAGGGACACAGAGGATCAGGGGCACAGAGGATCAGGGGCACAGAGGATCAGGGGCACAGAGGCTCAGGGGCACAGAGGCTCAGGGACACAGAGGATCAGGGAGCACAGAGGATCAGGGGCACAGAGGATCAGGGGCACAGAGGATCAGGGGCACAGAGGCTCAGGGACACAGAGGATCAGGGAGCACAGAGGATCAGGGGCACAGAGGATCAGGGGCACAGAGGATCAGGGGCACAGAGGATCAGGGACACAGAGGATCAGGGACACAGAGGATCAGGGACACAGAGGATCAGGGACACAGAGGATCAGGGACACAGAGGATCTGGGACACAGAGGATCAGGGACACAGAGGATCTGGGACACAGAGGATCAGGGAGCACAGAGGATCAGGGGCACAGAGGATCAGGGAGCACAGAGGATCAGGGAGCACAGAGGATCAGGGGCACAGAGGATCAGGGACACAGAGGATCAGGGGCACAGAGGATCAGGGGCACAGAGGATCAGGGGCACAGAGGATCAGGGGCACAGAGGCTCAGGGACACAGAGGATCAGGGACACAGAGGATCAGGGGCACAGAGGCTCAGGGACACAGAGGATCAGGGGCACAGAGGATCAGGGACACAGAGGATCGGGGAGCACAGAGGATCAGGGACACAGAGGATCAGGGGCACAGAGGTTCAGGGACACAGAGGATCAGGGGCACAGAGGATCAGGGGCACAGAGGATCAGGGGCACAGAGGATCAGGGACACAGAGGATCAGGGGCACAGAGGATCAGGGGCACAGAGGATCAGGGGCACAGAGGATCAGGGGCACAGAGGTTCAGGGGCACAGAGGATCAGGGGCACAGAGGATCAGGGGCACAGAGGATCAGGGGCACAGAGGATCAGGGGCACAGAGGATCAGGGACACAGAGGATCAGGGGCACAGAGGATCAGGGGCACAGAGGATCAGGGGCACAGAGGATCAGGGGCACAGAGGATCAGGGGCACAGAGGTTCAGGGACACAGAGGATCAGGGGCACAGAGGATCAGGGGCACAGAGGATCAGGGGCACAGAGGATCAGGGACACAGAGGATTGGGGAGCACAGAGGATCAGGGACACAGAGGATCAGGGAGCACAGAGGATCAGGGACACAGAGGATCAGGGGCACAGAGGATCAGGGACACAGAGGATCAGGGAGCACAGAGGATCAGGGGCACAGAGGATCAGGGGCACAGAGGATCAGGGAGCACAGAGGATCAGGGGCACAGAGGATCAGGGGCACAGAGGATCAGGGGCACAGAGGCTCAGGGACACAGAGGCTCAGGATGCGGGGACAGGTCTGCACTGCAGGTGGCAAGCCGCCCCGCCCCTGCCCTCAGGAGCAGAACAGGGCCCTGCATGGCTCCGCTGTGAGCAGTCCTCAGAGCCACCGACAGACACTGAGTACCAAGTCAGCAAATCAGCAGAGAGGGGGACACAGTGCTCCGTCTTTATCTCCCAGAGTGGGTCCCAAGGTAACATCTGAAAGAGCAGGTTACGTGAGTTAGGAAAATATAGGCAAGTGTCCAAAACAGAGCTGAGGGGGAGGGGGAGGGGGAGCTCCCTCCGGGCGTGGCGAGTGAAACGGCAAAGCCTGCCGTCCAGGCCGCCACTGCGCGCCTCGGGCGACTCCCTGCCTGTCCCGCTCACTGGAGGGACACGAAGGCTCCACTGGGAAAATGGAGCCTCACCCAGAAGCGGGTCCTGAAACCTGAGCTCTGCGCCCAGACCCGCCTGCCCACCTGGGGACTGGGGGTTCACTCCCGCGGCACTTAATTCTATTTCGTTTTACTGCAGCAGTTAACGGTTTTTACTACAGCAGATGCCTTCCCTCCCACACATCAATTACCGTGCAAACCCACTCAGGTTGTAGAAATAATGAGGTGCGGGGAGCTCTGCGCTGCCGCCGCGGGAGGGGCTGTGGTGGGCGGGGAGCGGCAGGGAGCTGCTGACGGCCAGTGCTCCCCAGTGGGGCGGGGGTCCCGCTGCGTCAGCACCCCAGGCCCAAGCCCAACCCTGCCCCACCCCCACCAGCCCCAGGCCCACCAGCCCGGGGCCTACCCAGTTCCAGGCCCACCAGCCCCAATAAGCATCAAGATGGACTGGCCCCCGCCATGGAAAACCGAAAACCGATGGGAAAGTGTGCGAGGAGAGGACAATCTATGCCTCGTGGCTTCTGGGCTCCTTTTTACAGGTTCTCATTCGGTATTTACAGAAAGTACACTTTTGGGGAAGCGATGATGTGGCATCCGAATTGAACTGTGGTCTGTAATTTGGCAAAACCCCCTATGAAGCCCCCACGTTTGGTTTTTCTTCTTCCCCAAAGCGCTGAGCCCGAGAGGCCAATGTTGTCTCGAAGCAGAGCTTGGAAACGGTCACGTGGGGTCTGCTCTGCCCCAGAAGTGTCCCTGGCCCCGTCTCCCCCCGGTTCCTAATGTAATGACCTGAGTGGTCAGATGCACAAAACCAGTTTCCTTTGCCCCCGCGCGAGCGCCTCTGTGCAGAGCCCCCACCCCCACCCCCCCGTCGGCTGCGATCCTCGGGAGGAGTGACAGGTCTCAGGAGGCGGGGGACCAGGCAGGGCAGCGGGGCCGGCGCTCCGGGTCCCACCTGCTCCAATAAAGGGCTCTTCCTCACCCAGCCTCCCGCCAGGCCTCTGCCGTCCGCCCCCGCCCTCCAGAGCCTGGCAGTGAAGCCATCCTCCTCCTGGCAGTGCCCAAGCCCCCCTTCTGGTCGGCGATGAGCTGCCGGCGCGTGAGTAAGCCCCGCAAAGCCCTCCCGCGTGGAGAGCACACACAGCCCCTCTGGCAGCCCGGCAGGACCAGGACACGCTTTCTCCTCCGCTGTGAGGCCCAGACGCACCCCACACGCTACCGGGCCGCAGCCCGCAGCCAGAGGCAGCCTCCTGCAGGGGTCTCTCTGCACACCGCTCCCCCGCACGCCCAGCAGAGCCTCTGGGTCTGAGGACACTCATTCTCTTCACACCCCGGGACAGCAGCGTGCCGCTCCCTGACATTGTCTGGCCCCGCATTGTCTGCAAAGGGCACAGGTTAACCGTGTTTCCAGAAAGATCGCACACAATGGAGAAATCCTGAGGGTGTCCGCGTGGCCGCCTGGTGCAGGGCTCCAGACTCCAGGCCACAAAGCCAGGAGAATGCGCCTCACCGGCCTCGACAAAGCGCCATTCAAATGCCAACGCGGGCGGTTTGGGGATCCGCAACCGTCTGACATTTTTCCTAAGAAAATGTAAATTCGAAAAACGTTGGTAAATTTAGTCATGTGAAGTGCCACCGCCGCCTCCCCTTGCACTCCCCTAAAAAGGGCAAGAAAATTCATCATCAAAGGTTACCCTCCCCCGGATGCCACCGAGCGTGGCATTTCAGCGCAGGGGCTTGTGCGCGCAGCGCCGGCTGCTCTGAGGCTGGCCACCGCTGCCGGGACGGCCAGCTCACCGCGGAGCGCGGTCTTCCCACCTCCTTCCCCCTCTTCCCGCCCGTCCCGCAGCTCCGATCCCGTCCCGCAGCTCCGACCCCGTCCCGCAGCTCCGATCCCGTCCCGCAGCTCCGATCCCGTCCCGCAGCTCCGATCCCGTGTCCCCTCCGGGTCTCTGGATCCCACCTGGCCGAAAAGCAAGCCAACACACCTTCCTTCCCGCCCCCGCGGCCCCCTTCCCTCTCAAGAATCCAAGGACATTCCTAACTTGGTGATTAAAAATACACTAATTTCATTTCCAAGGTTCAACCACAACACATGCTCTGCTTTAAAAATTGTATAGCACCTACACTTTCAATTTGAGATGCTTCACTCATGCTAGGTGAGCCTCTCAAGCTGGACATTAAATGCGAGGCGTGTGCGCGCGGGCCCATTAATAATGTATCTCAGAGGCAGCGACGCGGCCCCGCGTGGGTAGATGCGGGAGCAGGAGCGCCGACACCATCTTTATTAAATACGCGGGGACAGAGAGGCGGCTGGCTCGCTCGCTGCTCGGCCCCTCCCGGCCGGAGAACCAGGGATTTGCCGTTCTTCCCCAAAGGCATAGCACATCATTAGCTCTCCGAACTGCCCACAGATCTGAAACGCAGAACGAGTGATTACCTTTGTTGGATTCAAAGGAGAGAGGGAAGGCGAGTTTGAAAGCGTCCTGGACAAATGAAGGTTATAAATGCTTCCAGCACATCAGACTGGGGATTGAAGATCACACCGTCGCCCGTTACGATGGTAAAACAAAGTCTGGTTCTCGCGTCTCCAAGAGCCAGGCCCCCCACAAAGCCTGCCCGTCAGGTGGCATCGCCGAGCTCCGGCCAAGGAGGCAGCCTGGGCACAGCTCGCCGCGATGGCTGCCGAAGAGTCCCGCCCCTCCCCTCCGGGTCTCACAGAGGCTAAAAGGGGCGTGTGATGGAGAGCTGGACCTCGAATGGACAGCGTGGGTCTGGACATGCTCCCCGTGTCCTCAGCATCTCCCGGCTGTGAGCTGGGGCGCTTTCCGCACCGGGTGGGTTCGGGCAGACGGCCTGACTGCACAGTGGCCCGGGTCCCCCTGCGTGGCTATGAGCACAGGTCGGCGAGAAAGACTCAAGGCAGAAAAACGCTACATAGATATGGGCCTTTATAAACATCAGATTGTCAGGCGAGGCGAGCGGGGACCGGGTGCTGAGGCTCAGCTCTTACAGCCGCTGTGACAGTGGCCTGTGCGTTCAGACAGCTGGACGGTGGCCGGGGGAGGGGGGAGAGATGCCCTGGCTCTTGGGAGAGAAGGACCAGGCTAACTTTATAAACCAAAGGGCTGCGGAAATCCGCATAGAGCAAGCAAGTCCACTGGTGCCCTTTGCCCAACAGGAAACGCTGAGCACTTTTTAACAGCCAGCGTGAGCTGCGTTCCGGTGATGGCTCTGGAAAAACTGCCGATTCCACGACAACAAATTAAAATTAAAAAACAACAACGACGACGAATTCCATTCAAGCTGGATTAAAGCAGAAAGGCATGTTGGAAACGTCTGAAAAAGCTATAGGACGAAAATGTTTTCCAGCTGACATTTTTAAAAAATACATTTTTATTGATTTCAAAGAGGAAGGGAGAGGGAGAGAGAGAGAAACATCAATGATGAGAGAGAAGCATCGATTGGCTGCCTCCTGTCTGCCCCTTACTGGGGACGGAGCCTGCAACCCAGGCATGTGCTCTCAACCGGAATCGAACCCGGGACCCTTCAGTTCACAGGCCGACGCTCTATCCACCGAGCCAAACCAGCTGGGCTGTAGCTGGCATTTAATAAATAAGAACACCCCGTGGTCCTGCGTGATCAGATGCAGCGAGAACCCGGGTCTTTGGGCTTCCACACCGTTGTCTGACTGTATCAGGGCTTGGTTATGGCCCGCACGCCACAAGCGCCAGCGTGCCCTGCTTGGTAAACGAGAGCAGGAGGAAATGGTTTAGGTCTGAATCCTGGCTCTGCCACTACTCCCTGGTGGCCTCGGGCAAGTGACCTGACCTCCCTTGCCCAGTGTCTCGGTCACTGAGACAGGAACGATGACATGCATGCACCTAGTGGGCCGTCTGCGGAACCGGGGGCCCAGCCCTCACTGCAGACAGCGATGATTCTGTTCCAGGCACGCACACCATTCTGTTCCAGGCACGGTGCTGGTGCCCAGGACACAGCTGTGTGCCCCTGTAGCTGACAGCCTGCGTGTCTCGAGAGTCATTCCCCCAAAGCAAAACTCAGCGCCCTTCGTGACAAATGTCTTGCCATGTGAGGCACAGGTGCCAGCAGCCGGGCCCAGAGGACATCCCAGCGGAAGGAACAGCACGAGCAAAAGCCGAGGCGAGAGGGGCCCGCGCGGCACAAAAAGCGCGAGAAGAGAGCGCGTGGAGCGTCTCCTCGCAGCGCGGGGGCCGGGAGCGCTCCGCAAAGGGCAGCGGGAACAGCAGACACTCAGGGAGCAGCCTGCCCTTGACCGTCTGGCTCGCTCGCTCGCTCGCTCACGCACAATCCCTTTATCACGGGGAAGGGAAGCGCAGTCACCCGCTAATGAGCGCTCTGGGAACAGCGCCCTTACCGCAGGCCCCTGTGTGCGGGCCGCACTGGGCCACAACTCTGCGAAGCGCTTTCCCGTCAGTGTCACCTATGGCAGCGGTCGGCAAACTCATCAGTCACCAGAGCCAAATACCAACAGCACAGCGATTGAAGTTTCTTTGGAGAGCCACATTTTTTAAACTTACACTTCTAACGTCACTCCTTCAACATAGAGTCACCCAGGCCGTGGTATTTTGTGGAAGAGCCACACTCAAGGGGCCAAAGAGCTGCATGTGGCTCGGGAGCCGCACTTTGCCGACCACGGACCCACGGCATGCAGGCCTGAACGGAACAGCTGCGGGAGGAGGTTCGCAAGCCTCGCTCCCATTAGAGGCCTGCGTGCTGGATCGGTCAGCCTCCAGGCCTGGCCCCCAGGGGTCTACACAGCAGGCCAGGCAACACTTTCCAACCCGAGGCTCTGGGGTTCTAACCGCTGGGACGAGGGACCAGCAAACGCAACCAACAGCGAGCAGCCGAGAGCCACGGGGCGGTCAGTCACTCATCCCCCCAACTCTCCGCCCGGACGGCGCGGGGCAAGGGGCGCGGGGCGCGGGTGGCATCCAATCCGCAGGCCAATCCGTAGCGACCTCGGGCCCGGGAGCGCGCTGGGCGGCCACGCTGGGGAGGGGGGCTGCGAGTCTCCGGGGAACATCACGGAGCGAAAACTGGCAAAACAGGTAGGGCCCCCCGACCCCCAAGCGACTGCAGCCTGGGCAGGGCGGCATGCCTCATGGGCATCAGCTGTGGCCGCCACCGAGCTCGTTCGCACCAGAAAGGAGATGAGAGCGCGGGCCTGGTTCAGTGCCGTGTCACCTGCCTCCTCACCACCAGCCGAGTGTGCGGCCTGCCCCCCAAATACCACATCCTGCGGGGTGAGCGCGGATGGGCGGCACGGCGCGTGACCAGGTGCCAAGCCCCCACAGAGCAGACAGTCGGATGTGACATTTCATCTGGCACAAGCAGCTCTGGTTTTTGAACAGCCCGACGAGAGAGTGGCTTCGCCAGGCAACACGCATCCACTTCTTTTCTTTCTTTTTTAAAAATATATTGTATTGATTTCAGAAAGGAAAGGGCGGGGAGAGAGACACACATCAATGATGAAAGAGAATCACTGATCAGCTGCCTGCTGCACATCCTACATGGGGATCAAGCCTCCCCCCCCCCGCCCCCCCCCGCTCTGTTGACACTCAACTACTGAGCCATGCCGGCCAGGCTACACTCATCCATTTCTTTCGCTTGTGCATTCATTCATTCACTCATTCATTCATTCACTCATTCATTCATTCATTCAAAAATTATGGGTCAGGTACCTTCTAAGCATTTGGGAAACATCAATAAAACAAGCAAAGAACACCCCTTTGTCGAGGAAGACAGACGATAAGCTCTTCATACTTTAAAAGTAAAACATGCTGTTTTAGAAGCCAAAGCGTGTCCCGGTTTTGAGACGTGCGGGGAAGGGGGAGTGCGAGTGGGGATGCTGCGAGGTTAAACACCCGCTGGTTCTGAGCCAAGATTCTGGACTGCCTGGAGGCAGAGCCTGAGGCCGGGGGAGGTGGGAGCTCAGCTTGAATGTTCTGGAATGGGCCAGAGGCTGATGGCTGGGCGGGGAGAGGGGAGGAGAGAGCAGCAGGGAGGTGGGGTGGCGGGCAGATCCCGGGGGTGTGGAAGCCGACAGCAAGCACAGGGCTTTTCCTCCGGGTGAGGCGGGCGCCTGCAGGGCCTGAGCAGGGCAGTGGCACCACATGGCTCTGCGGCCTCGGGGCTCCGGCTGCTGGGCGAGCACAGGCTGAAGGAGCAGAGAGCCAGCCGGGCCAGGGCAGGGCCTGCACGAGACCGTGAACGTCCGCCTGGCTCCACCGAGGCTTCCAACGGCCTGATTTCAGTCCCTCTGCTTCCGACTGGCCTTCTCCACTGCAGGGCGCCCCGGCCGGTAACTCCCCGGAATGGGCTGGGTTCGAGATGAGACTGCTTCCAGGCGGGGGCGAAGTGAGAACCGGGACCCCGGAGTGTGGCGGTCAGGGCTGTACCCTGCCATCACACTGTCCCTCACCGAGTGGGTGCGATGCCAGGTGCGTGGCTGAGAGGCAGGAGGCTCGGCTGGTGAAGGGCGTGGCTCTGGGTCCAACTTCACCACCGCCAGCCAAGGACTTAGGCTCGCTGCACCCGCCCAGCGCCTCGCCTCTGGCACAAGTCACATCACAGCTGTGCCCGGGCCATGAGGCTGCTGTGGGAGGAAGTGCGTCTGTTGGTGCACAGCGCCCAGCCCAGTGCCCAGTGTCCAGTGCCCAGAGCCCAGCCCAGTACCCAGAGCCCAGTGCCCAGTACCCAATGCCCAGTACCCAGAGCCCAGTGCCCAGTACCCAATGCCCAGTACCCAGAGCCCAGTGCCCAGTACCCAGAGCCCAGAGCCCAGTACCCAATGCCCAGTACCCAGAGCCCAGTGCCCAGAGCCCAGTACCCAGAGCCCAGTACCCAGTGCGCAGTGCCCAGTGCGCAGAGCCCAGTGCCCAGTGCCCCCCCACACACAGGTGTACCCCTCCATCATACACAGCAGTCCCTGGCACTCTAGCAAGGCCCCAGCTGCAGTTATACCCCCTTGTTTGGCTGCAAACACAATGGATGCTCACCTCAGTCCTCTATCTCCTGCTGGCACTAGGCTAGAGCTAAGCCACAGCCACAGCCACGGCCACAGCCACAGCCACGGCCACAGCCAGGACCGGGACTTGGGCCACCGGGATCGTGGCTCCCGGCGTGCCACTCACAGTGTACCCCTGGAGCAGGGAAATGCGGTGGCCGTGCCCGCATTAGTCACTAGACCACACTGTGGCAGCGGCGAAGAGGAGGGAGGGAAGAGAAAGAGAAAATAAAGCAGGCGGCACAGAGAAGGACGGGAACAGAGACAGGTCGAAGGGGACACTAACTCCTGCACCCCTCAACCCCTTGCCTGGGCGCCAGAGGTGAGAAGGGACGGGAGGGCGGAGGGGAGCTGGCAGAGAGGAACAGGGAGCCGAAAGCAGGAGGGTGAGCACCTTGGCGGAGCCAGGTATGAGCAGCTCTAACTGGCCCCAGGCGCCTGGACTGGAGTCTGAGTATTTCCCTGCAGCCCATCCACCCCCTGCGCCATCAGCTCGGGGACTGGTGCCAGGAGTGAGCCTATGGACAAAGGCCTTTGGAAAGAGGGAGAGAACAGTGTGCTGGGCAGCGGGAGTGGCACTGAATAGACACTTCACTTCCGGGCACTGCGCTGTGGGGGGGAGAGTGACTGTCCGGGGCCTGGCTCAGTGCCAGCAGCCACCCCCACCCCCAGGGCTGCAGGCACCGCCCCACATGGTCCTCAGGCCTGCCAGGCTCACAGGCACCTGGACAAAGCAGCCGCTGAGGGTTAACGCTGCCGCTGGAAAACACACAGCCACGGGGTCTGCGGGCCACAAGGTGAGGTTAAAACACTTCGTTAATATTCAGTGTGGCTTAAAGCCTTAGGCCCCGAGTCCAAACGAGCGCCGTGTGGCAAAGAGAAGGGGGGATTCATCCCCGAAGCAATTAGGTGCCGGCCGGTGGCGGTGGCGGCAGCTGCCACCGCCCTGCTGCTTCTCAGGAATGCAAATGATGAGGCGAGATCAAATACCTACTTTGCTTAAATACTCTTGATAATGAGGTTCTTTCCTTCTTTTAAAGATGTTTGATGTTGGCAGTTGATGGATCCCGAGTAAAATTGTTTTAATTCAAAACAGCACCATCTGTTGTCAGGATCTGCCGGCTCGGGAGGGGAGGCGAGCAGCGGGCGCCGAGAGGCGGGGAAGGTGACAGGTAAGTGACTGTGACGTGCGGGGCGGGGGTGGGGGTGGGGGTCGGGGGGGAGCGTGCAGAGGGGCCAGGCCGGACACCAGGATTCTCGTCTCAGCTCAGCCTGCGTGGCCGGAAGAGCCGGGCTCAGCTTCTTCCTCCCCAAATGGGAGGCTGGCTCAGCCATGGCGACAACGCAGCTTCCGTCGCCAGAGCCCGCGGTGCCGGCCGCTCAGATCGGGGCTGACATCACCCATCTCATTTCCACTCCTGATACCTTGTTTGAACCCCTTACGCCCAGGAGGGTGTGTGCTAACGTGCCCGTTTTACAGGGGAGGAGACCAGGCCCAGGGAGGCAGAGTCCCGTGCCCGAGCCTCAGGGAGACAAGCCCCCGCCCCATCCCAGTGCCCCCAGCAGCCAGGCCCTGCCCTCGCCCCGAGCCACCACTCCTGACGCTGGCGCGGGGACCGGGAGCGACTCCACCCCGAATGCCGATGGCGCTGCGGACAGGGGCAGAGCGATCGAATCCAGTGGAAAATCCCCAGGACGTGAGTTTTGCCAAGGCCGGCTGAGCAGCCTCCAAAACACGTTTCGTCGCTGGAACCACGGCGTTTACGGCGTAAAGGGAGCGAGGGGTTGGCATCGCCTCCGCCAGCGCCAGACACGGGGACAGAGCAGGGCCACACGTGCAGCCCGCACGCCGGTTCCTGTCTGAGCGCGAGGCAGGGCTGCAGTTTCCCCAACAGCTGAAGCCGACACGTGTCAACCCTCAGGTTTAAATGGGAAAAAGCACTACTTCCAAGAAGCAACTTGACTTCACGCTTCAGAAATCCACGCAGTGAAAACGAGGGGAGAAATGCATGCTACTAGCCAGTGAGGAGCCAGTCCTGTGTCATGGAGAGAGAGAGAGAGAGAGAGAGAGAACCAGATGCCCCAGACCCGTGGTCGGCAAACTGCGGCTCGCAAGCCACATGCGGCTCCTTGGCCCCTTGAGTGTGGCTCTTCCACAAAATACCACCGGCTGGGCGAGTCCATTTTGAAGTGGCGTTAGAAGAAGTTTACATTTAAGAAACGTGGCTCTCCAAAGAAATTTCAATCATCAGAGTGTTGATGTTTGGCTCTGTTGACGAATGAGTTTGCCGGCCGCTGCCCCAGACACAGGTGCCAGGACCTCAGCTAATTCTACTGCCAGGCCCTGGGAAAGTCACTGAACCTTTTAAAGCTTAATTTTCCATCTTAAAAAAAAAAAGAAAGGAAATAACTCAAAACTCAAAGCCGAGGACACTGCCTGGGGCAGCAGTGTCCTGGGGGAGCTGGGGGAGGTGTCCCCACGGGGGTGTCCCCACAGGGGTGTCCCATGCACCTGGGCCGGGGCTGCTTCCGGCTCGTTCTGAAGCCCAGGTGGGTCCCCGGCTGCCACCTGGTTGCTCTGCCGCCTTTCGTGCCTGAGCAGACTCCTGTCTTCCGCAGCCAGCCTCTCCTGACTTAAAAAGGAAACTCTGACTGCCCTGCTGAGAGCGGAAAGGAAAAGACGTGCTCTCAGGAAAGCGTCAGCTGCGCCCTGGCCGGTGTGGCTCAGTGGACAGAGCGTCGGCCTGCGGACTGAAGGGTCCCGGGTTCGATTCCGGTCAAGGGCCTGTACCTTGGTTGCAGGCTCCTCCCCAGCCTGGGCCCTGAGAGGGGGGCCTGCAGGAGGCCACCAATCGATGTGTTTCTCCCACATCGATGTTTCTCTTCGTCTTTCCCTCTCCCCCACTCTCTCTTAAAGCAATAGGAAAATAGACTCGGATGAGGATTAATCAAGAAAAGAGCCGAAACCGGTGTGGCTCAGTGGATAGAGCGTCGGCCTGCGGACTGAAGGGTCCCGGGTTCGATTCCGGTCAAGGGCCTGTACCTTGGTTGCAGGCTCCTCCCCAGCCTGGGCCCTGAGAGGGGGGCCTGCAGGAGGCCACCAATCGATGTGTTTCTCCCACATCGATGTTTCTCTTCGTCTTTCCCTCTCCCCCACTCTCTCTTAAAGCAATAGGAAAATAGCCTCGGATGAGGATTAATCAAGAAAAGAGCCGAAACCGGTGTGGCTCAGTGGATAGAGCGTCGGCCTGCGGACTGAAGGGTCCCGGGTTCGATTCCGGTCAGGGGCATGTACCTTGGCTGCGGGCACATCCCCAGTGGGGGGTGTGCAGGAGGCAGCTGGTCGATGTTTCTCTCATCGATGTTTCTGACTCTCTGTCCCTCTCCCCTCCTCTCTGTAAGAAACCAATAAAACATATTAAAAAAAGAGTAAGCTGAGGAAACGGCTCGTGGAAACGGAAGCGATCAGATCTGAAGGGAATTCTACCGCACAATCTGCGGCTCAGAAAGACGATGCTGGCGGGAGGGCAGCAGCGGGCAGCGCGCTGGACGGGCCGTGGACCCCGATAAGAAAAGCAACCAACCACGCAGGCGAAGGGGCAAAATCAGGAGGCAGCCATGTGCACGGAGGCGGCAGGGCCGCTCCTCCCAGCGGCGGGAGAGACTTCCTTCTGGAAATTTCCAGCGGTGACCAGAGCGAGGGCAACGGCCTTCACACCCTCTGGTCAAGGCTGCAAACGGGGGGTTATTTGCTTCCTCGGATTTGCTCTATCTCCAAATTTCTCCAACAAACCTGCTACTTTCTAAACTTAAAATGTAATTTTTTTCATTATAGTTTATTGATTTTTTTACAGAGAGGAAGGGAGAGGGATAGAAAGTCAGAAACACAGATGGGAGAGAAACATCCATCAGCTGCCTCCTGCACACCCCCTCCTGGGATGTGCCCGCAGCCAAGGTACATGCCCTTGACCGGAGTCGAACCCGGGACCTTTCAGTCCGCAGGCCGACGCTCCACCACTGAGCCACACCGGTTTCGGCTAAATGTAATTTTTAAGTGACTCGTAAGGTAGCAAAGAAACAGGGGAAAGGGAGAGAGCACACAGGTGGGGGGAGAGGCAGGAGAAGGGGAGGTCGGGACGGGGCAGCACCTGGCACTGCACTGGGGCTGGGCCCCGGCGCAGGTCCCGACCCTCCAGGTTCGGAGTTCTCCTCCGAGAACAGGGACACCGTGCACACATCGGCTGCTTCCGGGGTCGGATGTCACGTGACGCCCTCGCCCTCCCTCTGACAGCTCGTAAAGGCGCAGCCCCGCTCCTCCATTAGGATGCTGACTTCTCCCGGCCGCTGTCTCTCAGGGTGTCCAGCAGGAACGGGGGAGGGAGATGGTGCCCAGGAGGCCTGTCCGGAGAGGGAGGGCGGCCGGGCGCGCCATTGGCAGCCGGTCTGCCCGCTGCACCATATTTCAGTCTGCAAACTGCTTCTAATTATCTGCTTTGCAGTTGGATCTGCTGACCTCCCATCTGAAGGACAATCCTGTATCTGCTTAAATGATGAAAACAATGCACATTCCACCCACAAATGCCATGGCTGGAAAATTACCTGGAGAACTAGCTCAACGGTTTTTTTCATTTCTGGTCCGTCTCCAGTTAATGAAGACATGCTATTAACGAGGCAAAAATGAAAGTCATTTCATTCAGTAGAAATGCATTAGAAACAGGAAAAATGTTAATTGTTACCTCATGCCATACACCAGAAGTATTTCAGACCAATTAGACCAGGATTCCCGACCTTTTCTGGCCATGCCCCAGCTAAGCACCTCTAAAATCCTATACAGAGTGTAAATATATATTGTGACATATTTATGCATTTCAGCTTTTTATTATATGATGTACTAGAGGCCTGGTGCACAAAATTTGTGCACAGGAAGGGGGGGGTCCCCTCAGCCCAGCCTGCACCCTCTCGAATCTGGGACCCCTCAGGGGATGTTTGACAGGACCGGGCCTACAGCAGCAGTCGGACATCTCTCACACAATCTGGGACCACTGGCTCCTAACTGCTCACTTGCCTGCCTGCCTGATTGCCCCTAACTGCGCCCCCCTACCAGCATGAAAACCTCTAACTGCCTCTGCTTACCCGCCTGATCGTCCCTAACTGCCCGCCCCCCTGCTGGCCTGGTTGCCCAGGCAATCTGCTCTTTGGTCATTACTATTATTGTGACAGCATCCTGGACAATTTGCATATTCCTCTATTATTAGTATAGATAATTCTTATTATTCAAAAAGTGAACTCCTATTCACGTGGAGGAATCCTAAAAGGCCATTAATTTGGTCTAAACAAGCTTCCAAAGAACATGGCATCCAGGAAAGAGAAAAATAAAAGAACAAAAGACAGTTGAAGTCCTGAGGAAGACATCACCAAGAAATTGTTAAAAAATAATAATAATATGAAGTGACTAGAGGCCTGGTGCACAAAATTCGTGCAAGCGCAGGCCTTCCTTCGCCAGGCTGCTGGCACCTGCTTCCCTCTGGCACCAGGACCCAGGCTTCCCTCGCACCCTGGCTTCATCCGGAAGGTCACCCAGAAGGACATCGGTCTCATTAGCATATTATGCTTTTATTATTATAGAAGATATGAAAACACAGCAAGTAGTTTCAAAACATATAACGAAGGACTGAAATGCATAAATATGTCCCAATATATATTTATATACTGCATAGGAGGCCCCTACAACCATAAAGAATGCAAAAAATCCACTGTTAATAACTTATTCTAGAATTGCCCCCCTTAAAAGTCAAATTGCCCCCCTACGGCCACTGGATTAGAGTTAAAAGTATGAAATCGAGTCACAGAAAAACATGGGAGAAAAACAATGTGAGCATGTCACGACAAACCACTTTGTTCGTTCAAAAGAGACAGAAGACACAAAGACAAGGACAACAGATGTGACACACACACGTCAAACATCCGATACACACACACGTCAAACATCCGATACACACACACACACACACACACACATCAAACATCCGATACACACACACACACACACACACACACACACGCGCATCAAACATCCGATACACACACACACACACACACCCCACACGTCAAACATCCGATGCTGAAAGAGAACGCAGCGCCCGGCCGGCCGGCTCAGGTGGCAGAGCGCCGCCCCACACACCGACAGGTTGTGGGTTCGATCGTTGGTCGGGGCACGGATGGGAGGCAACTGATCAATGTTTCCCCTTCACACCAATGTCTGTCTGTCTGTCTCCCCCACGTCCTCTCTCTAAAAATCGGTAAGATTTAAAAGAAGAAGAAGTACAATGAAGTCTAAGGCAAACAACAAATGGGGAAGATATCTGCAAAAATGAAAAGGTTTAATGTTAATAGTGTTAGAAAAACAACGAGAAATATTTGTACAAAGCGTGCCAAGCTATGTTTTCAAGAATATCCCCTGCAACATATTTTCAAGTGCAAAATAACTAGGCAACCCATCTATCCATAGAAGTAAAGTTAAGTAAATCACAGCACAGCCATATAACCGAATAGCGCATGAATGGTGTGCTTACATGTGATGCTAGTGAATGAAAGGAAATTATAAGAGAACTGGAGGCAAGGTGTACAAAATTCGTGCACAGGTAGGGTCTCTGGGCCTGGCTGGTGACGAGGGCCGATCAGGTTCCCCACCTCCCACCTCCTCCTTCCCTCGCTCCCTCAGAGCCCCGTCGCAGCCACAGCCGGTCGCAAAGGCCAGCTCAGGAGGACCCTAATTCAGTCAATACCAATGTACCTACCTATACAGTTTAAAAATTTGGCTCTCAAAAGAAATTTCAATCGTTATACTGTTGCTATTTGGCTCTGTTGACTAACAAGTTTGCCAACCACTGATGTAGGAGAATACGTTTAATAAGACCCCACATTTGTTTTTTTTATCTCAGATTCGTGTGCTTGTGCGTACACACACAAAAAGGTCCGGAAGAACTTGTCAGCAAGCTGCTAACAGTGGTTACATCTGAGTATAAAGGGAAAGTGGTCCAGGGAGGGGAAACCTCCCCCCCACCCCCCGCCCTCCAGCCATTCATTTTTTCCTTTTCAGACCTCTATGTTTGCTTGTTTTATTAGAAACAGATATTCTCTTCTAGTTCTGGGGGGTGGGGGGGGAGATACTGTGGTAGCCACTTCCAACTGCCCATCAATATCCAATCTCCTTTTCTTTCTTAATAACAGATCCCAAGTTTTCAAACACACACTTTGCTATCGGACCAAAGCCTCTGTTTCTCAGTAATCTTTATAGCCCGGTATAGTCGGTGTCTGTGTAAGTTCTGACCAATAAAATGCAAATAAAATGTTCTGGGCAGATCTGGGGAAGCCATCTTAAAAAGTTACTGCTTCTGGACTAACCGGTTTAGCTCAGTGGATAGAGCGTCGGCCTGCGGACTGAAGGGTCCCGGGTTCGATGCCGGTCAAGGGCATGTACCTTGGTTGCGGGCACATCCCCAGCGGGGGGTGTGCAGGAGGCAGCTGATCGATGTTTCTCTCTCATCGATGCTTCTGACTCTCTCTCCCCCTCCGGAGATGACTTCGTGAGGCAGCTTATGAACTCCTGCTCCATCCAAGTTTGACAAGCATGGAGTTGCCCTTCCAGAGGAGGAAAAGGACCAGCGGCCGAACACAGGCCAGAGGACCACCGAGCCCGGGCACCGGGTGCCGTACATGGGGCCGGGCTGGGGCTAACATGCGAAGTCTGAAAACGAAGCTAACACTGAAACCTGAACCCACAGAAGGCTGACTTGAACTTGCAGCCTAAACCCAGCAGGACTGCCCACCTGCTAACCCAAACATCCCTGTTCTCTGGGGACCTCCAACCTCTCCTAACATAACATCACAGTGTCCGGGATACAAGCCAACGTTACCTGGCCTATCGGTGAAAGGAAACCTCAATTCACACAGCTAGCGATGTCACTACAGAGGCCAGAGACTCTGGAACTTTCTGACAGAGACATCACAGGGTTCCTATAGAAATCCTCCAGCGAGTAAAGGGCAAACACTCTTGAAATGAATAGAAAAAGTCTCAGCAAAGAAACAGAAGATTCAAAGAGGAGACAAAGGACATTTTTAGAAGAATGGACACACACACACACATACACACACACTCTCACACACACACTCACTCACATACACTCACACACACACATACACTCACACACACACACACACACACACTCACACATACACTCACACACACACACATACACTCACACACACACACACACACACACACACACACACACACACACACACACTGGTCCACCCGGCGCCTCTGCAGTGGCTCAACTGGTGAGCTATGGTTTCATACAGAATAAAGCTTATCCACGTCCTGAAAAATAACACAGCCCAGACCGCTGACACAGTCACTCTACTCCGGGG
Organism: Antrozous pallidus; assembly: GCA_027563665.1. Classification (NCBI taxonomy): domain Eukaryota; kingdom Metazoa; phylum Chordata; class Mammalia; order Chiroptera; family Vespertilionidae; genus Antrozous; species Antrozous pallidus. The sequence goes on from CM050522.1 coordinate 82,643,160, forward strand.
ACTCTATCCTTAGGGGGTACTCCTGAGCAAAGAAAAACCTGTGCATGGAGACAGTTATCCCAAGCACATCTGTGACACTGGTAAATTACATACCCTGTTTCCCCAAAAATAAGACAGTGTCTTATATTAAGTTTTTGCTCCCAAAGATGTGCTAGATCTTATTTTGGGGGGATGCCTTATATTACAGCTAGTAGGTCTTATTTTCGGGGGAGGTCTTACTTTTGGGGAAACAGGGTAGATGTCTGACGTACCAGGGAAACAGTACAGGGGACTATGAGAATGTTACACAATTTTCACATGTGAAATCTTCCGAGTACTAGACAGTATCACCACATCCCAGCACAATTTGTAGGTTATTATGGGAAATAGAGTGGGAGTGATTTTCACTGCATATGAGGAATGACTACAACCATCTAAACACAAACATTTCTGTAGAAACAAGACTAAAAAGACAGAATATTAAGATGCTGACCGTGCTACGCTTTAAGTGAAGGATTACAGATGCCTTCTTTTCTTCTCTGTGCTTCTCTATGTTTTTCAGTTGGGATAATGAGCACTTATTGCCGTGAAAATGGTAGTTAACTTCCTTCCTAGCCAAAACATTCACATTGTCTCTCAGGATACTGTCAGATGACAGAAACTTTCCAACCAAAACGTGCCTCTCAAGAATGAAAACCATAGCCCTAACTGGTGTGGCTCAGTGGCTAGAGCGTCGGCCTGCGGACTGAAGGGTCCCAGGTTCGATTCTGGTCAAGGGCATGTACCTTGGTTGCGGGCACATCCCCTGTTTCTCTCTCATCGATGTGTCTAACTCTCTATCCCTCTCCCTTTCTCTCTGTAAAAAAATCAATAAAATGTTGTTTTTTTTAAAGAATGAAAATAATGTTTCTTGACTTCAGGAATCTCAATTACTCTTGTTTCTAATCCGCTGATCAACCATGATGGCAAGAAAAAACCATTCCTCCTGCTGATGGTTAATAAATAATGTGAGATGACTCAGAACTCCCCAACCAGACCAGTTCTCCTCATTAGGAAAAACGTGTCATGTGGCTTGTTTGCAAGAACACGTTCCCAGGCAGCGTGGTCTCGGCGGACAGTCACCAAATGTCAGGCTGTCACACACACGCCACTGATAGCAAAACTGTCCTTTCGATTCCTCCAACCTGAAGGTCCCCACCCTCCCAGGCTGTCAAGGAGGCCCCTGCCCCTCCATCTGTTCTCCAGCTCGGGCTCAACATGAAAGGCCGACGGCAGGACCCCCCGAACCGTCCGCCTGGCCCGGCAGCCGCACAGAGGAGCCGGCCCCCTCTGCGGCCACGGTCTGTCCTGCATCCCACACCCTGGTAACGGGGGCGGGCGGAGCCAAGCTTCGCAGCATCCTGGGGTGTCATCCGTCCCCATTAGGGTTCCCGTGAGCCAGGCAGACCATTGGGGAACGGCAGCGGGCAAGCGGGGGCTCGATTTCAGGATCAGAATCACAGGGGCGCTGCCCTTTAAGCGCTGGTCTGACGGCCTCGGGAAGCGGGGAAGGCGGCCGAAAGCAAACAGCCGCCACGGAGAACACGGGGCCGACCAAGGCACCTTCCTCAATCTTCCCAAAATGTCATCAAGCGCGACCTTTAAGAGTCGTGGCCCAGCCGATCGATTCTGGCGCACAACCTTGCGTGCGACACAAGGGTGCGCCCTGCAGAGGGACGGCGTCCGGTGACAGCCGGGCCCGCCCGCCTCACGCACAGAAAAAGTTAGCGAGCTTTACCTCCATTGATTTTACTTGCAAGAAAAACACATCATAAAACTGCAACCTCAGCAGGACACTAAAGGTCGGGCGCGGCTTCTGGAGGGATGAACTTGACATCAATAGTTATTAGGACACATCATACAGGATACACCAGAGAGACGGAGAGAAGCTGCTGGTAATCTCCCTTAATCCTGATGCGGCCCTAAATCAGCTCCGCGGACTGTGGGAAAAGCAAGGAAAAGCTTCAATATTCCGCGATGAGATCCGCCTGCCTGGGCGCATGCTCGGCGCCAGAACACAGCCCCGCGGGGCGCGGCCGCGCGGGGAGCCAGGTCGCAGGAGCGGGCGCGACACTGGCCCTGACAACTCGGTGACCAGCCGGTGAGATCTGGCTGAGTGTCAGCAGAGTGCCGGGGCGGCCGGGCGAGGAAGACACACAGGGTCCCGGGCGGCTGAATGGGGGCACGGCTCCCAGCTGGAAGGGGCAGGAAGAGAGACGACGCGGCAGTGGCACCGGCCAGGCTGGCCCCCGAGCCCCCGGCAGCCTCAGCGCACACACTCGGCTCCCACAGGCCACACTGCGGCGAGAAATGGAGGCCATCAGGACAGAAAAGGCACTCTTCTTCAAAGGAATCCAGAACTGGGAGGCGTGTGTGTGTGCATGTATGTATACACACAAAACCTATTCATGTATGTATACATGCATATACGCGCACACGTATAGGTTGTGTGTATATGCATGCATGCATATATATATACACACACATATATATCTAACAACACAGAGTCTTTGAGTTCACACACACACTCACACACACTAACAGACACACTCACACACACTGTCACACAGACACACACTCACACACACACACACTGTCACACAGACACACACTCACACAAACACACACACACACACTCACACACAGATACACACTAACACAGAGACACACACTCACACACACACTAACACAGACACACACACTCACACACACACACGGACACACACTCACACACACACTCTGACACACACACAGACACACACTCACACATACACACACTCACACACACACACACACACCAGGTATCCCAGCGAAGCGAGCTCCAGCCCTTTCTGCATCACGCTGTCTTTAAGGCACGTTACCACATGATGCTGTGTATTCTGTGTGTGTTCTGTGTGTTCTGTGTGTATTCTGTGTGTGTTCTGTGTGTTCTGTGTGTGTTTCTGCATGTGTTCTGCACGTGTTCTGTGTGTACTGTGTGTGTACTGTGTGTGTTCTCTGTGTGTATTCTATGTGTGTTCTGTGTGTGTTCTGTGTACTCTGTGTGTGTTCTGTGTGTACTCTGTGTGTGTTCTGTGTGTACTTTGTGTGTTCTGTGTGTGTACTCTGCATGTTATGTGCGTGTTCTGTGTGTACTCTGTGTGTGTACTCTGTGTGTTCTGTGTGTGTACTCTATGTGTCGTACTCTGTGTGTGTTCTGTGTGTTCTGTGTGGGTTGTGTGTATTCTGTGTGTGTTCTGTGTGTTCTGTGTGTTCTCTGTGTGTTCTGTGTACTCTATGTGTGTACTCTGTGTGTGTTCTGTGTGTGTTCTGTGTGCACACCACCAGAACGGAAGCACAAGGGCAAGGACTCTGAGGCTCTTCACCTCGCTCACAGCGGGCATGTGATGAGGCTCGGTCAATCCTGACCACTCAGTCACGGCTCGGCCAGTGTTGCCCCCTCATAATTCACCCGGGAACCCCCTGGCTCAACACATACAAACACACGTGCATAAACACACCCACCTGCGCGCGCTGCTGCACATCTCTGACCAATCCATCTTCCCAATGGGGGGTCAGACAGCAGTCTTTCTAATCAGCCGGGGGGGGGGGGGCCCCCAAACACGGTGCTGACAGCAACAAGGCACCTGAGGCTGTCAGTTCCGCACTGAGCACTCTGCGCGGACTCCGGGCCCCCCGGTAACGCGTCTGCCCTCACCTGCACTGCCCCCCGCGGCCCTGACCCCTGTACTGTCCGCACTGGCCTGCACTGCCGCCCGCGGCCCTGACCCCTGTACCGTCCGCACTGGCCTGCACTGCCGCCCGCGGCCCTGACCCCTGTACTGTCCGCACTCGCCTGCACTGCCGCCCGCGGCCCTGACCCCTGTACTGTCCGCACTGGCCTGCACTGCCGCCCGCGGCCCTGACCCCTGTACCGTCCGCACTGGCCTGCACTGCCGCCCGCGGCCCTGACCCCCTGGACTGTCTGCCCTCACCTGCACTGCCGCCCGCGGCCCTGACCCCTGGACCGTCCGCACTGGCCTGCACTGCCGCCCGCGGCCCTGACCCCTGTACCGTCCGCACTGGCCTGCACTGCCGCCCGCGGCCCTGACCCCTGTACCGTCCGCACTGGCCTGCACTGCCGCCCGCGGCCCTGACCCCTGGACTGTCCGCACTGGCCTGCACTGCCGCCCGCGGCCCTGGCCCCTGGACTGTCCGCACTGGCCTGCACTGCCGCCCGCGGCCCTGACCCCTGTACCGTCCGCACTGGCCTGCACTGCCGCCCGCGGCCCTGACCCCTGGACTGTCCGCACTGGCCTGCACTGCCGCCCGCGGCCCTGGCCCCTGGACTGTCCGCACTGGCCTGCACTGCCGCCCGCGGCCCTGACCCCTGGACCGTCCGCACTGGCCTGCACTGCCGCCCGCGGCCCTGACCCCTGTACCGTCCGCACTGGCCTGCACTGCCGCCCGCGGCCCTGACCCCTGTACTGTCTGCACTGGCCTGCACTGCCGCCCGCGGCCCTGACCCCTGTACTGTCCGCACTGGCCTGCACTGCCGCCCGCGGCCCTGACCCCTGGACTGTCTGCACTGGCCTGCACTGCCGCCCGCGGCCCTGACCCCCTGGACTGTCCGCACTGGCCTGCACTGCCGCCCGCGGCCCTGACCCCTGTACTGTCCGCACTGGCCTGCACTGCCGCCCGCGGCCCTGACCCCTGGACTGTCCGCACTGGCCTGCACTGCCGCCCGCGGCCCTGACCCCTGGACTGTCCGCACTGGCCTGCACTGCCGCCCGCGGCCCTGGCCCCTGGACTGTCCGCACTGGCCTGCACTGCCGCCCGCGGCCCTGACCCCTGTACCGTCCGCACTGGCCTGCACTGCCGCCCGCGGCCCTGACCCCTGGACTGTCCGCACTGGCCTGCACTGCCGCCCGCGGCCCTGACCCCCTGGACTGTCCGCACTGGCCTGCACTGCCGCCCGCGGCCCTGGCCCCTGGACTGTCCGCACTGGCCTGCACTGCCGCCCGCGGCCCTGACCCCTGTACTGTCCGCACTGGCCTGCACTGCCGCCCGCGGCCCTGGCCCCTGGACTGTCCGCACTGGCCTGCACTGCCGCCCGCGGCCCTGGCCCCTGGACTGTCCGCACTGGCCTGCACTGCCGCCCGCGGCCCTGGCCCCTGGACTGTCCGCACTGGCCTGCACTGCCGCCCGCGGCCCTGAGCGGGAGCGGAAGGGGCGGAATCACCAGCTGCTACACGGCCTCGGGAAGGTGAGCCCACGGCCTCGGGACTTGGCTCTCAAGCCTGACGGTGCGGGGCAGCGAGGGCCTGTCTGCCCCAGGCTGACCGCCTCCGGCTGAGGTCTGCGCCCCGCCTCATCCTGTCACTACAGTCACAACAGCCAGCGCTTTCACAGACCTGTGTCGCCGCCGCCCCCGCGCTGGCAGCCAGGAAACTCGCTCGGCGAAACGGAACAGGGGATTGGCACCGGTTCGTGTGGCCCGGTTCCTGCCGGCCTCCAGAGCGATGTCATCCATCTAATGGCTACTGGCCACGTGTGGCTCTTCAATTTAAATCTAATTAAAACCAAATAAAACGTAGCCCCGCAGTTACACTAACTGCGCTGCAGGTGCTCACTGGTCGCGCGTGACGGTGGCTGGCAGAGCGCGTGACGCAGCTGAGGACACCGCCCCCGAGTTGTCACCACAGCGTTCTGGGGGCGGCGCCGCTCTGCGTCCCAGCCCGTGACAGGTCCCACGCCACAGAGCGGACAGAGAAGTCCAGGGGAGGAGAAAGGGTGTGCCGCCTCCACTACAAAGCGGCGTTCAGCTCAGGACCAGCGGGGCAAAAGGCGAGCAACAAACAGGACAAATTAGACTGTCCGGCGGGCGTGGCTCGGTGGCTGAGCGCTGACCTGCAAACCGGAGGTCACAGCTCCATTCCGGCTCGGGGACAGCCCGGGGCTGGGAGCTCAATCCGGGTGTGGGGTGTGCAGAAGGCAGCCGACCCATCTCTCTCTCTCTGATGTTTCCATCTCTGCCCCGCTCCCCCTGAAATCAATAAACACATTAAAACACAACGGGACAACCTGTGCCCGGGGAAGGGCACCGGGAGAGCACACAGGGCCATCGCTCAGACTCCTTTCTCCCAGCCCGGACCCCGTAGCTGTCGCGTGCAGCCCAGGTCCTGTCGTGTGCAGCCCATGCCCCGTAACTGTCGTGTGCAGCCCGGACCCTGTAGCTGTCGTGTGCAGCCCAGGTCCTGTCGTGTGTAGCCCAGGCCGAGCTGTGGCGTGCGGCCCCCCTCACAGGCAGCGCGGCGTGGCCGCTCAGAGAGGGGACCGGAAAGAAAGCAGCAGCAAGCAGCCGGGTGTCTTGGCCCCGAGAGCCAGGCACCCGAAGACAACTCTATCCTTTCGCATTTCCTTTAAAAGGGGCAGCTACTGTCCACAAACTTCTGCTTCACAAGCAAAAGGAAACAAAACGTCTCGGAGAAGAGCTGACATTTCATCTGCAAACAGTCCCCGCGTTGGGGTTTAATAACAAAAGACTGATCCAGAGCGGCTGCTGGCGGCGGGGCGCTCGGCGTGGTTTGGGAGTGCGTAATGGCTCCGGGATGGCGCCTAATGACCCTCTGTAAAGGCGCGTTTCAAAGGAAGACTTAAATACACGCCAGAGAGCCAGTCCCGAACAAAGCCAGCCCGGCCGGGCGCGGTGCGACTCCCAGACGCACAGGTCACTGTAGCGACCGCGCCCCGGTGCTATTCGGGGTGCACAGCGCTCAGCATGCCGGGAGGGGCTGCTGAGCACCTGGTGGCTGGCTCGGCCATCAAGAAAAAAGCGTAGTGGGCAAGAGAGCAATGCAGCCGAGCACTCCTTTCCTTGGGTAAGCACCAGAGATGGACTACATTGTGAAGGAGGGAGGGAGGGAAGGAGGGTGGGGGGGTGGGAGAGAGGGAGAGAGGGAGGGGGGAGGGAGGGATTGAGAGACTGATTAGGGAAAGCCGCTTAAGAGCAGAAACGGGGACACTAGTGAGACTCGCTATGTGTCAGGCCCTACAGGGGGTGACTGACAGACATCATCTCAGTCCTCACAACAGCCCAGTAAGGTAAACCCTCACATTTCCCATGGGAAAGCTGAGGCACAGAGACACACAGCAGGCCTGAAGCCGCGCGGCCAGGAAGGGTCTATAACTCCCGGCCCACAGCCACCCTCCGGCTCAGCTCCTCCTGCTTCCTCTTCACACCCTCGCGTTCCGGGCAACAGCCGGGTCTCCCGCAGACAGAGCTCCGGAGCGGGGCAGGGGGCCCACTGGTGTCTCCCCGGTGACTGCTGGGCACTGCTCAGGCCAGCTCTGTTCTTCATTTTAGCAGCTCTGTGTTAGAACACCTGTTACAGGAGACATACAGCCTGGCCGGTGTCACTCAGTGGTTAGCGCACCGGCCGGCGCACCATGGGGCTGAGAGTTTGATTCCCGGCCCCGGGGGCACATGCGGGAGGCAACCAATGTGTATGTCTCTCTCATATCAATGTTTCTCTCTCTCTCTCTCTCTCTCTCCACCCCCCCATTTCTCCCTCCTCCCTCCCATTCTCTCTGATAATCAACAGAAAGAATATACTCAAGTGAGAATTAACAAGACCAAAAAACACACACATATAATAATTAAATGTCATTGTGCTGGGGGATAAGGGAGGCTGGGGGAGGATATTGGGGGGGAAAGGAAAACATATGTACTACTATTAAATATAAGTTATATTATTAAAAAAAAAACATTACAGCTCCTTTAACCCACTGAGGTACAAAAAGCAAAATCCAGAAAGGAAATCCACTGACGATGAATTTACCATTGCAATAAAGAGTACCTGCCAGATTCATACATTTGGGATGAGACTGGAGACACGTGGGGTGTTGCTCCACACTCCCAAGTCAAGAGCAGGGTGCAGCAGAGGGAAGCATCTGGAGAGCACGATTCCGGAGGGAAGGCTGGGGGCTCGCCCACCTCTCTATCTGCCCAGGTGCTGTCATTAGACGTTCACTAAGGACACTAATGAACACAGTCTCTCTTTTTGATAGTTGTGTTTTATTTCTTAACCCGAGTGGCAATGACAAAGTGCTTTGTTATTATTTTCTAAAAGGTATACAAATGTTTCACACGCTCTTGTGTATGTGTAATAGCTTTCACAATAAAAAGATAATATGAGAAAAAAGTAAATAAATAAAAATCATTAAGTGTCCTAAACTTTCATTGTTAAAGCAAAGGTATTAAGAAAAAATAGTTAACCTCTCGAAAAGTTATCAAGTAACCAAAGTAAAAGTGAGCTGGGAATTACGGAGCCAAAAACCAAATTCAAGAAGGCGGCCCGAGGCACCGTGAAGGCGGGGCCTGTCTCCCCCAGCCGAGCACACCGCTCTGCACACAGTAGGCCATCAAGAAGCGCTTCCTAAATGACCTGCTGGCACTCCAGCGTCCTTCTCAGAAGATGAGACTCGGGATTCCTCACTTCGGCCGCCTCCCAGGGAAAGGCAGGGAACAGCCGTGCCCAGAGCGCTCCTGAGACCAGGACCCCAGCAGGAGTGTGCCAGCCAGATCCGGAAAGAACCCGCAGCCCCTCTCCTGCTGCTCCCCGAGCCTCAGCGCAGGTCTGCGGGCTACACTGGGACCGGGCCCTCCGCCCGCCACGAGTCCTCTATAAACAAAGCCCAGTGATTAACCCTGGGACCGCTGGAACCACACGCGCAATCAGGCGAAATTAATGTTTATTTACCGACCGGATCAAACAGGACGGCGGAGACGACCGCATCAGGGGGACTCAGAGGCGGGCAACTGGCCCTCCAACCCTCGGGTGAAACCTGCCACGGACATGCCTCCCGCTCCCGCAGCCCGTTCGGAAGGCGAGGCCCGGGGTGAGCACCAACACGGAAAGGACTCCCCGTGACCCGCCCGCTCCTGGAGTCAGCGGAGCAGAGGGGACCCCCAAACCCTCACAGGATGCAAGCTCTCTTCTCAGTGCACCCGTCACAGTTGAGGAACGCTGAGAAGAGCAGCGGCTCACGGAGCCAGACCCATTCTCAGGCTCCGGCATTAACCCCGGGCTCCCAATACCGACCCCCCTGCAGGTGGGGAGGCCCAGGGGCGGAGACGTTCGCCCCGGGACATCAGGAAGACAATGGCGGCGGCAGAGCTCGAACCCGATGCCAGAGCTCAGCGCTCCACCATCAGGTCATGCCGTGGACCTGACTGCAGGCTGACACCCCCCCCCCCCCCCCCGATGTAGCGGCGGGACGGCCGCCCCCTGCAGCACATGCTGATCCCTTCCGGCCTGCGTCACGGCACCTCCACTACCGGCAAACACGCCATTCCCGCAGCTCATCGGTCCGCGGCACACGCCGCTCCTGAGGGACCAGACTGATGTGCTTTCTCCTGAGCGATTCCTCTCGGCCCCATCCCGACGGGGAGGAGGGGCACACCCCAATTCACCAGGCGGACGGCGCCCCGGGAAGTGATCAGACGGTCACCGGTCTCCCTCCCTTCAACACCGAGAACTGCTGGGCGACAGTTTCCCCAAATTCCAGGCGGTCTGAGCCGTGCCGAAAAGCAACTCTCCGGCGTTCCGAGCGGAAAGCGGGGGGAACAGACTCCCGGCCATGCAGGGAAGCCTCTGGGGGGTGCGGCATGACCCCTCTCCTCTAAGAACTGCCCCCCGACTCCATGGACACCACTGACCCAGACAGACGGCGACGCCAGCCTCCCTGGCGGACAGGGGAGCTGAACGGTGGGTTTGCATCGGCCACCCGCTCCCATCAGCGGGTGATGTAGCGCCGAGGCCGGAGCCCGTCCTGGTCCACCCAGTGCACCTGCCGGAGACGCAAGCAGCAGCAGGACCAGAGCCATGGATTCTTGAGTGCCAAGCATGGCAAAGGGACGTCCCCAGTTCCCGACATCTTTCTGGCTCTATTTCCTGACCACTGGTCCCAGGAAATACCCAATGAAGGCCCCCTTTTTGCTCCCATGAACTCAAGTGAATCTCGTCCTTGCCAACAAGAGCCCAGGCTAAGGCAGATGCATCCTGGGGTAGCCCCCACACGCCGCGGGCAGGACCACTCAGCGGCCCCTGGCCGGGCTCCTCGGCCTCTGAGGGAAGAGAGACGGGGTCACGAAGAGAGCCCAGCTCCGGTCGCGCTCAGCGTTTGAACACTCTGCACCTGCAGCCGCTGCCTCCCGTCTGAAATAATCGGGAATAACTTGAGAGGACGCAGGAAACCTCATTCACCCGAGGACAAGTAGACGCACATATCAAAGCAGGTGGGGGGCCAGAACTTCAACCTCCCAGATACTAAGCCAGCTGGCGACCAGGAGACCCTGCCTGCCCCGGGGTTTCCTAGCCGGGGGTCCCAGCATTCCTGGCCAGAGTGAAAAGGCTCCCTGATCTGGAACCCTGAGCCCTGGAAGCGGAAGGCTGAGCTCATCTTTCTTCCAGATGCCGAGCCAGCGTGTCCCCTCCACTGCCTCGGCCCTTCCTCGCTGACAAGGATGACGCCACGCTGTGACTCCCCGGGGGTGCAGCAACTACAAGGGAACGCTCTGCATGCAAGGGGGAAAACCATCAGAGCGACAGTGCTGTGTTTAAGAATTATATTAACACTGGGCCACCAGTTTTATTTATCTCTTTATCTACCCTGTTTCCCCAAAAAGAAGACAGTGTCTTATATTAATTTTTGTTCCCAAAGATTCGCTAGATCTTATTTTCGGGGGGAGGGGGGTCTTATATTACAGCGAGTAGGTCTTATTTTCGGGGGATGTCTTACTTTCGGGGAAACAGGGTATGTATCTAATCCTTGCCAGAGGATATGTTTTTATTGATTTTAGAGAGGGGGAGAGAGAGAAACGTTGATGTGAGAGAGAAACATCAATCAGTTGCCTCCCGTACGCACACAGACTGAATATCGAACCCACAACCTGAGTACATGCCCTAACTGGGAATTGAACCTGTGACCTTTCCGTGTACGGCATGACGCTCCAACCAGCCAAGCCACTCTGGCCAGGGCTTGGCCCCCAACCTTATTTTATTTATTTTTTAAATATATTTTATTGATTTTTAAATAAAGGAGGGAGAGAAATAGAAAGCTAGAAACATTGATGAGAGAGAAACATCAATCAACTGCCTCCCGCACAACCCCCACTGGGGATGTACCTGCAAACAAGGTACATGCCCTTGACCCGAATCAAACCCGGGACCCTTCAGTCTGCAGGCCAACGCTCTAGCCACTGAGCCACACCGGTTTTGGCTGGCCCCCAATTTTAAAAGTAAAATCTTTATATTAGGCCGAGTGAAAAAATAGGACATGTGATCCTTTGAAAGTCATACACAAAAAGCGTGACATAACATGTACATATAACATGTATAATAGGGGATTCTGGTCCCCTCACCTAACTGCACAGACAGGCCAAGTCCATTCCATTTTCCAGCAAGTGGAAGGTCATGCGAAGGACACTGGGTGACAGAAACCTCTGTGCCCTCCAAGTCCACACACCTCCACAACTTCAGTGAAAATATATCAAAAGAAAGCATTTTTTAATTACCTCCCTTACCGCTCTATCATCCTTCCCTGGTTCTAAACCTGCAGAAATCACCCCTCGCCTTTCATCGTGACGTCTGGGGTTATCCTGGTGGGGCTGTCGGTCTCGGTGGTACATGGAAGAGCAATGCACCTACAACCAATGGCATCCGACAGCCCCGACAACAGAGGGACTGGTGAGCGTGCCCCCCACCATCCACACCTCCTGCCCCACCCGCAGAGAGCTCCTAACCCTCCCAGCCGCGTGCTGGAACCCACTCCATTGAAAGAAGGAAGCAGCGGCGGCGGCGGGCGGTGTATCCTCACCACATCAGAGAAAAGGAGCTGAACTCCATGCAAAGACAAAGAGAAGCGTTCTCCCTGAGTGAGCCGTGACCTGCGGGATGGGGGTGCGGACAGAGCTTTCCTGACTTAAAAGCTCCTTTCCGGCTCCAGCATTCATCTGGCAGAGGGAGGGCAGAGGGAAGGGCAGGAGGAGGAGGAGGAGGAGGAAGGGAGCAAGGGCTTGGTTACAGGGAGACAAGCCTGAAGTTCCAACAGTAATGTGTGCACGATTATCCTCTCAGCCATACAAGACAGTGAGATTAAATAAATTCATCAGAGCAGGAACTGTGCTGGCAAGCTCCAGTGCCCGGCTCCAGACCAGCCTGCCAAGCTCCGAGGCTGTCACAGCCCCCCCCTTCCCCCCCCCCCGCCCCCCCGCAGGTGACGGGCGGCCGGGGCGCAGCCATGCGCTGAGCCGAGGCGGAGGGCGCGCCCTGCCGAGCCAGCCGTGACAATGGAAGCCTTAAGCACAAGATCCATTACAGCCCGAACACCCACGGCCACTGACACATCCCCGCGGCAAATAAATCCTCGGGCAGCGAAGGCCGAGGGGAGGCGGACGTTAATATGCTTTGCCCGAAACACAGCTCAGATCTGTCTGCCACGTGAGTGCTGGGACACATCCTCTCTCCCCCACCCTCCCACCTGGCATCGCCGTCAGGAATCAGTCAGTGTCGGTAAATTAGTGCCAGGCCTCCCTAATCTATTTCAGTCGCCTGCTCCTATCATGTACCCTGTTTCCCCGAAAGTAAGACATCCCCCCAAAATAAGACCTACTTGCTATCATGTAAGGCACCACCCCCCCCCCCCCGAAAATAAGATCTAGTGCATCTTTGGGAGCAAAATTAATATAAGACACTGTCTTATTTTCGGGGAAACAGGGTATTGAGCCCTGGGCTAAGTTCCTTACCAGCATCAGCTCATCGAATCATCACAAAAAACCACCAACAACAAGGTAAGAACTATTATCCCCATTTAAGATGTGAAAATGGAGGCTCAAGACAGACCGAGGTCACGGAGTGAATAAACAACAGAGCCTGATTCAATGCACTGCCGGGGAGGGATGGGCTCAAGGTAGGAAAAATATTAACAAATTCATAAAAGTTCCATTTCTGCTTCTTTTGTAAAAGAGTGACTTATCAGCGGAAACCGGTGTGGCTCAGTGGATAGAGCATCGGCCTACGGACTAAAGGGTCCCGGGTTCGATTCCGGTCAAGGGCATGTACCTTGGTTGTGGGCACATCCCCAGTGGGGGGCGTGCAAGAGGCAGCTGATGGATGTTTCTCTCTCATCGATGTTTCTGATTTTCTAACCCTCTCCCTTCCTCTCTGTAAAAAACCAATAAAACATTTTTTTTTTTAAGGGACTAATCAGTGTGAGCCTGCCCCCACATGCAGGGACCTCGGTGGCGGATGAGGAAGCCCTGCTGGGCGGGGAAGCAGCCACGGCTCGGTCCCGCAGAAACGCAAGCGCGTGGCCACGGCAGCCTCCACCAAGACAGAGGCCACGCCACGTCCCCGAGGTCTGCAGAGCGAACCTGCACCCTGGCAGCTCACTTAAAGCACCCGCACCCCCTAACCGAGCCTGAGCGCGTCCGCTGCAGGTCAGGCAGGAGTCAGGCCACAGGCTCCCTGTGACTCGCACCGATGCTCAGGACGCAGGCCTCACAGTCAAGCTAGCAACCTCGGGAGTTTCTATCCAGAATTGTCCCTGCAGGAACAGCCGCTTCCCAACAAGACCCTCGCCATCAAGCACCCCCACTCCCCCCGCCCCCCCACCCCGTGTTCTCGGGAACTCAGCCCCGCACAGAGAGAGGACTGGCGGCAGGTGGCCTCGCTCCCCTGGGCCCGTGACAACCCAGAGCTGGGCAGGTGGCTCAGCCCTGAGGAGTCGAGCCCCCTCTTCGGGGAAACCAGGCGCGGCGGCTCCCAGAGCCGTGACGGTGGTGATGACAGCTACGTGGACCAGCCGCCATCTGCGACCTCGCGGCGCTCCGGAGACCCCCCACGCCCCGCCTCTGACAGCAGGCACCGAGCAGAGCGGGGAGCGGGGCTTGAACCCAGGCAGTGGGCCCAGAGCTCACGCTCGCCTCGCCGCCCTCCGCGGCCTGTGGTGGGACGAGACGATGCCATTCGGGGTGCCAGACCGGTAAACGCTCCCGGAGCTGAGAGGCACTTGGGGAACTTCCGCTGTGCCCTTTCTTTGCCCTTTCCAGAGCCGCCTCCAAATAATCAAGATAATCTGCCTTCTGTTTGTCTCCCCAAACTAGTTTAAAAGCCAAAAAAAACGCAAACTTAATACGATTACCCTCCAGCGGGAAGCCGTGAGGGGAATACACGCGCCGAGCAGACACCTCACAGGGGCGGGCTCAGGACACGCAGCGGTCAGGTGTCGCTCCACCAAACCAGCGAGGCGGGGGCCTGGGACCCCACCCGTGCCCGCTGCCCCTCAGAGCCACGGCTAATCAGCACTGCGGCCGTGGCTGCAAAGACAAAGAAGCCACTTAATTCACTCGTGTCTGGTGAGTCTGTTTTGGGGGTGGGCCTCGCTGGGCACAGTGGCCAGGCAGGCAGGGTCCCTGTCCCCGTCCAGCCTCAGCACACTCAGGCCAACGTGACCCCTGCCGTGATGGGGGGCAGGGCTGCTGAGCACAGAGGGGCCTGGGAGAGACTGTCCCACGTAGGTGACTACAGACAGAACTGGAAAGAGAAAGTGGGAGGTATTAGCCAGACGGAGGGGGGGATTAAGTGGGGGAGGGGGGGATTAGGTGGGGGGGGAGGCGGGAGCTGAAACAGCCTCAGGGAGGGCAGGAGGCACCCCTGCGGGGTGAGCGGGACAGCTCCATTCAAACAGGGTCTCAATCCTGAGCCCGAGAGGGAGTCGGCTGCGCGTTTTCAGCAGGAAACTTGGCCGATCGAATGTTCATTGTCAAGGGCACCCTGACTGCGTGGGAAAGACAGAGGCCGGGGAGGAGGCGGCTGCGGCGCCCTGGCTCTGGGGGAGGCGGCTGAAGCGGGATGGGAGGGAGGACTGCGTGTCCATTAGCAACAAACGCTAAGCCCAGCAGGGCCAGCTCCAGCCGCCGGCAGCCAGCGCGAACCACGCTGGACTGGGCTGAGGCTGCTGGCCTTCCTTCCTCGCCCCTGAGCCCGGGGTTCCCAGCTCCCGACTGGCAGCGGCCCTCAGCTGTCACCCCCCTCCCGGCACCCCCACTGCAGATATTGTCAGTGTTCCTTCAGGACCCAAAGCAGACCGGAGGCAGCCCGAGGCCTGGCCCGTTCTGTGACTCATCAGCACAAAGCGACGCCCTCGGAGGCGCCTGTGCTGAGCAGAAGCCTGGGGAGCCTTCCTCGAAAGCTCTGCACACCCAGCCCTGCGCCTTAGAAGGCAAGCAACGCCCCGCTACCCGGGGAAGCCGAGGAGGAGGAGTAGCACCCCGCAAACGGCCTGCCGGGAGCTGACGGCCCAGCTCTAAAAGCCACGGGCCCAGCGCAGGACTCTGGCCAAGGATCCCAAGGAACTGCCGACAGGGTGAAGCGGTGTCGCTGTCTGAGCGACTGTGAAAACGCACTGAAATCTCCGTGTCACGGCTCATCTGAGCGATTCAAGTTAACCTGGGCTGCTCTGTTTTAGAATATTTTTATTTTCTTTCTTTTTAGACAGAGAGAAACATCAGTGCGAGGGAGGAACATCGATCGCTGCCTCCATAAGCACCCCGCCCGGGGACAGGGCCTGAAACCTGGGCATGCGCCACGTCTGGGAACCGAACCAACAACCTTGCAGCGCGTGGGAGGAGGGTGCTCCATCCAACGGAGCCGCTCGGGCCAGCGCCGCACGGGGAGAGCCAGGGCTAGGGGAGTGCTGGCCTGGAGGATTCCAGTCCTTTTTGCAACATTGTAAAGGATTTAACACTAGCATTTTTGCTATCCAAACCACCCCGTGATCCAGGCAGGCCCCCTGGCTGGCGTTCAGTGCGTGGGGTGGAGGGCAGGGCGGATGGGAACTCGCAGTGATGAGAGAAAAAACTAGTACCCGGCAAGTGCCCACCTACTATGTGCATGCCCTGTGCCAAGCGTCTGCCAACGCATCTTGCAGGTGAAGAGGGTGAAGCGGGGAGGAGCTGAGCAGACAGAAACGATGCAGTGATTTCACAAGGAACGCGTGCTTCCTCCCATCCCTTACAAAACGCCGCGACAATCGCCGAGTCATCGGCTCGCTGAGCAGCCGAGGTCGAGAAGTCGTTCCATCTGGAGACTCAGGGTGATTCTAATTCTCCTCACAGAGCCCGGGATGATGTATGATTTGAATGAATGCATTTCACTCCGGGAGACGTTGTGAAATACAAAGGGTGAGTTTAAATGGTGAGAGAGAGAGGGGGGATGGAATAGACGGCCCATCGGAGGGAGCGCGGTGCACCCAGTGAGTCCCCGGCCTGCTCCTGCCCCGGGGGAGGGACTAAAGCTGGTGCACACGGCCAGTCCCCCCCGCATGCAAATCATCCTTCAGGGCTCCCGGCACCGAAATGAAGTGAAAACACACCCCGTCATACATACAAGGGAATAACACACGTGTAGTAAGTACCCTTTACCACGGAGTCACTAAACCACATGACGAAGAACACGCAGAGTTCTCTTCTGACAAAGACCAACTGGCCAGGGACGAAGCCCAAGGTGTCAAGGAAGGCAGCGCCCTGAGGCTGACGGAACGACCGCCTTTTCCCTCTGGACACATGTGTACGATATGCATTTCCTGCTCTCTCAACACGAGTGAGAACCCTGAAAACGGACACAGCTTCGGCTGAGTAAGAGAAGGGCAAACTGGTGCCATGCAAACAAACCGGAAAAGTGTGTATTACTAGCAAAAAAATTGCATTTGCGTTAAGCATGTGACAGAATTCAAATGCACTGAGCTATCCAAACAGGATGATATTTAAGATATTGGGGCTGCGTGACAAAATTCCCTTCGTGTTCAGACACAAAGTTACATCCGCCAACTAAGTCACCCAGGACTCCACGAGCTATGCTCCTCTCTGACAGGAAAGCCTGGGGAGCGGCGCTGGCCGGGTGGCTCAGTCAGCAGAGCGGCATCCAGAGGTGGCCCGTTTAATGCCCAGGCTGCAGGCTCGATCCCCAGCAGGGAGCATGCGGGAGGCAGCCGATCCACGTTTCTCTCTCTCATCGATGTTTTTTTTTTTCTCTCTCTCTCTCCCTCCTCTCCTTTCCTCCCTCTCTCTAATATCAACAAAAACATTTTTTTTTTAAAAAAGACTGGTAAACTGAGGCACAGAAAGGCCACTAAGGAGGAAAAAGGCTCGGCAACACAGCCAGGAATTATTACCATCAGCTGGCTCGGCACTTAACTCCTCCGATCGAGTCAGAGAAGCGGATACAGGCCAGGTTCCAAGAAGACAGGAATTTATCAGTCTCATTCGCTGTGCCAGGAACATAGTAGGTGCTCAGCAAACATGTCCTGGGTAGATGGATGAGAGATTCTCCTCGCGAGAAGAGCACGCTACTCAAACGCGGTTTGGAAATGAGTAACATGGAGCAATTTCAACAAGTGCATTTTCTGGCACGTGAAGGTCTGCACATACTCCAAACCTGCCCTCTCCCCGCAAAACCCACCACGGAGCCATCAGGAGACAGCCGAGCCCAGCGCTGAGGGGTGACAACGACTGACAAGCTATCGATGATCACAGTGCCTCCGGGCTGGAGATGACAGCGGCGCAGGGTCACTGTCCGACCGAAGACACACAGACGCACGCAAATGAGGAAAAGGTAAGAGCAGCTGGCATCTGGAGGACTCGGTACAGTTCTGTTAAAAAGGGGGAGGGGCCCTGGCCGGTTTGCTCAATGGACAGAGCGTCGGCCTGCGGACCAAGGGTCCCCGGTTCGGTTCTGGCGCGTGCCTGGGCTGCGGGCTCCGTCCAACGTGCAGGAGGAGGCAGCCGATCAATGAAACCCTCTCGTCGTTGATGCTTCTCTCTCTCTCTCCCTCTCCCTTCCCCTCTGAAATAAAAAATACATATTTAAAAAAGGAAAAGGGGGGGAGGGGTCTGATCCTTACACAGCTGCCCTTAGTGTCCCCACCCCTGTCAGTAAGGGGTCAAGGCAGTCCCTTTCTCCCCATGAAACGCCCAGCAAAGATGCCAGTTAGTTGCTGTGACCCCGACTGACTGAACTCGGAGCTCAGCCCTGCTGAGCGCGCCTGCCTCTAGACACTAAGGGGCTGGCTGGGCTGCTCCCAGGTCAAGGTAAGGCCCGAGTCACGTCCCGCGGGGCTGGGCCTGCACAGCTTGCTCTGCACAGACCGCAGCGGGCACTGGGTCGTGCCGATCCCTGCCGGTCCCCCGATGTGCCATACGGCTCGCCCACTGCGCCTGCTACACTGCCGGGATCGGCAGCCGCAACAGCACAGGAAAAGGCAGCGCTGTGACGGCCTCAGGCAATGGAGAAACCTCTGCTTTTCTGGCCACCTGGTCTGTCCCCCCTTCCCCTTACCCCCCCCCCCCCCCCCCGCATGGCAGGCCTCAGGCAGAGGGAGGCGGGCGGCCTGGGACCGCCACTCTCGCTGAGGTCGCCCTGGGATCTGACACAGGAGCCACAGTCTGAGAGTCCGTGTGGAAATGCGGCAGGGGGGCCTCAATGACTGAGTCCTTCTAGGCACTAGGCTCGAGGTGCCGGAAGGTGAAGCCGAACCCCACTTGGAGAAGATGGGACAGACCTGGAGCGGGAGCAGCCACAGCACAGCTAGCGGCCATGGGCAGAGCCAGGGATCGGCGCTGCCTGGGCACATGGCGGGGAGGGGGGCTCTCTTGGCAGCATTGATATGGCTGGAGGAGGAGGGAGGGAGCACACACTCGGGAAGGTGCACGGTGCTCCTGGCAGAGGGATGGCGCCTCGCAGAGCAGCCGCAAATAGAGCCGAGGCCTCAGAAGGCACGTGCACCCCCAGGGCTGCGGGCACGCGGACAGCGCTCCAAGGGGGAGGCGCACGGCACTGCCGGCCAGAACCGACTAGATGAGCAAGCTGCCGGGAGAGGGAGGCTGTGGGGGTTCAAGGGAAAGCAGAAGGCCGAGCCCCGCAGGCCACAGTGAGCTGGAGTCTCCGAACAAGTGATGCAGCAAAGACCGGGAGCCAGGGGGAGGGAGCTGGAGCCAGGGGGAGGGAGCCGGAGCCAGGGGGAGGGAGACGGAGCCAGGGGGAGGGAGACGGACCCAGGGAGAAGGAGTCGGAGCCCCGGAAGCCAAGGGCAGCATGCTGGGCAGGGCCAGGACACACGCTGCCTCCCTCCCAGGACAGAAGCTGGTCCCTGAGATTAGGGTACAGAGGCCAGAATTCAGGATGAATTCCCCTTCTGTTCTCCTGTGGCCAACAACAGCAAGCTGAACAACGTCAAGGAGAAACACAGAAGCAGATTCTACAGGGAAAAGCAAAGAATCTAAAAAGGAAAGAGAAGAGACTTCGAGGCTTCAACTGAGCCGTCCAATGCCGTTTTCTGACACGTTGGAAATGGCCACTACCAATAATTGCTATTTAAATGCCACTAAGTATCCTACCCCAAACTAGACACGTCATACACATCTTCCCATCAGCCTCTCAGACCAATCCTAGGAGATCGGCATTATGCCCATTCCACAGTCCCGCAGACTGAGGCTCAACGGTGTCAGATAACCTTCCAAAGTTATCTCACTGCTGACAGGACACGGCTTAACCTGGTGAGGATGACAGGCAGGCAGAGCGGGATGAAAGCAATGACAGGTGCGGACACGGGGGCACTGGATTCGGGCACATCTCAGAGGAGGCCGCGACTCAGCTGAGGCCTAAGGGACCCAGTCACAGTGAGCTGCCAGCTCTGTGCTCACCCCCCCCCCCCCCCCGGTGCAGCGCCCATGCCGTCCTCCCAAGCTCCCTGAGCGGCAGGACCGTTCGCCCATGTGACAGCTGGGGGGGCTGAGGCTGGGGAATGGGCCACGGGCTGCCTGCTTCTGCACTCGGGGCGCTGAGCGCGACGGTGCCTACAAATGCCAGCCAGGGAGCTGGGCTGGGCGGCAGAGGAAGGCTCCGGGAGCGGGTGTCTACGTTACAAAGACCCTGGAGCGAGGCAGGTGGGACAGACTCGCCGGAGCTCAGCATCGCCCAGCACCGGCGGGGCCTGGTCAGGCAGCAGCGGTGGAGATGGAGAGGCTGGGGATGGAGGGGCAAGGGGTGGGCTCAGCAGGTCCTCGTCAGCAGGTGTGAGGTCTGGGCACCTGGCTGGGCAGTGCCCACCACGAGCAGCAGGTGGTGGGCGTGGGCTTTTAGTTCTGGGCGCGCTGGGGGAGCCTGGAGGTCCCCGAGCGCAGATGCCCGCAGCCACGTGGACCTGGGTGTCAGGGGAGCGCTCAGGCTGGTGACAGCGAGGTGTCATTAGCGTATGGCTGGCAGGTGACGCTGCTGCCAAAGCGACAGCTGCCACAGGTCCCCTGACATCAGGTGATCGGCTCACGAGCCTGCCTCAGCCAACTCCAGCATTCCACCAGGTCCCATCCCCTCGAAGCTCCCAGAAAGGGCACGCCGGGTGGCAAAGACACAGACAAAACTGCTAACCTCAGCCTCGGAGCTTATCCCCGGCTCATCCGCTGATCGCAGCCCGTCCTCCCCGACTCCCCTCTGGAACCCGGCCCCGGCCGCTGGCGGCTCAGGGGACACGGCCAGGTGCTCATGAGAGCTCTTCGTCAGCCCCGCTCATTCAAGGCGTCTTAGCCGAATGCTTGTCCACCGGCAGCGGGGCCGGGCGGGCACCCCCGCAGGACCCAGCAGACAAAGCTCCTCTCCGGGCTCGAAGGACAGGTCCCTAAAGGAAAAGGCGGTGTCGCCACTTAAACAACGCCACCCTGTTCGCTCCCGGTGCCAAGCATGCCAGATGGGGGAGAGCAACGTCCCGGTCAAGTACAACCTTCAGAAACTCGATTCGGGTCAGAAGAGTTCGGGCGGGGAGAGCAGAGGAAACGGTGGGCCTTCCCAGTTGGACACTCTCAGAATAAAAGGGGTTTTCTCGCCGAAACCGGTGTGGCTCAGTGGATAGAGCGTCGGCCTGCGGACTGAAAGGTCCCGGGTTCGATTCCGGTCAAGGGCATGTACCTTGGTTGCCGGCAGATCCCCAGTGGGGGGTGTGCAGGAGGCAACTGATCAATGTTTCTCTCTCATCGATGTTTCTGACTTTCTATCCCTCTCCCTTCCTCTCTGTAAAAAATCAATAAAATATATATTTTTAAAGGGGGGTTTTCTCTAATAAACATGTAAATTGAATGTGTAGAAACGTTGGGGGCAGGGGGAGCAACTTCTGCTAAACCCCCCCCTCCAACACACACACACACACACACACACACACACACACACACAGGGGAGAGTGGCTGGGTCTTTGCTGCTCCAGAGAAAGGTCAAGTGCCAACCTGCTGGGCAGCCTTGACCCCCAGCCTCCTGCCTCCAGCAAAGGAAGGAGGGCCGAGCCCCCACCAGCCTTCGTTCGGAGGGGGCCTCGGAGGAGCCGGCGGCGCTTCTGAGCAGAGTGAGCGACAGAAAGTGTGCGCCGCGGACTGGGCAGCGAGCAGCGTCCGCCAATTACTCTGTCCTCCGCCACAGCCTGTCATCCACAGACCCATCAGCCGCGGGAGCCGAGTTAAGAGCGAGCTCTCCCCTCCGGCTCGGAGAGTGCTGCTCACAGCAGCCTGACATCGCCTCGTTGGGGAGATTAATTTTTAAATGTGTTAGCCCAACAATTATGCCAACTACCGTGCAATTAATATTCCAGCCGACGCTACAGAAATTGCAAAACCCCCCGAAGGAAATGATTTGTTATAGGCACGAACGAGACTTGTCCGGCCACTCGCGCGTGAGACGGAGAGCTCGTCACTGAACGGGTGGCGCCGCGTCCCGCCTCCCCCGCTCAGCCAGCACAGAGCTGACAGTGGCAGGCTCGCCCCGACTCCCCGCACGCATTAATGCACTTGCTGGCTGAAGCTCTGGGGGGCTAAGGGGATGCGCGCTGAAAGCCCAGCCATGAAAAAGCCCTTTCCATGTGCAGGAGAGGCGAGATCAACACGTGTGAGGAACACATACACTGAGTGGCCAGACTATGATGATCTCTGAACGCATAATGATCTGGCCATTGTGTGTGTGTGTGTGTGTGTGTGTGTGTGTGTACACATATACATACACACACACACACACACACATGTATACATGTATATATACACACACACATATATTTATACGTATATATATATATATATAAATATTAGAGGCCTGGTGCAGGAATTCGTGCATGGGTGGAATCTGGCCAGCCTGGCCAGGGGGAGGGGACATGGGTGGTTGGTTGACCAGCGTGCCTGCTGGTCGAACTCCTGGTTGAGGGGACAATTTGCATATTAGCCTTTTATTATATAGGATATACACTGAGTGGCCAATTATTAAGCATTCAGAGATCATCACAATCTGGCCACTCAGTGTATAGGCGTTTGCTGCTTCCGTAGCCCCAGCTGAAAATCAGGACACTGGCTGGCTTATTCCTTGGGGTTATTTCTCCCGTTTTTAAAGAAATGTACATGAGAAACCCTTACCCTTGTTTTCCTCTTTTCGTTTATGACGCAATCTCATAAACGTCTCCATCTATTTTCAACCTGCGCATCACCAGAGCAAGAGGTTCCACACACGTATTTCTTTCCCTTAGTCCGGCCTCCTTGCCTCCTGGGGAAGGGCAGGGGCCAGAGCAGGCACTTCTGTTTTCATTCTCCAACCATTAGATCCGCTGAACAATTAAGCTACCTGCATTCAAAAGGTAAGCATCATCATTTCCATTTAACCCCGATCACTAGAGTCCTAGCCACGTGTGCTTTCAGGACCAACCACGTGTTCCCAGCAGACAAGCCTCCGTCGCTCCAGCAAGTTCCGAGAACAACTTTACCACGTGACACGCCGACCGGCTCCCACGTCCAGACACCTAGAAGCAGACGGGGAGTCCGACCAGAAGTCAGCCCCCCCCCGACCCTCACCAGCTGAACTCCTGGGAGATGCCCGAGAGCGAGCCCCCCTGGGAAACAAGGAGGCACCCCAGGACAGCGAGGGGCAGTGCTGCCTGCGAAGGGCCGGACAGTCTCGTGTCTGGCCTTGGCAACTGCAACTGACACGGAGAATTTTGTCATTGGCCTGCATACTCCCCCCTTTTTTCTTTTAATATACTTTATTGATTTTTATAGAGAGGAAGGGAGAGGGATAGAAAGTCAGAAACATTGAGAGAGAGAGACAGAGAGAGAGAGAGATAGAGAGAGAGATCAGCTGCCTCCTGCACACCCCCCACTGGGGATGTGCCCGCAGCTAAGGTACATGCCCTTAACCGGAATCAAACCTGGGACCCTTCACGCGCAGGCTGACGCTCTATCCACTGAGCCACACCGGTTTCGGCACCTGCACACCCCCTTTTGGCAACTGCCTCTCGCCAACTCCAAGGAGCCCCACTTCCTGTGCGTCCTGTGATCCGGCGAGCTGCACTGGCCAATCAGAGAACCCCACGTCCGGGATTGAATGAACTGTCTTGGGGCCACTCACCAAGCAGGGCCAGGCCCTCTGCCAAGATCTGATGTGGACACAGGAGAGGACCTCCGCTAAGGACCAGGCAAACCTACGAATGTGGGGCTCTCTCTTCTACCCCGTAGCGAACAGGCCAACCCAGGACAGCGGGCCTAGAGGGCAAGAGAGGGGCAGAGTCCCACAGCACCTGGCCACCCGAACCTCCAAACCAAGCTGAGTGTGCCACCGGCAGCCCAGAGTTTGGGGGGACAAGCCTTAGGGGCTAAATGCATGCATCCGAGACCCAAGCTCTTTCTTTAGCACCCCACGATCCATCATTTCTCCCTAAATCTCAGACTCAGTTTCCGGGGTGCCACCTAAACCCAAAGGATACTAAACGCCCCGGGAGAGAAGTTCAAAGACAAAACTCTGCAGGAGGAAGAAACTGGCCAGGCTGATCTCTCCGGGGCGACAGGAAGGAGGAGAAAAACAAAGGCACCTCGAGGGCGCAGAGCAGCTCTCGGCCAGTGACTGTGAGAAGCGGCACAGACTAAAGCGAAGCGCTTCCCAAACCGTTCCGAACACATCTCCCCACTGCCTCTCAGCAAGCACGAGAGAGAAAATAACAACACACACCCCACAGCACCCAAACAAAAGGAGCTTGTCGATAAACAAACTGCTTCCAGGCTATGAACCCAACTGTTCCTGTTATCTTTATTTCTTTCTTAATGTTTTTACTGATGGCAGAGAGGAAGGGAGAAGAGGAACATCCGTGATGAGAGAATCATGGGCCGGCGGCCTCCTGCACGCCCCCTTCTGGGGATCGAGCCCACAACCCGGGCGTGGGCCCTGATGGGGGGCGAACCGCCCTCCCGGGTCACACAACACTCCGCCCTGAGCCCCGCGGCCGGGCACCTGTTACCCCTGGATTACAGCCCAGTTTTCCTTTCTCTCTGCCCCCTCCGGGGGGGGGTCTCTGCCCCGGCCTGTCAGCTGAGGAAACCCTAAGTAGCAAATTCTGTGACGCGTGTACAGTCTCCCGCAGATGGAGCCTCACGTGATCAGAGAGAAATCTACCGAACGGCACTCGTGCCCCTCACCCAGGACAGGGACAGACACAGCATAAGCGGCGCGACAAGGCCGAGGGCCGACCGTGTGGCCACCAGGCCCGACCTTCCAGGGCCGGGGCTCCTCTGAGAAGTTGCCGAAGCCAGGCCGTCTTCCCCAGGAGAAGTGACCACAATATTATTCCGGATATAATTTCAAGGGGTTCCTGGGGGCTGCTGGCCATGGCCCAGGCCGGGTGGCTCCTGTGGCTGGAGCGTGGTCCCCGACACCACAAGGCGGTGGCTGTGATTGCTAGTCAGGGCACATACCTAGGCTGTGGGTTCGAATCCTAGTCGGGGCCCCTAGGGAAGGGAACCCATCGACGGTTCTCTCGTTCCCTCTCTGAAATCAGTAAGAATCATATCCTCAGGTGAGGATTGAAAAAAGAAAAAAAAAAGCTACTTCCTTAGCCAGCATCTAGGTTAATTACACCATAGATTTCTTTTTATTTTTTATTTTTTATTAATATATTTTATTGATTTCTTACAGAGAGGAAGGGAGAAGGATAGAAAGTCAGAAACATCGATCAGCTGCCTCCTGCACACACACACACACACACCCCCCATTGGGGATGTGCCCGCAGCCAAGGTCCATGCCCTTGACCGGAATCGAACCCGGGACCCTTCAGTCCGCAGGCCGACGCTCTATCCACTGAGCCAAACTGGTTTCAGCTAGATTGTTTTTTAAATTTAATTACCTGAGCAGCATGTCTAAGCCTCAAAAACTCCCAAGGCCTTCACAAGACAGGAGCTCACAGGAAGACTCTAAACCTCCCAACTCCCTAACCCCACGCTGAATCAAGAACAAAAAAAAGAAAGAAAGCCGAAACCGGTGTGGCTCAGTGGATGGAGCATCGGCCTGCGGACTGAAGGGTCCCGGGTTCGATTCTGGTCAAGGGCACATCCCCAGTAGGGGGTGTGCAGGAGGCAGCTGATCAATGTTTCTCTCTCATCGATGTTTCTGACTTTCTCTCCTTCTCCCTTCCTCTCTGTGAAAATCAATACAGTATATTTTAAAACAAGAAAGAGGAACCCTCACGGCTGCACTCAGAGGCGCCAGAAAGCTGGCCGTGCCCGCATTCGCCCCCGGCCGGGCCGCTTACCTTGTTGGACCACTTGTAGGCCTGCAGCAGCTGGCTGTAGAGGGGCGTCTTGTCCTGCACGGGGTCCAGGCTCAGCAGCCCGCTGTTGTGCAGCGGGTGGTTCTCGGACGGCTTGCCCACCAGGTTGCTCAGCCGCTCCAGCTCGCTGCAAGGAGCGGGGAGAGCAGGCCTGAGCCCCGGCAAGGCCAGCTCCCGCCGCCCTGGCCAGAGGCCGCTCTCCCACTGCCTGCGAGAGGCCCCGCAAAGAGAACCTTTTTTTTTTTTTGGTGAAAAAGATTGGGAACATCAAGAAAACCCCTATGTGGGCGCTTATGTTAAAACACAGCTCTTGGGCCAAAACCGGTGTGGCTCAGTGGATAGAGCATCGGCCTGCGGACTGAAAGGTCCCAGGTTCGATTCCGGTCAAGGGCATGTACCTTGGTTGCTGGCACATTCCCAGTTGGGGGGGGAGGGGGGTGCAGGAGGCAGCTGATCCATGTTTCTCTCTCATTGATGTTTCTAACTATCCCTCTCCCTTCCTTTCCGTAAAAAAATCAATAAAATATATTTCAATATAAATAAATAAAAAAATAAAACCCGGCTCTCGGGTGCCATTGCAGAGGGGAAAGTTAAGAGCACCTGAATCAGCACCCCGCCTAAAACTGGGATTTTACAACTCGCATTACTCCCTGCGAGGGGGGGGGCGCTCCGGACTTCTGGAAGGTGGTGAAGGAAACACGGCTCCTCGCCGAGTTCTCGGGC
Source organism: Antrozous pallidus (assembly GCA_027563665.1). Taxonomy (NCBI): domain Eukaryota; kingdom Metazoa; phylum Chordata; class Mammalia; order Chiroptera; family Vespertilionidae; genus Antrozous; species Antrozous pallidus. The sequence goes on from CM050522.1 coordinate 82,669,551, forward strand.
CCACAAACAGGTCGTTACGTCCGGCAGACCGGCCAGGGCCGAGTTAAATGATGACCACTTGCCATTCTCACAGGGACAGACCCGTCCCTGGTGCCTCAGAGGGTAAAACTCAACAAAGAGATGAAAGAAACAAACGGATTGGGAAGGCCCTACGGAGGGACTGCGTCCGTCTTGCACAGTGGTCTGCAAACTGCGGCTCGTGAGCCACATGTGGCTCTTTGGCCCCTTGAGTGTGGCTCTTGCACAAAATGCCACGTGCGGGCTCGCACGTACAGTGCGATCGAGACTTTGTGGCCCATGCGCAGAAGTCGGTTTTTGGCCTGGGGGAGCCTATTTTGGAAAAGTGGCGTTAGAACACACAACGGGCCAAAGAGCCGCATGTGGCTCTCGAGCCGCGGTTTGCCGACCACTGGTCTAGCAGGAAAACGCCAGAGAAACTGGGACAGTGAGCCAGGGAAAAGGACATCCCAGGATCACCGTCCGAGGGGTCCGAGGGGTCCGAGGGGCCCGAGGGGCCGTCCCAAACTGCCCCAGGAGCAGCTGCCATGTCCCTTCAGAAGCTCCCGTGGACTCCTGGCAGGAAGATCTAAGGAGGCGAAGGGGCAAAGCAGACCTTCCTGAACTCTCAAACGGTGCCGGGCACAGCTCCCTGATCGCCGCGAAGGGAAGCAGATCGGAGGAAATGGAAGAGGAAGGAAAGTTCGGCCAACTCAGTCCCTCGGCGCCAGAGAACAGTGAGGAGCGAGCTGAGGAGGGGGTGCGATTCCCTGGTCTCCCCCCTTCCCCTGGAAGAGAAGGGCACCTATTGAGCGGGGATGGGCGAGGCACCCATCACCGGCCGCCACCTCCTCCTGGGTCCCGCCTCCTTCCTCCACCTGGTGAGTAAGTAGATGAGTGGAGAAAAAAGAGTCTAGCCCCCCCACCCCCCGAATTCAAAGGGGGGTGAGCTCACCAGGTGCCTTTTCCTGCTTGGCTCAGTTGAAAGTGCCTACTATGTGCGTTTTACAAATGCCCTCCCACTTAATTCTTACAACGCCACTTACAAATGCGGAAGGAATGAAGGTTAACCTACGTGAAAGAGAAATGTACAATCCTTCATCTTAAAGGACAACAGCTAAGAAGTGAAGGGAGGGTGCGGGGCCTTAAGTGATTCGCTTGATAGGCCTGAGCCTGGTTCTGTCCTGGGAGGGAATGAGCCTGAGCAGGAAGGGGGTGAGGGAGGAGGAGAGGGAGATGGAGAGGAAGAGGGATGGGGTGTTGGAGGGGGAGGGAAAGACTGATCGTGGCCTGTTCGGTGGTGCTTGGGCTGGGACAGGTGGGCCTGATGAATTCCAGGTCCCCAGAGAGGAGTGAGGGCTCATCAGGTGGGGGGCACCCGGGCTTGGGGCAGGGCCGGTGGGTCCCGGTTGGGACCATCAGTGGTTGGATGAGGCCGCGGGGGCACAGAGGGCTACAGGTGAGAGCCCGCCGGCTGACGTGCGGAGTGAAGTCCAAGGAGAGGCGTGTCTCCTCGTGAGGAACGGGGCGGCCCCGAAGGGGTCTGGGCGGCGGCGGCAGCCAGGACGACGAGGCCCAAAGCAGGGAAACAAGCACGCGGAGGTGGGGGCGCCGTGTCCCCGAGGGACAGGCAGAGGCGTGGAGGCGGACAAGGAGAGCAGTCCCCGAGGACGGAGACTCGCGCGGGGGCGGAACGGTGCCCCGGCCCCCAGCCCCCGGCCCCCTCGGCCGGTACCTACTTGAGGTCCCGGTTGACCGAGTGCAGGTTGTCCTGGAAGTGCGCGATGAAGGCCTTCTCCCGGCCCTCCAGCGTCTCCTTGTTGCGCATGCCATCCTTCAGGCAGTCGAACACCCGGCTCACGCTGGAACGCAGCGCCTGGATGGCACTGATGGCCTGGGAGAAGGCCTCCAGGTTCACGCCGATGCTCAGCGCGTCCGCCATAGCGCCGCCGCCGCCGCCACAGACGCGCCAAAGCCGGCTTCGCGAGCGAAAGCCGCGCGCTCTGATGACGCGGCGCGCGGAGGCTTCTGGGAAATGTAGTTTCCGCGGGGCGGGGCTGCTCAAGGGGTCTCTGCGAGAGAAGTAGTCTACTACAGGAATACATGGGCAGGAAAGTGATCTCCATTTAGGGAAGTAAGGCTGCACGCTGGGATTTCTTGGTGGTGACAAGGCAGTACAGAAAGTCCCCAAACTGGCGCTCTTGAGAGTTATATGGAAAAGTATTTCTCAGAGCAATACTGTCCATGGAGTAAAGAACTATAACCCCATAAATAAAATGAGTCCATACTCATAAATAAGTGGGAGATATGGGAAAGTTATTTCCTCCGGTGGAAGGCCAACTAATAGATGTAGAGGGAACGATGCAAAAAAAATTAGCATTTGGCAACATTGGAGTAATACTCGATTCTGATAGGATCGAGGGATGCTAAAACTAGTGAGTGAATGTGTGAGGAGTAACAGGATATTTATATAATCTCAGAGTATCACTCCCAAGGAACTTATTAATTAAGAAGGGAAAAACAAGGATCTAGTGATGTCACTTCTGGGCACAGGTCCAAAGGAAGGGAAAACAAACTGGAGAGATATTTGCACACGTGTGTTCATAGCAGCTTTACTCGCAACATCGAAGAGGCGGAAGCAGCCCAGTGTCCATCCTCAGATGAATACTTAGGCGACCTGTGATGTTTGCATACAAAGGAATAGTTCAGCCTTAAACAGGAACGAAATGTTGACACCTGCTACAATATGGATGAGCCTTGAAGACATTATGTTAAAGGAAATAAGTCAGTCACGCCTAACTGGTTTGGCTCAGTGGATAGAGCGTCAGTCTGCGGACTGGGGTCCCGGGTTTGATTCCACTCAAGGGCATGTACCTTGGCTTCGGGCACATCCCCAGTGGGGGATGTGCAGGAGGCAGCTAATCGATGTTTCTCTCTCATCGATGTTTCTAACTCTCTATCCCTCTACCTTTCTCTCTGTAAAAAGATCAATAAAATATGCGGGGGGGTTTTTTAAAGAAAAAAGTCAGTCACAAAAGGACAAATACTGTGTGATTCCACTTATGTGAAGTATCTGGCGTGGGCAAATTCATAGAAAGTGGAACTGTGGAGGAGGGACTGGGGGAGGGGCAATGGGGCGTTAGTGATTAATGAGGATGGAGTCTCAGTTGCAGAAGATGAAAAAGTTCCTCAGTAGGCGATGTAGGTTGCACAACAACGTGGATGCACTCGATGCTACAGAGCTAGACACTTAATAGTGGTTAAAATGGTCAATTTTATGTTACATATATCTTACCATGTATTTTTAAATTCAGTAATGTAAAAGGGGAGGGGGTACTGGTGACTTTAAAGCAGAGACACCTGGCAGACCTTACCCTCACCAAGAGATCAAAGGTCCTGAAATGACACCCCGAGATGAGGGTAGCCTGACCTCTGTGACAGTCCAGCCAAAAAGGCGAAACCAGAACCTGCTCAGGACGTCAGACAACTCAGACGGAAGGACGTTCGACTGAACAACTGGCCTGCACGTTCGCACACAGCATGTGTCGGAGAGACAGCAGGAACAGGACAGCCGCATGACCTGGGGTTCCTTTTGCTGACAAGCCCCAGACAATCGGTGAAACCTGAGTAAGGCTGCAGATGAGTTAATGGTATTTTGTTGGCGGGGATTTTATGATCTCCATCATTGCACTGTGGCTCTGGAGGAGGAGGTCCTCATTTTGGAGAAAAGCATCCTGGGAGATAAAGGAGCATCATTATGTCTGCATGAGAAGGAAGATGGGATGGATATGTTTACTTAGAGGAAGATAAAGCACAGGCAGTGAGGAAGTAACCGTTGTGAAATCTGGAAGACACATAGAATTATTTGTACTATTCTTGCAAGGGGAAGACTGAAATTATGTCCAGATCAATTGTTTTCAATTGCCATCCACAGTGAGTGTGGACAGTGCAGGCACAGACTAGGTGGTAAGAAAAATCCTGTTTGCCAGACTCTGTGGACCAGGACCTTAAAAATTATGTAGTTTACCTTAAACCCACTTCCTTAATAGTCCCCTTTCTTCTCCAACCTCCCCCTCCTCCCCCAACCCTGGGCCACCTCAACTCCACTCCTGTAGTTCCTTCCGGAGCTGTGAGGATAAGTTCTGCTCAAAAAACTGGGCCTGCCCTAACCGGTTTGGCTCAGTGGATAGCACGTTGGTGTGCGGACTAAAGGGTCCCGGGTTCAATTCCGGTCAAGGGCATGTACCCTGGTTGCGGGCACATCCCCAGTAGGGGGTGTACAGGAGGCAGCTGATCGATGTTTCTCTCTCATCGATGTTTCTACCTCTCTATTCCTCTCCCTTCCTCTCTGTAAAAAATAAAATAAAATAAAATAAAAAATCAATAAAATATATTTTTTAAAAAAAAACAGAAAAACTGAGCCTGATGTTGCCCCCCCCTGAGACAAACAGCTCATAAACACAGTCCCGTGAGGCCAAAAGTGCTTGCTGTCTTGGATTTGTATAGTTGCTTTCATTCCCTGACATCTGCCTCACCTTTATTTTTTATTAATACATTTTATTGATTTTCTACAGAGAGGAAGGGAGAAGGAGAGAGAATTAGAAACATCGATGAGAGAGAAACATCCATCAGCTGCCTCCTGCACATCCCCCACTGGGGATGTGCCCACAACCAAGGCACATGCCCTTGACCGGAATCGAACCTGGGATCCTTCAGTCTGCAGGCCGACGCTCTATCCACTGAAACAAACTGTTTAGGGCTGCCTCACCTTTAGAAGTACTGCCATTTGTAGGTTTTGGTCTGTTTTTAGGGAAAGGGGCAGAGATAGGAGACTTTTAGCTGTGAGCTCGGAACAAGTAACGGAACCTTCCCGAGCCCCAGTGTCCTCATCTGTAAGAAGACTGGTGATGAGACCTGTTCTTACAGAACACGTGTGGAATAATCCCTTGCAGGCACAGCTCTCGAAATGATGCTTCACAAGTAGTAAACACTCAGCAGGTGGGAGCGGGGAGGAGAACGGGCCAGAAAGTTCCTCGGGGGTCACAGGCCCATGCGTCTGTCTCCAGCCCAGGACCCTGAGCAGAGTCCAGCGAGAGTCAGTGATGGGTCTATTCCTCCAGTGACGGCTAACGACATGACCCCGCAAAGGGCCACTCCAAGATACAGGAGCTTGGCGGGGGACTGTGTCCTGTCGGTCCTGATTTGGGGGTGGCCTTTTTCTCTTTTTCTGGAGTGCAGGGTTTTTCTTTCCTGAAGGGTTTTTTTTTTCTTCCCCAATTTGGATTTTTATCTTATTTTTATTGAGGTGTAAGTAGCACACAACCATGACATTAGTCTCAGGGGTGCAACTAATGATTCGATGGCTGTGCATGTTGGGAAATGGTCACCATGACATCTTCAGTCACCCCTGGTGACAAGACTGTCTTTCTTAGGAGGAAAATGTTTAAGACGTACTGTCAGCCTGGCTGGTGTTGCTCAGAGGTCGAGCGTCAGCCTATGAACCAGCAGGTCGTGGTTTGATTCAAGGTCATGGTCTGATTCCTGGGCAGGGCATGTGGCCGGGTTGCAGGCTCGATTCCCAGCGAGGGGCGTGCAGGAGGCAGCTGATCTAGGATTCTCTCTCCTCATTGATGTTTCTCTGTCTCTCTCCTTCACCCTTCCTCTCTCTGAAATCAATTGTTTTAAAAAAAGAAACACGTATTTAAAAAGTTGTACTCTTAGCAACGTTCAGATACACGATACGGAGTTACTCACAGAGTCGCCGTGCTGTGTGTAAGGTTTCTGGAGAAAACATTTCTCTTGACCTCGGCTTGTTGGGTTTTGGCTTCGGCCGGGCCATCCTTTTCAGGGGAAAGTTAGAGAAAGCAAACTCCACTTTCGAGTTGATTCCCCTTTTGGGGGACCCAAAGGCTGAGAGAACATGGCCCACGCTGTAGACCTTACTGTCAGAAAAGAAGTACCCATCTGTTTCTGCCTATGCCTGTATCTACCTGTACACAGGTTTTGCATGTAATTTCAGGGCGATCACACTCCCCCTGAAGCCCCCACATGGGCCCTGGTTAAGAGTCCTGCTCTAGGCAAGCGCCCTGGGCCGTGGCTGGCGGCAATAGGTCTCCCAGGCCTGGGGACACAATCCGTGCTCCGTGTAAGCCCAAGCGGGGAGTTAACATGCACTGTTATACTGCATCCTGCTCCACATTATTTCATCTCTTTGTCTACTCGGACATCGTCTCTCCTCCCTGCTGCTCAGCCCCCTCATGCACACACACACACATGCACACACACGCACGCACACACACACACACACACAGTGAGATTCCCCTTTGTCTCCGTCTCTGTTGCAGTGGTTTAGACGCTGGCCGGGGCAATCAAGTCCAGATGCACTCTGCTCCCACCGCCATTCGTTTGCGGGAGTTCTCCGTGCCTCTGCCCTTCGGGGACACTTGGAAATTGATCCGTGGAAACACACATTTCCCCCGAACCCAGGAAGGAGCCTTTCATCACCGGCTCGAGCAGGTTTCATTTTGGAAAGGAGCGGCCGGAGCTTCTCCGAGGCGCAGTAAATTCTCCGGAACGCTGGCACGTATATTGCATCCGTGTGTGTCTGCGGGATATAAATTACGTTAAGGGAGTCCATTCCGAACAATATCGGGTTTTAATTACGATGATCTCATGTTGGGGGTAACAGGCAGCACCCTGCTGCTGATTGCCTTCCCCAACGAGCCAGCCGTTCGCCTGGTGCTCCCGGCCCGAGAGCATTAGAGGGAGCAGTCGAATTAGAGTCGTCAGTATTTAATTAAAATATGCCGCAGCCCGCGCCGTATTCAGAGGGCGCCTGGTTTAAGCATTCAGGCCGAGAAAGCACCTCATCAATTAATAATTATTGAGGATTCGCTGGGTGCGTCGGACGGCGGGCCGGGGTGTCGCCAGAAGGATTTAAAAGCAATCTGCCTCGGATCAGCCACCGGGCCGGGGAGTCGCCTGTCCTCATCAGCGGGGCAGGATGCTTAAGCCCCGCGCCCGCTCCGAGGATTAAATTGAGGCAGCACAGCGCCCTGGGCCACGGCGAGCGTTCGAGTCAGTCCTTCGGTCAGCACGGATGTTCACTGCGCTCCCCAGTTTGCCGAACAGCCGGGGAGCCCGTGATGAAACCAGGCCCGGCGTCACCCGGGTCAAGGCCACCAAGACTACCTGGCGTGGCCGAAGCCGGTGTGGCTCAGTGGATAGAGCGTCAGCCTGCGGACTGAAAGGTCCCGGGTTCGATTCCGGTCAAGGGCATGTACCTTGGTTGCGGGCACATCCCCAGTAGGGGGTGTGCAGGAGGCAGCTGATCGATGTTTCTCTCTCATCGATGTTTCTGACTTTCTCTCCCTCTCCCTTCCTCTCTGTAAAAAAAATCAATAAAATATATATTTATTTTTAAAAAAAAGAATATCTGGCATGGATTGGGCTCCGCATCCACCTGTCTGAGCCTCAGTGCATCGATGACGTTTAAAGGCTGAGACTCAGATTTGTCACCATCCACCCCTCCCCGCTCCGGGTTTCCTCTCTTTCCCTGCCTGTGGTGGTTTGGACACGAGGATGACGCTGATGACCAACTCGACCCCAAGGACAAGCCGATCAGGACGTGGGCTCAGACTGGGGCCTGCACCCCTGACTCTGTCTCCCCGGCAAATGCGTTCGTTCCTCTGGATCCCAGGCTTGGTCTCCAGTCATTGAGGAGGTGGTGGCGGTCCCTCCGGTGGTCACCACCCCGAAGCGTGAGGGCAGGGGAGGCTGCCCATCATTCAGGGAGAAGGACGGCGTGCCATTCGCCGTGAGCTCGGATCTCGGCCCCGCCCCAGGACGCCTGCACCCCCATTCCTTTCGTGAGCTCGGCGACGTTCCCCAGACAGAAGGGTTCCGGGAGGATCCGAATAGAACGGGGTCCTGCCCCCGTGGGCTCGCTCGTGGCCTGGCCGGGGAGGCAGCCACAAATGCCACGTGAAACGTGAGGAGGTTCAAGTGCAGAGACAGCTGCCCAGAGGATTTGGGGTCTCTGAGAGAGAGATCCGTGTCCCGGGCAGATGCGGGGGGGCGGGGGGGGAGGCGCTGGGTCTGCCTGCTGTGACAGGGGGCTGACTTGGGGCGGTGGGGCGCAGGGAAGTGCCCTGTGACCTGCGCCGGTGCAGGACCTGCTCTGGCTGTGGGGAGAGTGGGCAGAGGCCAGAAAGGCAGGCAGATCACCGCCTGCAGAGCCGCCACGCGGGGACCATACAGGAGCCATATCCTGCCCATCCCAGGAAGCGGGGGGTGGGCGTTTTAAATATCTTAGTGGATCATTAATCGCCCATTTGCAGGCTCACTTCATCCACCGCCACGCATGCTCTTAGGGGCCTCTTACCGCGCCATTGGCCGTTCGTACGTAATTAAGTGGGAAGCACCTCGGAACGACCCTTTCACCAACGCATTAGGCCAGGTCCCAGCAGAGGGGAAGGGAAGCCGCGCGCAGCCCCGACCGCAGCCCATGGGCCCGTGTGAGGGAGGCGTCGCCTTTTTGCTCATGGCGGGGCGATGTGGACAGGGCGACACGTTTCGGTCAAGAGGACGACGAGCCGCCGGCTGGAAGCTGCTGAACCCAGAACTGTCACCTGGCAGCCGTGGGCACAGGGCAGGTGCCAGCTTGTGAAAGGGCAGAGCGGGACGGCAAAGAACAGTGTAGACAGCCGCTATTTTGGACGGTGTGACTTGGCAGCCACCGTGTGGGCTGCATGATGAGTCAACTTACCTGGGGGCTGCCATCTTGAAAGCACAAAGACCAACCCCTCCCTTTGAGTTAGCCAATCGCGAAAGACTGTGCGCTTGAGCTCCAATCAAGAGCAAAGGACAGGACAGGTCACGTGCGTTCGGGATTATTTGCGTCACTAGCCCCAGCCCTCACCCAACCAATCGGAATCGGCCAACTCATGGGTTCGCGTCCGGCCCCACCTCCCTATAAAATCGTCATGCTCAGGAAATTCGCTCTTTTGCTTCCTGCCAACACTGCAGCGGTGGGGGCAGAGGGCCAGCCCGGGCTTGTAATAAAGGCTCTTTGCTATTGCATTGGATTGGCTCCCTGGTGGTCTTTGGGGATCATGAAATCTGGGAATAACACTTGCAGCTCCCAGGGGGCGGCCAGGCGGGCGGGTGCCCTCAGCGGCACAGGGGGCTCCGTCTCAGGGCCTCAGGCCGGGCAGCAGCCCCTGCACCTCACAACACCCCCTCCAGCCCCGCACCCTGTCCTCCTGCCACAGGAGAGGCAACAGAGGAAGGTGAACATACCTCTTGTTTATCTTTAACCATCAGAAGACAGCCCTGGCCGGTGTGGCTCAGTGGATAGAGCATCGGCCTGGGGACCGAAGGGTCCCCGGTTCCATTCCCATCAAGGGCATGTGCCCGGGGTGTGGGCTCTCCCCCTCCCCCAGGAGGGGGCGTGCAGGAGGCAGCTGATGGATGATTCTCTCTCGTCATTGATGTTTCTGCTCTCTTTCCCCTCTCACTTCCCCTCGAAATCTATCAAGTGAAATGAAATAAAACAACCGGTGGACAGACGTTTGGGTGTCCCCGCCTTTTTGGCTGTTACCGATCGTGGCGCTCTGACATGCCCGCAGGAGTGACGGTGTGAGTGTCTCTGCCAGTCCCCCTGGGCACGCGCCCGGGAGTGGAATTGCTGGGTCACCGCGTGACTCTGTTGAAATTTTTGAGAGACAGCCAGGGTTTTCACAGTGGCCGCGTCATTTTACACCCCCGCCCGCAATGCACTCTCTTCCCAGTCTTGCCAGCACTTTATTGCCGGCCCCGGTTTATTGCAGCCATCTATAACGTGTCGTGTCGGGAGAGATGTTCAAGAGGAAACTGGAGCAGGAGGGGTGGACGGAGGGACGGGGAGGCGGCCGCCCAGGGAGGCTGGTCGGGCAGGGGGATCTCTGGGTGGGAATCCGGGTGAGGCCGGGGATGGAGGAGGGGAGGGGTGGGGAGAGCGCCCGGCAGAGGGGAAGGGAAGAGAGAGGCCATGGGAGGCGCGGTCACACGGGCCCTTCCACACAGACGGCGCCTGTGGGCCGCACGCTGCCGACGCGCGGATGGAGGACGCGTCCCATCAGTTCTGGGTGGGAGGCCTTCCGTGTCCATTCTGACACGCTTGTTGGCGTGTCTTCTGCTTGTGGCGGGAGAGAGGGCAGGTCAGAGCCGGTCTGAGGGGCCGTGGACTGCCTGGTGCGGTCGCAGGTCCCTGTGTTTGAGAACAGATTCTGTCCCAGTCCATCCGGTTTTGGGCGGGGGTTCACACCCCCGGAGAGAATGAAAGGGCAGAGCGGGACTGACTCCGCTTTGTACCGTGTCCTCCATCTTGTGTGGCTGTGTCCCCTCTTCTGAGAAAAACCACAGGATGTGTCAGTTACTCAGCCTGCCCTTAATTCAGCCAATAGGAATACAAGGGGAACTAACCTGAGGCCAAACGTACGCTGATCACATGCTGTCTTTGTGTAACCAGACCCTGGCCGCACTTTGAGTCACTAGCCCCAGCCGTCACCCAACCAATCGGAATCGGCCAACTCAGCGGTCTGAGTATGCCCCTTCAAATCATTGTGCTTTGGAAACTCGCCCTCTTTTGCGTCCTGCCGCTGCGCCAGTGGAGGCAGAGAGCCGAGCTGGCTTGTAATAAAGGCTCTTTGTTGTTGCATTGGTGGTCTTTGGGGATCTTGAAATCTGGGCATAACAAGAACATGCTCAGGGGCTGCGGAAGGCATGGGGGGTGGGGGTTAGGGTTCAAGCGCATCTGGCTTCGCAGAGGTCCGGTGCCTCTTGGTCTCTGGCCCTGTCCTCCAGGAGCAGGTCCCGGAACATGGCTATGTCGCTCGGAGCGCCGGCCCGAGCTGTCACGCTCCATCCTCGGAGGAGCTGGTGCGCTCAGCTGGGAGCAGAGAAAGGTCGTGGTGGTGACCTTCAACTCACCGTCATGTCAGCCGCCGGGGAGTCCTGGCTTTCCCCCGGGGTACTCACAAGGACCCGGTGCAGGGCAGCTGTAGGAGGAAGATGGCAGACTAATGTGGTGAAGGACTGTCTACAACGGAACAGCAGTGAGCCCCTGACTAGTTCCAAGCAGAAAGCGGGTGGACGTTTATCTGGGGGACACCAGCACCAACGGGGGTGTGTGGAGCAGAGCTCCTTCGTAGCTACGTCGCCATCATCCCATCGCACTGTCTGCCTTCCAGGTGAAAACCAGGCCCCGGTGCTCGGAGACCTGGGGGACCGGGAAGGTCGTTCCCAGTGCACCCCGAGGCCGTTTCCTCGAGCTGCATGCCGCTGCCGAGGGGCCTTCGCTCAACCTTCCCCTCCGGGCGCACCCAGCCTGTTGGTGGTGAGCGCAATATGCCGTCCCCGAACCTGTCAAACTTCATTTGCAAAATATCAGCCTGCCGCGTGCCTCCCGGAGCCAATCTGCAGAGGCGCGCGTTCAATAACTTTTGCTCTTTTTGCTCTCGGAGCTGGGGCTCTTTTTGGGAGCCGGCGCCATAAACGCGGAATCTGGTGCAGATTCCAATGGAGAGAAGAGATATTGTTATTTAAAGGCCAAATAACGGCTTAAAATTAGAGCCGCGAAGGCATTGAGAAACACCAGACTCCCCAGATGGCTCGGGGATAATTCACTTTGCACTCGGTCCGCTCGGCGCTAAAAAAAAATCCCCCTGACTCCGTTTCTCCTCCGACGGAGAGTCGCTGCCTGCTCCAAACATATGTGCTTCTCTCTTTAAATTTAGCTCTGAGTCATGTTGTCTTCCATTAGGGATGCAGCAGGCAGGCGCTTGGAAAATGTACATCCATGCGTGTTATTTTTAAATCCCATAAAAATAAAAATATATGTTTAACTATATTAGGCTGTATTTTTTTGCCCAGTTTCAAAATGGTTGCTCTGCAGAGCAGATTAGAGAAAAACAATAATAAGGATGATGACACCGTGTGATTCTGGAGCCCTGCCCGGAGCAACTCGACAATTCCCGCCGCGCCTCGCCCCGCGCCCAGCCAAGTGCGGGGTCGGGGATTTGTCACTGCCACCTGTTCCCCCGGGGCCCAGGCAGCTCCCCGAACAGCTGCGGGGCAGCCTAATTGAGACGCCATCCCCACGGCCAATGTCAGGGCCCCGGCAGACAGGCTGAGAGGGGCGTCTTTAGTTTAGTGGCTAAACTCGTGGGATGTAAGGCTCAGGCAGACAACGCTGGGGACGGGTGGGGGGTAGATCTTGGCCCTGCCCCTCTCATCCACGCCTCCTTGGGGAAGTGGGGGGGTGGTGTGTAGCTTGGTATCCGGGCCTGTGAAATGGGGCTGCTGTGAGGGCTCCCGGGGATGACAGGCGACCCATTTAGTCCTCCACGCGGCACAGATTCATTCACAGCGAAGAGGCAAACGTGGCGAAGAGAGTGAACAGGCCCCCAGCCCGAGCCCTCGTGGTCCAACGGGAGGCAGATGCCGAAGGGAGGCGCGCAGCCATTATTGAACCAGAATTCCGATGAACGCAACGAGGGGGAGCTTGCCACTCGGGCCCCCTCCTGACCTGAAGACTCAGAGAGTTTCAGTGAATCAGCGTAAACGGTTGGGCAGAGCCCCGGCACTTAGTAGGTACTTGTTAGGCCCTGCATTGGTTTTCTGTGGCTGCCGTAAGGGTTTTCTCTCTTTCCCACATCCAGCGTGGAAAGAGAGTGGGTCCAGTTTCTGAGTAGAGGAGCTGGGGATTGAGAAATAGAAGAATAGAATAGAAGATGCAGAAATAGGACCAAAAAGCTGGGGCTGGGAGGAACCTCTGTTCTCTCTGATGGAGTGGGGGGGACCCCGAGCCTACAAAGCTGTGTTTATTTATACCCCCAAAATACCAGGAAGTTACACCAAAAGTTAGGATCAAAGGAGATTATTTGCATTCTTGAATAGGCCTGAGCATTCTTGGTGCTTGACTGGATTTACATCTCAAAAGTCCCACTATGGACACCTGGGCAAATGTGAGAGCCGAGGTGACAAAACGTCAGCCTTCTTGGTGAAGCTGTTCCCCGAGCGCGGCTCTGCTGTCGCCTTGAGTTCAGCTGACAATGATAAAGAAATGCCCATGTGCCTTCCCAGGGGGCCCTCTACACCTCGTGACTTAAAACAACACACACATCCTCTCTCACCGTTCTGGGGGTCAGACACCTGAAACATCTCTCTCGGCTAAAAGCCCAGGCAGCAGGGCTGTGCTCCGTGTGCAGAGTCCAGGCACCGGTCCTTCCAGCGCCGGAGGCCGCCTGTGTCCCTTGGCTCTCGGCCCTTTCCTCCGCCTGCAAAACGCAGCACTGACCTCTGCTCCCCCCGACTCCCTGTGTGTGTGTGTGTGTGTGTGTGCCCACGCACGCGCATGCCTCCCTCTGAGAAGGACCCTGGTGATGACAGGGGACCCAGCTCAGTAATCCAGGCTAGATTCTCCCTGTCTCTTGACCCTTCCCTTAATCACCTCTGCAAAGCCCCTTCCGCCATGTCAGTGAGCATGCCGGTTTCAGGGATTGGGGTGCAGACCTCTTCGGGGGGCAATACTCTGTCTACCACACCAAGGAAGACCCATACCCCAAAATAGGATTTGCTGGCAAAAACAACAGAGAGAATGGAAGGGAGGAAATTTTTTTAAAAACCCGTATCTGGCAGTTTCCCCGCGCTGTCGGGCACGCGCTTCAGGATTGAAGGAGCCTTCAAGAGTGCGGGGCACGGACGCGGGGCTCAGAGCCGGACGTGTGTTTACAAAGCGAATAGGTTCCTGAGGTTTTTATTACATTAACAAGCGCTTTATGGTTGTGGAGGAGAGTTTAGAGATAAACTATAGCTAGAAAAGTAAGCGACCGAAAAATTACTGGCCCCGAGAAGCATAAAATTGCACAAAAAATGCCATCACAGTGCATTGTGGAAAACAATATTTACATAAATCACAGGGCAGTAAACACTGACTATTGATCTAACTAGAAGCCATGCTATGGAGAGGGTGAGGGGAGGGACGGTGTGTGTGCACACGAGTGTGTGTGTGTGCGCGCGTGCGTGCAGTGTGCATGTGTCAGTGTGTGTGTGTCTGTGTGCATGCGTCTGTGTGCGTGTGTCTGTGTGCATGTGTGTGTGTGCATGTGGTCTGCGTGTGTCTGTGTGCATGTATCTGTGTGCGTGCGGTGTGCATGTGTCAGTGTGCATGTGTCTGTGTGCACGCGTCTGTGTGCATGTGTCTGTGTGTGTGTGTGCATGTGTCTCTCTGTGTGTGTGTGTATGTGTGCATGTGTGTGTGTGTGTAAGAGCGCAAGCCTCATTGTTCTTAGCAGGAAGTCAAGTAGATGGTGCCTCCAACTGAAAAAGCCCAGGTTGAGCTAGAGGAGCTGCGATAGGGTCCGCAGGTCTGGCTCCTTCAAAACATAAGCCTTGTGAGCCCGGCTGACTTTTAAACTGTGGGTGTGTGTCACTTGAAGGAAAGACGTTTGGTTTAAAGAGAAGGAAGGATGGAATGCTTTCTGGAAAGGCGGCAGGCGGGATTCTGGGAACCCCCACCCCCACCCCCCCACCCCTGTGGTTCCAGGTTGGCTCTGACTCAGCCTCAAGCCACAGGAAGGAGGTGACCTCAGCAGAGGACCGCAAACCAGCGGGAGGTCCTTCGGGGCCACGATGCCCTCTGCCCTCCGCCCTCCACTCTCCGCCCTCCCCAGGGATCATGCAGCTGCTGCTATGACAGCAGAGGGTGGAGGACAGGGTCCTGTGAGCTGCGGGCACCTGTCACTGCACGGAATCCTCCCAGCAAGCCTGGTGGCCTCGGTGCAGGGGTCAACTTGGGGGTGACTAGGCTTCCGGGGACAGACCTGGGTGGGGGAGGGAGAGGGGGAGAGGGAGGCCTGAGAGCTTGGGCGCTCAGCCTTGATTTCACTCTGACACTCGCTGGGGATGTGAATACAATTCAGCTTCCTCTGCAGCCAGAGACCCCTCTGCCTTCTGCCATCCGCTGCCCGCAGCTCTCTGCTCAGAGATCTCAGGGGCGGGGACAGCCTGGTGGGGGGGGGGGTTGGGGAGCCAGAGGAGGTGCTGGCCTCCATCAGCAGTGAGGTGCCTGGCGGCTGAGAGGTTTCCCTGGGGTTTGAGACCCCGGGCGGCGCTGGCGGTCTGGAGCTCAGCACAGTGGATCGGAAAAGTGGTGAAGAGTTTGAAGAGCACAGTCATGTCCGGCCTGGGACAGGGCATGGCACACGACTCCTCCTGGCGTCCTCCTCCCTCTTTACGATTCCAGGACAGCCCGGCCTGTGGAGCTTCGCCCCATGCACCAAGAGGGTGCTGATTCCATTCCCAGTCAGGGCACACGCCCGGGGTTATGGTCATGTAAGAGGCAGCCAATCGATGTTTCTCTCTCATCAATGTTTCTCTCTCTCTCTCTCTCTCTCCCTCCCTCTCTCTCTAAAAATCAATGGAAACATATTTTTTTAAAAATAGAATGATGGTCAGAATCATGTTATGCTGAGCACCTATGCGAAATGCTGTCTAAATATTGGAGCCCAGCTTTAAGGGCTTGACATTCTTAAAGGAGATGGGGGCCCCTGAACGGTGGGCCTTGCTCTCTTGAACCCGAGAAGGAATAAGCTTGTTCCCCACATTCTCCACCGACCTGCCAGCACCACGTGAAAGTTCACAGGAAATGGGGAGCTGTCCACGGTCAAGTACTAGCCAGTTTGGAAATCCTGGGTTCAGGGACGGAAAAGGCAGGAACGCTAAGAAAGACCTTCCACCCCAGACACGGCTGTGCCTTTTGAAAGTGGCACCTGTTCCCAAGAAGCTTCCCGTGGGACTGAAATCCCACGGAACCCACTTTGGGAACCGCTGGCCAAGCCACCCGAGCGCCCGAGGGTGTGGGAGTCCCGAGCCTCTGCCTGTCGTGTGCGGTCAGAACACGCAGCTGAGTTCTTCGTCCCCAGCCCCCACCCCCCCGGCCGGGTCACCCCCAAATCCGTGCAGAGTGGACTCTGTCCTTTCCTCCCCACCGCCACGTGGGGTCTGGTTTTCCCACCAGGTGTCTTTGTGTTGAACTCATTTCCCTGGCGTGGAGAAGGGCCTTGGGAAAGAGACCTGAAGGAGCCGCATTCTTCCGGTTCTTTCTTGATTTCTTTTCAAACTCCCCCCCCCCCCCCCCACCAAAACGAAGCAAAACAAAAACAAAACCACCACCAGCAGCAGCAAAAGACAACGGGAGGTGTTTTAGGCCGAGCCACGCTGAGAATGAGAATTGTTCAGCTCCGTGCCTTACGGGTGGCTCTCAAGAGCCACGACGTGCCTCCGCTAAGAGCCCTCCCTCAAGCTTCAGAAAGAGCCCTTCGCCTTTTCCAAAGGCAGAAACCACGAGGCCCCCAGCAACAGAGGCTGCTCACGCAGGGGTCCCGCCTTCGAGGTCATGGAAAATTCCAGATGGCAGAGGCAACCACACGTGTGTCCCCAAGGCCATTGACTTTGCACGTCTGAGTCTGGTGATGCCTCAGCTCCATCCATTCATCCATCTGTGCAATATACACTTAGTTACCAAAACCGGTTTGGCTCAGTGGATAGAGCATCGGCCTTCGGACTGAAGGGTCCCGGGTTCGATTCCGGTCAAGGGCATGTACCTTGGTTGCGGGCACATCCCCAGTAGGAGGTGTACAAGAGGCAGCTGGTCTATGTTTCTCTCTCATCCATGTTTCTGTCTATCTCTCTCCCTTCCTCTCTGTGAAAAATCAATAAAATATGTTTAAAAAAAAAAAAGCTGCATCCCAGCCTCTAAGAAACTGTTGCGGACAGACTGGGGAACGCAACGGACGCGAGCATTCCCAAAGCGTGCCCTGTGCTGAGCGTGTGTGTGTGCGTGCGTGTTCCCGGGCTTCGTGCCGCCCACGTTTCCGTGTGAACGAGTCCCCTCGGTGCTTATGAAAGTGAGTCGTGATCCCGCAGGCGCCGTTCTAACCAGTGCCCAGCGGGCACCGAGGCAGCCAGGCAGGTCGGGGGCCAGGCTGTGGGCACGGGCTCCGCCTCCGTCCCCCGAGTGAGCGTTCCCCCTGCCACTCACTCCTGTGGGACCTCGGCGAGTCACGTGCCTTCACCCGCCTTCGCTTCTCCCTGAGGAGCAGACAGCGAGCACCTGCCGTACGCGCTGCGGGGTCCCCCCAGAGGATGCCTGGCGGTCCGGCACCGGGCAGTCACCCAGTCCCTGTGGGCGTGAACATCCCCTAACGCCCGCCTCTTAAAAAGGAGGCTCGGCCTGGCTGGTGTGGCTCAGGGGTTGAGCGTCGACCTATGAACCAGGAGGTCAGGGTTCGATTCCCGGTCGGGGCCCAGGCCCAGGCTGTGGGCTCGATCCCCAGTGGGGGGGGGCGGGGGGCATGCAGGAGACAGCCGATCAATGGTTCTCTCTCATCATGGATGTTTCTCTCTCTCCCTCTCCCTTCCTCTCTGAAGTCAATAAAAATATACTAAATAGATAAATAAAAATAAAAAGGAATATCAGAGAACGGGAGACAGAGAAACAAACTCTCAGCTGTCACGTTTACCTGGTCTTTGTCACGTCTAAAACTCAGGGCTCACCTTCCTGTCTCATCCCAGTCCTGGCACGTGGTAAGTGCTCAGCTAATGGCTCCTGACTGAGGGCCTACCGCTTCCGTCAATAATGCCCTGTTTCCCCGAAAGTAAGGCCTCCCCCGAAAATAAGACCTACTCGCTGTAATATAAGGCATGCCCCTGAAAATAAGATCTAGCGCATCTTTGGGAGCAACAATTAATATAAGACACTGTCTTATTTGGGGGGAAACAGGGTAGTAGCCATAGCTCACAGGGGGTCCCCCTTCTTTCTGCACGTTAAAATTAGAGACCTGCAGAAAACTTAATGTTGCCTTCTCTAAAATCACCCGTTATTCTGTGAGCCCCAGAGGGGACAGAACTTCCGGGGGGCTTAGAAGCTGCTGTCAGCTGTGCGGGAGAGAAGGGTCGCCGCCCTGGGTCCCCGGCCTTGCAGCTCTCCGCAGGGCTCGTGGGCCTTTGGCTGAAGACCTGGGCATTGCCACCTTTGCAACCTGCCGTCACCAGCCTCTCCGCGCCCTGCCCCACCCCGGCCGGCCGGAGGCTCTGGGTGTCTGTCCCCTGGGTGGGAAGGGGCCACGCCTTTGCCCCGCTCTCCTCTCCGGCCAGACTGAGCTGCCTCCGCCGTTCCTGTTCTCTCTGTGGGTCCCATCGCGCTGACAGCTACGAGAAACCAAACGTTTCCCTAGAGTGGTCGGCAAACTCATCAGTCAACAGAGCCAAACAGCAACAGGACGACGACTGGAATTTCTTTGGAGAGCCACATTTTTTAAACGTAAATTTCTTCTAACGCCCCTTCTTCAACATAGACTCGCCCGGGCCGTGGTGTTTTGTGGAAGAGCCACACTCCAGGGGCCAAAGAGCTGCAGGTGGCTCGTGAGCCACAGTTGGTCGACCACGGCCCTAGGCGTTCAGAACCCCGTGGCTACGAGGTTCCTTCCCGTGTTGTTTTCCCACGACTGCCGTGAGCGCAGCTGTCGGAGGAAACCTCCAAACTTGGTGAGGAAACAGCAAGCTCAGCATCTCGGCAACGTGCACCCCCCAGCCCAGCGGTCGGCAAGCTCATCAGGCCACAGAGCCAAATAGCAGCAGTACAATGCTTGGCATCTCTTTGGAGAGCCACATTTTTTAAACTTAAACTTCTTCTAACGCCGTGTCTTCAAAATAGACTCGCCCAGGCCGTGGTGTTTTGTGGAAGAGCCACACTCAGGGGGCCAGAGAGCCGCATGTGGCTCGCGAGCCGCAGTTTGCTCACAACGGCTTTAGACTAACCCCGCACTCGGGCAGCCTCGGTACGCAGACTGGCTGGCAGGGTGTGCCCAGCTCTGTGCGGGCCCAGCGCGGGCGCCTGAGCAGGGACCCGTGGCCGGCAGCCCCAGGCGGACGCGGCCCAAGCCCAGGTGAGAGCCGGGAAGGGGGGGGGTGAGAGCCAGGCAGGATGGCACACGTGGCAGCTGACCAGTCAGTAAATCACCAAAAGCTGCAGCTCAGAGCTGAGCATGGGAGCCGAAAAGACAGAGGAGAGGCGGCCCCCCGAATCCATGAAGCCACACCCCTCTACCGGAGCTCTGCCTGCGATTTATTTTTTGTCTTAAAGGGAATTGTTTCTGATTACGAGTTATCATTCCCTACTGAAAACAACTTAGAGCTGAAACCGGTTTGGCTCAGTGGATGGAGCGTCGGCCTGCGGACTGAGGGGTCCTGGGTTCGATTCTGGGCAAGGGCATGTACCTTGGTTGCAGGCACATCCCCAGTAGGGAGTGTGCAGGAGGCAGCTGATTGATGTCTCTCTCTCATGGATGTTTCTGACTTTCTATCCCTCTCCTTTCCTCTCTGTAAAAAAAAAAAAAAAAAAAAAAAAAAAAAAAAAAATCAACAAAATATATTTTTAAAAAACAACTTAGAAAACAGAGGAGTGCGTGGAAAAGCAGCCAATGGCTTGCAACTCCACCCTGGCTGTCTGTACCCTCTGTCTATACCCTGTGGGCGTGTCTACGTCTGTGCTCGCCGACCCATCCCGTGTGGTGAAGAACCTTGAACTACCGTTACATGAACACGCCTGCGACCCCACCCCACGCAGGCTCCCGGCCGGCCCACGCGAGGGGCAGCCCGATGGCGGCCCAATTGCCATTCTGAGCAGCATGCTCACGACCTTTAAGGCTCCCCTGAGAATGTGCTCTTTCGTGGCCACAGTCATCGGTATGTGCGGCTTGCCCCCCAATCCGTCATCCGGCTCCGACTGTTCCGCCCTCGGAGTGGAGCTGGAACCCAACCGGCACTCCCCTCCCCTCGGCACCCCCCGGGCCCGGTCACCGCCAAC
This sequence comes from Antrozous pallidus, assembly GCA_027563665.1. Classification (NCBI taxonomy): domain Eukaryota; kingdom Metazoa; phylum Chordata; class Mammalia; order Chiroptera; family Vespertilionidae; genus Antrozous; species Antrozous pallidus. Next base: position 82,689,457 of record CM050522.1, read on the forward strand.
CCTCATCGGGAATGCGGGCTAGCACCCTCTCTGGTCTCTCTGCTTCCCAGGCCCAAGTTTCTTTCAAAGCTGCAGATGGGGTCACGTGATCCCCTGCCTCAGACTCTCCTGTGACTCCTCAGGGCGCTCAGAGTAAGACCAGGCTCAGCGCCCTGCCCGGGGGGGACGGAGCGCGCCCGGCACCTCGCCTCTGCCGCTCTCCCCTCCGCTGAGCTGTGCCGGCCTGGCTGGCCGGCTGGCTGTTCCTCGAATATGCTACCTCAGTCCCCAACACAGGACCTTTCCGTATGCTCAGTCTTCTCCCGAGAACGCTTTTTCCAGAGTTTTGTGTAACTCAAGATTTTCTCCCTGGAGATATTCTCTAATCACTCTTTTTTTTTTTTTTTTTTTTTTAAAGATAACTCTTCAAGCCTCTTCCTTCCTTTCTTCCTTCCTTCCTTCCTTCCTTCCTTCCTTCCTTCCTTCCTCCCTCCCTCCCTCCCTCCCTCCCTCCCTCTCTTTCTTTCTTTCTTTCTTTCTTTCTTTCTTTCTTTCTTTCTTTCTTTCTTTCTTTCTTTCTTTCTTTCAAGGCATTCCTGCCTTAACCGGTGTGGCTCAGTGGATGGAGCGTCAGCCTGTGGACTCAAGGGTCCCAGGTTCGATTCTGGTCAAGGGCATGTACCTTGGTTTCAGGCACATCCCCAGTAGGGGGTGTGCAGGAGGCAGCTGACTGATGTTTCTCTTTCATCAATGTGTCTAACTCTCTCTCCCTTCCCCTCTGTAAAAAAAAAAAAAAAAATCAATAAAATGTATTTTAAAAAATTTAAAAAGGCATTACTATAAAATTATTGTTAAGGTGCACAAGTACTCGCAGGGAATCTTAAGTTATAGAAGATTAGAATTTGAGAATCAGAAAATGGTGTCATCTGAATCTTACAGTCATGGGATCTTCGTTACGTCAAAGCGGAGAGCCCAGGATTTCAGAAACCAGCCAGTCTCCTAGATTCAGGCCCAGGGGATTAAATGGCTCCTCCAAGGTCCACAGCGAAGGGCAGAGCTAGGAAAGAGCCAGGTCTCCCAACTTGGAGGCCTGGCTATGCCTCTGTAGCAGTGGTTTTCTTTTCTTTTCTTTTTTTTCTTTGCATTAAACCTCCTCTGGGGATATTTTGCCATCGATTTTCAGGAGAGTGGGAGAGAGAGGGAAAGACAGAGGGAAACATCTACATCAGAGACATTGATTGGTTGCCTCCTGCACAAGCGCCAACCGGGGGCCCAAGCCGGGGGGAGGAGCCTGCGACCCGGGTACGTGCCCTTGACCAGAATCAAATCGGGACCCTTTGGTCCCCAGATCGAAGCTCTAGCCACTGAGCCAATCTGGCTAGGACCGTACCAATGGTTTTCAAAGTGGGTTCCCCAAGGCCCCAGCATTCCTCAGAAGTTTCATGAAGGTTCTGTCTCAGGGTAGAGGTCAAGAAGGGATGGTTGGGGGGTGGAGGGGGGGCTTCAGTTCTCAGAACCTCTTCAGCCAAAGCAGTTCTACTTTTCTCCCATTTCCAACCAGACCCGAGTAGTTGTCTTTTTAGAAAAGGGCTTTTTTTTCGGCCCCACCTTTCAAACACTTCTGTACTAAATACCATTCAGTAAATACTCATGAGAAACGACAAACAAATAAATAAGCCAAAACCTCCAGAAAACAAAACTCCACACACACCCACGCTGGTGGTAAACTGGCAGCTCTCCCGTTTCCGTGGTGCCATGGCTATGAGGTGCCCGCACAAAGGACGCCGTTACATGTATCCGCTCGCCAAACCCGCCGACCCAGCCCGTCTCTGTTTCCGCAGGCGGTGCTGGTGGTGATGGGGGTGATGGGGGTGATGGGGGTGGTTAGGACAAGAACCATCTACAACAACTGCCTCCGAGCTCCCTTCTCGGATACCCCGGCGATTTCAGGGTCTGGGCACGGGGTGGGGGCAGGGGTGGGAGAGAGACATGTCCTAAAACGTACTGTGGGCACCGAGTGGGGAACCACATGCATTTACATAGACAGCGAACATGCCTTAGGAACCGTCCTCGACAATAACACGCCCGCAGGGCTGGACCCGAACCCTGGTGAAGACCTTCAGCTCCACGAATGGGATCTCTCACGGATCAAGACCGAATCCTCCAGTTACCACGCCCCCTAGAATGCATGTTTTCCAACCTGGGGAGGCAACACGCCCTCTCCGCTCCCAAATTCAAAGTCACCAGATCAGGATCGGAAAGCAGCCGTCGCCGAGAAGGAACGGGTTGGCAGCCGGCTGCGGAAAGACGTCGGTCCCGGTCTGCAGGGTCACGCTGTGAACGCGAGAGCGTCTTCACACACACGCGCTTCCCCTCGAGGACGCGTCGTGGGGAGGGACCGGGGCACCAGGGGACCCCGTGGCTCGCTCACTTGCTCCTTGCGAACGGTCTAATCAATGGGCTGGCTGGAAAGACGAACAGAAAATGTTTCGTAAGACGCCTGGGCCCCCGAGATGGGAAATATCACCCCCACTTTGCCTGGATGGGGATTGTATTTCACCAAAGTGTCCCTGCGACCGCGGAGAGATGAAAGAGATGTCCTCGACGAAAACCGACAAGGAGCGGAAGCCGTTCTCAAGAGGAACAGGGCCCTGCTTTTAGCAGCCTCTTCGGTTTTTCTCTAGTGGGTTTTAAAGCAACTCCTTCCCTTCCCTTTGTTTTTCTGTTCATGGGGGTTTGTGTTTCATACACATTCAACAGGGGTCATGAAACCCTTGCCCCACGAGGCAATGACAAAGCACTTTTTAAAAAAATCTATTTTATTGATTTTTTTACAGAGAGGAAGGGGGAGGGATAGAAAGTCAGAAACATGGATGAGAAAGAAACATCCATCAGCAGCCTCCTGCACACCCCCTACTGGGGATGTGCCCGCAACCATGGTACATGCCCTTGACCGGAATCGAACCTGGGACCCTTCAGTCCGCAGGCCGACGCTCCATCCACTGAGCCAAACCGGTCAGGGCTCTTTTATATATATATATATATATATATATATATATATATATATATATATATATACTTTTTAATATATTTTATTGATTTTTTACAGAGAGGAAGGGAGAGGGATAGAAAGTCAGAAACATCGATGAGAGAGAAACATTGATCAGCTGCCTCCTGCACACCCCCTGCTGGGGATGTGCCCGCAACCATAGTACATGCCCTTGACCGGAATAGAACCTGGGATCCTTCAGTCCGCAGGCCGACGCTCCATCCACTGAGCCAAACCGGTCAGGGCTCTTTTATATATATATATATATATATATATATATATATATATATATATATATATATATACTTTTTAATATATTTTATTGATTTTTTACAGAGAGGAAGGGAGAGGGATAGAAAGTCAGAAACATCGATGAGAGAGAAACATCAATCAGCTGCCTCCTGCACACCCCCCCATTGGGGATGTGCCTGCAGCCAAGGTACATGCCCTTGACTGGAATTGAACCCGGGACCTTTTAGTCCACAGGCCAATGCTCTATCCACTGAGCCAAACCAGTTTCAGCTCTCTATATATACCTTTTTATTGGTTTCGGAGAGGGAGAGAGAGATAGCAACATCAATGATGAGAGAGAATCACTGATCGGCGGCCTCCTGCACGCCCCCCACTGGGGATGAGCCTGCAGCCCAGCCGATCCCCCCCTGACCGGGAATCGAACTGTGACCTCCTGGTTCATAGGTCGACACTCAACCCCTGAGCCCCGCCGGCCGGGCAGGTCAGTCAGTCCGGTGACATACCTGGTCCCCGTTAGACTGGAGTGTTTCTGAGTCAGCGAGGCGTTCACGGGCTCCTTGTCGGAGGGAGCAAATGTCTAACGGTACATGTTCTGTGCCGGTTCCCACTTGATCTGCATCGAGAACCCCAGCTCCCCCAATGACAGACTGCAGACCAGAGGGCTCTGGGTCCCGCCTGCAGTGCTCTCTCCTGCCCCTCACTCTCCCTGCCCCTCACTCTCCCTGCCCTGCTCCCTCCTCCAGAGGAGAGGACATTTGACTGCGCACCAGTCTCCTCTCCAGCAGAACTGCCAAGTCCTTCAAGTCAGGAACTTTGCTTTCTTCTTCTCTGAATGCTCGATAGCTAGCCCTGACCGTGCCAGGCACGCTGGAGCAGATTAATATTTGATTACCTCTGGCCATAACTGACGGGGGAGGGGCGGTGTCTCCAGCCTCTCTCGGCTCAGAGACGAGGCGACGCATTGCTCTCTGGCAGTTCTGCCAGCCTGCGTCCCCGCGATCGGCTGCCGCAGGCGCTGGGCGATGCCGCGGACGCAGTGTGCCCGGCTATTGGAATGTCACAGAGTCAGCCGTGATCGGGATGGGGGTTTTCGGGGGACGCTGAGCCTGCCGAAGAGGGTCGGGGTTTGCCCAAGTTCACACAGGGCCTGATAGGAGACACCAGGTCCCCGTCATTGGCAATGTTGCCTCGTTGGCAAACGGCTTGGCGATGCCCACCTCATGGGGACAGGGTGCGTGTGGAGCTCTTGGCGCGATGCCTGGCCCGCTGCCCCTCCGGGTGCGGCTGCTATTGATGCTGAGCCGACATCCCTCCGCCCCGGTGCCTCTGAGCCTGGAAGAGTGAGGCTGGGTTCTCCCGTTTCTAACGACTCGCACCTCCCAGGGCCCCGCATGCCTCTGAGGCCGACCCCAGCAATCTGATCGCTCCTGCAGCTCCCATAATGCACTAGCTCTGTCCCCTCATCTCACGGGCCATGGGACTGAATCTGGGGGAAACCAAGTTCCTATGTGACTGTCACTAGACCAGCCTCTAAACCTTCCCCTGCCGCCATGTCCCCATCTGGCTCCCGGAGCGAGACCGGAGGAAGACGGGCGGTGAGCCTGGGCCGCGGGGTTCACGGGGCCGGGAATGGCCTCTGGGGCCGGCGCCGTTATTTAAAGATCGGCGATGGGAGCGCGGAGCTGAGGACGCACATCGTCCTGGGGGCCGGCGGGCAGGTAGAGAGCTCGCTCCGGGCATCGGTGTTTAAGGCCTCGCAGAGCCACATCTATCTTCCGCACGGAAAAAAGCACCGCGTCCTCCTGCCATCCATCCAGAGGGTTCAGTGTATCCAAGTGCTGATCGTGTTTCATCCTCACTTAGTGACGGGGCGGCCCGGAGTCAATCGCTGCAGATTTATGCTCTGTGATATCGACTGTGCGTGTATGTGTGCAAGTCTGTGTGTATGTGCCTGTGTGTGTCTGTGTGTCTGTGTCTGTGTGTGTCTGCATGTGTATGGGTGTGTGTGTCTGCGTGTGTATGGGTGTGTGTGTGTCTGTGTATGGGTGTGTGTGTCTGTGTGTGTGTGTGTCTATGTGTGTATATGTGTGTCTGTGTGTGTATCTGTGTGTGCCTGGGTGTGTGTGTGTCTGTGTGTCTGTGTGTATGTGTCTGTGTGTGTATGTGTGTGTGTGTCTCTGTGTCTGTGTGTGTGTGTGTGTGTGTGTATGTGTCTATGTGTATATGGGTATGTGTGTCTGTGTCTCTGTGTGTATGGGTATGGGTGTGTCTGTGTGTGTATGTGTGTCTGTGTGTGCACACTTAAGCAGTTTGCAAATATCTGGCCCCATCAACAGGGGGGCGATGCAAGGGTTGTGGGGAGGAGCCCAGTGGGAAGCCTGCCCAGTTTTGGCTGGACCAGCGTCTGGGAGGCACTCCGAGAAGGTCCCGGACCGGGAGGCCCAGACACGCTGACCGTCGCCTGCCTGGCGGGCGAGCTGCTGTTTAACGGTCGCCCAAAGCCCCTGAGGTTCAAGGGACAGAAAGGCCTGGCCTGACACTCAGTCAGCAAACGTTGGGAGACAGGAGGGCCCTTCGAGGCTCCTGAGCAGCCAGCCCTCCTGTGCCACAGGTGGGGAGACGGAGGCCCAGAGAAAGGGGGGTCAACCACGTGGCAAGATTGATGTTTTCAAGACAGATTGGCCTTTTGAATGGAAATAAAGATAACATTAATCACATTGAATAAGACACTGGATTTTGTTGGGTGAAATAATGCATTTTCCTGTCCCCATCAAGGTCACCTGACCAGAGCTGTTAGCTTGCTGCCTGCTGTTCGCTGGGTGCCCCCGGCCAGCCAGGTGACGTAACTCATCCCGTCCCTCCTCACAACCATCCAGGAAGAGGCCTGTTCTCCCCATTTCCCAGCGGGAAAGACTGAGGCTCGGAAAGGTCAGGTAACTCCCCCACCCTCACACACTAGAGGCAGAGCTGGGTTTCAAATCCAGGGCTTCCTATCCTGAAGCCCATCCCCTCCATCTAGACGACATCGGGACAGAAGTCAGGAGAGCAGCGAGGAAGCACAGAGAGGCTCACACTTCAAAGATGGAAGACGAGAAGGCAAGTGCTGTCTTTGCAGGCAAGCCTCTCGGCCCCGGTCCCCAGGATCTAGAGGGCACAGCTCTGGGTGAGTCCTTTCTTCCGCACGGGAGCGTCCTGGGCACAGGGAGGGGTCCCCTCGTCTCTGTCCCCGCAGAGCGTGGTGCAGAGGAGGCGCTCCGTGCACGTTCGGGGTTCATACACAAACAGTGTGGGCAGTGACCTCGCCATAGGGAAGACTGGAAGCAAAAGCGCCTGCCACACACAGAAAACACACACAGCCCGGCCCGCCATATCACACGCGGGGGAGACTGCGAGCGTGGCCACCTCCCCCGGGACAGGCAGTGAGCAGACACGCGTGGCCGAGACCCCCTCCAGAGGCTCAGGAAACGGGGGTGTGGCCAGGTGTCTCGGGTGGAGTAAGTGTTAGAGAGGGGGAATTTCTGAGCATTAATCCCATTCCAGAGAGGCTGTGGACTATGCCCCAGACAGAGCTGTCAGTGCTGACACCAGGCCAGGCCTTGAGATCTGGTATCATGGCCCCTTCCCAGCACGTAGGCCTTGCAAGATAGAACACGGTCAGCTTTCCGAAGCACAGGAGGACCCTGTGGGTGGCATGGTTGTCAACGGCATGACTCTGACATTGTTTGGGAAAAACTGTTTTGTCTTAAATCGCTTGTTCTGCAAAAAACAGGATGTGGTGAATGTGCTTCAAAGCGGTCCTGCACAAAGGGTCGGGACTGCTCTTGGTCTCCCTGCGTGGAGAAGGGCAGAGCAGTAGCCGGCCGGTTATGAAAGGCTCCCTGGATTTTAACTGGTCTGGACTCCAGTGCTCGTCCACCCGAGTTCGCTCCACAACATAAGGGGCTCCTGAGAGTCACGTCAGAGGATGGCCCCCGGCCCAGGCGCAGCAGAAGTGTCCTCAATGCACCACTCCCCGAAGACCAGCTCCCAGGAAGTGGGTGCTGCGGAGGGTCCCACTGTCCAGAGGAGGGAGCTGCATGGCAGAGAGGTTCAGCCCCTCGCCCGAGGACACACGGCTGATAAGAGCTGCAGCTTGAACTTGACACTCAAAGGTCTAACTCCAAAGATCTTTTGGCTCAAAGTTAGTGGCCAGCCGGCCTGCCCACTGAGTTGCAGAGACCCAAGCAGTCCCGTGGGTATGGAAAAACACTGTCCGACCGTGGGTGCTTAGAGCTGGACAGTGACCCATACCCTCCTGGCTTGTTCCTGTTCTGCATCGTTGTCTTTCCAGGCCCCTCCTCCTTTCTTTTTTTTAAAATATATTTTATTGATTTTTCACAGAGAGGAAGGGAGAGGGATAGAAAGTCAGAAACATCGATCAGCTGCCTCCTGCACACCCCCCACTGGGGATGTGCCTGCAACCAAGGTACATGCCCTTGCCCGGAATCAAACCCAGGACCTCTCAGTCCACAGGCCGACGCTCTGTCCACCGAGCCAAACTGGTCCTGGCTCCCCTCTTCTTATTGCTGCTTGTCGCCTGCTGCTCCCCCGGAGTTTGGGGGGAGGACACAAGGTTTGTGCAGTCATCCGAAGGGTGGTCTCCTCCTAAAAAGATCACCGCTTCGCTGCCTCTTCCCCATCCCTTTGGGGGGCCTCGAAGCCCCAGTGTGAACGCTCAGCCGAGTCTAAGCTCAGGGGGGCGGGGACCGAGTCTGCTTGGATGCCTGGCACGGAAGTGGGAACTCACAAAATATTGGCCGAGTGCCTGCATTTTATAGGAGCAGAAACAGCACTGGCATCTCTGAGCAGAAGAAGGTGCCTCTCCCGGGCACAGTGGCCCAGTCCCCTGCTTCCTAGTCTGGGGAGCACTTCCAGAAGCCGCAGTCCCTCTCCCTGTGGTCCAGAAACCCTCCAAGGGTCGGCCCCATTAGCCCGAGTCCGCTGGCCGTCCGGGGGCCAACCTTTCCAGGCCGAGAGGGTGCATCTTCTGGGAAACGGTTGTCTGGGATGACCTCATGGTGGAAACCACCCCCCCCCCCCACAGCGGGAGCGGACACCTCCCCAGCAGAGGGAGGGGGTGGGGGGCCAGGCGGCCTGCGTGGCCCAGGATAGAGTCTGGGGCCCAGGACCTCTGGGAGGGCAGTAAGGGTGGGGGGACAGGGGACTGGGGCGCCCACCAGTGGCACGTGTAGATAACTCCTTTCTGAATGTCCTTCACCATCTTGACCCCCCACCCCCAGCACTTCCCCCGAAAGGCCGCTCTCTGAGCCGCCGGCAGCATTATTCTGCATTGTCCTCTCGTGGGAATAGCCTGCTTTAGACTTCCCTCCCAATTGAATTTGCCTTCCTCCCTCAGAGCCAAATCTCATTTTGTTCTTTTCCATCTGTATCGCCAGCCCCCTGGGAGGCAGCCAGCCGCGCTGCTCCCCTGCCCTCCCCGGCGAGAGCCGCACCCCCGTAAAGGCCCGGATGCAGAGATCATGCGTGTGCTATGTGCCCCGGCCCGCAGCGCCTCATCAAGGACGGCACAGGGGAGCGGAACTGACACCGGGTCCCCGCCCCTTCGGGGAGACGCGCCTGCCAGTTCTCTCTGCTGTGCGCGCTCCGCTCCGTTCGCAAAGTCAGGCTTCCTCCGGCCCGGTTCGAACTCACTTCAGAGGACGCTGCGTAGCGAACAGTGGCGATGCTGTCAGAAGACCAGCCCTCTGGCTCTCCACACGCCCCCTGCGTCTTGGGGTCCCCGCACCTCTCACTCGCCTGAACGCTCCCGTTGCCAGGCGTCCAGGGACTTGGGGGTGTTCGCTCAGTTTCCTTGACGGCCCTTGGCCGAGCAGCCAAGAACGGACGTAAAGTTCCTCCAGAGTCAGGGTCCCACCTGTGCTGGGAAAGGGGACAACGTGGGGGAGGGGGCCCTGTCCTCAGGCCCCTCCCCATCCGGCTGAGCAGAGGGGACGCTGCCACACGTGTGCCCCACGCGCCCCACGCGCCCCACACGCGGAGAGAGGCGAGCAGGTGCGGATTCTGACAGAAGCAGCAGCCGTTCGGGTGCAGGTTGCGTTTTATGATATTCGAATGGGATACGTGTTTGGAACCTTTTTTTTTTTTTTACTGTGGAAAATGCCAAACGTACACAAAAGGCAGAATGAATGTGAGCCCCCACCAAGCCATCGACCAGTTCCGAGGGTTGAAAGGGTTTTGCTCTTCTTATGCCATGTCCTTGCTCTTATTTTTCCTTCTTTTTGGAGGGGGGTGGTGGGGGGACACTTTAAAGCCGATTCCAGACATCATATGTTGCGTCAGTAATTGCTTGGGGAGTCCCCTCCGACAGATGAGGCGTTTTTGAGACATAGCCTGACGCCAGGAGCACCTCTAACACAACGACAGGTAATTCCCTGTGCCGTACCCTCGGCCACCGGTTCCTGCTCCGTGAAGCCCGTCTTTCTACAGCGGGTTCACTGGAATCAGGACCCAAATAAGGGCGGCATTGTACTTGCCTCTCCCCTCCTAGCCGGCAGCGTCTCACACGGCTTTGAGTTGTGGGAGAAACGGAGTCCTTCATCCTGTAGGCTTTCCAAAGGTAGCCTGTCTCAAAGGGCATTTGTGACGTAAAGCAGAAACAGAGCGAGAGATAAACCAGGGGATCATCCAAGATAAACTCGGGATAAACCCCCAAATGTCAAGCTGGGTGGAGCACGAACCTCAGAGTTAGAGGGTGCTCACCGGCAGGCACCCTCCCCCCAGGACCCAGCGGCCCTGTGGGCACTGACCCTGACAGCTGCCCGCCCTCTGCGCTTCGCAGGGAAATTCACTCTGGGGTTCTTTGGTAAGGAAAAGCATTCCTTGGTAGATTAAAAATATATATATATATATAGTATTTGGCTTAGCAACGATTACAAAATACATTTATACAAATCCATAGGAAAACCTATTGGCCCAGCCCGGCCCGGGTGGCTCAGTGGTTGCGCTTTAACCTATGAACCCAGGAGGTCAGGGTTTGATTCCTAGTCAGGACACCTGTCTGGGTCGCGGGCTCTGACCCCCGGTGTGGGGCATGCAGGAGGCAGCCGATCCATGACTCTCTCTCCCTCTCCCTTCCTCTCAATGGAACGAAATTTTTAAACTATATTTTATTGATATTTTACAGAGAGGAAGGGAGAGGGATAGAGAGTCAGAAACATCGACGAGAGAGAAACATCCATCAGCTGCTTCCTGCACACCCCGCACTGGGGATGTGCCCTGCAACCGAGGTCCATGCCCTTGACCGGAATCGAACCCGGGACCCTTTAGTCCGCAGGCCGACGCTCTATCCACTGAGCCAAACAGATTTCGGCAGAACTGTATCTTTTAAAAATTTATTGGCCCGAAGGCACTATGCCTGGAAGGACCCTGAGAGAAGGGAAGAGGGGGGAGAGGGAAGGGAGGGCAAAAAAGGAAAGAAAGCAGGTGTCAGGGATACAAGGACAGAATCAGAGGTTGCGGAAGCCGAGGGTGGGTAGTGGTTAAAAGCAAAAGACAATGGTGTTTGTTGAACTTGACTGTGACCCTCAACTCTCCTGAGACTCCGGGTCGCTGTGGTGAGAGGAGGCAAGGCCCCGTGGGCACCTTCAGCCTCCAGGGCTCCGTGCCCGGCTAGCTGCCCGAGACGCCGGCCTCCGGTCCTCCCCCCGGGCCCCAGTCTCCTCGTCGTGACCTGGGCTGACGTCTCATCGCAGGGGTCCTGTTCACAAGATGGCGCCGGCTCCGGGAAGCTGTTAACTGCCTGGGGAGAACCTATCAAATTGATTGGCTCTTGTAACAATCTATCAGGTTGATTGACGGCAGGTGGGGGGGGCGGTAGGGAGGGGGTGTAGAACATTCTCCTAAGGGGAAAAAGGATGTCGTTTGTTGCATCCATGGGGCCTCGCCGGCGTTTCAAGCCTCGGGGAGGCCTTGAGAACACCCCTCGGGCTTTCCTGCAGATCTACTTGCACTTCCGGTCTCGGCGTTAGCCGGCATCGTTTTCCCGAAATACTAAGTAGGTTAAGCGATTCCTCCAGGGCCCTCGGATGCTCCGGTCCCTGCCGTGCTGATGCTGCATCTGTTTACCCAGAGGGATCCCGGGGAGCCCGCCCCGCCTTCCTCCGAGTCCCCGCCTCACACCGGACGCCTCTGCCACCAGCACCCTGAGACCAGGGGGCGACCTCAGCCTGGCTCCTCGCCCCTCCAGCCCCTCCAGCCCCTCCAGCCCCTCCACAAAGGATATGGGAGTGGGGGAGCCGAAAGCCTGCTCGAGGACGCGGGCAGCACGAGAGAAAGGCAGGCTGCTCTGGTCTCATCTGCATTGATCGGGGCTCAGAGGCCCGATTCCGTGTTCTTTGCGGCTTTCTGACTCCCAGCGGCCCTCAGTCCTTGTTAGTTTCAGCTTCCCGTTGAAACCAGGGCAGCGGGCAGCGGGCAGCGGGGTGGTGGAGGGCCGCAGCCTCCCCTATTAGCAGACTCCGCCCCTCTGGTCTCCCCTTCTGAGCAGCCAGCCCCCAGCAGATGGCGTGGTTTCCGGAGGCCACCAGAGGGGCAACAAAGCTTTCGCGTGCCCATTGGACACGTGTTGTTTACAGCGACCGCACCTACTTCCGCCCCAGTCCCTCCCTCTCCCGTGACTGTGACTGGTATCAGGAACCACGTGTGTGGTTTCCGGAGGGCAAAGGCCCAGGGGCACCCAGGATGGGCCTCTGTGAGCCGTCGGACATCGGACATCGGAAGGAAGGCCTCCTGCGTGGGAGCCGAGAGCCAAGCCGACTCGCACCAGCCTCGTCTCAGCCCCAACCCACCGGCCGGCTCAGCAGGCTCTGCAGCCCCGGTGGGGAGGGAGCCCGGAGGAAGCGAAGCTGCGCCCATCCACGCCAGCCGTTCAGACAGAACTCACTGCCATCGATCGCCCGTAATCAATCATTTCTTTTCAATAAGCAAGTCTCACCGTCCGCCCGCCCGCCCGCCCTCCCCGAGCCTCCAAAGTAAGCCCGCTGCTCCTGAAGAGCCCTCCCCGGCCTGGGCCACGCCCGCCCGCCCGCCGGAGTTCCTCCTTCAAAGTGGGGGTTTCCCGCACCCGCTGCCAGCGACCCAGTGGCCAAAAGTACGAAACAGCTGTGTTTGCGATGCACAAAGGCAGGGACAGCTGCCTCGCCAGAGGTTTCTGAGTGCACACGCTCCCCCTCGCACAGCCAGGCCGTGGGCACCCCATTCCAGCTCCCCCACCACATGGCCCCTCTGGTAGCAACTCAGCCCCCCAGAGGGGGTGGTCTCTGCTGGTGAGCGGCCTCCTGGCCTCAAGGTATCAAAATACTAAATGCGACCGGTGTTATCAGCCCCGGCAGATGGAGTGTCAGAGGTGGGGGGGAGGGACACCGTACTAACAGGGACGACTTTGGCCGATGGCCATCTCTGGCCTGGCCTGTGCCCCCGGTCTTCCTGGGACCCTCCCCAGAGGACTGGTTCAGGCCTGGTGTCAGTTAGACACCCCTCCACCCCGGGACCAAGGGCAAAGGAGGGCGGGATGGTGTAGGAAACCCGGTGGCTCTTAGGGCTCCTGGAATCCGGCACAGGGGCCCCCGCGGAGTCCCCTTATGGATCAGCTCTCCGCCTGCCAATGCGGGGACGCCGGCCTGGTGGCCCGGGAAGGGCTGCCTCGGAACCGGGTACGCTGCTGAGTAAGTAACCTGAAGTCCCCGAGAGCACGCTCCCTGTCCAAGTCTCCTTCAACCTTCACGGCTCCAGGGAAGTTCTGACTCAGGTGCCCCATGCCTCCCACATCTTCCTCGTACCTCCAGCCTCCCCCCTCAGCGAGAGCGGTCCTCGCCCGGCCTCCGGCCTCCGGCCTCTGTGGGAACGAACGCTAGCAGCTGGCAGCAGCGTTTGGCTTTTGTGATATTTGTTCCTAGAGTGACGTTACGTTTGCAGCGAGTTGTACTGAACTTCCCCTGGCTTTCATGATACCGAGTTCCCGTTTAAAGCACATCCAGTCGAGGTAAACATCAGAGGAGTCAACATTTAAGAATTAAATCAGTACTCGCCTGGGTGGTATATGGATGTAACAATACAGGGAGGGGTGAAAGTGGGTTTACAGTGGAGTACGTGGGACGCAGTGTTTATTCTTGTGTTATTATTTATTAACTAGAGGCCCGGGGCACAAAATTCATGCACTAGGGGTGGGTGGTCCCTCAGCCCAACCTGCCCCCTCTCACATACTGAGAGCCGTCAGGAGATGTCCTACTGATGGCTCACTTTTGACCTGGCAGGGGACCTCAGGCAGGGGACGCCCCCCTCCCCCACGCCCTGCAATTGGCTGATCGCAGGCTCCACCCCTGCCCCCTTGGCTCTGATAACTTACCTTACAGTGACCTGGTGCCAGGATGTTCCCGGAGCACAGGTGCTAGGCGCCTGTGTATGCAAATTAACTGCCAACTTCATTGGCTTAATTTGCCTACTCACTGATTGGCTATGGGCGTAGCAGAGGTACGGTCAATTTACATGTTTGTCTATTATTAGGTAAGATTATTCCACTCTTTTCCATATGAACAAGTGTAAACCTGCTTTTGCCCCACCCGACACACGGGAAGGAGATGTGGGGAGTGAGGAAACCTGGGTCTGCTCCAGTTGTCACAGGAGACAAGGCCCTTTGAAAACCTCCCCCAGAGTAGTCCTGGGAAAAATAGGGGGGCCTATTTGGGGAAACTGGAAATGCCCCCCTCCCTCCCTTCACCTCCCGATACAGGTGGGATGTCATACTGGACAAACAATTTATACTTTTTGTCCACCTGGTGCCCACCTCCCATTCTCCTGGCAGCTAACTCACTTTCCTCCAGGGAGCAGCAATGATTGGTCCATAAGTGGGTGTGAGACTCACACCAGACCAATAGAGCTCTTCCCTGAAAGTTTTCATACTGAATCGGGGTTGGGGGGGGAGTTCTCTTTTTCCCTTGGTAAGAGAATGGGGCTCCCCATAGAGAAGAGGTGAGATGAGAGAGAGGCAGAAAGAAAAATCCCCAGTCCCATCCGAGCTCCTGACCTGGGGGGGCCCCTCCACCTGCCTCTCTGTGGTCTGCTTCCTGAAACCAGTCTGCCAGCTGGTGGTCCTTGACCAAGGGGAGAGCGAGGACCTCAGAGGCCACGGCTGCAGGGATGTGAGCTGGTGGTGGTTATCCCTCCGACCTGGGCCTTTTATTTTGCATAGAATTTAAATATGCAGATGAGGAGGGCAGGAAGGAAGGGCTCAGAAGCAGGGGAACAACACAAGCAAAGGCAGAGCGGTGGCTCACATGCCAGAAGAAACAGGCGGTGGAGTTTGAAGTGAGGGGTCAATGGGTGGGGGGAGGAGGAGTGAGGGGTCAATGGGTGGGGGAGGAGGAGTGAGGGGTCAATGGGTGGGGGAGGAGGAGTGAGGGGTCAATGGGTGGGGGAGGAGGAGTGAGGGGTCAATGGGTGGGGGAGGAGGAGTGAGGGGTCAATGGGTGGGGGAGGAGGAGTGAGGGGTCAATGGGTGGGGGAGGAGGAGTGAGGGGTCAATGGGTGGGGGAGGAGGAGTGAGGGGTCAATGGGTGGGGGAGGAGGAGTGAGGGGTCAATGGGTGGGGGAGGAGGAGTGAGGGGTCAATGGGTGGGGGAGGAGGAGTGAGGGGTCAATGGGTGGGGGAGGAGGAGTGAGGGGTCAATGGGTGGGGGAGGAGGAGTGAGAGGTCAATGGGTGGGGGAGGAGGAGTGAGGGGTCAATGGGTGGGGGAGGAGGAGTGAGGGGTCAATGGGTGGGGGAGGAGGAGTGAGGGGTCAATGGGTGGGGGAGGAGGAGTGAGGGGTCAATGGGTGGGGGAGGAGGAGTGAGCGGTCAATGGGTGGGGGGAGGAGGAGTGAGGGGTCAATGGGTGGGGGGGAGGAGGAGTGAGGGGTCAATGGTGGGGAGGAGGGGTGAGGGGTCAATGGGTGGGGGGGAGGAGGAGTGAGGGGTCAATGGTGGGGAGAAGGGGTGAGGGGTCAATGGGTGGGGGGAGGAGGAGTGAGGGGTCAATGGGTGGGGGGGAGGAGGAGTGAGGGGTCAATGGTGGGGAGGAGGAGTGAGGGGTCAATGGGTGGGGGAGGAGGAGCTCCCCAAGGGCAAAGGGGTGACTTTTCTCAGCTCCCCCAGCATTCCTCCCATAATAGTCCTCGGTAACCACTCATCGACCGCTCATCTCTCAGGACTTTGAACCTCACTCCTACCAAGACTGGACTGTACCAGTTGTCTGCTCACCTCTTCCGCGAGCACACAGGAAGCGGGAGGGAGCCCCCCCAGGCTGCGCCTGTCAGATGCCGACATGCGGGCCGGGTGATCGGCTGCCCACTCACTGACAGTAATAATAGCCGGCCCTCACTGGTCTCTCCGAGGGTGCAGGCTCGGTGCCTCACACCTTCCTGCTCAGCTTGTGGCATCCTACCCCATCCAGGAGGTGGGGATCACTCCCCTTCACAGAGAGGAAACCGAGGCCCAGGGAGTTTCAATTTGCAGATTAGTCACGCACAATTACCAATTCATTCTAAATCATCTGCTTGGTGGATCCCCTGCAGACAGCTTAATGAAAGGTGGGTACACTTTGTCACTTCCTGTGGGACACAGATGATAGACAGGAAGTCATCACAGCTTATCGTGTGCTGAGGGCCAGGCGTGGTCAGAGTGTCCTATGCATGACCTGGGAGTGTCCTATGCATGACCTGGGAGTGTCCTATGCATGACCTGGGAGTGCTCTATGCATGACCTGGGAGTGCTCTATGCATGACCTGGGGAGTCCCTTTGGGGCTGCAGATGGGAAACAATGGGAGCAAGTTCAGTGACTGGCCTGAGCTCACTAGTAAGTGGCGGGATGGAGACCCAACCCCGAGGCCTTTGACTGCAAGTCCCGCCTCCCTGCCTTATCAGCAGGCGCTGCCTTGAGCGTGTGGCACAGGGGGTTGCCTGCCCGTGAGTTTTAGCCCCAAGTCCAGTGGCCCTTGCACCAGCCAGGCGCTCTGCCACAGCCGAGGCTTCCCTGGCCCCCCACCCCTGCCGGCTTCTCCTTCCAGCTCTCCTCGCCCCCCCCCGCTCTGCAGCCCCCTCTCCCCTCTGACCTCGGGAACAGGCTTTGCAGAGAGGCTTTTAAACCTTCCTGGTTGCAGCCGCTATTGATCCGCCCTGTTCCTTAATGGGATTCTTCTGCTTCCGCCCCCTCCCCTCTGCCCGCCTCCCCTCGGCCAGCCCATTACTCCGGGCCTTTGCTGCTTCAGACCTTCTCAGCCACTCTGATCGATGCTCCGCAAGGGGAGGGGGGATACCGGGGAGACAAGCGAGCCGACCTCGGCCCAGGCCTGGCCGAGCCTCTCCGTCACAGGGACCTGTTCCTGTCCCCGAGCCTGCTGGCTGCTGGGTGGCTGCCCATGAGGGTCAGCCCTCTCCTGCGCCCCCTGATCCCAGCCCTCCTCCCCTCTGGGTCCTGGCAAATGGGGACCCCATAGGTGGGGCTTCCACATAGCACTAGGGCCCAGTTTCCTTTGTTGTCGCCAAAGAAGCGCCCCAAAGTGTCATTTGTGAGCGTTGGCCGCCCCCTTCCCGGGCTCCTCGCCTGCGGGCAATGATGGCAGCTCGGGGGCCGTCCGTTGCTATGGAATTCAAACTCACAGCAGGCAACGCGGTAGCGTTTCCTTGGCTGCCTGCCTGCCTGTGATTCCCCGACTTCCTTTACAGTGAAGTCAATAACAAGCATGCCCTCGCCTCCTCCCGCTGGCGATGGACCCGGATCGATGTGAGGCGGGGGCCAGAGCGGCCCGCCGGTGGGCTGCAAACGGGCCCGCACAAACGGGGCTCGCGTGACACAGGCCAGAAATCGAGACGGGTCTGCACACATACACGGCGATCTCTGATTTATAGGACTGCACCGTGCACCCCCACTCCAGCCCATTGCCTTCCCTCTGACCCCCGGGGCCAAGTTTCCAGGCCTTGGTGCTCAGTTTGTGCCCATTTGTCACAAGCAGCCCCTGCTCTTTGCCAGGAAACCAGCCCCAGAGAGCAGTGACCGCGTGTAGAGCACCTTTTGAAACTGCCCACAGGGGACATCTTCGTAGGAGAGGTGGCCCTGGGGTGGAGCCCACCCCCTGGCACACAGAGGAGGCAGCCGGGCCTGCTGCTGGCTGGTCCGGGGCAAGGACATGCTTTGCTGGGCCATGTCATACCCCTGATGGCCAATCCATACTCCCCATGACCAATCCATACTCCCGATGGCCAACCCATACTCCCCATGACCAACCCAGACTCCCGATGGCCAACCCACACTCCCGATGGCCAATCCACACTCCCGATGGCCAACCCATACTCCCGATGGCCAATCCATACTCCCGATGGCCAACCCATACTCCCGATGGCCAATCCACACTCCCAATGGCCAATCCACACTCCCGATGGCCAACCCATACTCCCGATGGCCAATCCATACTCCCAATGGCCAATCCACACTCCCGATGGCCAACCCATACTCCCGATGGCCAACCCACACACCCGATGGCCAATCCACACTCCCGATGGCCAATCCACACTCCCGATGGTCAATCCACACTCCCGATGGCCAACCCACACTCCCGATGGCCAATCCACACTCCCGCTGGCCAATCCACACTCCCGATGGCCAATCCACACTCCCGATGGCCAATCCACACTCCCGATGGCCAATCCATACTCCCGCTGGCCAACCCACACACCCGATGGCCAATCCACACTCCCGATGGCCAATCCATACTCCCGATGGTCAATCCACACTCCCGATGGCCAACCCACACTCCCGATGGCCAATCCACACTCCCGCTGGCCAATCCACACTCCCGATGGCCAATCCACACTCCCGATGGCCAATCCATACTCCCGCTGGCCAATCCATACTCCCGATGGCCAATCCATACTCCTGATGGCCAATCCACACTCCCGATGGCCAATCCACACTCCCGATGGCCAATCCATACTCCCGATGGCCAATCCATACTCCCGCTGGCCAATCCACACTCCCGATGGCCAATCCACACTCCCGATGGCCAATCCACACTCCCGATGGCCAATCCATACTCCCGATGGCCAATCCACACTCCCGATGGCCAATCCACACTCCCGATGGCCAATCCACACTCCCGATGGCCAATCCATACTCCCGATGGCCAATCCATACTCCCGATGATCAATCCATACCCCTGATGGCCAACCCACAGTCCCGATGGCCAATCCATACTCCAGATGGCCAATCCACACTCCCGATGGTCAACTCATACTCCCCATGGCCAATCCACACTCCCGATGGCCAAGCCATACTCCCGATGGCCAATCCATACTCCCGATGGCCAATCCATACTCCCGATGATCAATCCATACCCCTGATGGCCAACCCATACTCCCGATGGTCAACTCATACTCCCCATGGCCAATCCACACTCCCGATGGCCAGCCATATTCCCGATGGCCAATCCATACTCCCGATGGCCAATCCATACTCCCGATGGCCAATCCACACTCCCGATGGCCAATCCATACTCCCGATGGCCAATCCACACTCCCGATGGCCAACCCACACTCCCGATGGCCAATCCACACTCCCGATGGCCAATCCATACTCCCGATGGCCAACCCATACTCCCGATGGCCAATCCACACTCCCGATGGCCAACCCATACTCCCGATGGCCAATCCATACTCCCGATGGCCAATCCACACTCCAGATGGCCAACCCATACTCCCGATGGCCAATCCACACTCCCGATGGCCAACCCACACTCCCGATGGCCAATCCACACTCCCGATGGCCAATCCACACTCCCGATGGCCAATCCACACTCCCGATGGCCAACCCACACTCCCGATGGCCAATCCATACTCCCGATGGCCAATCCACACTCCCGATGGCCAATCCACACTCCCGATGGCCAATCCATACTCCCGATGGCCAATCCACACTCCCGATGGCCAATCCATACTCCCGATGGCCAATCCATACTCCCGATGGCCAAGCCATATTCCCGATGGCCAACCCACACTCCCGATGGCCAATCCACACTCCCGATGGCCAATCCATACTCCAGATGGCCAACCCACACTCCCGATGGCCAATCCACACTCCCGATGGCCAATCCACACTCCCGATGGCCAATCCACACTCCCGATGGCCAATCCACACTCCCGATGGCCAATCCACACTCCCGATGGCCAATCCATACTCCCGATGGCCAATCCATACTCCAGATGGCCAATCCATACTCCAGATGGCCAATCCACACTCCAGATGGCCAACCCATACTCCAGATGGCCAATCCATACCCCCTCAATGGCCAATCTAGTCTCCTGATGGCCAATCAACACTCGTTTCAAGTTACCATGTCAATTACTCTCACCATCTGTTCTCCCACAGCCCATCTCTGGCCATCGATAGAGCAGCAGTGAGGGTCATCTCCAACTTCATGCTGGCCTCAGGGCTGCTTCCCCTGCGGCACAGCTCCTGCAGCCACACAGAACGCAGCCACAGGCCACGAACACACATCACGTCCCTGGAGCGCGGAGTGCGGAGCCCTGTCCCCCTCTCCTCCGCATCCTCTGGATGACGTTGCATGGGGATAAAAATATGACCGTCCGAGCTCTCGGAGCAGAGGCCCAGGCAGGGCAGGGTGGGGCAGGGAAGGGTCAGGGCTTTCAAATAGTTGATTGTTTAGGAAGCGACAGAGCACCTCGGGTGAGAGCACTGGACAAGCCTGAATTCAGGCCGGGGGCTGCCACTTGTCAGCTGTGTGATTCTCAACATCTCTGAGCTGTTGGGGTGTTTTTTTAATCAGTAAATCAGGGTTCATCGCAGTGCCTGGGTGACGGGGCTTGGGGGGGAATAAGACAGGCGGAGTCTGGCCTGCACGTCTGGGCCAGAGAAAGCTCTCAGTCCCTTTGAGCTGGTGCTATTGTCACGGTGCACATGTGTGCTCCTCGCTCTGGGCCAGGCACGCCTCAGCACGTCCCTGTAATCCACTCCCTGGGTCCTCTGTCATGAGACATCACCCAGCCGTCACCCAGCCGTCACCAAGTGCCCGGGAAAGTCCTCGCCCCTGTGAGAGCCGGTGGCGGCCACGCTGGCTGCAGGGCTTTCGGGGGTGAGGCCTCGCCACACAGCCTGTGTCTTCTCAAACGCTCTGTCTTTTCTCACCTTTTGGGTGGCTTTTTTTTTTTTTTTTTTTTGAGGTGACGTTCACGTAACATACACTAACCATCTCACAGTGGCGTTCCGCGGCGTTTAGCCCGTTCACAGAGGGCAGCGCGCGCTGTCCAGGTCCCAGGCATTTGCACGTCGAGCTGAAGCCCGAGTGCAGAGGCAGCCATTCCCGGACCCCGTCACCCCACCCCCCACCCCCCACGCCTGCTCGGTCTCTGTGGACCCGCCTCTCGGGACATTTCATGTGACAGTTTGTGTCTGACTTCCTGCACTTGGCACTATGATTGTGAAATTCATCCGTGTTGTCCCATGGCACAGTGCTTCATTCCTTTCCGTGGCTGCTAACAGCCCATTGCACGGGTCTGCCCTGTGTTACTGACCCGCCCTCGCTGACGGACACGGGTCTGCCGTGTGTTACTGACCCGCCCTCGCTGACGGACACGGGTTGCTTCCACTCCGGCGGGTGCAAATCGCTGCTGTGGCGGCGGGGGTGCAGCTCACACGCACTTCTCCTCACCACGTGCTGTTCTCAAACCAGTTGCTTCGCAATCCCTGCCTCTGGGCCTTTGCACCGGCCTGTCCGCCCTGGGAGCGCCCCTCTGCTGCCCCCTCCCCACACTTCAGGGCTCAGCTTCAGGCCACCTGCTCCAGGGAGCTGCCTACGGGGGTGACCCGTCCTGGGAGGCCCTGCTATGGTGGTTGCAGTGGCTGCTGCATCTTTCTTCGCTGACAGCAGGGGAGGGGGGCTGTGATGGCTGCGACCATGCTGCCTCCTTGGGGCTGCGGCGACCGGGTAGTGATTTCTGATTTCTAAAATGCTGTCGAGCAAATACAGGACCGTCGTCTCTGCAGTGACCAGGGCTGGGGACAGCCTGGGGGGGGGGGTTCTCACAGACCTCCCAGTGACCAGGTCTGGTGATAGCCTGGGGGGGGGGGTTTCTCACAGACCTCCCAGTGACCAGGTCTGGGGACAGCCTGAGGGGGGGGGTTCTCACAGACCTCCCAGTGACCAGGGCTGGGGACAGCCTGGGGGGCGATTCTCAGAGACCCCACGGACCGGGGTCCGTTGGGGGAGGGCGCGGGCACCCGCAGTTCACATTCTGTGGCCAAGGCCTCTAGGGAGGCGTGTGTATTAAAAATACGGCGTGGAAGAGGAAGTGAAGCTGCCATTAGGAACGATTCATTAGAGCCCTGCTCGTTACTCCATTTGGAACGATGCTGTGAATATTAATGACCCTTAAACATGCTCCCATTCAGGCTCTGCCTCCGAGCCTGCTCCCCTGTCGCGCCTCAGCCCTTCCGCAGCCTCTGCAGCCCTGGATCCTGCCCCCATGTTGTCCCCCTGAGGTCCTGCCACTCACCGTTCTGTCACCACTGTTTCCCCAACCCCTCCCCACCCCCCCACACCTCTCCATCCCCCCACACCTCTCCATCCCCCCACACCTCTCCACCCCCCCACCTCTCCATCCCCCCCACCTCTCCATCCCCCCCCACCTCTCCATCCCCCCACACCTCTCCATCCCCCCCCACCTCTCCACCCCCCCACACCTCTCCACCCCCCCACACCTCTCCATCCCCACCACCGCACTGGGCCGCTCACTGGGCAGTCACTCTGGCCGGAGGCTGGGTGTGCGGGGAGTGAAGCCAGGTGGCTTCTGGGAAGACGGACAATGCCTGACCCTGGGGGAGAGCGAAGCTTCCCTAATGAGACGGCAGCAGGGAGATGACAGGAAGGAAAGGCCCTTCACCAGGGAGATGAAAGAGTGAGACCCCTGGGGCAGCCTCCTCCCCGAGCTCCAGCTGGGACACCCCCTCCCCCAAGCACAGAGCGCTCCGATTAAAGACTGGAACCCGGCGCCGGGCACGGGGCACAGGGCCTGCTCGCCGTGGGGGCGGCAGCTCTGTCCTTTGAGGAAGGTTTTTGGGGAGATCATGTCGGGAGGGAGTGGCGGGCACTGGGGCTCGCTCACTGACGTGCCGGATCTGGTGGAAGCAAGCAATGGCTGCCCTCACGCTGTGCCTGTTGGGGGCCCTTACCTGCCACGTAGGGCGTCCGACCCCCAAGACTGGCACGGACCCGGCAGTTATGCCCTGCCCGCCGGGCCCGCCGGTGCCCAGCATGGAGCCTGCTCACAGCCGCCGCCCGGTCCAGCCCCGCTGAGCCGCCCGGTCCATCACGCGGACGCTCCCTCGCTCGTCCCCAGCGGCCACTTCACCGGCGCTGTCTGCCCCGGGAGCGCGTCGCCTTGGCTGACACTTTATAACAAACGTATACACACCGGAACCGAGCAGGCGTGTGCTGTGTTAATCACTTTTTCTCCGTGAACGATACCTGACATTCGCTGGCCGCTGGGCGGCCGGGGCCTGCCCCGAGGGCTTCCACGCGCGGTCACTGAGCCTCCACACGAGGGGAGGCAGGTATCTCCCAAAGCTGAGCCACCCCTCCCTCGCCTGCACACACGCACACGCACACGCGCACGCGCACACACGCCACATTGAGTAGGCAGCTGACATAAAACGGGTTACAAAGCATCAAATGTTGAGCCTTATGGCTCAGTGGACAGAGCTTCTGCCTGTGGACTCCAGGGTCCCAGGTTCAATTCCTTGGCTGCAGGCACATCCCCAGTAGGGGGTGTGCAGGAGGCCGCTGACTGATGTTTCTCTCTCACTGATGTTTCTAACTCTCTGTCCTGCTCCCTTCCTCTCCGTAAAAAAAAATCAATAAGGTATATTTTTTAAAAATGCATCAAATGTGGAAAGAATCCCTCGCCTTCCCCAACAGGTACAGACGTTGCCTGTGACTGTGAGCAGAAAGCGAGGCTCAGCGAGGTGAAGTGGCTTCCTGAGGTCACACAGCGAGGACCTGGCAGGCTACGGGCTAGGGTGTTCATTTTTAAATGCAAATTTATTTAAAATCTAGGCTGATGGATGGCCTTCTGATTGGCTGTGATGGGAACCGCTCCCAGCCTGTCCAGGGAAGCAAGCTAGCAGTTCCCCGCCTCGCTCAGGCAGCCAGAGCCGCTGTGTGTGTGTGTGGGGGGGGGGGGGGGAGTGCTGCCCTCACTCCGCGCTCTCACCTGTCAGACTGGGCGGCTCTCCGGGTGCTCATGCGGGTCTTCCCAGCCTCCCCATTCTGCCTTCAGTCCTCTTTAATTACACAGCAGCTCTCCCTGGAAAGCAATTGAATTATCCAATTATGTGCTCCTAACCTGATTGCTATCATTATCGCCAGGAACTCTGTGACTCAGGTGTTGATGGGGCTCAAATAGGAAGCAGCATGCGTGAGGGGCAGTGAGGGATGTGAGCTGAGCACCTGCTGCCCTCCCCGCTCACTCCACCTGCTTCTCCATCCAAACACTCCCTCCACCTCCTTCCCCCTCCAGAACCCCTCACTCCACCTCCTTCCCCATCCAAACCCCCTCCACCTGCTTCCCCACCCAGAACCCCCTCACTCCACCTGCTTCTCCATCCAAACACTCCCTCCACCTCCTTCCCCCTCCAGAACCCCTCACTCCACCTCCTTCCCCACCCAGAACCCCCTCACTCCACCTGCTTCCCCACCCAGAACCCCCTCACTCCACCTGCTTCCCCACCCAGAACCCCCTCACTCCACCTGCTTCTCCATCCAAACACTCCCTCCACCTCCTTCCCCCTCCAGAACCCCTCACTCCACCTCCTTCCCCACCCAGAACCCCCTCACTCCACCTGCTTCCCCACCCAGAACCCCCTCATT
The DNA here is from genome assembly GCA_027563665.1 of Antrozous pallidus. Taxonomy (NCBI): domain Eukaryota; kingdom Metazoa; phylum Chordata; class Mammalia; order Chiroptera; family Vespertilionidae; genus Antrozous; species Antrozous pallidus. Next base: position 82,713,706 of record CM050522.1, read on the forward strand.
CCACCTGCTTCCCCACCCAGAACCCCCTCACTCCACCTGCTTCTCCATCCAAACACTCCCTCCACCTCCTTCCCCCTCCAGAACCCCTCACTCCACCTCCTTCCCCATCCTCAACCCCCTCCACCTGCTTCCCCACCCAGAACCCCCTCACTCCACCTCCTTCCCCATCCAAACCCCCTCCACCTGCTTCCCCATCCAGATCCCCCATGGCTGTGTGCTGGCCCCACACACACACACACCATCCCAGGCCTCACTGCCATGGGACTCCCCACTTGTCCCTGTCTGCAGAGGAGGGGTGGGTAGCACAGCCTGCTGGAGCCCCATCACTCAGGCTGGCCTCCTTGGGGGCTCTGACACCTTCATCCTGCAGCTCCTGTAGGCACATGATCAGGACGGGACCTGGCCGAGGAGCCTGCTGTCACCTGGCCAATCCCCCGGGACGGCCCTCACCCTGAGGCTGGAGTGTGGACGCATCCGATTCCCAGCCACCCCAGCCCGGGTTCCGCCCTGATGGCCACTCGGAGGCTAGTTCAAGGCCAAGTCTGCACCCCTCACCCTCACCCCGTTTCCCCGCTGTTACCCTCCCACAGGACCACGCACCAATCAAAACGAAGAACCACCATGACTCACACTGTTAACTGGAACTCAGACTCTGGCTTCCACCTGTTCTCCTACCAATGCCCCTTTTCCGTCCTGGCACCCCACTTCCACTGGCTACGGCCGGTTCGGTCCTTCTCGAGGTCACCCAGCTCAGGTGACCCGGCGCACGTGCCACTTTAGCTTCCTCAAGAACGCTGCCACTCGATGCCATGCCACGCCACGCGTGCGTGTGCCTTGGCCGAGATCTCGGCGGAAATGAGGAGGCGGGACTCCAGCCACCGGTCAGGCTCTCTGCTCAGCGTCGAGTGCCACGTGCACACATTCTCTCTCACACACATCACACGTCCACACACTCAGACACACAGCTTTACGGCAACAGTCAGCCGCTGACCAGTTTACAAATGTTCACAGCGCTGAGAAAATCCCTCCCCTTCCCCGCCAGGTGAGTTCCCGAAGGGCTGGCTGCGGGAGAACCCGCCAGAAAGGGGGCACGGATCAACGATCGCCAGGTGCCGAGCGCTTTGCCTCTGTTTCTCCACTGCCCCGTGCCCAGCCCGCGGTGGGAATGTGCTGTTGTACCCATTTCACAGATGAGAAAACCAAGTCACAGGGAGGAGAAGTGACTCGTTCCAGGTCGAATAGCCAGGTGGTGGCAGAGCTGGGATTCAAGCTCAGCCTCTACTCCTGTGGTCCTCACCCCCCCCCCCCCCGGCTCTCCTCACTCCCGGGCCCTCTGGGCCCCGGTCCGGTGTCGGTCCCTCAAGAACGCCGGCGGGCGGCCCAGGAAGCTCTGGGGTCTGCCCGGGGGGCCCCCCAGAAGCCAGCGCCAGGGCGCCGCTCACAGGGAATATGCTAATCGCGGGCCCAGCTGGCAGGAGCCTTTATTTGCCGAAGTGAGAACGCTGTTGCCATGGCATGCAGCCTGGTACCCGGGGAGCGGGATGGTGGCGGGAGAAGCCACTCCGGGCTGTTTCTGCCTTTCTCCGGATGCCACTGTCCTCTGGGTCACCACGGATTTCCATCTTCCTGGGCACGGGGAACTGGCACCCCCCCCGGCCACCCCTCCTGGGGCGGGCGGCACAGAAACAGCGCCGAGGACAGAGTGGGGCAGGGGTGGCCGAGGTCGCCAAACATCAGCGCCTCTTTTTCAACAGGGTGGTGGCCGCAGCTGCTCTCCCCGCCCTCCCTCGGCTTTGGTTACACCTGCTTTACAGTCTCTTCCGGGAGACAGAGGCGGGGACAGGGTGGGACTGGCTTGGCAGGCACACACAGGGGCTGCCCTCTCCAGCCATGTGTGCGGTGACCTTGAACCCCAGCCTGGGGTCAGCGGTCCTGGGCTCGTTTCCCACTTGCTGGGTGACCTGGGGCCAGTTACTCAACCACTCTGAGCGCCAGTTTTCTCGTTGGTGGACAAGGGGGACAAACAGTGATGGCACAGAGTGGGGGGGGGGGGGGGCGCAGGGTGATGGTTTCAGAGCATAGGGCCCTCGGGAACCAGCTGCTGGGGCGGTTGTAATAGCTCCTCCCTTTCTTTCTCTTATCATCTTCCCCCCTTCTTCTCTCCTCTTCTCCTTCTTTCCTTCCCTCCTTCCTTCCTCCACTCCTCCTTCCTTCCTTCCTCTCTCCCTCCCTTTTTCCTTCCCTCCCTCCCTCCCTCTTTCTCTCTTCTCCTTCCTTCCTCTCTCCCTCCTTCCTTCCTTTCTTCCTTCCCTTTTTTCTTCCCTCCCTCCTTCTCTCCTCTTCTCCTTCCTTCCTTCCCTCCCTCCTTCCTCTCTCCCTCCTTCCTTCCTTCCCTTTTTCTTTCCCTCCCTCCTTCCTTCTCTCCTCTTCTCCTTCCTTCCCCCTTCCTTCCTTTCTTCCTTCCTTCTTTCCTTCCTTCCTTCCTTCCTTCCCTCCCTCCCTTCTTCCTTCCTTCTCTCCCTTCTTCTTTCCTTCCCTCCCTCTTTCCTTCCTTCCCTCCCTCCCTTCTTCCTTCCATCCTTCCCTCCCTCTTTCCTTCCTTCCCTCCTTCCCTCCCTCCTTCCTTCCCTCCCAGTCCTCCTCCTCCTCCTCCTCCTTTCCCTTCTCTTCTGCCTCCTCTCCTCCTTGTCCTCCCCCTTCCCCTCGCCCTCCCTCTCCTCCCCTCCTGGAATCCGTGGCCGTGGGTGGCTGGGTTCTGTCTTCTCCGTGGTAGAGGTTCCTGGTGGCCTAGATCTGCCGTGGGAATTCCAGGCGGCGGCAGAGCTCAGCCCTGTCTCTCCTTTCTTATCAGATCAGTGAGAGGATTTCAGAGCTGTGATGGTCAGAGCCCAGTGTGCACCTTGGCAAAGCTGACAGCTACTCAGGAGAAAGAGGGAGAGGGAGGGAGAGAGGGAGGAGGAGGGAGAGGGAGGGGGAGGGACAAGGAGAGGAAGAGGGAGAGGGAGAGGGAGAGGGAGAGGGGGAGGGAGGGGGTAGAGAGAGGGAGAGGAAGAGAGAGAGGGAGAGGCAGAGGGGGAGGGAGGGGCAGAGGGAGGGGGGGAGGAACAGGAAGAGGAGGAGGGAGGGGGACCCAGCATGCGCACCATCAAGAACTAGAAGAGTCTGATTTGACTATCCCAATCAGCAGCCATGCTGATCTTATTAATCCACCGGTTACTCGGCCTGACCTGTGTACACAGTCACTTAAAATCAGCAGCGTCACCGTCTTCCCCCCCATCGCTGTCCGGGGTTCATTCAGCTGATGTTACTGAGCCGCGGGCCGGCGCTGGGAGTACCGTTCACCCAGAGGGCAGAGCCCCCCGGGTTGGGGGCGCGTGGGGAGGGCACGGTGATAAGGAATCACCACCCAGTGTGGGCTCCGCAGGGGCAGGGGCGGGGGAGGGGCTGGGGCGGGGGGGAGGGGCTGGGCGAGGAGGTGGTGGAACTAATGAAGGGATATGTGGGTTCACACGAGGACTCTCAAATTTCCCAGAAACCTTGCTCCTCCAGCACTGGTCAGGGCTCAGAGCTGTGCTCCGGGCGCCTGGTGAGCCGCTAACGTGGCCGCCAGCCAGGAGCACCCGGCACCCACTGTGTCTGATCCCACTCTGGGCCCTCTGAGGGGGGACGAAGCCTCACCCGATCCTGGGCCTCTGAGGGGGGACGAAGCCTCACCCGATCCTGGGCCTCTGAGGGGGGACGAAGCCTCAGCCCCGATCCTGGGCCTCTGAGGGGGGACGAAGCCTCAGCCCCGATCCTGGGCCTCTGAGGGGGGACGAAGCCTCAGGCCGGTCCCAGACAGACATGACAAATCCATCGCCAAACAGCCATGTGTCACGGACGCTGGCACCCTGTCCGGTCCGGGGTCCCGCTCAGCACAGGGCCCGGGGCTGGCAGAGGGGTGTGCTCCTGGCTTCACGTCCGCCCCCCTCGGGGAATGAGTGACGCTGGGGGGGGGACCCCCCCAACCTGACGCCCTGCGGCTTCCGGGGTCAGTCTGGTTGGCTGTCTCCTGAGTTCATGTCGAGGGCGGCACTGCCCGTTCAGGAGGCTGAGCTCGGCCTGCGGCTCCTCGGGACCCAGGGAGCCGGAGGAGCCGTCCTGGGAGGGGCAGCGGGCGTGGTGGCGGCCGGCAGAGTCCCCCGAGCGAGGGGACCGTGCGGCTTCGAGCCGTCTCCATCCATCAGGCCTGCGATCGGCAAACTCATTCGTCACCAGAGCCAATGCCAACGGCACAACGACTGACATGTCTGTGGAGAGCCACATTTTTTTAACTTCGACTTCTTCTCACCCCACTTCCTCAACACAGATTCGCCCGGGCCGTGGTGTTTTGTGGAAGAGCCACACTCGAGAGGCCAAAGAGCCGCAGTTTGCCGACCACTTTGTTAGGCCACGGGCGTTCGATGGGAAATCAAACAGGGTCCAAGACCCGGAGTCAAACGTTACGATGGAGGGATGGCAGCTGCGACGTCCTAGGGACTCTGAGGAGGCAGCGATGGGAGGGCGGGAGGGGAGGCACATGGCCTCGAACCCAGGGGTCCCCCTTTCTCCTCCCCACCCCCAAAGCATGGCGGACGGGCTTAGGAGCAGCGCCCGGTCCCCTTCAGCTGGACCGGGACCCAGAGCCGGGCCCGGGGCGCCGGGCAGCAGGGCTCCAAGGCCCCAGTGTTTTAAAAATATAGTTGATTGATGTCAGAGAGGAAGGGGGAGGGAGGGAGAGAAACATCAGTGATGAGAGAGAATCACTGACCGGCGGCCTCCCACGCGCCCCCTACTGGGGATGGAGCCCACAGCCCGGCCTGTGCCCCGACCGGGAATCGAACCGTGACCTCCTGGTTCACAGGTTGATGCTCAACCCCTGAGCCCCGCCAGTCGGGCAGAACCCCGAGTTCTGGTGGTGAGAGGCCTGCATGCCACGGCAGTGGACAACTTAGCGAGAAATTGTTGCCGGCAACTCGGCACCACGAGTCCGGACCAGGAAGGGGGCCTGGAGGCCTGGAGGCCTGGCTCTGCCCCCTCCGGCCCCCGCCCCCCTCGCTGTGGGTCTTTCCGCCTCTCCGCACCTTCGGTTCGGGGACTCGCCGTCAGCTTGTCCAGGAGAGAACGTGCGTCTGCCCAGGACTCAGCATGTCTGCGCGTGGGTGCCTTTGGAGTGGCCCTTTCCCGGGGACACCAATGCTCAGGGGAGCCCGTTGGGGGTCCGATGGGGTGCAGGCCCGGAGGCGTTCCGGGGTCCCTGGGCGAGGCCGAGGTGCTGGAGCGGGCACCGCTGACTGCGGAGTGGCTCTGCGATCGGCACCGGGAGCGGAGGCCGAGTCTGCTGTGGCTCCCGAGGAAGCACCGTGTCTGCTCCGGGGAGGAGTCCCTGCGGGAGGGGCCGCAGGAGGAGGCACTCCTGCTCCCGGTGGCTCGCCACCTGCGCCACCTGCATCTAACACGTGGACTGCCCTCCATCCCACAGGCCTGCACAGCCTGCCCACCAGCTCGCAGACCCGGGGGCTGGGCTGGGGGGCCAGGGAAGGTTTCCACCTGCCAGGGGGCGTGGCCCTTTCTCAGCTCCCGACACGGCTGCCCAGAAACAGCCCCAGTGCTGGGGGGGGGGGGGGGGAGGCGGGAGGGGGGGACCGGGAAAGGCAGGGGGAATGGGAGGAGAGCTGGGGAGGGCACCCCGTAGCGCCCAGACCTCATGAACCCTATTATTCTCGGACACGAGCATGTCCTTGGCTGGGCCCTCGCGCAGGAGCTGAGCAGCGTTGCTGGGAGACGGGGCTCTCCTATGAGATGTGCAAAGTGAGTCTCTCCCTGCCATTCTGTCCTGGGCGCAGGGACAGCTCAGTCCCCCGGGGAAGGAACCCCAGCCGGTGTGGGGAGCGGGGTGAGGAATAGGGGTGGGGGTGAGGGTGGGATGAGGGTGTGGGAAAACCCAGGGCATGACCCCCATCTGTGCAGAGCCTGTTCCGAGGGCTCGCCCGCGCCCCCTGCTGGGTGCCCGGAGAAGGCACCGGCCACTCTGGGCCCAGGTCTCCTGCTAACAGGTGGGCACTCCAGTGCCAGCCCCTCCCCAGAGGGTGGGGAGGAAGCAGCCTCAGAGCGACCCGCCCAGTGAGCCCAGCCCGAGGCCTGGGGGCCAATGTCACCCCGTCCGACCCCTCCCAACTCACCCAGGGCAGACACAGCCTCGAAGCTGTCATCTGAACGGCGTGGGATGATAGCATCGTTCACGGGGTAAAGCCGGCACACAAGGACCCCCAGAAACACAAGGACCCCTGGAACCTGGGGGCACAGTGCCCGGCATGACATTCCAGGGCCCCCCTGAGCGAAGCACTTCCCCGGCCCAGCAGCTCACTAAGGCCTGGGCATCGATCGCCATCCTTGTCCCCGTCCCCAGAGGAAGCAGCGGAGGCTGGGCAGTCCCGCTCCCTTTGCCAAGGTCACACAGCTGGGAAACGGTGAGGGGGGTGGAGGGGGGTCCATCCAGGGCTGCTTGGCTCTCTGAAGCCCCAAATCCCAGCCATCACTATAGAAAGTGCTCATCGAAGGAACCCTCGCAGTTGACCAGTGACCCCATTTTACAGCTGAGAAAACTGAGGCTCAGCTGCTGCTGGAAGCAGGCTGCTCACAGTTATCGAGCGCTTACTTACTATGTGCTGTCTGTGCAACACTAGATGCAGACTTTACAATTCCCCTCAAAAAAGAGAGACTTCGCCAAAACCGGTTTGGCTCATTCGATAGAGCGGCGGCCTGAGGACTAAAGGGTCCCAGGTTCGATTCTGGTCAAGGGCATGGACCTTGGTTACAGGCACATCCCCAGTGAGGTGTGTGCAGGAGACAGCTGATCAATGTTTCTTTCTCATCCATGTTTCTGACTTTCTATCCCTCTCCCTTCCTCTGTATGTATATATTTAAAAAAATCAATAAAATATATTTTAAAAAAGGAGAGAGAGACTTTCATTCATCTCGATTTTCACTTGGGTAAACTGAGGCAGAAAGGGGCAGGCGCTTACTCAAGGTCACCCAGCTGATTACCAGGAGAGGCAGCCCTCACACCCGAAAGTCAAGTCCTGGTCCAGGGCCACTGGCGCCACCGCCTCCCTGCAGAGCCCCGGCCGCCCTGGTCCAGCAGCCGGCGGCCCGGGCACCGTCCCTGCCACGGGAACGGGGTCTGCGGGCTCCTGGGGCATGCAGCGCGCGGCGGGAGCCCTGGCTGGGGAGGCGCTGCCGGAGCTTCGCCGCTCAGGGGGATGGCACGGAGCTGGGGCTGGCAAGCCCGGTTTGCCCGGCGCCATTAGCCCCCTGCCTCTGGAAGGGAAGTTTATCCAACAGAATTCAGGCGAGCGGAGAACACGTCCTGCTTCTGTGTCTTGTTGTGGGCGGTGCGCGTCTCGGGAGACGTGCGGATGAAAGGCGCCACAGTAAATGCAATCAATTATGGATCACCATCACCGAATTAATCACAGCGTGATTAATAAGGTAATAATAATTAATGGGAGTATGGTCTGGAGATGAGAGCGGAGAGCTGTCAGCGAGGCGTCGGGTGCCTCTTGAGGCCTCTGCCACCGCCTGGAGGTGTCACCTTGGGGACGGAAGGCCTGGGCTTGGGTCTAGGTCTCTCTCTCTGCCCTGACTCGGGGGAGCATGGGAGGAAAGGGCCCAGGCTCGCCTGCAAACTCCCAGATAGTCCTGGGCTGGTTCCCAGGATCTTAGCACCTACTGACAGCCGCATCTCAGCTGCTCAAGGTCAAGGGGACAAAGCAAACTCTTGGTCTGGCTTCCCGGAGACAGAGTGAGCCGGCAAAGGGTAAGAGCGTGTAGGCGTGGCTTTTGAGTTTCCCCTCGCCTGTCAGTGGTGGGAGCTCATTTGATCTGTCTGTCCTTCTGTCTGTCTGCACCCGGCTTTGCAGAAACCTCCGAGGGCTTGGACCTCACCTGTCACCTCTGCAGAATGAGCAGATCACTTTTGTGCGTGACTTTATGATTTCCCGTTACACAGCTACCCCGTTTATGCATATTTCCTCACTGCGAAGGAGTCCGGCAACACAGAAAGGACACAGAGAAGGAAGCCTGCCGTTGCCCCATCTCCCTGCTCATACTTTAGTCTATACATGTATCTCTCTCTCTACATATGTAGGGATATATTCATATAGCTCCTTATAGGTCCTTTTATATATACCTCCTTTAACAAAACCAGATGGGATAGAACTAAATGCATTGTCCTGGAGATGCGTTTTGATAGCAGATTCCACACACACAATTCAAATTAAAACTGTGCGGTGGAGCCAAAATCCCACCAAGGAAGAGGGTGATTAGGCTGCGGGGAGAGAGAGCCAGCGAGTGTTTTGGGGGGAGGGGGACTCATTAACACCCCCCTGCCCCTGGTGCTTGGCTTCTCTTCATTGCCGGGAAAGGTCATTTGTCAGAAGGGACGTGCTGAAGTTTCAGAACGGGTGTCCCTTGCCCACCTGGTCCCCACGTGGCTGGAACCTGTTGTTTCCCGTCCTGGGAAACAGCGCTTCATTGTTGGCCTGCAAATTCGTCTCTGGGAGGTTGCTGCGGCCTGGCCTGTGGCCACCTCAGGACCCGCCCACAGGGACCTCTTTCCGGAGCCGAGCCCCTCGTCATGTGTTGGAGAAACTGAGGCCGGGAGCGGGTATGCGGTGACCCCAGGCCACAGAGCTCGTTCAGGGCTGAACCAGGAGAAATCCATCCTCCTGACTCTCAGGGCAGTGCTCTTTCCACGCCCCCATCACCCCCAGGGTCTGGAAATGAGAAGACGGAAGACAGGCTCCGGGATGGGTCCCCGAAAAGGCCTGTTGGCCTTGGCTTGTGGGAGAGGCAGGGAGTCCTGGGGAGGAGGGCGGAGAGCTGTTTTAAAGCCGGTCCGCAGCAGCACCCAGAAACCTCCGGCAGGCACAGGACATGCGGGTCCCTCCCCGGTGTTTAACAAACCGCAGTCAGGTCCCCCGCCTGTCGCTGGCTGTTCTGACAGCAGCCAGTCAGCGGTGATGGAGGAGCCGGAGGAGCTGGGCGTTTCTCAGGAATCGATGACCCTGCCTGGGGGGGCGGGATCATCACTCACCCTGACACCCCGCGGGCGCCGCTGCCTGCAGGCCCCGTGCTGAAACCCCACAGGGAGCTGTGTTCTTGGAGGGGGAGCTTCCGCCCACTGGACCCTGGACACACCGAGGCCTGGAGCAGGCAGCCGGGGCTGGCCGGCATCTGGCCACGAACGGCTCCGTGGGGTGGCCCTCTGTGGCCGTGGGTGAATGGGCTCTGAGCCCACATGCGGGGGGGGGGGGCTCCTGTTTGGACCCCTCCTTGGGAAAGAAAGACTCACTATTCGCACCTCACAGATGGAGAAACCAAGGCCCACAAGCCATCTGCGTGGTGCCCCCTCCCGCACCCCTCTCCCAAGTTAACCAGCAAACCGGGCAGTGGCAGAGGACCAGCTGGGGGCCCGAGAACCCTGCCTCCCAGGGGAGAGACACCCTTGGCTGTGTGACCTTGGGCAAGTAACTTAACATCTCTGAGCGTCACGCATCCCTTGGCACATGGCTCATAGGAGTCACGTCACAGGGATGCTGGGAAGAATCGGTGGCTAATACACCATCTGCATTGCATGGAGCCTGGCATGAAACAGGTACTCAATACATGTCAGATATTGTTATTATTATTAAAGCACATGACATTCTTCAGCTCGGCACCCTCTGCCTGCTCCGCACGACAGTGGAAGTGGGATCGGCAGTGCAGCCCCCTTCTAAGCCGAGGGGAGCCCAGAGTGGAGGTAGGAGATGGCAGAGGGTGGGCGCAAGGGGTCAACATCTTGCTCCTATGCCTGACACCTTCTGTGACCTTGGAGGAGTCTCTCTCTCTCTCTCTCTCTCTCTCTCTCTCTCTCTCTCTCCTCAGGCTCTTTGTTCTTGATGCATCTAAATGAGGGTGCTGCCTGCTGTGTGCTGCAGAGAGAAACCACCTGGAGGGGTCGGAGCCCCTGAAAGGCCCGGGGAAGGCCCGGAGCTCTGCCCGCCGCCGCCCTGCCAACAGCCTGGCGGAAACCCCATGGGGACTGAGAGCCCAAGGCTGCCCAGGGTTGCCAACTGGTAGCCTCTGCCCTGGCCCCTGCGGGAGTCCTCCCCACACCCTCCTCCCCAGCTAACCAGGGACTGAGCCCCTCCTGGCCCCCTGCTCTGCTCTCCCTCCGGAGCCCGCCCGGAGCCGCTTGGCAGCTCCAAAGCAGGGCCCATCAGGGTGGAGGCGGCATGTGTCAGCTGGTATTCAGGCTCTGGTTGTGCCTCACAACGCTCCCCCTCCCCATCTCCCCAAATCCGCCCACCAGCCCCTGTTACCCACTGCTCCGGGCCTTCTGGGCAGCAGCACTTGGCGAAGGGAGTCAGAGCAGCGCCTTGCTGCCCTTGGCTGGTGGGGTAGGCGGACTGACTCACTCGGTCCCCTCCCCGGTGCCCATGGGGCAGCCCTCACGCCCATGGGCGCTGGCACCCCGTCAGGCTCCCTGGGTTTTTTTTTTTGTTTTTTTTGTTTTTTTCGGAAAAGGAAGCTGCCGCCCCGGAGCCTGACCCGCGCTGGCTGAGGATGCGCTGTGCGCCCGGAGGAGATGGTTAGCCAGCGACCCCCCGGGGCAGGCTCGCTCCCGCCGCCGCCTGCTGGGGCCGTCCTGGCCGCGGGCCCGCCGGGGCGCCCCTCCCCGGGCCGCGTCCCCCGAGCCGCGCACTATTTCCTCCTGCACCTTTAAGAAGCCCGCGGCCCCGCGGCGGGATGGTGTGTGAGAGCCACACAGAGGAAGTTACGCACCCGGATCAGCCCCGAGATAAAAGCCCGTGGAGCGTGAGTGCCGGCGGCGGGCCGAGCCCGGCGTTAACTTGCAGCGGAGTGCGGGGGGCAGCGAGGCCCCCGCCATCTGGCCCGAGCCGCGCGGGGGGGGATGCCCCGGCGCCCCGAGGACCAGCCGCGAAGCCCACCGGGGTCGGGGGCAGCCGGGCGCCCGCGCGCGGGGCCCCTCCGAGCCGCCCGGGGGGCCCCAAAAGTTTGCACTTGTTAGCGGCGACCTCCCCGCTCTGCCGGCCGGGGCGGGCGATGCTGGCGGCGCGGGCGGCCCCCTCCCCCGGCCCGCGGCTCCGGGACGGCTGTGAGCCGGCCCCCCGGCGGGCGGAGGGCTCCCCAGCTCCACGCTGACGGCCACTGCGCCGCGGCGGCGGCGGGAGGGAGCCGGGAGCCAGGAGCCGGGAGCCGGGAGCGGCGCGGGCAGGAGCTCGGCCTGCAGCCCTCCGCCCTCCGCCCGCGCCCCCATCCGGCGCCACCCCAGGGGGAGGCGGAGCGCCGGCGGGTGGCGGTCCTCGGCCTCCGGGCTCCGCGCCGGGCAGCCGCTCGGAGCCGCGCCGAGCCGGGTAAGGCAGGCGGGGAGCCCGGGAGGCGAGGGGGGGCGAGCGGCTGCAGGGTTGCCCGCCCGGCTCCTCGGAACGGGCTTCGCTGCCAGGAGCTCGGGTGCAAAAGTTATTTAGTAGCGACTGCGGCCGGAGGGCCGGCGGAGGGGGTGTGCGGGGCGCATCTCGGCGGCTCCTTTAAGGAGTCGCTTGTCTCGGGGCGGCTTTCCCCTCCAGCGTGTGTGTGTGTGTGTGTGTGTGTGTGTGTGTGTGTGTGTGTGTGTTTGTGAGTGTGTGCATGTGCATGCGTGTGTCTGTGTGAGTGTGTGTATTATGTGCGTGCGTACATGTGTTTGTGAGTGTGTGTGAGTGTGTGTGCATGCGTGTGCATGTGTGTCTGTGTGCAAGTGTGTGTATGTGTGTGAGCGTGCATTTGCATGTGTGTGAGTGTGTGTGTGTTGGGGGGATGGATGCTGCGAGAATGTCCGGGGTGTGTTTGCAAAGAAGAAACTGACTCTTCTCTGAGCCCCCCCCCCCCCCATTTAATTTCCAGAGCCAGCGCCCACCCCACCCCTTTCCCGTCCTCCGACCCCGGTCCGTGTGAGCTGCAGCGGGAAACTCCGGGCCACCAGGACTGGAAACTTCTTTCCTGCAGGGGCGGGCGGTGCATGGGGAGGGGCGGGCGGTGCACCGGGAGGGGGTGTGTGGGACCGGCCAGGGCGCCCGGGGAGGCCAGCCTCAGACGGGCCGGCACACAGAGGGGGAGCAGCAGCCGCGGGACGGCGGGAAGAGGACAGGGGGCTCACGGGTCCCCGATCCTCGGGGAGTAAGTTGCCTGCCCGTGAGGGGTGGGGGTGAGGAGGCGGCGGGGAAAATGGTGCAACTCATAGGGGCGCTCCGCTCTGCTCGGCGTTGGCTAAGCCGGGGAGGCTGCATCCAGCCGGGGCGCGCCCTCGGCCGGCCGACCTCCGTTAAAACGTGATTTTTAACGGTCCCCGCGCCTCCACTCTTCCTCGGGGACGAAAGGCAGCCGCGGGAGTGCCCCACTCGTCCGTGCCCTGCCTGCCCGCCGTTTGCGGTGCCCCCCGGAGCGCAGCGCGGACCCGCCCGGCCGGACCTCATCCTCGCGCCCCGCCCCCCACCCCCGCACCCAACTTTTCGGGGCTCCGCGGGCTCAGACAGGGCGTGGGGTCGTGGAGAGCCGAGGGAGGTTCTTGTTCGCGGGCTGGGGCGCCGGCGCCTCCGAACCTGAGCGGTGAGCGGGGCACCTGGTGGGCCCGGCCCCGGGCGGGGAGCGGTCGGGGGTGGGTGGGAGGTGGCCCCGGTGGACTCCCCCTTTCTCCCCGGCACCACCCCCTTCAGGCGGTCTCACCCTCCTCGGCTGCCCCGCTGGGAAGGGAGGCGGACCCTCAGGTGCCCGGGTCCCTGGAGGACCCCCCAGCACCCCCCGCCAGGGACCCCCGGGCCCGCGCCCTCGGCGGGCGGCCAGTTTCCCACGAGGCGAGGGCGCAGCGGCAGGTCCGGAGGAGCCGGCTCCCCGCCCGCTCGGAGAGAGAGGCGCTAATTCAATAAGAGAGAAAGCGGAGTTGAGAAATCCTGGTAAAATCTAATTTTCGGGTTTTAATACCCGGCTATCAGCCCCCCTCGGCTCCGAGGACTCTTAAAGGAAAATAAGGCGCATCGATCCCATTTGTTTCGGGGGCTGCAGTTTCTTAATAACAGCGGGCGGAGATTTATTTTCCAAGGAGAGACCGGCCCCCCGGGATGCAACCTCTCACTCTGGAATTTCCCTGCGGCTCCCCCCCCCCCACCCCCCAGTCTGGGGACTGTAGCTCCCTCCCTCCCCTCCGTTTTTTGCTTTTTGGCAAAAACCGGCTGTCATATTCTTGTGCAGAGTTCCCAGCTCCCCTTCGGCGTGGCGCCCAGCTGATGGACTAGTTGTAAACATATCCGTTACCCCCGCCCCATTTTTCAGGGGATGGGTGGCATGTGAGCCAACGGCGCTGCCATGCCGGGACCAGGTTTTCGAGTAGCCCCCGGGCGCCACCTGCCCCAGCCCCCCTGTCCCCCCGCCCCCCCCCCCCCCCCGTTTCCCCCTCCTCCCCCAGTGCCCACCCGGCGCCCGCTCAGCCGGTCCCTTCTGGAGCCTCTGTCTCCGGAGCCCCTACCTGTGAGGGGAACAGTTGGGACTCAGGCTGGAAGGATTAATTGGGGACCTGCTGTTTTCTGGGTAGAAGCATCCAAACCGTTGCAGGCCGAGCTATTTTATTTTTACTACAATTTCTCGGGTTGTAAAAATAGTCGCCGGGCGGGTTCTTTCTGAGAGTTTCCTAGCCAGGAGCGGATTCAAGGCCGGCAGGCTCTGTGGCAGGTTTCTCTTACAGCCAGAGGTGAGCCGGGAAAATGCGCTCCCCTCCCCCTCATCCATCTCCATCTCGCGGCTCCAGCCGAGCCCTGGGGCAGGGGCCGCCTCCTTAATTCAGATTTACGACCTGGGCCTGGAGCTGGGGCGCTGGCTTCACCTCCCGGGAAGGTGCTGAGTCGCCAAGCCCCCCTCCCCCTTCCGATCATGCCCGCCCCCCCCCCCCCGCCCCCCAGTGTGTCCTGCGATTGTGTCTGGGCGGAAACGGGGCTTGGTGGAAATGTAGCTGCAGCCGACTCTTCAGGGGCCCTCTCTGGACAGTGGCTGGAGCGGGTGTCGGGAGCCCGGCTGGTTCGCACCACGCTGCAGCCCTTGGGGGACTTGGATGCAATTACCGCCGACTGGAGAGCCAGGATCCTCAGTAAGGCAGAGCCTCTGCTGTGACTCACGCGGTGACCTTTGCCCTGTTGGCTCCTGTCTCTGGTGGGGCTCCCACGCTGGCTGGACGCCTCCTGGTGATGGATCAGCCCCCTGCCCCGGGGAGCACAGCGCATTACCGGCTCGTGTGTTTCGCAATAGGACATCCGTATTAGTCACGTCGCTTTGGGCTTTTTAAGATAATTGCCAGGAGCTTAAAATAGGAAAGCCATCATCATCACAGTGATCGGTTTATAAACAGGCGCTCTACGGATGGTTGCAAAAAAAAAATCAGAAAATCCAGATGACAGACTGTTGTCCCTTCTGTGGACGCCTTCCGCAGCCCTTGTTTCTGAGCGTCGGTTCAGCCTTTCCAAGCCGAGGCCTCGAGTCCCGCCTGACCCCGAGTTTAGAGCGGGTTCTATCCCGCTCCTGGCCCGCTGTCTACCTGTACCCACAGCCCATCGGCGCCCAGGGGTGCAATCGCATCTCCGCGTTGGCGTTTTGACCTCTCGGGCAGGGTATCTTACAGCCACCATTCATACTTGGCTGCTGGGGACGTTTTAGGGAGTTGCTGACCGCGAGCAATTCGCTGCTGGCCTAACACCCCCATTCAGTGAGGAGAAAACGCAACGCCTTTTTAATAGGTGCCCAGCCTCCAAAGGTGCAACTCCAATATTAATAAAAATAACCCAGTTTCCTCGCGAGGCCTCGCTAATGCAGCCTCGTTTTTTTTTGTTTGTTTTTTTGCCCGTTTTGCCAGCGAGCTTTTGTTCTTATATGTCTCTCTCCCTCCTTCTTCTCTTTCTAATTTGTCGCAGGTGTTGTTGCTAATGAGCTCGCCTTCCCTCTTACAATGAAAGACCAGCCAGACCCTGAGTACCCGCATGGATGGAGCTGAAGTCCCAGAAACTTCATAATAAGTTGCCCATGGCTACCAGCCAAGGTCAGCCGGCCCCCATTAGCGTCGGTCCCCACCAAGGCAGCGCCAAATAAGCTTCCCCCCAGTTAGCAGCTCGGTCGCTCCTTTATGAGCCAGTCCAGCCACACAATCGTTGTCACTTTCAACTCCCATGAAAAGAAATCCCTTTTATGGGTGTGAGGCGCCAAGTCCAGTCCCACGGAGGGACCAGGTTTCCAGCGCCCGCCCGGGTCCACCTCCTGATTTCGTTTTGTCTTTACACACAGGCCGGAGGGCTGTTGAGCAGGCGTGGTGAGCACATCACACATGAAGGGCCCTTTAAAGACCAGGACTGGCTGGAAGGACGGAAATTAAAGGCACTCTGATCCGGCCCCATGCCAGCTCCCCACAGATCGCCTCCCTATCCCGTTTCCATCCGCTGTCACCATCGGAGAGTCTGCCTGAGTTGATCAGGTTCCCCCGCGGGAGAGGTGGAATGCCAAGGTCAGGAGGACTCCGAGTGATGGGCAACTGTTTGATCTGCCCATCAGCAGTCTGAGAAACGCTGGCTCTGAGGTTTCCTCCGGGTCTTTTGCAAAAAGCAAGTTCCTCGCTGCTCCTGGGCAGCCCTGCTCCCGGGCCCTCTGCCTCCACCGCCCGGCAGATGCCGCCTTTCCATGCTGAGGCCTCGAGTCCCGCCTGACCCAGCCGCCGCCGCCTCTCCAGGGCCCCTCTGGGCCGCGCCCCCCGGACCGCACAGCCATGCTGGGCCTGCTGGCTCTCCTCCTGCACTGCCTCCCGCTGGCCTCCGGGGACTATGACGTCTGCAAATCCTGGGTGACCCTGGACGAGGGCCCCACCTGGGAGTTCTACGCCTGCCAGCCCAAGGTGATGCGCCTGAAGGAGTATGTCAAGGTGAAGGTGGAGCCCAAGGGCATCACGTGTGGAGATCCCCCGGAGAGATTCTGCTCCCACGTAAGTCAGCCCCGGGGTGGGGGTGGGGGGCTGTGCTCACTCGGGCCAACAGGAGGGCACCTGGGACGGACCCTGGGAATGGGTGAGCAGAGTGGGGGGGCCGAGGCCAGAAGTTGGCCTGAATGTAGTTTTGAGTCTGTCCCACCTTGGAAACGTGCCAAAGCGGAGGCCGCCCTGAGGACCTGCGGTCATGGGTGCGGGTGGGGGTTCTTGCCCAGTGGAAAGCTAGATCCTCTTCTCTTGGGTAAACCATTGTTGTCACAGTCCCAGCCTCCCAGACATGCCCCGCCTACCCGACAAGCCCCGCCCCCTGGTAGGAAGTCTGCATTCTGGGCCACTGAGCGTCGCTACCTGCTGACCTCCCTCTGTTGGTGGCTTCAGACTCCCAGCCTCCTGTCGCACCTGATCCAGCCCAGCAAACAGTGTAGCCAGGCCCGGTGTGCCACGCCCGCCCCCGGCACTTTGGGGGGGGGGGGGAGGCAGGAGGGGTCAGGCCAGCATGGACAGTGTGGCTGGTGCCCTTTTCAGTGCCATCCCCGTGTGCCACGGCGTATGTCAGTGCTCAGGTGGTGTGACCGGCAACAACAGTAATAACAGCAGGGTCCTTTTCGCGGGCTCCCTGAGTGGGTGGGCAGGGAGCCCGACACGCGTCATTCCGTGGAGTCCTCCCCGCGGTGCAGCCAGGTTGACTCCCCGCTCCCAAAGCAGGCGTTGGGGGGGTTGGCTCTGGACCAGTGGCATCTCTGGGCCTCTGTCTCACCATCTGTGAAATGGGCACGCGGATAGCACGCTCCGGTCACCGAAAGGAGTGCGTGAGCTACTTTGTGTGTGTGAAATGCTCAGGCCAGTGTCTGGCACAGGGCACGTGCCCCAGGGTTGTGAGCTGCCGCCATTCCCATCGAACGGATGGAGAAACTGAGGCCCACACTCACACACCAGGACGGATTCTGGTCCCCAAGCTGCCGAGTTAAACCACTCTGAGGGGTGCCTCCCCGCTGGGCTTGCTCCGGAGGCCCCGTGCCTGGCAGGAAGCTGGCAGGGCAGCCAGGCTGTGGGAGCTCAGGGAGCGCTCGGCGTCCGCCCAGGCTGTCTGCTGCCTCGTGTCCTTGCGGGGAGGGCCTCCCGGCCTCTGGGTTTACGGCTGGACTGAGCTGGCGTCCCTGCCAGGCTCCCGAGGAGGCCCCAGTCCCGGGGGACGCGTCTGTCCTCTCCCGGGGCAGCCAGCCAGGCAGGTAGGTCCCTGCTCAGTGGTGCAGTCCTGAACTGTCACTTGGGCAGCGGCTGGGCTGGGCGGCCTGGGGAGAGGGGGATGGCAGGAAGGCTGGGAGCTGGGGCTGGAGAGTCTGTGGCGATCAGGGCACTGGGGACCCAAGAGCCGCACTGGCTCAGGGACGGGCCAGGAGGCTGGCCCCTGAAAGTCAGGGGCAAGGCTGGGGAGAGCCCAGCTCCGTGCCCACACTGCAGGCTGGCTGCCCACCCAGCTTAGGTGAGGACTGCTGCGCCCCCTCCCTGGGCAGCGTCAGCTCTGCCTCTCGGATGAGTCTCAACAGTATTTCTTCTCTTAAATATTAATCATTTCCCTAATGTGCTGGCGGGGGGAGGGGCAGGCAGCTCCGTCGTCATTCACTGGCCCAGCCTCTGGTCAAGGACTGGAGGGGAGGAGGTGACCATCGCCTGCAAGTCCAAGGCCTCTCCTGGACCTCGGCCCTCCACAGGGTGGCCGGTCACACATCCCCACCCCCTACCCCCAGTCCTGACGCCGAGCGGCCCGAGCCCAGGCAGGTGCCCTTGAGCCCTGGGCTTGGGAAGAGGCTTCTGAGCTCTGCTTTCCTCCTGGGGTGCCAGGAGGGGGCAGGGGAGGACAAGAGCTCTCAGCACCCCCTCCTCGTGGGCCTCAGTGTCTGATGGACGGAGCTGCTTCATTCACTCCAGGCGGCCGGCGGCTCTGTCTCTGGGGACAGACGTGCAGCCCAGGAGGGCGGGGACAGCGGCCGCGTTGGGTAGAGGACAGGCTGCCTTGGGTGGGGGCCTGGCTTCGGCAGGGAGGAGAGTCCCTCCCAGGTGGATGAACCCCCCACACCCTCATTGATTGCCGCTCCTCCAAGCAGGGCCTGCGGTCTCTCGGATGCTGTGCCGTCCTAATCCCAGCCCGGGGATTAGCGGTGCTGCCTAAATCCTGTCAAGGTCACGGGGTCTGGAGGCGCTGGGAACTCACCGCCCAGGTGGCTGCGTCTCCCCTGTCCCAGCTTAGGGCGCCAGCGCTGCCCTGGTGCGGGACAAGGACGCAGCCCGCCCCGGGTGTCCAGGGTGCAACCCTGGCACACAGTAGGTGCTCAGGGTGCGGTACTGTTATTTGCTTCTCATTGTTGTTATTATGCCCTTGGTGAATTCCCTGCCTTCTCTTCTTTGCCTCACTTCTGCCTTGAGGATTTCCAATGTCCGCGGGCTGGCCTTCAACTCCCCCAGCCCAGCAGGTGTTGTTAGCCAGCCACCAGGGGGCGCCCCACTGCCCCCTTCACCCAGCCGTGGCCCAGTGGGTCCCTATTCCCAGGCAACCCTCCTGCAGCGGGTGCATCCAACCACCAGGAGCCTGAGCCCCAGAGCACCCTGAGAGGGAAGGGGGGGCTGCAAGGGGCGGCTGGCCTTTTCAAGGTTTGGGGCGCAGACCTACTTCGCCTCAGGCTTTGTCCTTCAGCAAAGCCACCTGAGAACTGAATTGTAAATTCCGGCCCGCGAGGAAGGGGAGGGAGAAGGAAGACCAAGACAAATGGACAAACAGAGGCCTATAGGCTCTAAACGCACAACGAGAATGAATAGGGGTGAGAAGGTGTCAGTGGGGCCGCCGGAGAGGAGACACCCCCAGCCCTCATTCCCAGGCGGCCCGGCCGGAGGGCCCCCTGTGAGGCCGTGGGGTCCAGGAGAGGCGGGGGAGGCGGGGCCCAGAGAGGCCTCTCAACCCTGGAGCGCGGCTGGCACTGGGACCCAATGGGATGGGGGTGCAGTGGGCACGAGGAGCATGCTCCCCGAGAGGTGGCAGCTGCCGTGACGGGAAGGAGGAACCCCTTCCCGTGTGCCTTTGAGATGAAAGCTAACCCTGAGCTCCAGGAGAGATGGTGAGAAAGTCGGGGGTCAGGGGGGGGGAGATAGCACCAGCCACAGACACTCACAGCCATCCCACAGCCCCACGTGCTGCCCAAGGGTAATCCAGGGCCCAGCAGCATGGCGCTCTTGCTGGGCGTGCAGAGTGCCCGCCCCCCCCTTCCCCCCCAGGGCTGAGCGGGAGCTGCTCACCCCGGGAACTCCGACGCAGGCAGGGCGTGGCCTGGACGTGCTGCCTCCCTGCCCATGGCTGAGGTTCCCAGGGGGGTCATTTGGGTTAAAGGAGCAGCCGCTACTGGGGGAAAAACGCACAGAGTGCAGGGGCCCCGGGAGTGAGCGGACGGAGCTGGAGCTGAGACCTCTGAATGCTGGAGACGGGTGGAAGGTTCCAGAGAGAGGAGGCCTGATATCCCAGCAAGAGCCACAGGCCTGGGATCTGAAGACCTGAGCCCGAATCCCGGCTTTGGCACTCCCCTCGGGCAGGGTGACCTGGGGCAAAGCTGTAAACTGCGAGAGCCTCAGTTTCCCCATCTGTGATGGACAGTGGTGGCCGCGCGCCTGTCCCCCCACCTCCTCTCTCAGGACACCTCCTGCACGTCGAGGGCATACACTCTGTCCCCGTGTGAGGCTTTTGTCTAATACGTTTCTTGATTTCAGAGGGGGATAGAGAGATAGGTACAAACATCGATTAGAGAAACATCGATCGGCTGCCTCCAGCACGCCCCCTCCTGGGGATCAAGCACACAACTCGGGCCTGTGCCCTGACGGGGAATCGAACCGAGACCTCCTGGTTCCTGGGCCGATGCTCAACCCCTGAGCCACACGGGCCCGGCTCGTTTACCCGATCTCGACACCCTGCTTCTCCCACGGGACACGATGGGCCTGCCCCGCGTTTGAGGGCGCCAGCACACAACGCCCTTGGTCTGGCAGACGGGGAGCCCCGACAGCACACACCTTCCTCAGCCCCTGCTTTTCCTTCTCCTTGCCCCAGTTTACCCAGATGCAGAGCAAAAGGGGGGGGTCTGCTCAGCTGGTTAATGCAGGGGCAGGTAGGCCTTGGAGGCCTCAGTCCCTCCCCACCGTGACACTGAACTCTACATGGAGCCAAGGTCACAGGTGCCCCACCTCCTGCCCGACCTCCACGTTCAGAAAGTGTTTCCGAGGTGACCAGCCCCCTCCCCGCGCTCACCCTGGCCCCAACCCACAGAGGAGAGCGTGAGACCCCCTCCCTCCCTCC
Organism: Antrozous pallidus; assembly: GCA_027563665.1. NCBI lineage: Eukaryota > Metazoa > Chordata > Mammalia > Chiroptera > Vespertilionidae > Antrozous > Antrozous pallidus. The sequence continues at coordinate 82,734,111 of CM050522.1, forward strand.
CTCCCTCCTGCGTACCTCTCCAGTCCGGGACCTGAGGTCTGACCTCACGCTGGGCATAGTCAGAGGAAAAGGGAGGTGACTCTGGCAAATCCAAGCCGCGCCTTCCGCCTTCCGCCTTCCGTTGCTTCCACGCTTCCCAGGCTTTTCCATTTACCCGCATCACCTGCTCCCGGCGGCTCCTGACCTCCCAGGAGGCTGAGCGCATCGCAGCTGGCACCTCCCCGCACTGTTCTCACGGAGGCAGCCCATTGGGTAAGAACTTAGGCCCTGAGGACGGAGAGGTCCTCATCCCATGCTGTGTGACCTCTGACAGGAGGCTAACCTCTCTGAGCCTATTTCCTCCAATCGGAGCTGCGAATAGAACACACACAGCCCTGACCGGTGTGGCTCAGTGGATAGAGCGTCGGCCTGCGGGCTCAAGGGTCCCAGGTTCAATTCCGGTCAAGGGCATGTACCTTGGTTGTGGGCACATCCCCAGTAAGGAGTGTGCAGGAGGCGGCTGATCGATGTTTCTCTCTCATCCATGTTTCTAACTCTCTATCCCTCTCCCTTCCTCCCTGTGAAAAATCAATAAAATGTATTTTAAAAAATAGAATACACGTGCGGGACTGTCACGCGCAGTGCGTGGCACGCAGTAGGTGCTCAGCTCACATGAGTTATACTCCCGCTGTTTGCTTCCTTCCTGGATTTCGAGCTCCTCAGAGGCAGAGTTCAGCTGTGCCTCCCTCCCTCTGGGCCCTGTCAGGGCTCCGTCAGCGCTTACTGAACGAATGGATGGGTGGGTAGAAGGGCGGTGTGACCCAGGAAGGCTTCCCAGAGGAGGAGAGATCAGCGCCGAGTCTGCTTCTCTGCACCGGAGTCCCCGCGCTGTGGGCGCTGAGAGCGGGTGGCACCAGGAGTCTGCACAGCTGCGTCCTCAACAGGAAGTAACTGCAGGACCTGAGCTTCGCCCAGCCCCTTAGTTAGAGCCGCTCGTCTCTTGAATGGCCAGGGCAGGCCCGACGGGGGACAGGAATAGCTCCACGTGTGACATCTCATCGCACAGGGGTGTCCCCTCCCCCGGCAGCAGACGGGTGGCTGAGGTCTGGGGCCGCGTGAGCGAGATCCTTGCCCCTTACTTTTTGTAAGAGAGTGGGTTTGGGTCCAGATCCCCTGCAGGGAGGGTAGAGGGGGCAGTGCCACTGGAGCAAGGGGTGGGGTGGGGCAGGGAGGGAAAGGGCCTGGAGGGGGCATCTTTCCAAAGAGAGCCAGAGACTTAGAAACCCTAGAACTTTCCAGTTAACTAGCCCCACCTTCCGCAGGCTCGTCTTCCTGTGTCTACATCCCCAGCCCTGACAACTAGTGTGTTTTCACTTTCTCCTCTAGAGATGTGTCCTTCCGCCTGCCTCAGCCCCCCAGGGGACGAAGTGGCGGGGGGGGGGTGAGGGACAGGCACCCGTGGTGGACGAGGACTTGGGCCTTGGGCTGCAGCAAACGGGGCTCATCCTTCTCCCGCCCTCTGGCTGTGGCGCTTGGCCGAGTCCCTGAGGCGCTGAGCCTCGGTTTGCTCATCTGCAGAGGGGGCTGATGCTGGGCAGGTGGAAGGAGCTGGTGCCAATGCGACGAGACAGGCATGGAAAGGCCTCAGCTGGCGGCCTGGCACCAAACGAAGGTTCCAAAAGGGCATTTATTTTCCATCCTAGGATTTAGCTTGAAAGACAACAGGAGGAGGAAAAGCAGAAAATACAGACTGAGGATGGTCCGGACGGCCACCGGTGTCCCGTGGGGGACAGTCGCAGGGACTGTGGTCCGGGGCTGGGCAGTAGGGTGGCCTGGCCGGGGGGAGGGGAGGAGCAGGGGGGATCTGGCCTTGAGGGCTGGAAGGGTTAGGGGAGCAATGGTGAGGGAGGATGGTGTGAGGGAGAGCGCGTGGATGATGGGGACAAGCCACTCACCCGCTTGGTCCCTCGGAGCCCTCCCAGCCCCTGGTCCCCTTACGCATGTGTGGGGGCAGGGATGTGACTGTGCCATTTGGTGGATGCACAAACTCGAGGCTTCCCAAGGCCCCCAAATGGGTCAACCTTCCTCTGTGAGCTCATAGCCAATCTCGAGGGTCTGGGGGTTAGACCAGGGGTGTGGCAGCAGGGAGAGCAGGAGGAACCCTCGGGCAGGCTGGGCCTGGAAGAGCCGAACCCCAGGCTGGCACAGAGCTGGGCAGGCTCAGAGGGCCGCTCAGAGGGCCGCTCCAAGCTGCCCCTCTCGCCCTCCCCCCCAGGCGTCGCCGGCCAGAACGGGCTGTGTCTGCAGGCTCTGTCCCCATCCATCACGCAGCCCCTGGCCCGGGGCGATGCTGGTGGGGACCGTGCCCGGCCCCGTGGGAAACAGAGGGGCCCAGAGAGCGGGAAATGGCAGACGAGGCGGACACCGGTCCCGCTGGGCTTTGGTGTGCGGGTTCTGATTTGTTTTTTCATCAGCAGCAGATTTGCTGAAATACATGAAAATGTGTTTCTCGTTCCCTGAGCACACGCCAACGGCTGGCAGGGGGCGGCGTGTTGGAGCCGAGTGAGGTGGGCCGGGTGCCCGCAGCTCCAGGCCCCACAGCCTCCTTGCTGCTGGGACGCCAGGCCGAGCCCCTTAGCCTCAGTTTTCCTCTGGAGCCCGGGACCCAGGCCTTCTCTCCGGCTGGTGCCTTCCGTTTCGCTTTGGCCGCTGGAGGCTTCACTCCGGCCGGAGCCTCAGCCTTCTCTGCTCTGGCTGGAGTGCCACGCCGTCACCTCGTCTCCGCCCCCGGGGGTGGTTGCTCGCGCCGCTTGGCCCCACCCCCACTCCTGATTGGCTAATAGCGTAGCGAAGGTACGGTCAAATTTGCATGTTTCTCTTTTGTCATGTACTAACATATCTTTCTGGTTGGGATGCTAACTTTGACTGTGTTTGAGGAGGGTCGCTGGGGAGAAGACGCTGTGCCTGTGATGTGACCTCTCTCTGGCCTCTGAATGTCTCCTCACCCACGCTCACCAGAGCGCCAGGTCCCACCCGGTGGCGTGGGACGGAGTGGGTGGTGAACTGGTGCTGATGGTAGCGGTCCCTCGTCTCAGTAGCGCAGTCGGAAGGCCTCGGGGATCAGCTAAGACCGGAGTGAACTGTGTCCCTCCCATTGGAACTCACTGCCAGGGACAGCGGTGCTGGGCCTGGGCGGCCAGGTCCCTGCTCCCCACACACACCCCCCCCCCCGGGCAGTCTGAGGGTTCCTGTGAGCGTAGGCAAAACCACCATGGACCTCCCTGCCCGTTTCCTGCGTGGGAAGCTGCGGGGCACTGCTCAGAGCTGACCCAAGGCCCCAGCCCCCACATCACGGGTCCAGCCCCAGCCCTCCGCCGGGAGCCGCAGGGAGTGGGGGCCGGGAGGATGCACCCTGCGTTTGCGGAGTCTGGTGCGTCTTCACACGCATCGCACAGGGCCGGCACCTGGAAAGCGCTTCTGTGCAACGTGTCCCTCCACACCCCAGGCAGGTGACAGACAGGACAGGGCGGGGTCAGAGAGGGGAGGGGGTCACCCCGGTTTGCACAGCAGCGACACCGCCAGGGCCTCTCTCAGGGCCTCGACCACTGTGCCACCCCCCCACCCCGTTCTATAGCACACAAGCCCCTTGGCTGTCCTGAGTGTGGGCAGAGGGGACCCATGATCTCGGGGTGCAACAATAGAGCGATCACCTCCTCTCAGGGTCTTCATGGAAAGGAATTAAACGGGTCCATGTTTGTGGGTCCGTCCAGATCTCAGCTCGGGCTCCTAGCGCTCACCCTCCTGGGAAAGGGACGGTCCCCCCAGCCCTACCCCCTTCCTCTCCCCCGCCCGGCCCCCGCAGCTTGTCCTGGTGCTTGGGGACCGCTGGGTCCCTGCAGTCCCTCATTCTAGCTCCCTCCTGCTGCCCGAGTCATTTGTCCACTTGACTCCAAGCATCGACCAGGGAAATGAACGGAAATGAAACGTGACCAGGGCCGGTGTTGGGTGAAGGTGAACAGGAGGCCAGCGAGGGACGGGGCGCGGGGAGCCCGCTCCCCACAGGAAGTGGCGGTGCCCTGCGGGGACTGTGGGTTCCGGGACGGGCCCCTCCCTCTGCGGAATCAGAGACAGCCCAACAGGAGGAGCAGCTGTGCAAAGGGGCTGCTGTCCCCGCCCCCGTCCCTGTCCCCAGCCTGGTGCCAATCAAACCCTTGCCCACAGCGTGGGGCTGGCATGGGCTGGGTCGGCTCTGGGGACCAGGCTCCCCACTGGATGGGCTGCCAGGAGCTGGTGACCGCCCCCGCTTTGGGATATAGATTTCCGGCAGTGCTGGGGGGTCTGAGTAGTCACCCTTCCAGCCCCCGGCACTCCCGGGTGGCGGCCTTCGGGCTTTTCGGCTGGTGGGGGGGTGCAGAGCATGACTCCGGGCGCCAGGAGACCTGGACAAAGGCAGGGGAGCAACCCCACTTCCACAGCAACACCCCCAAGCAGGGCTCCACCATCGGGGGTCACCGCCCTTTTGAGAATCCGTGTGCTTTTCCTAGAACGATGAGCACTCGCACACATAAACACACACAGGCATGCCTGCACATGGACATGTATACACACACGTACACATGCACACACATACACACACACACATACACATGTGTACAGCGCAGACTTGCACACACTTGCAGGGCTCCCCAGCTCACCCCAAGCTCACCCGTGGGCCCCTTCGGAGCCTTGGAGCCTTGGATCTCAGGAAAATCCCTGTCTGTCTTCTCACAGCTGACTGGCCCCGTTATTGTCTGAGGAGTCGCTCTTTTTCTTTAATTAATGACTTAGTTAGTTAATTAATTTTTTGGTTACTCCTCACCCGAGGATATTTTTCCACTGATGTTTAGAGCGAGTGGCGGGGGGGGGTGAGAAACATCGATGAGAGAGACACATGGATTGGGTGACTTCCTCGCTGCCCTCACGTGGCCAGGGATAGAGGCCGCACCTGTGGCACACGCCCTGGGCTGGAACCGAACCCGGGACCCTTCGCTCCAAGGACCACAGCTCTGTCCACTGAGCCACACCAGGGCCGTCGGGTTTCCACATCTTCCTCTTCCTCCTCCTCCGACCGACACCGGCTTCCGTTACTGAGTGCCCACTGTGCGCCGAGCCCCGGACCTAACCCGCGTCAGCCCGTGTGGGAGACCCCATGTTTATACCCACTGGAAGGGAGGAGCCTGAGGTTCAGAGAGGTTAGGCCACTTGCCCGAAGGCACACAGCTTCTAAGTGGAGGAGCCTGGCCCCGGCATCCCAGGCTGCATGTGACACCCCGCGTGTCGCAGAAAACAGCCCACATACAGGCTGTTGTGTGTGTCTGTGTGTGCGTGTGCGCACGCGTGTGTGTGTGCACATGCAGGCGAACACGCGTGGCCGTTTGTGCGGGGTGAGCACCCTCCCTCCCCAGCACGTCCTGCAGCAGGAGAGAGGGCGGGAAGGGGAGCCGCCGCTTCACCCCCCTCTGCCCTTGGGGACGCAAAGGGGTCTGCCGGGTCACTTCCCTCACGTCCTTCTGGCCGCGTGTTTGCTCCCACGTCCGGCTGCAGGGAGGCCGCCGTGTCGGGGAACCCGATCCGCTTTCCTGGGGAAGCAGGGGAGGGGAACCCCACAGTGGACAGTAATGGACCTAAAGATAGAACGGAGCGGCGGGAGGGCGGCCGCTGCGCTGGGCTGTCTGCCTGGCACGGGCAGGCCCCGCCCACTTGGGGCCCCAGGGATGTAGCTGCCACTCAGCTTGGGGGGCGGGCCTGGGAACCAGGAGGGGCAGGAAAGGCTGGGGGGCCAGGTGCCACCTGAGATGGAGACTGTCCCATCGCAGGTCCTCGAGGCTCCGGGCCTTGCTGTCCTGGGAGTCCCCCCAGGAAGCTGTGGTCAGCTCGATGCCCAGCACCGGGCCTGTCCCTGGGGGTCCGTGTTGGGCCCCCAGGGAGCCTCACGTGAGAACTCTGCACGGGTGTCTCCTTGGTGGGAAAGGGGGTGATTGTGTGGCCGGCTCCTTGCGGCCCGGCACCCAGAGGCAGCTGGGACTCCAGGGCCGGGGCAGGGGGGCTGGGCTGAGCGGATCCGGGCGTGGCCGGCCCCTCCCACGTGAGGGGGCTCAGCGGGTCACAGCGGGGCCCCAGGGCTGCTGCCTGGTCCCGGCGGGCTGCACTTTGGCGTTTATTAGGCTCCCGGGCGGCCCTGGGCACAGCCGGGTCTGAGAGCCGCGTTCGGTCTTCCTGGGAAGCATCGGTCTTCCTGGGAAGCACCGGTCCCTCCCGGAGGGTGTGCGCTCGGAACCCTCCCTCCCTCTGAGCGGAGCACTCCATCCTCAGGCACTCCATCCTCGCTGGCTCCTGAGGGCCGAGGGGCCTGGCCCAGGCCTCCCCCCCCCCTGCTCCCACCACGGTCTCCTGTGCCCCGCCCACCCCGCTGCCAGCCTTGCCAAAGCTCGAACCTCTCTCCCTGCAGCTTATTGCGTGTCTGGCCTGGCCTCTGTGCGGCCCCTGGACGAAGGGATCCTCCTCACAGCGTGGCCAGTCCTCCCCCTGTCCATCCCGCCCTCCTGGCCTCCCGAGCTTGCCTGCGGAGAGCTCACCTCCTCCAGGAAGCCCTCCGGGGACACCCTGCCAGGTCCCCTCCCCGTTCGCCATCCCCGCCTTCCCCAGGCCCAGCACGAATGACTTCTCGGGGGGGGGGGCGGGGGGGGGGTCCCAGCAGATCGGTCAGCACTCCCACGTGGTCACTGAGGTGTGCCTGGGGGTGGCGGGCCGCGGTGGACAGAGCGAAGGGAGTCAAGCTGCAGCCTCATCCCGTCTGGGACCCTCCCCTTCCAGGGGTGTCAGTCCCGGGCCGCCTTCCGGACTCAAGGGACCCCATTGTTCTGCTGTTCAGTGAGAAAGCCAAGGGCGGCGGGGGGGGGGGGGGGGGGTTGGGGGGGGTCTGCACAGGCCCAGGGGTCTGGGGACAGGCGGCCGCCCCTCGGCCCTGCCCCGCCCGCCCCACCTCCACCCCAGCATTTAAACCCTGCCAGCGCGTCTTTCCTCCTGATAAAATATTTATGTCAGCAGAGCAGGCTCCCGGGGAGGCTCCGGGCCTCGCAGACGCTCCGCACAGGCTTTTAAAGCGCGGCCGCCTTCCCCCCGCTAAGCAGTTCTGTGCGGAATCAATAAGGCACTTGGCTGGGGGGCGGGACCGCCTCCCCTCCCCTCCGCGCCCTGCCCCCACCCCGCCCCAGTTTCGCTCTCCCTTTCTCCTCCTCCCTCCGTTCCTTCCCTCTTCCCTCTCTCCTTACTACGTTTTAAAAACAACGTGCTTTTGCTGATTTCGAGAGGAAGCGAGAGGGAGGGAGGGAGAGAAACACCCGTGATGAGAGGGAATCGTGGACCCTCCGCCTCCTGCACCCCCACGCCGGGGCTGGAGTGACAGCCGGGCCTGTGCCGGGCCGGGAATCGAACCCTGTCCTCCTGGCTCATAGGTCCTGCACAGCCAGAGGCAAGCCGGCCGGGCTGCTTTTGTTTATTTCAGAAAATATATGTGAAGTGGAAGCGTTGAGTTGTTTGGGTGGGGAGTCTCGAGGGGTGGAGGTGGGCAGCGTGGCCAGGAAGGGGGAGCGGAGATGGGGGTGGGGGCTGGGGAGGAGGGGCAGCTGCACGCAGGCCGGCTCCTGGGTGAGCAGGGTGAGGCTGGGAGGGGGGAGGTGCCGGGAGGAGGAGACCGGGCTGCCCTTGGCCCTGGGGGAGGAGCAGGGGGCTCCCGGCTGGGGAGGAGGAGGGAAGGGCTCCCCGTTTTCTAACCAATTAGAAACGTGTCTGGCACACCCCGAGAGAACAGGCCAACGGGGAAAGGAAGGAGGTTAGAGCAAAGAAAAAACGGGGGGGTGACAGGCTCTCTTACCAAACTTTGGAGGATGAGCGGCAGCGTGGCCCGGGTGGGGGGGGGGGGAGATGGAGAGGGAGTCACATCTCTCCCCCAGGCAGATGCCCGGCCTCTGGACGTGCTGGTGAGGGTGGGGGGCGGAGCCCTGGGGGAGGGGCGAGGGGACCAGCTGGAATTCATTGCCACCCCCACCATTTCCAGAAATCGGCTGTGGGCGGAGTCCCATCCGCCCCCGACAAACAGCGCGCGCCCCTTCCTCCCTTTTTAAGGATAAAATGCAGGTTCCTGGGGAGCCACCTTCTCTCTCCGGAGCCTGGCGGGCCCAGCCGCCCCTCGGCTGCCGGCTGCAGGGAGGAGCCAGGGCAGGCAGGGCTTGGTGGCCACGCCCCTGCCCCTTGACCTTGCTCCCCAGCTAGACCTCTCCTGGACAGCTCTGCCCTCTCCCGCCCCCCCAGGTCGAAGGGCGTGGGGAAAGCTGGCTGGCTCCTCTGTTGGGGAAGCCAGAGTTGGGGCTGCTCAGTCACTGCACAGTCCTCCCTGGTGGTGCCAGGCGGGACCCGCCCCCCTCGGGCCAGCAGAGCAGTGGACTCAGTGGGGCGAGCTGGGAAGGGCACCGAGCGGGCGCTCAGCAAACCCTCCCGGATCCCATGGTGGAGGCCCTCGCCCAGTACCCTCCCTGTGCACACAGCTGGGCGGGGACAAGGGTGGCCAGGCTCCCGCTGTCCTAGGTCCAGTCTCAGAAAGAAGGTTCTGGAAGGAGGTCCCCCCAATGTGGAGCCCTGGGGCAGAGTGGGATCTCATTTCCTTCCAGTGCCGCCAGGTGAGGCCGCCTGAGATTCTTTGCCAGGCGTTGCCCGCGGTGGCGGGTGAGGGTCGGGGTCCGGGCTGGGAGCCGCGGCTGCCAGGGGCGCTCCCCTGGATCGGAGGAGTCCCAGAAAGACGCCTGGCCCTGGCTCCTGGCCCTTCTGCCTGAGTGATTGCTGGCTGGGAGGACACAGCTCCAGAGAGCGACAGAGTCCCCAAACGCCAGAGCGCTCCCCGGCTGTGCGGCTCCCGCCCGCCCGGAAATGCCCGCGGGTCAGTTTCTGCTGATTCACGGCCAGGAGGGGTGACCTTGCGGCTGTCCCTTCTGCTCACACCGGGAAGAGGAGCCGGTGGGCTGGGCGGGAGAGGGAGTTAGAGGCTGCAAGCAGGAATCAGTGAAACTGGGAGGAGGGGGGAGGAGAAGAGGAGGGGAGAGAGAGGGAGAGAGAGAGAGAGAGAGAGAGAGAGAGAGAGAGAGAGAGAAGGGAAAGGGAGGGAGGAGAGGTAGAGACAGGGCCACAGAGCGAGGCAGGGCATCTCGGGTTAGAATCCCCTCCCAACAGAATCTCCATTCCTCTTGGCCAATAATTTATTTCCACAGCAACTTTTCTTACCATAAGTAGGAGGTGGTTGGTCGGGGAGCATTCCCTGGCCCCCCGCTGCTCTGTGCTGCGCTGGTGGGGGCGGGGGTGAGATGTGTCTCTGCTCCCCTCTACCGAGTGGCCTGGGGACTGAGGCACTTAGACTTTGGGGTGTCCCTGTCGGAGCTCCATATTCCACAAATGGGAAACTGAGGCAAGGAGCAGGTGCCGCCCAGGGTCACACCTGGGGTTAGGGACAGCCCCCCACACCCTGGCTGCAGGGGACGTGGGTCAGGTGCTCACTGGTCTGCAGGCCCGCCCAGGCCCCAAGAGTTTCCCCAAACCCAGGGCACCAGGCCCGGCGGGGGGGCGGGCACCCAGCACCTGGCGGGTCGTCCGCCCTCCCCTTTGCTCCTGCTGTGCCCGCTCAGCACGAGGGAGCTGGGCGCCCAGCCTCCCCCTCCGTGTCCCCCATCTGGGTGATGCGCCCTCCCAGGGGGCTCCCCGAGAATGCCTCCAGCCCCAGCGCAGGCTGCAGGCCCGAGGTTCCAGACGAAGGTCGAAGGTCACTGCAAAGGTCTCCCGGGGGATCCCACGGCTGGCGGGAGCACTCTGGGCTGTGGGCATCTCAGGGGGCGTTATGCCTCTTCCCCGGACGTCACAGGACCAGTGCCCCCTCCCCCAGCTCCTTGGTGACCCCTCCCCTGGCTCCCCAATGAGGAGCCCAGAGGCCAACCAGCCAGACTTCCCGGGATGTCCCATCTGTCCCCATCCCGCTACAGTGGCTTTCCGACTCCATCGCCTGGTTTTGCTCGCAGCTTGTCTGCTTTGTTTGCAGCCCGCCCCCCCCCCATGCCCCCGTTCCCCCCTGCAGCCTTTGCACGGGGAACACCCCAGAAGCAGGAGCCTCCAGAGACCCCCTGCCCGCCCCCCTCCCCCCGCCGCCGGGTGGGAGAAGTGCGTGTACATGGTTTCTCCGCAGCATCGCCCGCACCGGGCACCCCTGCTTCTTGTCCACGTGGGGGACTGGTTCCCGGCCCGGTCTCCGGAGGCCGGCGTCCAGGCTGCTGCCCCGACCCCCCAGGCCCTGCCCTGCCCTGCCCCTCGCCCGCTGGCAGACGCTCACCTGGCTGAGCCATGTGCCCGCAGAGACGGGGAGCACAGAGGGGAGGGCTTGGGCTCCCCTGTTTCCGTGGTGGGTCTGCAGAGACCTGAGGAGTGAGGGGCCGGCTCTGCTCAGCCCCCTCCGGGAGGGGCTCGCTGTGGGCGCCCGGGGCTGCGGGAGGAGGCGGCGGCCTGACGGCTGGCGGGCCCTGGTGCCACTCGGTGATGCCATGGCTGTGTCCTTCCTCAGCAGCCCAGTGGGGAGCTGCTGTCAATCATCGCCACCAACGGGGGTTTTCTAGGCGCTCAGACACCTCGGGTCTGAGGTGCTGGACGAGAGAGGGGGAGTCAGAGAGGCAGAGCGACGGTCCCAGCGTCACACAGCTTCCAGGGACAGTGCCGAGATCCAGCCCGGGGCTTCGGGCCCAAAGCCAGTTTCCCCACCTGCTCCGGCCCCGCCTGGGAGATGGGGCGCACGGCCCCGAGCGGGCAGGGACCGGGGGCCGGTACGTTTTCCCGGAGAAGGTTCCGGGCCTCTCCATTGGGGCAGGACGTGGGTTTTGTTTTTTTTTAAAAAATATATATGTATTTTATTGATTTTTACGGAGAGGAAGGGAGAGGGATAGAGAGTTAGAAACATCGATCAGCTGCCTCCTGCACACCCCCTACTGGGGATGTGCCTGCAACCAAGGTACATGCCCTTGACCGGAATCGAACCCGGGACCCTTCGGTCCACAGGCCGATGCTCTACCCACTGAGCCAAACGGGTTTTGACGTGTGCTTTTAGAGGCCCGTGAACAGTCTGAAGAAACGGTCTCGGCTTCCGGTATCAAAGGTTGGCTCGGGGCCGTTCAGAAAGGCGCAAGGTGTGCCTCCAGCTTCTGGAACCTTCTCTCTGTTGGGCCACTTCTTTGGACTGGCTGCTTCCTTATGCAATCTGACCTCACAGGCCGGGAGTCGCTGCCTCGGGCCTGGCCCCCAGCGATGCTGTCAGCAGCTGTCAGCTGGAGGCCGGTGGGGGGGAGCTGTCCAGCCAGCTGCTCCCCGATCCTCCCTCCCGGCTCAGCACGGCCAAGCCCTCCAGCAGGCACCACGCTCCGCGCCTAAACGGTTAACGGGACCGAGGTCTGGGAGCAGAGGGGAGGAAGGAGGAGACAGAGCGGAGGGGAGTGGCTGGCCACGGGATTTATTGTTGTGCTCGCTGCGGGGGAGGAGCGCTCGCAGCCGGCTTGGCGGAGGGGCTGATTCATTAGTTTCTGACCATCTGCTCCCCCGGATGGGGCGGGGGCGCAGACCCCGCAGGTGAGGGCAGCGAGGCTGCAGCCGGGCCGGACCCGTCCTCCCCGTCCTCCCCGTCCTCCGCCAGCACCGGCTGTGTCCGTCTTCCCGGTGACAGGCAGGCCGGGCGGCGGGGTCTGCATGGGGTCGCCCCCATCCCGTGGGGACCACCAGGAGGCTGGGCCGGGTGAGGGGCAGAGGCAGGGGACAGAAGGACCGAGGCAAACAGAGGAGATGTGGGGACTCCCAGAGCTGGGGTTGACAAGAATCCCATCAACATCCAATGTGAGGTTTATGAATATTAATCTACTAATTATATTAACAACCGAGTCAGGTAACAGCCATCTGAATAATGAAAGCCAGTGACCGGCATGGCGGAACGACCGGAGTGACCGGTCACTGTGACACGCACTGACCGGGGGGCAGACGGTCAACGCAGAAGCTGCCCCCGGGGGCCAGGGTGCTCCGACGGGGGCACCACTCAGCCAGAAGCCGGGCTCACGGCTGGCGAGCGCAGCAGCGGGGGCGGGAGCCTCTCCCTCCTCTGAGACGGCGCTGAGGAGCCGAGCCAAGTGGTAAGGAGTGAGCAGGGGGCAGGCAGGAGTGAGCAGGGGGCAGGCAGGAGTGCGGGTCCCAGACTGTGAGAGGTGCAGCCCGGGCTGAGGGACCCTCCCCCACCGCCACACACACGCACACACACACACACACACACACACACACACACCCATATACACATACCTACATACACACACACATCCCTACACACACACCCCTACACACACACACACACCTACACACACACACCCCTACACACACACACACCTACCCATATACACACACCTACATACACACACACATCCCTACACACACACCCCTACACACACACACACCTACCCATATACACACACACACACACACACCTACACACACACACCCCTACACACACACACACCTACCCATATACACACACCTACATACACACATACACATCCCTACACATACACACACATCCCTATACACACACACCCCTACACATACACACACACACCCTACACATACACACACATCCCTACACACACACCCCTACACACACACACACCTACCCATATACACACACCTACATACACACACACATCCCTACACACACACCCCTACACACACACACCTACCCATATACACACACCTACATACACACACACATCCCTACACACACACCCCTACACACACACCCCTACCCATATACACACACCTACATACACACACACATCCCTACACACACACCCCTACACACACACACACACCTACACACACACACCCCTACACACACACACACACCTACCCATATACACACACCTACATACACACACACACATCCCTACACATACACACACATCCCTACACACACACACCCCTACACATACACACACACACCCTACACATACACACACACACTTACACACACACACTTACACACACACCCCTACACATACACACCCCTACCCATATGCACACACCTACATACATCACATACACATACACACACATCCCTACACATACACACACACAACATACACACACACATACACATACACACACACCTACACGTACACACATCTACACAAACATACACACACACACATACACATACACACCTACACATACACACACACCTACACGTACACACACATCTACACAAACATACACACACACACATACACATACACACACACCTACACGTACACACACATCTACACAAACATACACACACATACACATACACATACACACCTACACATACACACACACCTACACATACACACACATCTACACGTACACACACCTACACATACACACACATCTACACAAACATACACACACACACATACACATACACACCTACACATACACACACACCTACACGTACACACACATCTACACAAACATACACACACACATACACATACACACCTACACATACACACACACCTACACATACACACACATCTACACGTACACACACCTACACATACACACACATCTACACATACACACACCCCTACACACACACACATACACATACACACACATCTACACATACACACACCCCTACACACACCTACACACACATACACACACACCTACACACACACATACACACACACTCACTCACACTCACGATTCCGTGCGTTGGCCTCTGTAATCACTAGAATGCAGGGAGCGGTCACTGAGGTCCAGGCCACGGCCCGTCCCAGGAAGCTCCCTCAGGCCCTCAGGGTGGGTGAGGGGGGAGCTGGCTGTAGAGATCGCGTCAAGCCAGGAGGGCTTCCGGGAAGGGGGTCCCCTGAGAGGCGGGAGGCGGGAGCGTGGCCTCGGGGACAGCTCGGAGGTGAGCGGACAGAGCCGCCGGCAGAGGTGCGCCTTCGCTGCCAGGCCGACCGGAGCTTCCCAGGTGGACAAGGAGAGCTGGGGAGGGAGGCTCCTGTACGGAGGCGAACGCGGGGTTCGCCCGGCCCTCTGAGCCGGCCCCGAGACGGGGGTGTCTGTTTGCTGGGCTCTGGGGGCTCCAACAACAGGCTCACTTTCTCAGGTTCTGGGCCTTCAAGTCCAAGGTCAAGCGGGTTTGCCCCTCGAAGACGAGGGTTGGCTTCTCCTGAGGCCTCTTCTGGGTTGAGGATGACAGAGCTCCCTCCGCCACCTCTTCTTGTGTCCTCTGGGCACACGTGCCCTGAGTCCCCGTGTCCACAGCTCCCCTCTTACGGGGACCCAGCCTGCCTGGGCCCCCGGCCTCCTCCGCACGACTCTGCCCCTCCTCAAAGGCGCCTCCACCGGGCCCTGGGCGAGCTGGGGCTGCGCCCACATGCCGGCTGGATGTGAGGGGCCGCTCGCCCTAACGAGGGGCCAGGGCAGAGGAAGAGGGGGGCCTGGGGACAAGGGAGGAAGACATGCTGGCTGTGGGGAGGGGAGGGGGACGCCGACTGTGTCCTCGGCCCCTGATGTCCGGGCATGACCTCTGGGCAGCGGCTCCCCGCTCTCCACCCCGATTGGCACAGCGGGGCCTGGTCCTCCTCTGGGCTCAGCCCGCGGGGGGCTGGCCACGCGCCTGGGGAGGGGCTGTCCCACCAGGCCTGCTCCCTGCAGGCCACAGAGCACCCCATGGGCCCCCATCCCCCCATACAGGGTGACGCCTCAGGTCCCCCAGCTGGAGCCCGAGGACGCTCCACTCCAGGGAGGTGTCTGATGCCCGGACCCCCGAGACGGTCCAGGACAGGAGCCCGCAGAGCCTCAGAGAGCAGCCCACGAACAAGGAGGCCGGCGCCAGCCCCTTGCCCGGGGCCCAGTTTCCCCTGTGCCCACTGAGGGGGTGGACTCAGGAGGGAACCCCTTCGACCCCGAGGCCTGTGGGTCCTGTGAGTACCAGGGCTGGAGAGTGGGATGGACAGTGCAGCCTGGGGGGGACCAGAGACAACTATTTTGGTCAAGCGTGCTTTGTGGGAGCTGCCTCGAACCCAGGCCAGCCCGCCCCCCAGGAATCTGGACCCGGGGGCTGGTCCTCCCCTCGAGGGGTCATAGGTGAGGTCCTGAGGCGCGGGGGAGGGGGGGCACGAGAGCGCTCAGCCCCTCTGGAGACGGCACCCCACTCTCCCCCTCGCCCCCCACCCGGGGCCGGACGGCTGGCTTTGGAGCGAGCAGCTTTATCTCAGATCCAAGCTGTTTGTCACGGGCAAATGGGAGCCTGAAATATTCATCAAAACAGCCGCGAGGGGTCCGGCGCTGGGCGGCCTCGGCGACAGGCTGGGTTTAATGAACAGGTTCGGGTGTTCAGAGCTGTTTAGCTGGACAGCGGAGAGCAGAGGCTCCTGGGGTGCCGCTTCCCCCCACAGCGCCCCTCACACCGCCTGGCGATAGCGGGGGCATCTGTTACAACTGGTGAACCCACAATCGTGCCTATTAACTGGCGTCCGAGGTTCACAACAGGGTCTCCGGGTGTGGGGGTGACAAATGCCCGATGTCATGGCTCCACCGTGACAGCCCATACGGTCGCTCACTGCCCTGAGACCCGCCCGTCCCTCCCGCCCCCCCCCCCTCGTCCTCCCGCCCCTGCCAGCCTGGCTGGCGGCGGTTCAGGCTCTGCGTGCGCTCACACGGCCGAGCAGACGCGGGGTGGGTCTGAGCTGCCGTGAGGGGCAGCCCCGCTGGGCGGGGAGCAGGCTGCCAGCCCCGCCACCCCCCGGGGGGAGGACTGGACTGTAAGCCAGAGGGGCCCTGCCCTGCACTGCTCACCAGCGCCCCCCACTGGGCCTGTCCGGCGCGTATCAAGGACCTAGAACTGACTGGCCACAAAGATGTACCCCCTTGAGGGGAACCCTAAACGCTCAGCACCCCCAGGTGCCCAGCTCCCGCACGAGACAGTCACATGGGCTGTGCCGGGGACAGTTGTGGCCGCCACGCTCGGCGCCAACAGGCGGGGGTGGCTCCCGCCCCCCAGCGCAGCCTGGGCGGGGCCGCCCCTCCTGAGGCCAGGCTGCCTCACCCGGAGCAGCGCCCCGTCTGCGTGGAGGTGGGAGGCGGGAGGCGATCGGAGGGCAGGGGGGTGGATTTGCAGGTGAGGTCAGGCCTGGTGCTGAGTCCAACCAACGTCTGCGCGGGTGGCCTCCCCGCCCTGCCCCTGGGGCAGCCACGGGGGTGAGGTTAAAGGTCAGGAAGACGCCGCGTGAGGAAGCGCTTAAAGAGGAGCTTTGTGGGCAGACGGGGGCAGAGGGCAGGTCTGGGGAGGGGGTGCCGTCTGCAGAGGCTCAGAGGCTGGCAGGCCGGGCTGCTAAGTGGGCAGCGCCCAGCAGGTGGGACAGGGCTCCGGGCACCGGGGTCCGGGCACTAGAGAGTGAGACCTTCGTCCTCCGGGCGGTGGGAGCCACGGGGACGGTGGAGCAGGGGACCCACACCCCCTCTCTGCCGGTCTCCACTGAGAGGCAGAGCGAGCCGCTACACTGTTCCCGCCTCTCCGAGCTCCGGGGGGACGGGCGCCGATGACCTTCCCCGGGGACAGAACGGCCCTGTGCCCCCTGGCAGACGCCGGGCACGCGGCGGGGGGCAGGCTGGGCGGAGGCGCCCCGGGCCCCGCAGGCAGCGGCGCCCACCAGCCCCCCCCCTCTCTCCCCGCAGGAGAACCCCTACCTGTGCAGCAACGAGTGCGACGCCTCGAACCCGGACCTGGCCCACCCGCCGCGGCTCATGCTGGACCGGGAGGACGAGGGGCTGGCCACCTACTGGCAGAGCGTCACCTGGAGCCGCTACCCCAGCCCGCTGGAGGCCAACATCACGCTGTCCTGGAACAAGAGCGTGGAGCTCACGGACGACCTGGTGGTGACCTTTGAGTACGGCCGGCCCACCGCCATGGTGCTGGAGAAGTCGCTGGACAACGGGCGCACCTGGCAGCCCTGGCAGTTCTACGCCGAGGACTGCGCCGAGGCCTTCGGCATGGCCGCCCGCCGGGCCCGCGACCTGGCGGCCTCGGCCGCGCACCGCGTGCTGTGCACCGAGGAGTACTCGCGCTGGGCCGGCTCCCAGAAGGAGAAGCACGTGCGCCTCGAGGTGCGGGACCGCCTGGCCCTCTTCGCCGGCCCCGGCCTGCGCAACATGGACAACCTGTACGCGCGGCTGGAGAGCGCGCGGGGCCTCAGGGACTTCTTCGCGCTCACCGACCTGCGGCTGCGGCTGCTGCGGCCCGCGCTGGGCGGCACCTACGTGCAGCGCGAGAACCTCTACAAGTACTTCTACGCCATCTCCAACGTCGAGGTGGTCGGCAGGTGAGGCCGAGGGGGGCTGCTCGGTCCCCGGGGCGCGACCTGGCTCCCAGGTCACCGCCGCGGGCTCCTCCACGGAGGTGGGGGGGTCGGGGGTGGCAAGCGTCATCCGCTGAGCCCAGGAGGTCGCTGCCCGTGGAAACTGGGAGCACGGGGAGGCCGGGAGGAGCTGGCGGTGCCGGCTGGGCTTGGGCCAAAGCCCGGTGCTTGGCGGGGGAGCAGGGCAGGGCGCTCCGTTACGGTCCAGTGATGATGCAGGGACAGGGCGCTGTGGCTGGGGGTCCCAAGGCCGCCTTTAGACACCACCACTTGGTGGAAGGACCCCCAGAGCCTGGCAGAGCTGTGACGGTCACGGTTCCTTACTGGGAGGAGAAGATGCGGGGAAGGCAGCCTCGCAGCATGGGCAGAGAGAGGGGCGGTGCAGTACCGGGGGGAAGGGCAGCGGGTGCAGTGACGGGCAGCAGGGGGAGGACAGCGGGTGCGGTGCGGGGGGAGGCCAGCGGGTGCGGTGCGGGGGGGAAGGACAGCGGGTGCGGTGCGGGGGGAAGGACAGCGGGTGCGGTGCGGGGGGAAGGACAGCGGGTTGCGGTGCGGGGGGGAAGGACAGCGGGTGCGGTGCGTGGGGAAGGACAGCGGGTGCGGTGCGGGGGGAAGGACAGCGGGTACGGTGCGGGGGGGAGGGGTACAGTGCGGGGGGCGGGGTACAGTGCCGGGGACGGGGTGCAGGGCCCGGCTTCTCTCAGCCTGTGCAGCTTCGGGCCGCAGTGGCAGCAGCACTGGGAAACTTGGGTGCGGGGAGGAGAGGCGGCAGCTCCCTGGTCCCCGCGGGCCGGGCCTGGGTGGGGGCGCGGGCCGGGCAGGCAGAGGCTGCTGGGCCTTGTGGGCAGCTGTTTGTGGTTCATTTTGCTGGGCGCTGCCTGTGGGTCAGGCCTGATTAGATGGCCCGGCACAGGGCTGTGACGGACGGGGGAGAGGAGTGAGCTCCCCGTCCTGGAAGCATGCAAGCGGGCAGGGTGGTATTTGGGGGAGACGGGTTGGGGGGAGAAAGGAGAGGAGGACTTGTACAACAATAACCAGCGCCGATTAAGGGAACAGGGAATACCGTGTTAGGATGTGTGGGTGCTGAGTGTCAGGCATTGGGTCCTCACCCCCTTCTGCCAGGAAGAGCCGGGTCCCAGGAGGACGGGCGCTGCTGGCCCATGACCCTGATGGCCTGAGCCCTCGGCTCCCCCAGATTCTGCTGGGGTCTGGCTGCTCCCCCAAGTCCCTGGCTGAGGACACACCGCCTCTTCCTTCTCCCCTGACCCTCCCCCCCCTACAGCTTCTCCTCCTCTCCCCCAAACGCCTGTTCCCATCAACCCCCCATAACTGGAGATGCTGGGGCTCCGGCCGAGAACAGGAACCGAGGCGGGAGGAGGAGACCTGGCTGGGCATGCGTTCGTGTGTGTGTGTGTGTGTGTACACGCGTGTGAGCACAGCCCCGGCCTCACCCGACATGTGAGCACAGACCGCACGCAGCTGCCAGTTAACACGGGTCAGAATCCCCGCTTCTCACACCTCAGGGCCCCCTGGCCAGTCCTGGCTCTGAGCCGTCCACAGCCCCAGGTGTGGGTGTCAAAGAGACGCTGGGTTTGAATTCAGGTTCTTGCATTTGCCAGTTTACGGCCCCGGGCAAGGCCCCCGGTCCCAGCCTCAGTCTCCCCACCTGCGAGTGGACTCACCTCCGCAGACTCGCCGGTGAGCTCGAGGCCGACCCACAGCAGGCGCCCAGGCCCGGGTCCCCAGAACAACCGTTCCGGGCCTCACCCTCCGGGAGCCTCTCCAGCCAGTCGAGCCCCTGCTCGCCACTGCAGCCCCTCCAGCAGCCAGCGGTGGGCGGGGGAGACTCCCGTGCCTGGTAGACGGAGCCAGCACGGCTTCGGGAGCGGGCCACTGCCCAGCGCCCTCGGGGGAACAGGAGGCCCCGTGTTGGGACTTTCCTCCCCCCGGGCGTCAGCTGCTTCCCGTTAACTCAGCTGCTTCCCGTTAACTCAGAGTCAAGTCTACGCCGGCCACCCCCACCCCCACACAGGCCTCTCGGGCCAGCCCCCTGGTGTTGGGTCCCGGGGACCCGCCTCCGGGCTATGCCTCTGCCTGGAGCCCAGCCCTCCCTCCTGGCAGCTCCTTGTCCCCCAAGACCTGGCCCAGACAGCTCCTGGGCTTCAGAGTCTGCAGGCCTGGGGGCCCTCCCTCCCTGCCTCTCCCCTCCCTCCCTGCCCCCCTCCCTCCTTGGGCCGTCAGGAGAGCAGAGCTGTCCCACTACACACACCTGCTGGCTCACTCGCTCACTCACAAACAAGTAACTTCCGCACCGAACAGAGGAGCCTCCCTCACGTCAGCGCCGCTTCCGGAGGAGAAAGGGACCCGGACGAGGCCGGCTCTGCGAGCGGGAAGCGGCAGGCTCGCTAGCACCACGCCCAGAGCTGCCCAGCGCGCCCACAACCGCTCAGCTTCCCCGGGCCAGCACCCGGGCCAGCACCCGGGCCAGCACCCACCCGGGCCAGCACCCACCCGGGCCAGCACCCACCCGGGCCAGCACCCACCCGGGCCAGCAGTCAGACCAGCACCGGGACCAGCACTGCCAGCACCTGGGCCAGCACCCGGGCCTGGCCCTTCCCCAGATCAGGGCATGGCAGGGAGCCTTCCACAGGCAGAAGTGGTTTCGCTTCAGCCAACCGGGTCGCACCCACCATGTCACCCAGGCCCCGCCCCGGGAGCCAGCAGCCCCTCCAGCGGCCGGGCCGGCTCTCTGGGAAGCTGCGGCCGGGTAATGGGAAATGGGATTAGGAGCCCACCGGAGGGGATGTCTGTTAAAGCACTTAATAGAACAGGACTTCGCGCAGCCGCCGAATCTGATTTGGCCAATGAACTCAATTGCCGCCTAATTGCATTCCCGGAGGAGCGCCCGCCGCATTTATCCGCATTACGGGGAGCAGGCGCGCCGGTGCCCGCGGCCCCCAGCCCGCGCCCCGCACCTGCGCTCGGCCCCCCGCCGGGGTCTCAGGCCTGGAGGGGCAGGTTCTCCGTCTCCCCGTGCCTCTTCCCCCGGCACCGCAGCCGCCGCTGCTCAGAGAGCTGGCAGTCACACAGCTGAGCGGCGACCCTGAGCCCCCGCCCGGTGCTCCCTGCCCCACGTGTGCGCCCCACGTCCGAGGCTCGCCGCCATGCCCCGAAATCGGGGTGGGTGGCCTTCTGAGGGGTGTCGGCCCCGGCCCCCTCTCCCTGCCCGGCTCTGGCACCATCTCCCGCTCCCCCAAACTCCCGCTCTCTCGGTTCCCCGAGGAGGCGATGACATCATCTCTCCAGGCCCGAGCTGACCTACATCCCTCCCCCTCGGCTGCGGGCGGCTCTCCAAACACCCGCTCCCCGCCGCCAGGAGGGAGGGCCCGGCTCACGATTCTCACGCAGCGGCCGTGCCAGGCCCGTGTCCAGATGGCGCTCCTGCCAGCAGCCCCCGGGCACCGCCTGCCCCTCCCCGCGGGCCTGGCACACACCCGCCTGGCACCCGCTGGTGGCCCCGCCGTCCTGAGGACCTCCTCGCGTGTCTGTCGGGCACCCCGCTGGACAGGATGGTGGGGTTCTCCTGCCCGTTGCCCCCGGGCAGAGGCAGAGCAAGTTTCCGAGAACGTGGGGCGTCTGGCACTGCTGTCCCCCAGGGGTGAGCCGGCCGCTGCCTCCAAACTGTGGTCTCCGGGGCTCATAGGGGCTCCTCCGTTCCAGGGGAAAAAACAACTTTTGGGGGCCTGTGGCCATCTGTCTGGTGGGCCAGCTTCCTGTGGGGGGTGGCTGCCCCCGTGCCAGGCCTCGCGAGAGGTCAGGGGTCAGGCCTGAGACCCTCCCCCAGCCTGTGGGTGAGTAGGGGCCGATGCCAGGGAACATGCAGGGTGCACGTTAACGTTGTATTTTGGATAAAGAACAATTAATTTTTTAGTGTACGTGTGTCTCGTGGGATGTGCTTACACTGAAAACCTTATCGGTGGCTTGCCTGAAATTCAGATTTAGCCAGGCATTCTCTATCTTTATTTTTTATTGGGGGGGAGAGAGGCATCAATTTGTTGTTCCAGGTATTTGTGCGTGCATTGGCTGAGCCCTGCAGGTGCCCTGACGGGCGACTGAGCCCTGCCTTGGTGTGTCTGGACAAGGCTCTAGCCCAGAGTCGGCAAACTGCGGCTCGCGAGCCACACGCGGCGCGTGGTTTGCTGCTCTGTAGACTAATGAGCTTGCCGACCTCTGGGCTAGACTAATGTTCCCGTGTGGTCGGAAGCGGTGAGGATTAGGCAGTCGTGGCACATCGTGTGCAAGGAGGTAAAGGGTCGTCCGTGACAGTGGTCGGCAAACTCATTCGTCAACAGAGCGCACGCAGCTCGAGAGCCGCGGTTCGCCGGCCACTGCTCTCATCCACTGAGCTCCCCGGCTGGGGTCCCGTGTTCTCATTTGCCAACTCTGGCCACTATCGTGACAGGAGCAGGGACTCTAAGGGGTCATTAGACACAGAGCCCACTGTACGCCCGGCAGCAGGTGCCGAGGGGAGGCGCTGAGACACAGTCGACCCTCCGGAGCGAGCGGAGGGTGTGAGCCCGGGGGAGTGACTTGCTCAAGGTCACCAGCACGTCTGCGGCAGGGCCTGGCAGGCTGACTGCTGGCTCAGCACCCACCTCTCTCACCTCCCCCCCCCCCCCCCCCACACACACACACACTATCATCATCCCCAGTGAAAGGCATGGGGTTCTGAGACGGGGCGGGGGGTGGGGAGGGGCCAGCAGGTCCTGGCGGCTGCGACCGGGGCAGACCCGGGCTGGCCGGCCCCACGCGCCCCGTCCTCTGTTGAAAGTGCTCCTGACGGACCGGCCCCAGAGGGCTGCATTTTTGGGCTCAGGGGCTCAGGGGACGGTTTCGGGTGAATGATGGCTCTCGAAGGTCGGATTCAGGAAGCGATTCCCTGGAAAGCTGACCCCGTGGGTGCAGGGATGCGGGAAAGACAGGGCTGGAGGTGCCGCCGGGCTCTGGGCCCTCCCCCCCAGACCCGATGGGGCGGAGCTGGCGGTGGGGTGGGCAGAGGCCTGTCCCCCGCGGCTGCGTTTCCCAGGTCGAGGCTGGGCGCTGGATCGGGAAGCAGGGTCGTGGGGATGGGCCTGGGGGGTCTGCCTCAGCGCCCCCCCCACGTGGAACCCACATAAGGCGCCGCTGGGGGGTGGCCATGAGGCCCAACATCCCTGGGTTCAAACCCCGCCTCCTGCGGCTGGCGCGGGGTGAGCTGCTGCACGGGACCGAGCAGAGTCCCGCAGCCTCTCCCGGGACCGGGAAGAGAGGCATCTGGGGTCCCGGGGACCCAGGGACGACGCACGGAGTCCAGCCCCTGCTCACGCGAGGCCCGGTCAGCTCCGTGAGCAGCTCCCGAGTTTCCGTGGCTTATCCCACCCCCGAGGCCTCCGGGAGCGGGGAGACCACCAGAGAGGACGGTGGCCTGAGGCGGGGGGGGGGGGGGGACGGGGGTGCGGGGACTGAGGGCTGGTCGACGTCTCCGAGCCCGGGGCTGCCGGAGAACCTGCGCTGGAGGCCCCGGCCGCTGCCCCGCTGCCTAAAGGGGCGCCCCAGCTCCGCTGCCTAAAGGGGCGCCCCGGCTGTGTGGCCTCGGCCACGCACCGACCGCCTGCGGGAGGCGCAGCCGTGCCCTGCGCCGGGCTTTGGGGAAGAGGCGGGGACTTGGTCCCGAGGGCTCAGGATCGGCTCTAGCGGCTCAGGAAGGGGAAGGGGAAAGCCAGCGGGCCCTGGTCAGTTGGATCAGTGGGTAGAGCGTCGGCCTGAGGGCCAAAGGGTCCCGGGTTCGACTCTGGCCAAGGGCATGGACCTCGGTTGTAGCTCCTCCCCAGCCCGGACCCCGGGTGGGGCTGTACAGGAGGCAGCCCATGGGTGTGTTTCTCTCACGTCGAGGTCTCTGTCTCTCTCTCCCACTCTCCCCCTAAAGACCACTCCCCCCGCACAGACAGGAAGCTGAGGCCGGGGGGCCCGGTGTTTTCCTGAGGTCACGGTGGAGGTCGGTCACAGTGGGGGTCTCGGGCTGTCTCTGTGTCTCCAGGAGACATCCCAGCGGACGGCCTCGCTGTTGGTGGAGGAGCCATGCTCATTCCCCGGCTCAGCCAGGGAGGGTGGGGCAGCTGGACTCCCTCTGGGAGACGGGGGGGGGGGGATGGGCTGGCCAGCATGGGGGTGCAGGGGTGCAGGGAGGACTCCTGGGCCCGGGTCAGGAGTAACCAGCTCCCCGCACTCTGCCCAGGACCTGTCACCCTGCCCCCCCCCCCCCCCGGGGCTCCCGCCGCCGTCATTACAATCTGCCTCTCAGGTTCGGTGGCCTCTGCGCATTTTTAACCAGCCAAGGTCAACGGCACCACCCAACGCTGCGATGGCAATCTCTGTGTCGCTGGCTCTAAAAATACCTCGTCCTCGGGCCAGAGCCCCGGTGGATCCTGGCTCCGCACAGCCGGTTCCTCTCCCGCCGGCTCAGTGGGGTGTTAAATAGGAGCTGAGAGGAGAAACACGCCTAAAACCTTCCGAGGTCAAATACGTTTTGCAAACTAACTTTTGTGCGACAAAGTCAGACAGGGCGCGTTCCGCAGGCCTTGTCAGAGCCTTTAGCCCGCCGGGCGCCGGTGCCGCTGGGCGGGGCAGGGGGAGGCGAGGGGGCAGGAGAGGAGGTTTGTAGGCAGGGTCATTGGCTTGTAGGTTCGAGCGCAGGGTCATCTCTGGGGTCTCTGGGAGGAAGGGCCCCTCCCCCCGTGCCGACAGCTCCTGCCCACCCCCTCCCTGCTTTCCCCAGAGGCCCACAGGATACAGGGCGGGCAAAAGCAGGGTTATAGTTGTTGGTATGGAAAATGATGCAATAATTAATAAACAAGAATAAACTCTGTGAACCTCCTCTGGCCCCACCCTGTGCATGTGGGGTGGGGGAACCGGCCCCGGCTTCTCCATTGGCGCCTCCCCCCCCCGCCCCCCGCCCCGTGTTGGAGTGGAGCCGAGACGGCCAGTGTCCAGGCTGGGGAGCCGGGTCGGCCGGGGGCCCGAGAGTCACAGGCAGCGGGTGGGGTGGGTCGGTTTCCAGGGAGCCCTCCCCAGCCCGAGGGGCCCCCTTCCACGAGGGAAGGTCTTGCTACCCGCGATCTCCCTAGCCCAGAGCAAAGGGGGTCCGAGGCTGGGCTGCCGGACATGCAGCACCTGGGACAGGGCACCAGCCCCCCGACCCCAATGGAGGCTGGGGAGCCCTGAAACCACAATCAGAGGCAGACCACAGCCTCAGTCCAGGGCACCCTGAGTCCTGGGAGGCCTGAGTCCCGGGAGGCCTGAAGGGTGTCCCCTCGACCGGAGGGGGAGCTGGGAGCGGCTGCCTGAGGGAGAATCCTGGCTGGGGAAGGGGTGGCGGCCTCGCGGGTCCCTTGCAGCCCCCACTCCCAGGCCCGCCCCCGCCCCCCCCCCCCCCCCCCCGGAGCTCACTGACTGTCCTGTGTCCCCGCAGGTGCAAGTGCAACCTGCACGCCAGCCTGTGCTCCGTGCGCGAGGGCAGCCTGCAGTGCGAGTGCGAGCACAACACCACCGGCCCCGACTGCGGCCGGTGCCGCAGGGGCTTCCGCACGCGCTCCTGGCGGGCCGGCTCCTACCTGCCGCTGCCCCACGGCTCGCCCAACGCGTGTACGTACCGCAGCGCCCGCGTCCGGCCACGGTGCCCCCACCCGCCAGCCCCAGGAGCTCTAGATTACACATGCACACGCATGTACACACGCATGTACACACGCTCAAACGTGTACACACAAACACAAGCAAACATGCACGCATAAACACATGCACACACGTACTCACAACGTGTATGCACACACGCCTGAACGTACAGGGAGCCTCATCCGCATGGGGCCTGGGGACAGGGCTCGGGTGAGCTGCTGGGCGTCTCCCTGCTCTCCTTCCCCTCTTGCCCTGAAGCTGGGGTGGGGAGGAGGCCCTGCGGTGTCAGGGCGGGTGGTGGGGACCCTCCTCCAGCTGACTGGTCAGCACCTCCCTCCCAACCAGCGTTCCTGGGCAGTGACAGCACGTGCTGCCCCCTGCCTCAGCCGCCCGGAAGTCTCCTGTTACCCCCCCCTTCAGAGGGTCCTGTGTGCGGGAAGCAGTCCTCAGGGGCGGCCACAGGTGCCTGCATCCGGACACCCCGCTCCCCGGCCCAGCAGAGTCCCGGTGTCCCCCCGGGGCGTCCTCAGCTGCAGGAGCAGGGCCGCCGGCCTGGGGCTCAGTGGCCAACGGCTGACATTGTCAGGTGCTTCCCAGGGGCCCCTCCCAGCAGCCCCCGGGGGTGTATTGGTGCCCGTTCTCCCGACGATCAGACCGAGGCCCGTGCCCTCAGCGCCCTCCTGGGCCCGGAGGCCTGGGTGTGTGGCAGGAGCCCCTCCACCAGCGCCTCCGCCGTGAGAGAGACACGGGGCGTCGGCGGACAGAGCCGCAGCCTCGCAGGGCGGTGGCCTTGCCCGGGACCGGCCTTGAAGGCTGGCTGTGGCGCAGCGGCCTCAGCGGCGGGGCGTGCTCCGTCCTGCCATCCCCCTCCCTCTCCTCCCGCCTGCTCTCCCTCTCGGGCCCATTCTCCTTCCAGAAGGACCCGGCCCCGGGCCCCGGCTGACACTGCCTCGGGCTGAGCCCCTTCTCTCCCACAGGTGCTGCCGCTGGCTCCGCCGTTGGCAGTGAGTACACTGGGCGCCTGGGGCCGGGCCGGGCCTGCGATGCCCGCCGCTTGCATGTGCTGGGGGAGCAGGGGAGGGAGGCAGGGGGTCTCCTGCCCCACTGGGCCCTGGGGCGCCCCGCTCCCCCGATTGTGCCCTGTGCATCGCCATCACCTCCCCGCTCCCTCCTGCCTGCTTTGCTGGGTTGCAGCCCCTGTTGCCGCCCCCGTTTCCCCCACCGGCTGCTCCTCTGCTGCTGTGGCCCCATGACCCCGTGAGCCCTGGCCCTGCCCTCTCGTGCCAGGCGGGAGCGGGGTCACCTCCCCACCGCAGCAGAATCCCCGGCCTGATGGGGGCCGGCCTCCCTCTGGGCACCTGCAGCTATGGCTCTGGGGAGGCCGGGGGGGGGGGGAGGAGGAAGGGGGAGGTTAGGGCCAGTCCTAAGGCGGCCAGCTCAGCTCAGGCCCAGAGCAGTCAGCCTGGGCGTCCTTGCCCCGGCGGGTGTGCCGGCTGCTCTGAACTCGGCCAGCGGCCAGCGGCCAGCGATGGGAGACCCCAGACCTCAGAAATGCTTTGGAGGCACCGCCCCCACCACCACCAGGGCTCTCTGAGGCCACACCTGACCCGGGGATACCCAGGGGCCCAGGGGGCACCGCAGAGAGCTGGGTCTGAGGGGCCCAGGTCCACCCATGGAGTCCCACGTTGTTTCTCTGCGTTGCCCCCACCGCCAACTCCGCCCTCGCTCGCTTCTCTCTCAGCAGCATCGGCAGGTCCCAGGACGACCCGGCCCGGCCCCTGGGGCCATAAGGGCCCGATCACTCCTGTCCCGTGGCCGCTGGCACAGAACCGTGGAGGCGGTGCGTGTCGGCGGTGCATGTCGGGGTCGCTGTGCGGGCGGGGCCGGTCAGTGCACCCACACTCGAGGAACCTGACTGCACTGGCTGAGCTGCTGCTGACGGGGTGTAAGGGGCGCCGGGCACAGTGCACAGCTGGGCATTCGGAGGCCTGGCAGCGATCGAGTCAGGTCAGGCTTGAGCCCTGAGAGGGAGCCCCCACCTGCTGACTGTCCGGGGGGCCCTGAGAGGGAGCCCCCACCTGCTGACTGTCCGGGGGGCCCTGAGAGGGAGCCCCCACCTGCTGACTGTCCCGGGGGCCCTGAGAGGGAGCCCCCCACTGACTGTCCCGGGGGCCCTGAGAGGGAGCCCCCACCTGCTGACTGTCCGGGGGGCCCTGAGAGGAGCCCCCACTGACTGTCCGGGGGCCCTGAGAGGGAGCCCCCCACTGACTGTCCGGGGGGCCCCTGAGAGGGAGCCCCCCACTGACTGTCCAGGGGGCCCTGAGAGGGAGCCCCCACCTGCTGACTGTCCGGGGGGCCCTGAGAGGGAGCCCCCACCTGCTGACTGTCCGGGGGGCCCTGAGAAGGAGCCCCCACCTGCTGACTGTCCGGGGGGCCCTGAGAGGGAGCCCCCCACTGACTGTCCGGGGGGCCCTGAGAGGGAGCCCCCCACTGACTGTCCAGGGGGCCCTGAGAGGGAGCCCCCACCTGCTGACTGTCCGGGGGGCCCTGAGAGGGAGCCCCCACCTGCTGACTGTCCGGGGAGACATGGCAGCTTTTCGCCCTGAGCCCAGCGAGCAGGAGGGCGTTAGGGGAGGAGGCTGCTCCAGGGTGACAGCCAGTGACCTGAGGTGCCCACGTTTTGGAGTCCTCATGCCTCTTCAGCAACTGAAACCCCTGCCTGGGCCCCCAGGTGCCTGGTGCCCGCTAAGATGGACAGCTGCAGGGGGCGGAGCCTGGGCCCGGCCCACGGCTCTGAGATGGGCCGTGTCCCCCTCCCCCGCTGCCGAGGGCCAAGGCCCCTCCGGAGAGAGAACCGGGGACGTGCAGGAGCAGCTGCTCCCGGTGGCCAGGCACTCAGCAGGCCTCGCCGACGGGCGCTCCCTGCCCACTGAGCCGCCCAGCCGCGGCCCCGAGGCCTGGGGCTGAGGCAGGGTGTCGCAGGCCCTCCCTGCTTGCACAGCTCCCCGCTCCGCAGGAACAGACGGGCCTCCATCTGCTCTTGGCACCGGACACAGGCCCCTGCAAGGACGTCCCTCCCACACCTGAGCCTGTCCCCGCCCAGCGGGGCCTCTCCGGTCCCCAGACCCGGTCCCCAGAAAGGTCCCCAGTCTCCAGATGGCTCCCCAGGATGCTTCAGGCTCTTGGGCCAGAGTTTCTCCCTCCTCCAGTCCAGCTGTCCGCAGGCCGAGGGGACCGGCGCTCCCGCCGCTGATCCTCGCCCGGGGCGGGCGGTGGGAGCGGGGCGGGCGGGCAGGCGCTGGAGCGGCTCTGATTAAGCCTGGCCCGTGGGCCCGGGCCCGCCCTCACCGACGCCTGGTGCTGTGAGTCCGGCACCGGAGGCTCTGCGCTTTGTAGCCGGTAGGTTTTTCCTCTCCCCGCCGGCCAGCCTCCGAGAAACCCCTCTAGGAGCAGAAAGAATCCGATTTCCCTGTCTCTCTGGCCTGTCTTTGGGAATCGGCGCAGTCTGCCCGTTGCTGCTTCCCCGGCTGTGTGCCCCTGGTCTTGGAGGCAGTGCTGTGGCATTTGGGGGGTTTCTGACATTGGGGTCCCTGGGGGAAATGGGCCCAGACCGGGGGAGGAGGGAGACATGGTGGCCGGGGGCAGATCAGACACTGGAGGACGCTGTCCCTCTGTGGGGTCGGACCCTCTGGACACAGTCAACGGCGCCCCAACAGCCATCAGCCTGACACTCTTCACAGGGAGCTCTGCCCGTCAGAGGGAACGGGGCCACACGGGGGGGGGGGGGTGGGGGGGTGCAGGAGTCCCCAAGCCAGGGACCCGCAGAAGAGGGGACGCCCCAGAGAATGCAGACTTCCAGGCCACACCGCCCGCTGCAGCTGTGTAGTGTAGACGCTGCCTCTCCCGTAGGTTCGGACCCCGTTCTGTGTGGCCGGTGTAGACGCTGCTTCTTAGAGAGCTGCTTCTGACCAGGTCTGTGGAGCGTGGCGCCTTGGGGTGTCCCCAGGACCCCCAGCCCCTGGCTTACTTCCTTTCTCCTCTTCTTTCCCCCAAGAGTGGAACAGGCCACCGACAGCAGCGCCCCCAGGGGCGAGCACCCCCTGGCCCCAGGTGTCCTCCCGTGCAGAAGGTATGGGGGGGTCTTCCTCTCATACCCATAGGCTCGCCCCCTTGGTGGAGGTAGGAGGTGTACTAGCACATGGTGGGGGCCTGGGCGGGGGGGGGCAGGGAGCTGAGGTGAGGACCACACCTCCCACCTACCAAACGCACCCCCTTTTAGTCCCACTCCTGAGGCCTTCTGAGCTGAGTGGAGAATGTTCTCGGGCAGTGATGGAGCTCAGGTTCAGAGGGCTTTGGGGGGGGGGGGCAGGAATGTGTAACAGAAGGAAGCACGGTCCAGGTGGCAGGACCAGCCACGCAAAGGCTTGGCAGTGGGAGGGCAGTGAGTGGCCACCTGCCCAGCGGCCAGAGTGTTGGTTAAGGGAGAGATGCGGAGGGGGTGCGGGGGGAGAGGCCCTGATACCAGGCCGAGAGCCCCACTGTCTGACTACAGGGGAGGAGACACGCGTGGGCATGTTTGTGGCCGTAGTGACAGCACAGGAGACATAAGGAACCTGCCCGAGTCTCCAAGAAGGGAAGCCCCCCATCCCAGCTCACCTGTCCCTTCAGCAACCCTGTAGCTGGGCTTTGAGCGCCCTCTGCTGGCAGTTCCCAGCAACTTAGAGGCCTTGAGCCCTGGCATCCTCCCGGGTGATAGAGGCAGTTTGAGCCAGCTGGACAGGACCGGACAGGACCGGACCGGACCGGACTGGACCTGACCGGACTGGACTGGGCCGGGTCGGACTGGACTGACTGGGGTTCCAAAGATTCCCGGGGGGAGCAGAGGGACAATGCTCCCAGCAGGGCGGGGGCGGAGTGGGCCTGGACAGTCTGCTCCCGGGAATCGCGGGCCACGGCGGACGGTGAAGGGCTCACTGGGTGCAGCAGGAGGCTCAGGAAGGAAGGGAGATGCGGAGGGCTGAGCGCCAGCTCAGACTGGACGTGACGCTCCGGGAGCGGGGGGCTGGGCGGCGGGAGGGGTGTTTCAGCCTGTCTGTCACCTGGTCCAGCTCAGCTGGGCCTGCGCTGTGGGCGGCAGGAGGAGAGGAGTGACGGGAGGGCGAGTCCGGCTGGGTGGCAGCTGGTCTCTGAGGGGGACCAGAGGTAGTCCCCCCTGTGAGCCGGTCACTCATGTCTGAGCAGGTGGGTGCCCAGAGCTGGCAGGGCTCCTGGGAGCCTTCGCCGAGCCCCGAGAGCCCGCCGGGCAGGGGACCGGGCTGATGGAGAGCTTGTGTGTAACCTCTCCAGGCTGCGGGCCTGCCCCACTGCCCCGCCCCCACCAAGGCCCCCAAGCCTGCCCCGCTCAGGCCCGCATCTCCTCAGCTGGTGCCTGTGGGAGATTCCAGGTGGGGGGGGGGGGGGCCCAGGGCCGGGTCCGCCCTCCTCACACCTCACCCCGCCCTCGGCTGGGAAACCGTGTGCGGGCTGGAGGGCCCGCCCAGGCTCAGTGCACGCCCCGCTTCCCCCCAGCAGCTGGGCCAAGGTGACCGAGCCTCGTCCCTCCCGCCCTCCCCGGGGAGCCGGAGCCGATGAGTCAGAGCTCAGTGGGCAGCACGCAGGCAGCGCGGCCGCCAGAAATAGCCGGTCCCGGCTCCCCCGGGAGGGGCCCAGGGCGTCTTGGCTGGAGTGAGATCTGCGACACGGGGGGACTGACGCCGGGGGTGCCTGGCCTTCGTCCCTGGAGAGACCATGTGAAGGGGCGCGTCTCAGGGGCTCATTTCTCCAAGGTCTCCCGTGCCCTTGACCCCTGACCCCGGTCACCCTCCCCTCCCATCACAGAAGGGCGGTGGCGTCCTCTGGAGCCACACACACGGTGTGCGCAGGGGGGCCGGCACCCTCCCCTGTCCGGGCATCCACACTGGCTTTCTTACTCAAAGGCGTGTCGAGCCCCTTAGGAGGGACACCAAGAAATGACCCCCCTCTTGAGTCAGGGGAGGGGACCCTCCGCACCAAACCCCGTCCCTTCATGAGGTTGGGGAACCACCTGCGATTGCTGGGGCCTCGCCCGGGCGGTCCCGGGGCTGCTCAGTCCCTGGAGCAGGGGGGGCTGGGACGGCGGGCGGGGGTGGCTGTTCCCCGTCAGAGGGGAGCGGGCCCAGCCCAGGAGCAGCAGAGGAGAGGCCCTCTGGTGTCCACCATGTTCACAGAGCAGCCCAGGTAACGGCCTGCAGGGACGCGGCGGCTGCCGGCCGGTCCAGAGCGGCCGGGAGGAAGCTCCGGCCCCCCAGCCCCCGCGTCCCTGCAGGCACCCGGGCTTCCGGAGTCGCTGGGGGAACCACGGTGATGCCGTGCACCCAGCGCTGCCCTCCTGAGCTCCCACTGGCATGGCCACCCTTCCCGCATGCAGCATGGCTAAGCACCCTGGCATCTCCTGGGCCCACTGGCCTCCCTGGGTCCCGGCCGGGCACAGGGCAGGTGGCAGTGGTGGGCTAAGCCACTCTGGCTCTCCTTCCAAGTCACAACTGGCAGGCCCATCGCTCCCCGATGGCAGGGGGTGCTGGAGGCCCAGGTCCCGTCCAGGTCTGACCCTGCGTGTCTGGGGGCAGGTCCTCCCCTTGCTGGGCCTCGGTTTCCCTGAACGCATGGGTCAGGGGGCAGCAGGCACGGCCTCTCGCTCACTGACCCGTGTCTCCCCCGCACGGCCCAGACTGCGAGTGCTACGGCCACTCCAACCGCTGCAGCTACATCGACTTCCTCAACGTGGTCACCTGCGTCAGCTGCAAGCACAACACGCGGGGCCAGCACTGCCAGCACTGCCGCCTGGGCTTCTACCGCAACGGCTCCGCCGAGCTGGACGACGAGAACGTGTGCATCGGTGAGGGGGCGCGGTGGGAGCTAACCCTGCCTCCTAACCCTAACCCTGACCTTACCACTAACTCTAACCCTCCCTTTTCCTACCCCTAACCCTATCCTCCTAACCCTAACCCTGACCTTACCACTAACTCTAACCCTCCCTTTTCCTACCCCTAACCCTATCCCTAACACTAACCGTAACTCCTAATCCTAACCTTAACACTAACTCTAACCCTATCCCTATCCATAACTCTAACCTTATCCCTAATCCTATCCGTAGCCTTCACTCTAACCCCTAAGCCTAACCCTAACAACCTTAACTCTAACTCTATCCCTAACCCTATCCATAACCCTAACTCTACCCCTATCCGGAACCCTATCCCTAACCCTAACTCTTACCCTATCCATAACCCTAACCATAACACTAACCACTCTAACCCTATATAACCCTATCCCTATCCATAACCCTAACCCTAACCATCCTAACCCTATCTGTAATCCTAACCCTAACCCTAACCCTAACCCTATCCCTAAACCTATCCCTAACCCTAACCCTAACCCCGGGAGGGCCAGGCACAGGCCACACGGAAGGCCCAGCAGAGCGTGGAACCCCGGGGCTGTGGAAATTCCCACTCCAGGGCCCCCTCAGCTGCCTCTATAAAGACCGAGTCCTCTAGGCGGGGCACCAAGAAATGGCCCCAAACCTTTCCAGCTGAGGCCTAACCCTCCTCAGGTGGTGCCTAGTGAAGTTTCCAGAATCCACTGTAGTCACCTCCATTGGGCTCTCAGCACTGGGGTTCCGACCCGGAGCTGGGGCTGTAAATGGCTCCAGCACTGGTCTTGCTGTGAGCATTTCCTCCCCTTCCCGGCCTCAGTCTCGGTAAAGCCGGGAGGTGGGTAAGGTAAATGTTCCAGCCCTTCTTCTGTGGCTGCAGCCACCAAATCACCCAAAGAAATTCTCCAAAAGCTGTGCAGGCAGAGCCCAGCCTCGGGAGCTGCCCCGCCCAGCAGGTCATGAGCTGCTTTGTTCAAACTCCACCCCAGCACTGGTTTGGGGGACGCTGAGCCTGGGCAGGGGCAAAAGGCCAAAGCCATGGCCCCCAACCAACACGCTCACCAGCACTGCTCACCACCCCTCCAGGAGGCCAGGTCTCCGCCCCACTGCCCATCCCCCAGGCCAGGTGTCAGCCCATTGCCCATCCCCCAGGCCAGGCCTCAGCCCTACTGCCCATCCCCCAGGCCAGGTCTGGCCCACTGCCCATCCCCCAGGCCAGGTCTGGGCCCCATTGCCCATCCCCCAGGCCAGGTGTCAGCCCATTGCCCATCCCCCAGGCCAGGTGTCAGCCCATTGCCCATCCCCCAGGCCAGGTGTCAGCCCACTGCCCATCCCCCAGGCCAGGCCTCAGCCCCACTGCCCATCCCCCAGGCCAGGTCTGGCCCACTGCCCATCCCCCAGGCCAGGTGTCAGCCCATTGCCCATCCTCCAGGCCAGGTCTGGCCCACTGCCCATCCCCCAGGCCAGGCCTCAGCCCCACTGCCCACCCCCCAGGCCAGGTCTGGGCCCCATTGCCCATCCCCCAGGCCAGGTGTCAGCCCATTGCCCATCCCCCAGGCCAGGTGTCAGCCCATTGCCCATCCCCCAGGCCAGGTGTCAGCCCACTGCCCATCCCCCAGGCCAGGCCAGCCCCACTTCCCATCCCCCAGGCCAGGTCTGGCCCATTGCCCACCCCCCAGGCCAGGTGTCAGCCCATTGCCCATCCTCCAGGCCAGCGCTGGCTGGGAGCAGAAGGGCTGGGGGAGCTGGGCTCAGGCTGGATGACAGCGAGGCCTTCAGCTAATCCCCTCAGCTCTAAGGGACCACAGAATGTGCTGCTGATGACCCCGCAACCAGATGCAGGGCCGGGCCAGGCCTCTGGGTCCGATTAGAGGGCCCCTGCTCCCCCAGCACCCCCTCCCTCAGGTCTGTCTGCCTGAGCGCCCTGGCCCAGCCCCTCCCACGGAGCGGAGGCCAGGACACCGGCTGGGAAAGAGCGGGAGGCCTCGGGCTGCTCCTCCGCCCGCGGGCCGGGAAGGGGCTGGGGGTGAGGGCTGCACCTCCCCACACACACCTAGGACAGCCCCCAGAGGCGGAGCCCCACGGCCTCGGAGGAGGCTCCTCCGGCCTCCTTGGAGCCCGAGAGGCCAGGCCCCGCTCCAGGCCCAGTTGGGGAGACTGAGGCCCAGGCGGGGAGAGTCTGCCCCGGCCACACAGCGCCAGGCCGGGGAGGGAGGAGGAGGGGGAAGGTGCCCGGGAGCGAAGTCGGTGTCGGGATTTGGACACCCGTCAGCTCCCGCCGCCGTCCGGCCGCGGGCTCACTGCGTGGGGAGCGCCGCCCGCGGCGGGAACCCCGTGGGAGGAGCGAGGGGCCGGGCGGGCTGGGACGGTGCCCACAGCCCCCCGAGCGCACACGACGCCCCCGTCCGTCCAGAGTGTAACTGCAACCAGATCGGCTCCCTGCACGACCGGTGCAACGAGACCGGCTTCTGCGAGTGTCGCGAGGGCGCGGCGGGGCCCAAGTGCGACGACTGCCTCCCCACGCACTACTGGCGCCAGGGCTGCTACCGTGAGTGCGCGGGGGCGGGGCCTGGTGTGGGGGCGTGGCCTGCTGACAGGGGCGGGGCCGGGTGGGTGGGGTCTGTGCCCGGAGGGACGCGGAGCAGAGGGGGAGCTGGGGTGCTTGGGAAGGGGGTTGGAGGCAGACCGGGGCTGGTTTGGGCGGACTGGCTGGAGGAGGGAGGGAGCGAGGCTGCCCCGAGGCCGGGCCTAGCGGAGCCCCGCCCTTAGTCGAGGAAAGGGGTGGCCCCGGTGCCCGGGACCAGGCCAGCCGCAAGCAGAGGCGGGAGGGAGGCAGGGTCCGCTCTCCCGGGCGTGGTCACCGTCCCCGCAAGGGACGCCTCGCACCCAGTGCGCCCTGAGCCTCCGTCAGCCCCTTGGTTCGGCCGCGCCCCGGGTTGGCACATCCTTGGCAGGAGCTCCCACGTGGGTGGGCTGGGGCGGGGTAACAAGCCACCCCCGAGTCAACTCCCCTCCGCCCCGCAGCCAACGTGTGCGACGACGACCAGCTCTTCTGCCAGAACGGCGGCACCTGCGTGCAGAACCAGCGCTGCGCCTGCCCGCGCGGCTACACCGGCCGGCGCTGCGAGCAGCCCCGCTGCGACCCCGCTGACGACGACGGCGGCCTGGACTGCGACCGCGCGCCCGGGGCTGCGCCGCGCCCCGCCACCCTGCTCGGCTGCCTGCTGCTGCTGGGGCTGGCCGCCCGCCTGGGCTGCTGAGCCCCCGAGGACCCGCGGCGAGGTCCGCCCGCCGTGCACCCTGCGCCCAGGGGCCGGGCCGGGCGGCGAGAAGGGTGCGGCCCGGCTGCTCCCAGGTGCTACTCAGCAGTCCTCCGACCTCCTCGTGGCACCTGCCCCCGCCCCGGCGCTGCAGCAGGGGGCGCTGTGGGACACTGGCCCCAGTGGCCTGCGATTTTGGTCTTAGTTTTTCTATTTCTGGCCGGCCCTTTCCTTTTTTTAATTTTTTTTGCTGGCGATGAGACGGGGCGTGGAGAAGCGCTGCTCACCGAGCACCCCCAGGTACACACACACACTCTCTCTCGACTGTTGCAGACACCCCTGCACCTGTCCCTGGCTGACCACCAGCCACGGACCCTCAACTCCAGTTGCCTACAATTCCAGTCGCTGACTTGATTCTCTTTTGTATTCTTTCTTGGTTTTCCTTTGCAACCCGCCAGACCCCAGGCCCGGGAGAGGCCTGGTGAGGGAGGAACGCGCCATCTGGGGAGGGCGTTAGGAGGAGGGTTGGGAGGGCTGGAAACTTTTTTTTGTAGAGAACTATTTTTGTTTGTAATAACCGTCCCCTGTGAGAAGGGACAGGAGCAATGCTGGTCACCACGGGGTGGTCATCCTATATAATAAAAGCCTAATATGCTAAGTGTCTGGCCATTCTATCTGTCGCTGTGACACACACTGACCACCAGGGGGCAGACGCTCTGGTAGGATAGCTTGCTGCTGGGGTCTGGCTGGTTGGGACAGGGCGAGACAGGCCGGCACACCCTGGTGCCCTCCCGTGGTCCCTTCCCGGCCCGACTGTGTGCCGGTGATGTTCATCGGCCTGGCCTGTGCTCTCTCAGAATCCGGGACCCCTCAGGGGATGTCAGAGAACCAGTTTCGGCCCAACCCCTGCAGCCCAAGCAGAGGGACCCCACCGGTGCATGAATCCTTGCATGGACCTCTAGTTGGTGTACAATCAGAGGAAAGGATCTGCTCATTGCTGCCTCTAAGGCCGCCCCCCCCCCCCCAATGTTAATTTGGGATTTAAAGGGAGCTCGCAAAATAGCCTGGAAGAAACTCCGCCACTTCCAGGGCACATCCCCCAGGCCCTTCTGGGAAGGAATGGCAGCTGCTCTCGCCGCTGGGCCAGGTCCGCCCTGTGACCCACAGTTCCCCAAACCTGGGAGGCTGCTATCCCCTTCCACTAAAAGCAGGACTAAACCAGCTTATTGCACTTTGCTCAGCTGTCTGCAAGCGTGCCCGCACGTGGTGGTGGTGAGAAGTCCCAGGATGTGCGGCCAGCGTTCTAGCAGAGCCCGACTTCCCAGCTCCGGTCAGGAGTCGGGCTGGCCCGAGCCTCAGGCCCTGAGTCTGCAGCTGCTGCCTCCTCCCAGACCCCACTGGGGGCCAGGGTCCCGCGTGCACGCAGAATCTTGGGTGGGCACAGGAGGATGGCCAAGGGGACGGGGCAGTGCAGGGGCTGGGAGAGGAAGTGCTGAAGGACGAGGGAAGGCGCCCTGTGTTCCCGGGGCTGCATCTGGGGAGCGGCCCGTCTGGTGCCTCATGGGACGTTTGCAGCATCCTGGCCTCGAGCCACTGGCTGCCAGCAGGGCCAGCTCCTGAAAACTGGGAACAAACTTGCCCCAGGCTTAGAACCAGAGGAATGTCACACCCATTTTTCAGAAGGTGAAGTGGAGGCCAGGAGAGGGGACCAAACTCACCTGAGGTCCCGCTTGGTAAGAAGCAGGGGCAGTTGACGACTCAGGGACAGCCTGACTCCGGAGCCCAGAGTCTAACCCAGACCAGTGCCCAGACAGGGGCACCTCCCAGGGCTGGACCAAGCTGCTCCTCCCTGCCTCCCCCCTCCCCCCAGCTGCAGTGAGGGGCCGGCTTCGGCTGTGCTGTCAGGGGAGATGCCTTCCTACCCCCACCCCCAATAAGCAGACTGCTGCGCCCGCAGTTTCTGCTCCGGCCGCGCCGTCCAGTTGAGGCGGTTTATGGGCGCCCAGGGAGCTGCTGTGGGCACCTCTCAGCAGGTCGGCCAGGCCGGAGCAGGCAGGGATGATGGACACCGCCCCCCATGCCTGCAGCCCTGCCCTGGCCCCAGCACTTAAGCTTCGGGCTGGGCTAACTCCCCCCAGCCCCACATGCCCCTGGGACTCCCAGCGCAACTCGGGCCAGAAGAGTTAAGGGAAAAGGCCCGGAAGAAAAGCTTTACTTGCTAATTTTTCCTTTTTAACACACAAGTCACGGCCATAGGGAAGTTAGAAATAGAGGCGCGATGATCATTTTTAAATGGAAATCACCCAGATCCTCCACCCAGAGCTAATAACTGTCACTACTTCTGATGGCTGTCCCTGGTGCTTCCCCATAAAGCACCGCCGCCCAGACCATCGCCCCACATTTGCTGAGCCCCCTGCGCGGCTCTGTGCGGAGGGCGGGCTGCCGGGAGCAGAGAGCAGGCTCCACGCACCCCTGTGGGGTGAGAACCCTGGGGCTCCCCCGTCCTGGCCAGAAGCTGAGGCACCACCCCCCAAGGCCACTCCAGGTGACTGGGGCAGAGAGGAGACCACCCCCACACGCACCAGGGAGGCTAGAGGCATGGGGGGGCCCAGGGAAGCCACAGCAGCACTCAGCGTCTGCCCAGTGGCCGGAGAGCCCCCCGCTGCTGGCTCTGTGGCCCAGGTGCTGCCTTACCACCACCCTCCTTGTCCCCAGGCGTGCCTCCAGCTAGCAGCCCTGCCGGCGCCTGTGCCCACCCTTACATGCCCAGCATTCCCCACGCCATCAAGGGAGGTGGACTGTCTTTTCCCAGCCAGAGGAAGGGCAGGAAGAAACCATCCATCCAGCACAGAGAGGGGAGGCAAGTTGCCCAAGGTCACACAGCCCCACAGGGGCCGAGTCCAGATGCAAATCCAGAATCAGCACAGAAGCCCCTGTAACACGGGGTTACACAGGTGCCCCCCCCTTTTTTTAAACAATAAGCTTGTCTTACACACGCCCTTCTTCAGCCTGCTTTATAACATTTAGCAAGTTCTCCTGAACACCAAAGGAGATCTTTTACAAAAAAGGCAGGCTGCGCCGAAACCGGTTTGGCTCAGTGGTTAGAGCGTCGGCCTGCGGACTGAAAGATCCCGGGTTTGATTCGGTCAAGGGCATGTACCTTGGCTGCGGGCACATCCCCAGTGGGGGGTGTGCAGGAGGCAGCTGATAGGTGTTTCTCTCTCATCGATGTTTCTGACTTTCTATCCCTCTCCCTTCCTCTCTGTGAAAAATCAGTAAAATATATTTTTTAAAAAAGGCAGGCTGCACTCTATCCTCGAGTTTTCCGCCCCCTCCTCCACCCAGAGCCCTGGCCCTGCCGCTGGCCACGGCCTCTGGCTCCGGCACAGATTTCCCACTGCCGGGCCCACGCGCTCTCGGTGTGAGGGGATGTGGCCAGGCCCCCCGAGTCTCCACTGCTGTGTTCCCGGTGCCAGTTCACAGCTGACCCGCTGCCCACATTTTCACCTGAGAGGGGAGGTGGTCCCCAAAGCGGAAGGGATGGCGGTGAAGGGCATCTACTCTGGAGTCTGACCACCTGAGTGACCGTGGGCAAGTGACTCAGTCTCTCTGTGCCTCGGTCTCCTCATCTGTGCAATGGGGGCATAAAAATATTACCTGTATCACAGGGCGACGGTGAGGATTAAACAAGTGGACACAAGTGGTGCTCTCCCCGCTGTCGAGGGTGCCAGCTGCTGTCCACTTCCCCTGCCACCCGTGGGTGCAGGAGCCCAGGCTCATCCAACCAGCTGGGGGGAGGGGCGTGGCGTGGCGGCTCCCATTACACACCCCGCTCCCATGCTGGGTGCCCAGTTTGCTGGTGACTTCACGGTCGGCCTTTCGCTCCCCACTGGTGTCGCACGCACCCCAACAGAGGCTTTATCCCCCCGGAGCGGTAACGCTCGGAGTGTGCGGCTGTCAGTGGCCGAGAATCGCCCGGACACACAGGCCCCAGGTCACCGTGTAGCCCGACGTGCCAGCCTAATCCACTGGCTCCAGACTCACCAAATCAGATTCCAGGCCGGAGCCAGGAGTGGGGCTTTCCGGAGCTCCGGTGACGCCAGAAGGGCACGTGGGCCGAACGCTGGTCTACCGACTGTTGGGGGCCGTGCAGCTTGGCAACGGGCGGCGCGTGCACAGCCCGGAGCTCGGGGCGCGGGGGCAGCCCCAGGCCCTGTCCCTCGGCCCCGCCGCCCCGGCACCAGTCATGCCCTTTGTCCTGGCCAATGTCCCGGAAGCCGATCGCTGTTTTGATGACGGAGAGCCGTGGACAGGGAACTTGGAGGCTGGTCAACTTGATCGCTCTGAGGGTTGGAGCTGGTTACTGGGATGTTGGTGGTTGAAGCAGCCCCACCTGTTTGTCAGTCCTAATAGATTCACTGATTGGCTTTTACTGGGGTTTCCTGCCTGGGGGATACGGGAGTATCTTATGGTTTTAATCTTCATAAAAGGGACGGTAAAGCCAGAGCGAGCAGTAGTCCTCCCACTAGAGTTGGGCCACCGCCTGGCCCCCATTTCCCAATTAATGTTTTTCTAAGTCTCTTTATTCATTTGTGTGCGGCCTTCTCCAGAACCCGAACCCTGAACCGGGACCCTGAGTCACGCGGGACGTGAAAGGGGTTCCCACGTTTGGTGCCCACCCAGGGACGCCACACAGGAGAGTGACAGGCACTCCGGTCCCTAGAAACGCCACGTGCACAGACCTGCCCTGAGCGCCGCACACACTGGCTCCGTTTTCGCTTCCTCCCTGTTTATCCACCAACAGCGAATGCGGGGCGATACCTGGTGGGGAGGGGACGGCGCCTGAGCCGGGCGAGGGCCTTTAAAACACCGCGACACGTCCTCAAAGGCCGTCCCCGCAGGGCACGCACTCACCCCGCGTCTCCTGTGCCCGTCACTCCCCCACCCGTGCCTTCGCTCCCCGGGAGTCGTGCTCCCGGCTGTCTGTCTGCTCGCTCACCCGGGCCAGTGACTCCAAGGCCAAGGGCACGTTCCTCCCAGCAGGCGAAGTCTGACTCCGCTCCCTGCAGTTCCCGCTTCCAGAAACCCGGGTCCACTCCTGTGCCCGTCAGCAAGTGCCCTGCCCCGGGCACGGAGGCGCCCTGGGGGCTCCTCTCTGAGGGCCTGTGCACCGGTCCCTTCCGTCCCCAATCTCAGCCTAGCGGGACCACGGCGCGCCTCACTGCCTTCCGAACAAGAGTCCAGAGAGAGCCGGGGGCCGGGGGCCGGACGACACGCTTGCATAAGCCAAACCCCGCCACGGAACTGGCATAAAACATCCGAACAGCGGCCCCGGGCGGCACGCGGCACCTGTTCAGTGACAGAGAACTCCTAACCCACGCCAGGCGTGTTTCCACTTTTTAATTCTGCTTTGAAAACGAACATTTGAACAAGGATGACAGGCCTAAAGTCTGCCAATTCCCGGCTGGGAATTCAGAGCGTAGAAAACGGCAAAGCTCCAGCAAAAAATACCATGTGCACAACTCACTTCCGAAAATAGCTTAGGTACATGTTGGTTATAAAACTCATTTATGGGTTATTCACATGTATTCGTCGACATCCTCCTGCTAATACACGAAGACACGGAGCTAAGTAAGCTGTGCACAGGAGCCCCGGCAGGTCACGCGGAAAAGGTTAACGGGGTACATTCACGACGGAGCAGGCGGCCTGCGAACCACGGCACACGCGCCGACAGCCCCGGCGAGGAGGCCACACGCCCACATGGCACGCTCTTTGCAAACGCTTTTCCCAACTGAACCACCCAGGTTCCAAAGGCGAGGCCAGACCGCGGTGAGGCTGGCAGGCCGGCTCCCCGGGAAAAGGACTCCGCGGGTCTCCGGCTGCAGCGTGCACATCACACCGGGGGAGCCAACGCGCGTGAGAGCAGGCCTCGCACTGAACCGGAAGTAACACTGGGGGCATGGCTGCACAGCACGCACCGGGACACCTGTCCCTGCGTCCGCCTGCCGGGCGGAGGGGGCGATCCTCACCTCGTCTCCTTCACCGGCCAGCAGAGCGTCAGACTCAACTGTTGTCACCCTCCAAGTAACGCTGAGATTGTTTCCCACGGCCCTGCCTCTCCCTGCGCCTTCTCCTGCGGCCCGGCCGGACGGCTCTCCCCGCCCCGGGACACGGGCTCCGGCTCCCAGGGCGGGGTGCCGTCCCGCGCCGGCGAGGACCAGGCAATGAAAAGTAGTTTAAACTTGTGCCGACCACACGCTGCTCTCTAAGGGTCTCATCGGCACACTCCCGTCTGAGAGATCCCCGATCTGTCTGTACGTGTTTGGGGAAGTGGACTCAGGATCCCCGACCTGTTCTGTGTTTGAGAAAGTAGACTCAGGAATGGCACCCCCCTTCTCCGCCTGACCCCTCACTGCACGCTCTGCCGCCGCCGCAGCAGCTCCTCCCCCCGGCGCTCGCACCCCCAACGACCACAGGCAACGCCCTCTCGTCCTGCTCCTCAACTCCAAATTCGCACCCCTCTTCTAGCCTCTCTGAAAGGGTGTTCATTCCTGCCTAAAACTCGGGGTGTCCCCCACTGCACGCACACACACTTTGGATAAACAGCCCAATGGGTGACATCTCAACAGAAGGAAACGCCCATCCAGCAGCCGCCAAGTGTGTACGTTTCTTGGGGACACCCCGGCCTGTCCTCGTGGTTGCCAAGCTGCCGGGACCAGAATGTCTGACATGGAGCTTTCCAGGCTCTTCCTAAACCGGCCACTCAGCTGGGGCGCCGGCAGCCTGCCGGCTCTCACAAGGGGGAGGGTCCGCAGGGCGGCCCAGCGCCAGCCGCGCCCGGCCAGCCCGGCAGCGGAACTCCCCGTCACAGGAAGCTCACGATATGCCGGGCGTCTGGATGCTCATTCAGGCTAATTTCAGGGCAGAGTCTTCTGTTTCAGGAAAAGAATGTTGGCTCGAGAGCTGTGTGCCTATTTACAAGGGAGCTGAACCCCTCACAGAAACGTCCTGTCCGTGCCAAGGGGCCCCGTCTAGAAACGTCCATCACAACCTGACCTGACAGAGCGCTGCTTCCCAGTGCGCCGCCTCACTTTGTAGACAGGAGCGGGGGCACTGGCCAGCAGCGCCCGCCTGCCCAGGCCCGCCCGCCCCGCCCCTGCCGCCAGCGTGGCTCAGCCCGCCTCTCCTGCTCTTCCTCTCTCTG
The DNA here is from genome assembly GCA_027563665.1 of Antrozous pallidus. Lineage (NCBI taxonomy): Eukaryota > Metazoa > Chordata > Mammalia > Chiroptera > Vespertilionidae > Antrozous > Antrozous pallidus. The sequence goes on from CM050522.1 coordinate 82,776,708, forward strand.
TCGCCTCGTCTGTCCGGTGAAAGGGGACGAAGGGAGGTCTGCTACACTAAACCTTAACAGGCTTTTGCTATGTGCTGTACAAATATACATCTCCACTTTACAATACGCGCTCCGGCTGACCTGACTTTTTATAGAAGAACAAGAGGCCAACGTTGCAAGCTGCATTCGGGGCATTATACCCACACCTGCGCCCCTGGAGTTCTGGCAACTGACAAAAAGCACTGAAGATGAGCAGCAGGCTCAGGGTGCGGTCACAGTCCCCGTGTCCCCCAACAGCACACAAACCCCTTCGAGAAAAGGCAGTTGTGGCTGACAGTCCCGCGGCCGCCTGCGGTTTTGCTCGCGGCTGACCGCGCCGGCCGGCTCACTAGAGCCTCCTCCTCTTCCACCCGCTGTCCTCCTCCCGGGCTCTCCAGTCGTCCCAGCTGGAGCTCCTCTTGGGGTGATAGTTCACGGTGATGAGCATCTCCTGGCCCCTGTGGCCGAAAGTCCTGCTCTCTCTCTGGTGGCTGTTCCCCCAAGTCTGGTAACTTTTATCTGCGGAGTCGACGCTGGCGGCAGGCAGGTCACACGGCACGTAAGGTGTGTGGCTGCTCACTGTTGGCGTGTACAGCTCCGAGGCGAGGCCCAGAGCCTGGGGAGGCACCGGGAAGCTGGGCTCTCCGGAGGGGGGCGCTGCTCCAGGATGCTGGGGGCCCCAGGGCCCCAGGGCCCTCAGGCTGTTCAATGAGGCTTCCACCCTCCGGAGTAGCCGAGGGTCCCGGAGCAGGTTGTTGACAGGAGGCCGTTCGGGTTCCTTCCCAGCAGCGGCCGCCTCCTGGGCGTCTGCGGAGGCCTGGTTCAGGGCGTCCTCCGCCAACGTCCGCAGCAGGCTGCTGCCCTGGGCGCCGAGGGCCTGGGCGCCGAGGGCCTGGGCGCTGAAGGCTTGGGTGTTTAAGGCCGGGGTCCCGAAGGCTTGGGTGGTTAAGGCCGGGGTCCCGAAGGCTTGGGTGGTTAAGGCCGGGGTCCCGAAGGCTTGGGTGGTTAAGGCCGAGGTCACGAAGGCTTGGGTGCTTAAGGCCGAGGTCACGAAGGCTTGGGTGGTTAAGGCCGGGGTCCCGAAGGCTTGGGTGGTTAAGGCCGGGGTCCCGAAGGCTTGGGTGCTTAAGGCCGGGGTGCTGAGGCCCTCGGGGTCGGACAGGCTCTGCTGCAGCACCGACTTGAGCTTCAGGATCTTCGTGACGTCCTGCTTATAGTTCTTGTCGCAGGTCTTGATGATGGCGCCGCGCCTCTGCGCGTCCTGAATCAGGTGGTTCCAGTGCTCGTTGTCCTGGAAACCGAGAGCAGAGAAAGTCACACCCAGCAGCACGCACACACTCGGGAGGCTGCAGGCCCAGCTTCACTTGTGAACAAAGCAGCAGACCGTCAGGAGCAGATTCTCCAGCCTCCGCTACTCGCTAACGAGGCTGAAAGGAAAGGGGCCGGTACACAGCCCCACGCCCCCTGAGAGCGCCCCCGTGTGGGCCCGACCCCAGCGCCCCTGCAGCCGCGCTGCACTCTGGACGGCAGCCCTCGGAGCTGTTTACGTGTCGGCTCATTACAACCAGAAACAAGAGAACCGCTCCAGACGCAGGAGCCCGGCACCGTTCACAGGCTCCGCAGGCCGGGACCGGCCCCCAGGGTGCTGGGCTGCAGACAGAGCACTTCCACTCTCATCCCAGGAAGTGCCGCCTCTGGTCTGGCCCTGCCAGCCTCGCTCAGGTAATGACACCTGGACCAGGGAGGCCCGGCTTCCGAGCGCCTGTCGCTGCTCCGGACAAGCACCCAAGCTTCCGCCAAATCCTCGGGGCCTCCCAAACCCCAAAGGGCAAAACCCCCTTCATTCAAGATCGAAGGTCGTGCCTTTAGCAACACTTGAGCTTAAGGATAGAAGGTACACAGCTTAAAAAAATTCTTTTGAGGGGTGCACCAGAGTCCTTTGAAGACGGTGAGGCGTTCAATGAGAAAGACTGTATTTGAGCGCCCTCTGGTGGTGCTAACCAAAATGGGGAAATCTCACTTAAAGAGAACTTTGTTAGAGAAAATTAGGAAAACCTAGTCACCCCCACTGAGACCGGGAGCAGATGCAAGCTTTAGCTGACGGTGCTGTCACCAAGGAGGCTGACATCTGTCTACCAAAGGAGTCTGCTGGCCGCCGCTACCAGAGCCGGCCCGCGGGAGCTCTGGCCACCGTCCGGGCCGCAGCAGCCACACAGTCACACGTCCCCCGCCCGCCTTGTGAGACAGACACACTTTTAAAGGTCATCTCGAGAGGACACCGGATACCCGGGCCTCCGGCTGAGGCAGGTGAGTGGCCTCCAGGTACAAAGCTCCAGGGAGAAGCTGCTGGGGACACACGACTCTGGGAAGAGGCCATTCTTTCATGCCGCCATGTGTCCCCGAAGCCACTTCGTGTTGGTGGAGAATCAGAACTCACCGTCGACCAGCCCACGTCAGTAATGCCAGACAGACGGCGTTCCCGGGCCCCCAGAAGGTACCTACCATCAGCGTCCTCAGATGCCCCAGGATGAAGAGGCTGTACTTGGCTCGTGTGATGGCGACGTTCAACCTCTGCAGACTCGACAGGAACCTGGGGGGCCAGAAAACAGTTACTTCCTCCTGCAGAGGGCTCAGCACAGCACAGCAGAGGTTTCCGTGGGCTCGGACTTTTAAAGTCACAGTCCTTTCTCACTCCTCCTCCAACACAGCCCCTGGCACGGAAGCAACCCCCTTACAAAGAGGGAACAAAACGCCCGGCGCTTTCCCGCAAAGGGGGCACCCGTCCATCTCCTACTTTGACTTAAATGGGATGCTGCCAATTTTAACAGTATGATTTTTAAGCCTTAAAGACATCCTAAAAAATGATACTAGATCTTAAAGTGTAACTGAGATTATGAAAACACGGTGGGACTAGGGCAGAGGCACACAAACATCAGATAATATAACAGGTCAGGGAAATGACAGAACCGCTTGCTACACGAGAAAGCTGAGATGTCGGATTAGCTGGAAAAGAAGAGACTGTTTACAAAAGGGTCGGAGGTAACTGGCCTTCTCTGTGTGTCTGTGCGGACTACCTACCTCTAGGCAGGGGCGGAGAGAAAGGAAGGTGCTATTTTCCTTAAGAACAAGGAGACATTTATGATCTGCAAATCTCATCTGCTGTTTATTTGAAGAGAAGAATCCCAGAGCCCGAGACCCAGGGGGTTTTCTGATGCCCCAAGCACTGCTCAGCCCACTGGCCGCTGGGAAGGTGAACAAACCCGGCCAGAGCAGGAGACACAGAGCGGGAGGAGACGCCACGTGACCACTCATCCGGGAGAACACAGGCCCCTGCAGAACACACCTGACCCCCTGGCTGATTTCATGTTTATTAAATACTAAACACTGGGGGTGGGTGGTCCCTCAACCCAACCTGCCCCCTCTCACATACTGGGAGCCCTCAGGGGATGTCCAACTAATGGCTCATCCCCAGCCTGCCCAAGGCCTAAAGCCTCTGGCGAGGGCACCCAGCCATTGCCCTGCTCAGCTCAGCCCACGGCCGCTTCCCCTCACAGTGCCCGGGGGGCTGGGCACTTGCCGCCACTGCCATTTCATCTCCATCCCCAGGGCCCGGTGCTCATGCCACTTGGCCCCGCCCCCGCTCCTGACTGGCTGGCAGCATAGCCAATCAGGAGCAAAGGTATGGTCACATTTGCAAGTTACTCTTTTATTAGATAGGAGGAAAAGAGCAGATCACGCCATCATGGGTTAATATACAAGCTATCAAGAAAAGCAAATGCCACAGGGGAGCAATTTCACAGTTAAAAACTCACGCAGGACAGTGACTCACCCGATGGAGCCTTGCAAGGTGTTTGCTCTGACACACGTCACAATAACACAATCTTTCTGACGGCCCTGAAATGCATCCACCGTATCCACTTCCGCTAGCCTGTTTGCAAAACAGAAGTGTTTACTGAGAGAAGAGAATTATTAGACAGACAGATCCATAGAGCAGTTTCCCAGAAACCTTTTTACGGGATCTGTCCTTATGGAAATGTGATTCGCGTAATGCAGAACTCGCCATTTAAAGCAGACGATCCTCAATGGTTTTTAAGTCCATGCACTGTGGTGTGCAGCCATCACTGCTAATTCCACAACACTGCCATCACCCGAGAGATCCTGTCTTGATTTCCCCGCCCCCACGACCCCGGCACCCCGAGCCTGCTGTCCATCACTCTGGACGCCGACACTGACACCTCCTGTCACTGGATGCGAGCGCACAGCCTCACCTGGCCGCAGCGAGCCCGCGTCCGGCCTTTTAGACTGCGGCTCTGCCTGTGCAGGCGGACCGACATCTGTTTCTCCGTTTACAACCTGCCCCGGGGTCTCTGTTAGAAAATATGTGATTGCTAACTCCATCGCTTTACTTTTTCCAGAGTCAATGTCGGTAGTTGGTGTGTTTCTAGGGTAAGGCACTTTTGAGTTAATGGATTTCCACTATTTTTAAAAATATATTTTATTGATTTTTCACAGAGAGGAAGGGAGAGAGACAGAAAGACAGAAACATCGGCAAAGAGAGAAACATCGATCAGCTGCCTCCTGCACACCCCCTACTGGGGATGTGCCCGCAACCAAGGTACACGCCCTTGACTGAAATCGAACCTGGGACCCTTGAGTCCACAGGCCGACGCTCTCTCCACTGAGCCACACCGGTTTCAGCGATTTCCACTATTTAATCTTTAGTTTTGCTGCGGAGGTGAAATGGAGACAGAACTTGCCCGTGTGACCTCCCGCACCGGGTCAGTGAGAATTCGGAATTCGGACCGGCCGTCCCGGAGCTAACGGAAAAGCCGAGAGCTGCGCCAGCTCCGCCTCAGGTCCCCCCCCTCCCCGCCCCCGCCCCATGACCAGCCCGACGGCAGGAGGCTCTGTCCACGGGCTGCCAGCGCCCGCCCCGCTCCAGTGTCCCGTCTGGACTGACCGCCACCCCCGTTTCCTGTCCTCCTGTCCTGCCAGCCCCTGCTTTAAACAAACAAGAACTGGAAAGATCTGTAGAAACGTGGATGCCTCACCCTTTTTCTTCAAATTCCTTGTCCAGCTCCTTCTGAATCATCACCTTCTGAGCCTTGTAATGGGTTATGATGCCAACGGATCGGAAACGAATGTCCTTTTTCTCTTTGAGAAGTTTAATCAATTCTATCACCACTTTGATTTCTTGAATATTTACATAAGAGCTAAATAAGATGGAGAACAGAACACATTAAAACTAATAGGAGCCAAACAAACAACCAAAAACAATAACGGCCCAGCCGCTAGCCGAGTGCCACGTGGCTGCCGCTCCTGCCCAGGAGGCAGGCAGGGTCGCGCCCCCCCCCCCCCCCCAGCAGTGACACCGAGGCAGACACTGTCCCTCCACCTGCCATCTGAGCCCACACGGCTAACTGCGGGCAGGAAAGCTGTGAGACGGAGTCTGAAGTCAGCGGAGGGGGCAGCCACTTCTCAAACACCCGTTGGAACAGAACAGAAGCAGGAAGGACACAAGCAGAACGGAAGAGCTAATCCTACAGATCTGCTGTCTTCCCAGCCCCGAGGACAGTGCTTCCGCCGCCCCCTCTCGCTAACGCCCCCCACTGGCCATGCCAGCCGGGCACCACAGGGCTGAGGGGTGCCACCCCCACGAATTCGAGTCGTGCGGCCCCTGGAGATGAACGACACGGGGCCCCGAGTGGCCCGGTCCTCACCGTCCCCCCGCCGGCCTCACCCGGCGCTTCCCCGCACTTCCCAAACGGCTCCCCCCGTCCCGCACCAGAGGCGACCCGCAGGGCCCCCGGGGACGCTGCACCTGCACCCGTTCCTGAGGCGGCCTCGCCCCGGTCACTTTAAAAGCCTTAAATACCCACCGCCCGAACTTCGACTTACAACACACAGCCTGCTAGCTAGCTGTCCTTCCATCCCCGAAGCCTTTCCTCTGCCCGGTCTCCTCCCAGGTCTCCATTCCTCTTGCGACCTCCCGTGCCCGCAATGCTCCGGGCCTCGGCCCTCAGCCCTCTCTCCCTCCCACAATCCCTCTGGCGCCGAAGCCTGGGCCGCCTGCTTCTCTGTGGGTGACTTCCCCTCCTCTGCTGGCCACTCCCCGAGCCTCAGCCAGGACATGGCTGCGCTGTGGCCTCAGGACACAGGCGACCCTGCCTGTCCCCTCACTCCACACGTGCAGGCGCTGCTGGCCCTGTGCGGACAGGGGCAGCCCCAGGCCCTCCCTCCTTCCTGCTGCCACGCACAGACCACTGAACAATCCGTGTCCAGCCTGTCCAGCCGCTGCCTCGCCCTCAGCCAGCTGCGTCTACACCGACCCTTCACAACGCACAAGCCCACGGCGTAACTAACCACCCCCCCCCCCCGCCGGGAGTGAAGAAGGGGCAAACATACTCGTTTTCCCGTCGTTCTGAGCCGTCTCTGACGTCGAACACGAGGTAGGGCTGAAAGGGCCACTTGGACAGACACCGGACGCTCTCGATCCCTCTAGGAGAAAGCAGCCCCGGGCGGAGCGGAGGTTACGGAAGCGGCTGACTGCGGCCGTCCTTGCAGAGGCGGCGGCTGGGAAACGAGGGCACGAGGACCTTCTCCCAACGCAGCGCGCTTCAGTGAAGGCCGCGCATTGCGCCTCCATCGCGGCCGGAGTGCGCTGCGCAACTAGAGCAGCGCTTACCGCTGGACAGTGACTCACGGCACACGAAGTCAAACAAGCCAGCCACTTAATTCTATGTAGCACATAGCATGATTTTTTTAGTTAAAGAATTTAAAAGGATGTGAATAGCGCACAGACCCGAAGACATACCAAAACGACAGCAGTGACTATTTCTGGGTAGTAGAAACATCGGTGGTTTCCCCCCTTTTTGCTTATCTACGACTTTTATGATTAGAGACGATTATTAAGCCTTTGGTTTATGCTCTTTAGGACAAGGCTTAAGCACACGGTAAACTAGTTCCTTCTCCTGATCCCGCACACAGAGGCGGCCCACCTGTTGGTCTTCAGGGTCTTGTTGTAGATGTAGTTGGAGGGGAAGAGGCAGATGTCGGGGTGCATCCGGTACTGCACCGTCAGCTGCAGCACCGGCAGCCGGCCGCTCACGTGGTGCTCCACGTTCTCCTCCAGCAGCTTGCAGAAGCGGGCCATCATGGACTGCTCGTAGCCGTACTCCTGCGCCCTCTGCAGGGGGACAAGGGACAGTCACTCGGCGGGCTCCGCTGGGCGAGTCCCAGTTAGAAAGTCACTGAGCTCTAAGAGGTAGGTGTCTGGCAAGGTTCTGGCCATCACTGACAGTCAGAGAAAGGTGTTTTGTGTGTGTGTGTGTTTTTTGTCAATCCTCAACGGAGGATATTTCCCCCTGATTTTGAGAGAGAGCGGAAGGGAGGATGAGAGAGCCAGAGAGAGAGAGAGAAACCTTGATGTGAGAGAGATATCGATTGCTTGCCTTCTGCACATGACCTGACCAGGGCAGGGGATTAAGCCTGCAACCGAGGTACGTGCCCTTGACCGGAATCAAACCCGTCCCCCCTTCAGTTCACAGGCCGGTGCTCTATCCACTGAGCCAAACTGGCCAGGCGAGCTGAGGATCTTCTCCTCATGTGGAAGCCCGACCCTGCATGACAGGACATGGCCTGTGAACGGCCACCCTGAAGCCAGTCTCATGGTAATAGAGGTCACCTGACTCAGTGATGAAAGAAGCAAAAACATGTAACACAGGTTTTAACAATGATTTCTGGGTCATGCCCTCAGCAAACAAATATTCCTTGTCACTGTAAACAAGCCCTTTTAAAGACTGGCCGGTGTGGCTCAGTGGATAGAGCGTCGGCCTGCGGACTGAAAGGTCCCAGGTTCGATTCCGATCAGGGGCATGTACCTTGGCTGCGGGCACATCCCCAGTGGGGGGCGTGCAGGGGCGGCTGGTTGATGTTTCTCTCTCATCGACGTTGCTGACTTTCCATCCCTCTCCCCTCCTCTCTGTGAAAAACCAATAAAAATATCTTTACAAAAGGACTGACGGCTGGGACCATCCTCCCACATGTACGCAGCCGCCGCCTCCACCGGCCACAGCCAGTCCCACAGAACTCCGCTTGCGAAGGAAACGGACAACTGACTTCCTCACTGACACGTAACCAGGGACTCCAGCTTACAGCCTGAAAAGCAGCCGCCCGGCTGGCAAACAAGGAAAACTGCCACCATGTTATCTTGGTTGTGCCTTGGGCTACACTTTTCAATGTCGGCATCAGAACAAGATTGGAAAAGCATTTTGTCAAATAGCCTAGAAGCCAAAACGTGCTCTGGAAAACACACGAGAGTCCAGGGGAACTCTTCCTGAGCGGAGGTGAGGACATGAACAGCAAAGTGTACGTGCAAAGCTTGAGTGCACCTGCTTCACAAACCGGAGCGCGGAGAGAAAGACGTTACTTCTAAATAACAGGTTATCTGTATAGGTGACTTTAAGTAGGACTGCAAACTAAATAAATATTAGTAATCATTTGACAATTCCATTTACATCCCCCAAAGCTTATTTATTCAAATTAGCTGGAACCTCATTTTCAATATTCCCTCCGGGGGCGGAAAAAAGGATTATATGAAACAACACATCTCTTTCCAGAAAACAGCTGAGCCTACCTTAGTCAGGGAAGGACACTCCAGATTGGCAATGAACCAAACTGGCACAGAAGGATTCTGCACCTTTAAACAAGACCAAGCCCTACCTACACGTGTCCACCTGGACACAAACTCGACGGCCACCTGACACACCATCCTTCGGGAGCTTTCGTGTCTGTCCGCCCAGGACCCAAGCTCCCGAGGGCAGGCGGCTTCCGGAGCAGACGGAGCCGAGTGCACCGGTGAGCAGACAAACGCCAGTGGCTAAGACACTTCCCAACTGCCCAGCTGTTATCCTCGGAAAGAGGTGGAGGAAATGCACTTGGTACTTATTTTCGGAACTTTCTTCAATAAGCCGGTATTATTTTTGCAATTAAAAAAAGCCCAGGTGGGTCATCTCATTTTTATTCTTCATCATTCGCCAAAGCAGGCGGGCAAACAGAGGCCCATCGACAGCCCTTTTCAGTAGATGCTGCAGCTCCGCAAACTGAACCCGCCCAACTGTGAAATACGGGGTTTAAATGTCAAAATCAGGGTCCAGCCCCTCGGATGACCCCAGACACCCACAAAGTCCTGCGTGGCGTGCCCTCTGGGAGGCAGCATGGGAGGCGAGGGGAGGGGTGGGGGGTTGTGATGCTGGTGCCCATCTCCCAGACAGAGCACAGTCGCCCTCCCGCCACCTTCCCCTCCCGGGGTGAGGGCCACAGGCACTTGCTTGGACCACAGGATACAGAGCTCTAAAGCTGCCCGCGTGCTCTAAGTGTGTCCTTATACGACTTCCCTCACATTTGCACATGTGTAAACAGAAAGCAGCAGGTGGGGTTCTTTTCCTTGCTGGTAAAGTTTGTTTGGGTATTTATATTATAATAAATCAGATACGGCCCTTTAAAAAGCTCTGCTCGGCAGGGTGTAGGTTCTTTCTAGTCTCTGGTCTCTGAAGCGGCTCCTGTCACACACAAACACAAGCACAATTACTAACAAAGGGACAATGTCAGGTACGTTAAGACTCAGACGGGTTCTCTTTCCCCAGCCTTTCCAACATCTTTCCCTGGAAATAAGAGGTGACGATCCAGCAAAGACCCCCCTGCCCCCCGTCCACCAAAGGCGCCTCCACTTGAACGCGGTGGGAACGGGGGGACTAACCAACGAGATGACCGTCGGGGGGAGCTGCTTCGGGTCCCCGACGAGGATGAGCTTGTTGCAGCGGTGGATGAGGGGGGTGAGGGTTTCCACTTCACACGCCTGCCCGGCCTGCGGAGCAAAGTGCGGGAGAAACCAGCTCAATCACCTTTCCATTCAGCACGTGCTTTAACCGACACAACAGCCTAACCGTTCCGGAGAGAACCACGTTCTCCTTCTGCACCGAATACCAAAAGAGCAAAACAGAACGCCCAATGACGACCACACGTGGATTCTGAAGTCAGCCATCATTCAGGGGCCACAGATACCTGGGAGCCAGCCACCAGTCAGCAGGCCACGGACTGCCCAGGTTTGGGTCCCCTGTTCCTGCTGACCTGCCCCCCCTGCCTTCCTCCTGGGCCTCCTGGGCCCTGCTTCCACTGGCTGCCGCTGCAGCGCACCCGCCCGCACCTTCTCACTGGGGCCTGGGGCCTGAGGTCTGGGGACTGAGGTCTGGGGCCTGGGGACTGAGGCCTGGGTACTGGGGTCTGGGGACCGGGGACCTCCTGGACCGATGCCCTGTATCTCATTCCCATCCCCTATGCCTTCTGGCTCTGCATCTGGCAAACAGCAGGCGCCTAACAGATGCTCAGTGAACGAACGAGGAAACTGCTGTGGCTCGGAGCTGTCCGAAGTGATGTTTAAAAGCAGTTAGCCCCCGGGAGGGTCTGTGAGGAAGCGTCAGGCTCTTCCGAGTCCAGCCCCGCCACCGGGAGAGCCGCGGAGGGCTACGTAGCGGCGGGTGACATGGGATGCGCAGGCCGCTGTGTCCACATCTCGGCGCTAGTCCCCGCGGACCCCGCCCGCTCACTGACCTCGTCGACGATGACACAGCTGAAGGGGACCCCTCCTTGCCCCCGGAACGCGGACTCGAGCAGCAGCCCGCCGCTCGTGCTCAGGGTGCAGCAGATGATGTGGGACTCGAGGATGATGATGCTCTGGGTTTTCTGCGGGCGCCCTTGGACCTGAGACGACAACAAAGTTTCGTTACCCGGAGGCTGTGTGTGGATCCTAGGCTCCGGGCGGGCCAACTTTACTATCAATCGTTTTTACAAAATATTTCATTGATTTTTTTACAAAAAGGAAGGGACAGAGATAGTTAGAAACATTAATGAGAGAGAAACATCCATCAGCTGCCTCCTGCACACCCCCTACTGGGGAAGTGCCCGCAACCAAGGTACATGCCCTTGACCGGAATCGAACCCGGGACCTTTCAGTCCGCAGGCCGATGTTCTATCCACTGAGCCATCGATGTTTCTGGCTTTCTATCCCTCTCCCTTCCTCTCTGTAAAAAATCCATAAAATATTTTTTTTAAAAAAGAGAAAGAGAGAAATGTCCTCAGAAACACTGCTGGCCTCGCTGGTGGGTACTGTGCCCTCCCTGACCCCGCGGGAACCCTGTGCTGTTTGACAGGCAACACGGAGCTGCCCGGCGCTGCATTTAAAATCTTTTCCATTTTGAGAAATTTCAAACACGTGTCTGGGCTCAGACACGCGTGCTTTTCTTCCTTCTCAACAGCGCGACACCACCAACTCCTCTGTCGCCCCTGTGCCTCGGGCCGCAGTGGCCAGCTGAGGCTGCAGATCGGGGGGTGGGGGGGGGGGGGGGGGGACGAGGACGGGGGGGGGGGGGCGGAGCAGAGCCCGACCAGAGCTTTCGTTAGGGAAGGACATTCTGTAACCGCTTCTTCCTTAGAGATCTCAGGTGGCGATAGGACCTCATTAGTGGCCGCGGAAACAAATGTCAGTACACATGCAATTACACTGTCTCCGCTTTCGGATCTGTTTGAAATTTCTCAAAATGGAAACGATTTTAAATGCAGTTGATAAAAGCTCAGAGGTTATCTCAACTATGTCATAATGGAAAAAAAAAAAGAAAATAACAAACAAACTGTAAACAAATAGGAAAACGCTGTGAGTCAACTACTGACCTCTTTAATTTTAGACGCAAGTTCCTGCCTTTCTTTGGAAACTTCGGCGATTCTTTCATCCAACTCGTGCCTCTGGAGAAAAGCAAAGGCCGTCGTCAAAGTTCGGTGAGCATCTCAGAACGCCCCCCGGCGGGCTGCCTCCCCCCGAGGGCCGGCCTGCGCGGACGGCGGCTCATCCCGCTTGTTTCCTGTCTGCAGGGAGGCGCCGGCCCCGCGTCACTGCGGCCCCAGAATTCGGCCGAGCCACTCCGCGCCATCGCTGCCGCCGCACCCATTCTGTTGGCCAAGTGGCCGGCACACCCCCAGCAGCCCCGGCCCTTCTGACCAGCCCGTGCCGAGGCAGGAGCCAGTCACAGCACCTGCAAGCTCCGGCAGATTTCTCCCACATCCTGTGATCAAGCCCCCCTGCCAGGGCCTGTGAGCCTTGGCCATCCTTTACGTGACACCCCCGGGGGAGTCCGAACTGACCAACCCAGCCTTGGCCTGGGAACCGCAGAGCACTCCAGCCCCCAGGCCCTGGTAAAGGCCCGGCCCCCGTCCTGCCTCCCCGTCTGCACTCCACCTTGACCTCCTGTGGCCCCTCAGGAGGCGCCGTCTCTCCTCCAGACCCGAGAGGGATCGGCTTCTCTCACAGTCAGCGGCCGGCTCTCTCGCCACCAGCACCAGGCAATCTGATCGTCTCTCCCCGCGCCGGATCCCGCCGGGTCCGGTACACGCGCCTGTGCTACTTCGGAGCATCCCACCCTTGGGCTGTCCTTCCTTCGCTCGCTCGTTTCCAGGCGGTTCACACGAGGCTCTCAATCACCCTCCATCGCCTCTGGCCACAGCGGCGTGTAATGCGGGCCTGGTCACCCGGCCCCCTTCCCCTCAGCTCAGGGCCAGACTGCCGCACACCCAGGGCTAGGGGCTTTCTCAGCGGGGACAGCGGGGAGGAGCCCGAGATGCTGGCACTGTCGTCTCCGGGAGAACAACGCCGACTCGCACACAAGCAGGTCAAGGTGGAGAAATGGCATCCTTTGCTAAAGCTAATCACTCCGAGTTTCCCAGGTCTAGCTGCCAGTGAGTGCCGTTTCTGTCCAACTTAACTTTTTTCTATATTTAAAGTATTTTTTATTTATTTACTGATTTGAGAGAGAGAAACATCAATGTGTGGTCCCACTCGCCGGCTGGATTCTTGTACGGGCCCTGACCAGGGACTGAACCCGCAACCTCAGCATTTGGAAGTCACTCTCAGCAACTCAGCTACCCAGCCAGGACTTGCCCATCTTAACTTGGATTAAATTGAGCTTGTCATCAAAAGATACCTAACGAATTTAGTGCAATTTTAGTATAAGGCAGGCAACAGCAAACTCCAGCCTATGGACCAAATTCCAGTCGCCATCTGTGTTGTAAATACAGTTTCACTGGGACACAGCCACACCCCTGGTTTAGGATGGCCTGTCTCCTGCTGTTTCTCGCTACCACACAGAGCTGAGCAGTCGAAACAGAGACCTGCACAATCTAGACCGTTTACTATCTTGTCCTTTTCAAAAAAGCTTAACCCTTTTGTAAGGCATACCACTTTTGTCTAAATTTTGTCAACAAATCATGCTATTCCACAATGAAAACTGGCATCAAATACTTATCAACTAGTGTGTGTACCTAATATACATTAAAAACCACTCGGCAAGAGATGTGTAGCTACCTGGATCCCTCTTCCACATCGGCTTAAAGCACGCTGGCGGGAGAGCTCATCTAGTTGATGGTCTAGATGTTCCTTTCTTCTGTGCATGTCCTGAACGTAAGAAGGTAAGTCTTTTTCTTAAAAAGAAAAAAAGAAAAAGATAAAGACTCGTATGCCCGTTCTCGCGCACACATATGCATAGCGAGAAGAAAAACTAGTGTCAAAGGCACAGGGCCGCCGAGGCCTCCCCGTCACTCGGGTGCCCGGGCCCTGCCCGCTGTACGAAGGAAACAGCCAACGTTCGGATGAACCGTGTTCAGTACTTACTCATTCTGTGGTTAACTTGGTTGTCCAGGCTGAATTTTAGGACCTCGTTGTTAATAGACCTTTCGGGACCCAGGCGTACTAAGTTGATATCGCCACAGTTTCCTGTTGATAAGAATCATACTTCAGAGATTAATGAGGACACTGCCAACCTCCGTCCCTTATCATGTGGATTTGTCAGCAAGTCAGAGAAGGGAGCTAAGCAAATATTTTAATCAGAGGAGGGAGCTAATGAACTGGATACCTGGAACTCCACTCGAGTCCACACACATTATTTCACAGTCTTCACAGCACCCCTATAAGACAAGCACTTACCATTTCTACTTAACGACAGCCGGCGAGGTGGTAAAACACATTGCATTGCGAAGTTGAGATTCTATTACACTAATGTTTCTCAAATCATGTTCTTTAGAACATTCCATGGTAGAATATATTTGGAAAACGGTGAGGTAACGATAAAAAAGGTTTCTTAACTGCAGGATGTTTAAAAACGATAGAGACTCTTCTCTATCGGTACATGTGCGGATTTCCTGACAGTCTTATGTGAGCATCAACCCTCTTCTGCAGGATCTACAGATGAAAGCTTTGACACTCTGCTCCCCCACTTTCTACCCCACCAGAAACACCTAGAGATGGGTGCCCCATAGACAAACATTCCTCCAAGTTGCAGGTGAGTTCGTAAGAAAGCAGGACAGCCCTAACTGGTGTGGCTCAGTGGATAGAGCGCTGGCCTGCGGACTGAAAGGTCCCGGGTTTGATTCCAGTCGAGGGCATGTACCTTGGTTTCGGGCACATCCTCAGTAGGAGGCATGCAAGAGGCAGCTGATCTCTCCCTCTCCCTCCCCCTACCCCTCTCCCCTTCCCCCCTCCCCCTCTCCCTCTCTCTCAGAAAGTGGCAAACAATGTACTGTAAGTTTTATAAGCCAATGAGTTCCGTTCGGAGGTAATACAACGAAGAAAACCGGTGTGAGCCTCGGAACAGACGGCAGGCCCCAGGCTCTGGTAACTGGGTGTGGCCATGAGTAGGTTCTGGCCAGAAGGAAGTAGGCAGAGGGGCCACTGGCAGTGTGCAGGGACTTCCCTGAAAACACGGCTAGGACGCGCCTCTGTCCCCTTTGCCCGGGTCACACGCTCTGCATGTGACTGCCGGAGCCGGAGCAGCCATCTGTGACCGTGCGGCGCACTAAGGAGCGAGGGAGCAGCAGGACGGGCCAGCCACGCACAGGGCCCGGCGGGAAGGGCCTGCTCCCCATCAGCCCCAGCTGCCCACACTCAACACCGAAAACAACAAACCCCAACAGCCCGCGCCGTCGTACCCAGAGGGTTCTTCTTGTTTTTACACCGCTCCTTGAACTCGAGGATGATTTTCTTCATCAGCTCATCCACGGCGGCGTTGGAGGGCGCGCACACCAGCACGCGGTTCTGCTTGATCTTGGCGTTGGAGTTCTCATCCAGCTGCCCCCTCCTCTGCTTCCGCAATCGCCACGTGCAGCAAACAAAACAGCGGTGAGCCCGGCGTGTCGGAGCATCCTTCCCTCTACTTCCCCGCGAGTCGGCGGCCCCCTCACAGGCAGTCCACACAGCTAAAGCAGCTACGGCTCACACCGATACTAAATCCCCCCCGCCTCCCGCCCCTGCCCCCGCTATCCGCCTATTTCACTCAATCCGACCACAATGCAGCCAGGAAAACCCTCCAGACGGCTGCCCAGCGGATGTGACCCATAATGAAACCGGAAGACCACCCTCTGGCCCTTAGGATTAGTTTCACCCAAGACAGCCTCTTCTGCCCTTTTTATTTCTTAGC
This sequence comes from Antrozous pallidus, assembly GCA_027563665.1. Classification (NCBI taxonomy): domain Eukaryota; kingdom Metazoa; phylum Chordata; class Mammalia; order Chiroptera; family Vespertilionidae; genus Antrozous; species Antrozous pallidus. The sequence continues at coordinate 82,792,241 of CM050522.1, forward strand.
CCTCTCTCCCTCTGCTACCCCCCCGCCCCCCCGCCCCAGCTCTGACCAAGTTCCACACAGTAACAAAGGCATGTGTCGGTTAGTCAAGGGCGGCGGCGGCACGCTCTCAGCCACAGCACAGCCCCCGCGTCTCTACCTCGGTCAGCAGGCGGTACAGGAGGCCAACGATGGTTCTGGATTTCCCTGTCCCGGGCGGCCCATGAATCAGACAGATCTTGGCAACCGCCGGGGAGTGCTTCACCATGGCGTACGCCGTTTCTATCGCTTTTTTCTGGTCCTCGTTGAAATCTTTTAAGTAGGCGGTCTGCACAAAAGACAGGAGGGGGAGTGACAGCGCAGGACCCCAAAGGGACCGCTCTTAACCCAAAGCCACTTCCCCTATCGGAAAGCAAGGTACCCTGCGTCTGCAGGCTCTGGCCCAGCAATGACCACTGTGTTTTTATTGGGATTCTTATCATGACGATGACAGTAAGCTGTCCTATCCCGCTACTTCCCTGCTGTTTCTTCTTGGGTTCTTCCCATCTTAGTCAGCGCTCTCCTCAGACAGGAACACAAGTGATACAGTGTAAAGAGCGTGGATGGGGATGCAGATCGGAGTCAAAACCTGTTTAACTCACAAGCTGGGGCCCGTAAGACTCTTAACCTCTCTCGCCCCCGGCTTTGCGGACTGGGGCTCCCGGAAGGGGGAGACTGGCTGAGATGACACGCGGGGGAAAGCCCAGCACACGGCAGGGCGTCAACACAGTTGCCTTTCCCTGTGTTCATTTCCCGAAATTCACATGAAGCTCTTCCAAGGAGATACGTGTTCACACAAAAGGACAGCTTCATCTTCACACTCAATTCTCCTATGCAGGACTCGAACCACCTGATCACATCACGGCAGGATGCGCACCTAACATGTTAATGCTGCTTCAAGCACACCTCCAATTCCGTCCGGCACCCCCCCTCTCCCGAGGAGGCCAGCTGACCCACTCGCACACTCTGCAGCACCAGACGCCCGACACTGACGACACCCTGTGCACAGTGTGTGTTCCGCTGCTGACACAGGGATCGGCAGCAGACACCCACACCCGATGCCCTCCCCTCCCGACACGAAACTCTCCCTGTGATCGGACAGCCGTCACTCACAATGATCTCGGAGGTTGCGGTCAGCAGATCCTTCGTACAGAAGTCCATGGGGTTTGGGTTCAGAATAGCTCTGGCCAGCTGGTTCCGGCTATTCAGCAGAGACATTGCTTTCAACTTCCGCTGTGTCGTTACCAGCGAACTGATGACAACACAGCGCGCGGTTTCCTGCAGACCGAGCGGGAAGTTCTCCTGCGTCTGGATGGAAAGGGAGCACTCGTATTTCCCATGATGCACTAGATCAAGAAAGAGCAGAGGCCGTCTCAGAGGCCGGGAGCAACAACGTCCGGTTAAAAACGCTGTCGGAACTGGCCGTTTGTAACGGACGGTTCTGGCCGACACGCTGTATAAACAGCTCACTCACGCCGAGACCGGTGTGGCTCAGTGGATAGAGCGCCGGCCTGCGGACTGAAGGGTCCCGGGTTCGATTCCGGTCAAGGGCATGGACCTTGGCTGCGGGCACATCCCCAGTAGGGGGCGTGCAAGAGGCAGCTGATCGATGTTTCTCTCTCATCGATGTTTCTGACTTTCTATCCCTCTCCCTCCCGCTCTTCAAAAAAATCAATAAAATATATTTTTTAAAAAATAAAAAAATAAACAGCTCACTCAGTAACCACTTAAAGGCCTCCGAAGAGCCGGCAATGTTCCTCTCCTCGGAGGCTTCTTTTTCAGCAGGGAGGGGCAGACAGCCAACACACATCAGGGGGCGCGAAGCGCTCTGGAGAGAGCAGCAGGGGGTGAGGGGGGCCGGAGGGGTGAGGCAGGGAGCGCGGCAGACAGGAGTCAGGGAGGTCTTCCGGACCAGGCCATACTGAAGCCGGGACTCGCCGAAGGGCCACTCAGGAAGCTCCTGCAGTCGGTCCCCCGGGGCCAAGTTAAAGGCAGGGTGGACCAGGTGCGGGAGCAGCGCTGGGGCCTGGGTTCGGGGGACATCGCAAAGGAAGACTTGATGGGATTTGCTGACGGGTTGGGTGGGGAGGGACAGAGACAGAGGCTCTGCCTGGTAAAGGAAGAGCAGAGGCCGGAGGAGGTCTGCGACGCAGAGGTGTCTGGTGTCTGCATGAGGAGTTCAGGGAAAGAGATGCTTTAGAAGCACGCAGTTGGCCGATGTGATCATTTGCAAGCGTCAGAAGCGCCTGCGTCCCGTTAACTGCTCTCTGAACGCAGCCCACCCCAAGACTGCGCTCCGGGCACGCTGACAGCGAGCACGACCAGCGACTGCGCAGCCCGACGCTGAACGCAGAGGAGCCTCGTCGCCGTTTTTAACATGTGCTGCCAAAGGCAAAGAATTGTACAATCATGCCCTCCTCCTGGGACTGAGAAAGCAGCAATGTCAGGAAGGCAGCCTGGCCCGCCACAGAGGACAGGCACTGTCCCCCAAACAAGAGGCCGCAAGTCTGGGCTGACATCTAATGCTGAGCGTGACGTTGGCTGCAGTGCTGAGCATGCCTGAACCTTCACTTCCTGGCAGGTGGGAGCAAGCAATGCTTACTGCTCTGCAGGGCTTGGGAGGATGATAAACGTGACAGGGAGGATAAGGCACACAGTAGGTGCTCATTAAATTCAAGCCAGCTTTTTTGTAATACTAACCTAGGGAAAGAAGTCCCTACAACCCACTGGACGGGGTGAGGCACACAGTAAACCCCCCACGCTGCCTCACATCTAGTCGTACGTTTAGTCTTCGCATTCACAACGAGCCCCAAAGCCCAGGTTGAAATGCGGTGTGGGATGGAGCAAACAGGTGACTTACAGGTTACTGTGTCATAACAAATACAATGCAGGTGAAGGAATATACCACAGGGAGAAGACATTGCAGAAGGAAGCTTTTAAATTCTAAGTCTAGAGCAATAAATACTGGACCTTTTCCAGATGAGTCTAGAAAAAAAATAAAAGGAGACTCTGAATGGCAAGCCACCCACCCAGAGGTCCAGTGAATGTACAACTGGCCGTTGAACCACACGGGGCTTAGCCGGGCCCAACCCCCTCCTCGCAGTCAAAACCCAGGTGTAACTTTTGACTCCCAAAAGCTGAACTATTCACAGCCTACTGTTGCCCAGAAGCCCTCCCCATAACACAGCTGATTAGAACGGATGTTGAATGTTACATGTATTTATTCTGTCTTCTTAAAGTCAGCTGGACAAAACATGACGCATTATGAAAACCGTTAAGGAAAATACAGTATCTAAAAAGAATCTGCGCATAAACGGACCCACGCAGTTCAAACCTGTAGCTCAAAGGTCAAGTGCAGAGCAAGCGCGCGGCTGGGAGAGACGTCGCGGGGGACGGAGGGGCGCTGACAGCGGGACTTACTGACGGACGAGCGGCGGAACTTCTGGACGTAAGCGCAGCGGTAGTCCTCGCAGTGCTGGTCCCAGGGGGCCTGGCTGGGGGCCCTCTCGGCGTCCCTCTTCTCCCCTTTCCGGCTCTCGGGGACCAGAAACACCAGGTCGTTCTCCTTCGGGTGAAGCTGTTTAGACAGCTCATACTCCTCCAGAAAAACTAGAGGACGAGAAGAAGTCAGCATTCACCTCACCAGAACCGTCTTCTTTTCCAAATTCCCAGAGGACGTTAACTCGGGCAGTTCGGACGGCGGCGGAAGTGAGCCGGCTGGCTGCGCAGGAGGCTGCAGGAGCAGACGGCCGGCTCCGCAGGGAAGGCGAGGTGATGAGGCGCCTGGGGAAGCAGGGCGGGCAGGAGGGCAGGGCGCGCCCCCGAGGGAATCCGCCCCGGTTATTTTAAGAGAAATTATAGGAGCCAAAGCCCGTGCCAAGTCCCGGCGCGTGGGCAGCCCCGGCGACTCCCACACTTGGATCGGCAGTCTCCAAATTCCGATTCCCCGGCACCGGCACACTCACAGCCTGCTGGAAGCCCGGGCGGACAAAAACATCGCATTTCACATTCTGAAGGAGCTGAAACATTTACTTCCCTCGAAGTTTATTTTAGTTTTTAACCCAGAAATTTTCTCTTTCGTTCCCCACTCTCCAAACCCCAGGGGGAGACCCAGCAGCAGATCCAAGTTCACGTCAGAACGCTGGGCCTGCTGATGGCGTCTCACAAGGGAGGGGAGGGCCAGCTGGAGCCAGTGGGCTGGGAGAACAGAGCGCACCAGGACAAGCAAGTTCACTGCCAACCGCCGAATCAGCAACAGCACACCGGACTCAAGCATGAAGTCCTGGCCTGAGGCAGACTGAACCCCTAAACCAAAATGCGTTTTAAAAGGCAGCACATGAGAAATGTCCCTGTGAAGGCATCAGAGGACAAATACAACCACGAGGAATCACTCTGCTGAGACCCAGAAGGGGGCAGCCGGCATCTCCCTGGGGGCTCGGAGCTGTGGGGGAGCGGCAGCCGGGTCAACCCGGGCCAGCTTGCTCGCTGGAGCACACCATGCCCTTTCCCCCGTGTGTGTCTTCACCTTTTCTCCACAAGTTCGAAGGGTCCCCAAGAGACTTGCAACCATCCTGAGCTCCCCCGAACCGGTGTCCAAGGCCCGCTTCTCTCTGACTGCTCTGTGGCTCACAGCAGCCCTGTCTTGCCTCACTTCTTTGCTGTCACATTTCTCGGGAGCCAAAGCAGAGCACCCCCCGCCCCGGGGCTCTCCTGCTGCTACTTCTGTCCTAATTCCTTCCTTTGCTTCCAGAGCTCTAACAGACACCCGCTAAAAACATACCATTTATAAAGAAGACAATGGCTGGAGCCCAGGGCCTGCCAGAGCTGCTTCCTGGCAGCCCCCCCGCCACCCCCAGGCGGGACCATGGACCACCTGAGGGTGAAGCAGAAGTAGCTGGCCTTCCAGTGGCAGCCAGCTTCCAGTCACCTCGGTCCTTCAGAGAACTCAGGCCCTGAAGCCAGGCTCCACGCCGTTTACCACGCAGCTTCACTAGGGCGATGCACACCCAGGGGACAGGACAGACAGCTGCACACTGCAGTGTGCTGACACCCCTTCTAGATAGACGTTCAGGTAGTATCTCTATGACCTGAGCAGGCACCGAGCACGAAATACACACACACACACACACACACACACACACACACACGGGCCTGGTGCACGAAATTCATGCACTGGGGGTGGGTGATCCCTCAGCCCAATCTGCCCCTCCACACATACTGGGAGCCCTCAGGGGATGTCCTACTGACCACTCACCTGCAGTCAGCCCAAGGCCTAAAGCTTCTGGCCAAGGCTTTAGGCCTTGAAAATCCAGCCATCGCCCTGCAATGGGGCCAATGGCTGGCTCCATCCCAGCCCGCCCCCTGTCCCCTCAGGCCTCAGCCCGGCCCCCCCAGCCCAGGCCTTCTCCTTGGCCAGCACATGCTGGCCACCTCAACCCCCCCCCCCCACCAATGGCCCTGGCCGCCTCAGCCCCGCCCTCCTGCAGACTGGGCCCCCTCGGCCCCATCCCCCGAGGCACGGGCCGCCTCGGCCCCGCCCCCTGGCCTGGGCCGCACACTTGTTGGCTGGCTCTGCCCTAGTTCCTGATTGGCTGGTGGGTATAATGAAGGTACGGTCAATTTGCATATTATTCTTTTATTAGGAGATATATATATCTTACAAAGAATAAAATAAGAGTTTTTAGGACATCACTGAGAGTCAAAATGCAGGCCAAAGTGGCAGGACGGCTTGCATCAGATGATACGAAGAACCCCCACAAACCGGTGAGAAATAAAGGATGCTGGAAAAGAGCCTGCCAAAGGCACTCCCCCAAGAGGTTGTTGAGGCACCTGCTGACTCGATGAGAGGCCCCACTGACGAGTTACAAAGGCTACTCCAAAATAAAACCGACAGGCCGTCAATACACTCACCGTAATGGTGAACCCACACAGCAATCAACACAGACGAGTGGGTGCGGCACAGGGGTGTGACTGCTCAGACACTGCTGGGGTAGGACTCTGCACAGCAGGCTTGGCATTATCTGGCCAGGCTGAGCTGAGGTATCAGACTCAGATTCTGCAGTCCACTTCTGGACATCCACCTTAGACATGCTCTCACAAAAACACTGAGCGATCACGTAACATCACACATGAAATGCTGTGTGTGCAGCCACGGCTGCAACCCTCCGGAAGGCCTGCTCACACGGTGGGGCCCTGGCACCTGGGAACATGTATTTCAAACAGTTCTCATTTGCTGATGAGAAGGCTCACCACGCCCCACCTGTGTGCAGAAAGAGTGTGGTTTATGCCAAACACCCGCTTTCCTGCTGGAAGCCAGGCACGCAGGCTGGGCAGAGGGTGCTGTGGGCACAGAACGGCCAGTGAGCTTTCCTGTGGGTAAGATCTCACTTGAGCCGGCGGGACTGGGATTGGGGAAAGTGTGTCCTGCGTGACTCCACTGGCAGAGAACTCAGGAAGCGTGCTCCCAGTTTCCTCGTCTTCACCCCACATTCTCTATCCCTTTGCTGATTTTGCTTTGCGTCCTTTGCCATAATTAAGTCACAGCTACAAGCATGACTATATGCTGGTCCTCTCAGCCAATGGGGATGGCCTTGGAAAGGCCTGCTGGGAAAAAATGTCTACCAACAGTGACCACGTGATGCCATCACACAATCACACACAGGCTGTCCCACTGAAATGTACACACACTTCAATAGCTGATGACTCCATTTTCACTCCTCTAGACTGTTTTTTTATGGGGATACATGAAAACTAGCAACGGTCGACAAATTGTACACAAATACCAAACGAAATGATTCTTGATGTTTCTGATTCCACTGCTTCCCATTATCAGCAGTGCCTGGACCAGAACAGTCAGTTTGAAAACAAGTGCTGACCCCAAAAAATATTCATGCGACATATATAATAGTCAACGACGGAGAAATTTTAAAAAGTCATTTTTGTAGATTCTCTTAAGTTTTAAAAATGAACTGTATAGATGAATGCCATATAAATTAGTAATTTAAATATTTCCAACAAAGCATCCAAATTAAAAGGAAAACCTCCCTAACAGGAAAAAAGCACGAAGGACACACACAGACAATTATCCCTGCCCCCTGCCCCCCAATAATACAAATGACCAGTGAAGATCTGGGGGCAAAAGCACCACCTCAAATGAGACCCCTTTTCATATATAAAACTGAGAGTTTAAATCAGCAGATGCGGGAGATAGACTTTCTTACACCCAGTAACAGAAGTGGAAGTGACATTCCTTCCAGTAGCAGAGGCAGAATGAGTCAAAGTCTCAAAACGTGCTGCATCCTGTTTGACCAGCACCAAGGTTCATTCAGTGTTTACATTAGTGAAAAGCTGTAAACAATGTCCGCATCTAACTAGCAACGATCCGTTCAATGGAACTAGGAATATGCTTCCAATGGCATAACTACAAGAACTAAACACGCTATCATCTATATAATAAAAGGCTAATATGCAAATCAACTGAACAGCAGAACAACCAGTCACTATGATGTGAACTGACCACCAGGGAGGGGTCAGACATTCAATGCAGGAGCTGCCTCCCCGAGGGCTCCCAGACTGCGAGAGGGCGCAGGCCGTGCTAAGGGACCCACCCTCCCATCTCCACTGAGTGCATGAATTTCATGCACTGGGACTCTAGTTATTTAATAACAACTCTGAAAAGATATCTACAATATAGTAAATGAAAATAAGTCAAACGTAAGCTTCACGAAGGCAGGGATTTTACAGTTTTGTTTTTTTTTTTTTAACATCTACATACCCAGCACCTATAATCTTACCATCAGATAGTGTATACAGAGTGGGGTAAAAGTAAGCTTACAGTTGAAAAACAATATAGTAATTAATAAATAATACATGAATAAACTTTCGGCCGAACCCGGTTGGGCTCAGTGGATAGAGTGTCGGCCTGCGGACTGAAAGGTCCCAGGTTCGATTCCAGTCAAGGGCATGTACCTTGGCTGCAGGCACATCCCCAGTAGCGGGTGTGCAAGAGGCAGCTGATTGATGTTTCTCTCTCATCGATGTTTCTGACTTTCTATACCTCTCCCTTCTTCTCTGTAAAACAATAAAATATTTATTTTTAAAAAAGAATAAACTTTCAGTACGCATCATTGTAAACCTACCTTTACCTGACTCTGTATAAGGCCACTAGAATGGTGGGGGGTGTCTAAATCTATAAGGAGCATTTAGGACCTGGCCTCCAAAACACATACACGTGTTTTTTCTTAGGGGGACCTCTGAAGGAGGACGGATTGGGGAGCATTTCATAAGGCTACTGTGATCACTCGTGTCCCTCAGTGTTTTTGTGAGGGCATGTCTGAGGCGGATGTCCAGAAGTGGACTGCGGAGTCTCAGCGTCTACTGATACCTAAGCGCACCTTGGCCAGATAATGCCAAGCCTGCTGGGCAGAGTCCTACCCCAGCAGTGTCTGAGCAGTCACACCTCTGTGCCTCACCAACATGCTCTCATTTGAGTTCGGAATATGTGGCTTATTTATAACTGATACATACATGCAATTATGTGTTCTACACTGATCATGAAAAGACAGACAGCAGGAATATTGACTCAGAATCTATAAACACTATTATTACAACCTGCCCCTCACCCCATCTTGCCCCTTCACTCACCCTCTCTCCCATGCCTAGCTTCCATGAACACTTTGCCTGTGGTATTCTATTTACAGAATGATTAAAACCATAAATGCTCTATTCCTAAATGTCCCATTAATTATCCTCATTAAGACTTTAAACATATTCTTTGTAAGAGGTTACAAATTCATCTTAAGAAACCTATGCCCCAGCCGAGACCGGTTTGGCTCAGTGGATAGAGCGTCGGACTGGGGACTGAAGGGTCCCGGGTTCGATTCTGGCAAGGGCATATACCTTGGCTGCGGGCACATCCCCAGTAGGGGGCGTGCAGGAGGCAGCTGATCGATGTCTCTCTCTCATCGATGTTTCTGACTTTCTATCCCTCTTCCTTCCACTCTGTAAAAAATCAATAAAAAAAAAAGAAAAAAAAAGAAACCTATGCCCCAGAAAAATCAGTGATACTTCCTCAAATAGAAATGTCCAATTATTATATGACTAGTGGCCCAGTGCATGAAATCTGTGCACATTAAAAGGGAATTAGAGGAAATAATTTAATATTGCTATTTGCCCTTTCTCTATAATATAAGTGTCAGAGATGAAAGAAAATTAGTAAAATGTATATGAAAACCTTCCTCCTTTCAGAGTCTGGGGCACACCATAGAACCCAGAGTTGAGTCCCCACTCACCCACATGCACCTCAAAATCATGTGAGACCTTGACCCGGCTGGCCCCCACCCCCATTGGGCTAGATCCAGACCCAGCCAGTCCCACCCTTGTCAGGCCCCACCAGGCAGGAGACATAGCCTCAGGTCCCCTGGCCCAGCACCAGGATGGGGGTGTGGCCTGAGGTCTCCCAGCCCAGACTGGGGTAAGGGGCGTGCCTTGAGGTCTCCCGTCAAGCCCCACCAGTTGGGGGACATGGCCTGAGATCCCCTGTCAGCCCTCCTGGGTGGGGGGCACAGCCTTAGGTCCCCGGTCAAGCCCCGCTGGGCATGTGGCATGGCCTCAGGTCCCTGGCCTGGCACTGGAGTGGGGGGCATGACCTGAGGTCCCCCAGCCTGATGCCGGGGTGGGGGGGTGCAGTCTGAGGTTCCGTGAAGCCCTGCCAGGAGGGGGATGCAGTCTGAGGTCCCCTGTCAAGCCCTAGGGGGGCGGGGGAGAGTGTAGCCTCCGGTTCCTGCTGATTGCCCATTAAGGTTCCTTATGGGAACTTGGCTTCAGCTGTGTGTGCAGCCATCTTTGTGATGGAGTGATGGTCAATTAGCATATTCCCTCTTTCTTAGACAGGATATGCTCCAAGTTACATGAGAAAGAACTTACCCACAAACTCCCAGTATTTTTTATATTCTGCAGGAAATTTTCTTAACTTCAACTCATAGAATTTTCCTTTGTTTGGAGAGTTCATCCATTCCTGTGCTATCTATACAAAGCCAAAAAAAAAAAAAAAAAAAAAAGAAAAAGCAAATGAAGAAAACATTCTGGAAAGCCAACGCTAAACAGCAAAATTTCCCCAAACCACAGCAAAATCCACACCCTAGGACCCCAGGCGACAGAAACACTAACAATGAATCGGGGATTCCAGTTTCCTGGTCAGCACTAAGGATCTCAGAAGCTGCTGCTCCATCGGAACGAAGTAAGAAACTGCACCAAGCGAAAACATCGACAACTCCTCCTCCACTCGACAGAGAGTGAGGCTGCTGGCCACAAAACCGGAGCGGGGCGGGTGGATACAGACAACCACACTCACAGGGCAGACCCCGGAAGTGAAAACCCATCGGGTAGGAAACCCCGACTTTAACTGACAAGTTGCCGGAGGCTTGGCACGGACCACGCTAATGTGAAAAACTCCGGCCCTGGAGGAGCCCGCACGCGGTGAGTTTCGAGCCGGAAGTGCTACAAGGTGCTCGCAGTGAATGCTGGGAAAAATCCCTTTGCTTCCAGCGGCCGGAGGGGAAGAGGATCCATTCTGAAACCCATCAGAGCATTCCATTCCGATCTTAACAAGGCCTGCTCTGTGGGGAAATCGTTTACCAGAACCTAACCTGCTGGGGTACAGTGAGAAGCTCAGACATCTGGGGAGAGAAACAACCAACTCGGCCATCTAGCCTTCGTGTCCCCCCTCAGGAGGCGAGGGACTGCCAAACATGCACAGGCTCAGCCCGGAGGCGGGCCAATCACAGGGCTACAGACACCTGCCCTCCCGGCACTCCCCACATGACCGAAGGCCTAGCGACTGCTGCTCCTGTCACCCATATATCATGTCCATCTTTCCACAAAAACGGCAAGACATGCACAAAGGGAGAAAACACAGTTTGAAGAATAAGCACCAGGCAGATATGGCAGGGGTGTTGGAACTATCAAACCAAAGCATTTTAAAAACTGTAGTTAACAGGCTAAGAGTTCACTGGAAAAGTAGACCATGGAAGAATAGGTGAGTGATGTAAGCAGAGTTACACACGATAAGAATAACCAAAGAGCCGAAACTGGTTTGGCTCAGTGGATAGAGTGTCGGCCTGTGGACTGAAGGGTCCCAGGTTCAATTCCAGTCAAGGGCATGTACCTTGGTTGCGGGCATATCCCCAGTGGGGGGTGTGCAGGAGGCAGCTGATCAATGTGTCTCTCTCATCGATGTTTCTGACTTTCTATCCCTCTCCCTTCCTCTCTGTGGAAAATCAATACACACACACACACACACACACACACACACACACACACACACACCTATCTATGGGAATAACCAAAGAGAAATGCTAGCGATCCAAAGCACTGGAGCAGAAATGAAGAACAAGAAGGCCTGTGATGGGCTCACTGTAGACTTGGCTGAGGAAAGACTGTCTGAGCTCAAAGCTATAGCCACCACAGAAATGATCAAAGCTCAAAAACAAAGAGAAAAAGAACAGCATACCCAAGAATTGTCAGACAACCGCAAAAGTGCCCCAGACATGTAAGGGGAACCCAGAAGGGGAAAGAACAGACAATATTTGAAGCAATAAGGACTGAGAGTTTCCCCAAATTAATGTCGCACACCAAATCCCAGATCCAGGAAGCTCAGAGAACAAATGAATGGCAAACAAAAACCCGCTTGCCCAGGCCAGCAACACTCTTGGGTGCTAAGACCAAGAGAATCCTCAGGTGTTTTCCTGAGGTTCAAATCTAACTGGGAATTGGGCATTTCATTAGGCAGTCCTAGTCAGGTAGGGAGAACCAGGCTGGATGTGCTGGGGAGGAGGAGGAGCTGAAGGGAGGGAGCAGCTGCTATAGGGAGTAAGTAACTGCAAAGACAAATGTGCTAAGAGAAATGTAGGATTTACGGTTTTTTCTTGCTCAGTGTAATTTATCTTTGCCACCTCTTCAAGAGAGTAGGAGTAAAGGCCTCCATTACTTAACAAACAAACAAACAAAACCCAACTTAGCCAGTATGGCTCAGTGGTTGAACATCGGCCCATGAGCCAAGAGGTCAATCCCCTGTAGGGAGTGAACAGGAGGCGGCTGATAGACATTATTCTCTACTAGTGGCCCAGTGCACAAAATTCATGCATGGAGGGGGAGGGGTTCCCTGAGCCCAGGCTGCACCCTCTCTAATCGGGGACTCCTTGGGATTGGGCCTAAACCAGCAACAGGACATCCCTCTCACAATTTGGGACCACTGGCTTCTAACCGCTCATCTGCCTGCCTGCCCGCCTGATCACCCCTAACTGCCTCTACCTAATTGCCTGATTTCCTCTAACCCCTTCACCTGCCTGCCTGATCACCCCTAACTGCCCTCCCTTGCTGGCCTGATCTCGCCAACTACTCTCCCCTGCTGGTCTGATTTCCTCCCCAACTGCCTCTGCCTGCCTGATCTAGCCCCCAACTGCCCTCCTCTGCCAGCTAATTTGGTTCTGATTGGTCAGTTTCCATGTCAGTCACTGTCAAAAGCTCTGTAATTTCACTGGTTGGTATTCTTCCTTGGCAGCCACTGGCTCCTCACAGTTGACCTAGATTGGGTTCTGATTGGTCCGTTTCTACGCCAGTCAGCATCAAACGCTCTGCCTCATAGGCAGCCACTGGTTCCTCATACTCCACCCAGATTTGGTTCTGGTCGGTAAGTATGCCAGTCAACATCTCTGGGTTTTCAACATCTCTGGGTTTATCAGTGGGGCCTGATCAGAACGGTGGGCTGATCAGCAGTAGGTTGGAGACTGGGAGAGAAATGGAGGCTCAGCTGCTGCCCAGACTGTGAGAGAGAGAGAGAGGTAAGTGCTGATCAAAAGCTGCCACAGAGGCAATGGATCAGATCCTGCTTCTCTCTTCAGGCCTCTCTGCCTCTATTTTGCAGCCCCCGCGGCAACTTAGTGCTGACTGCAGGACTGACTTCCAGTTGGTCGAGCCTTGGTCGTTATGATCCAGGGTTTTTAAATATTAGAATTCCTCTCTAAAAATCAATAAAAACGTGTTTTTTTATTTGTTTGTTTGTTTTTTTAAGCGGACGGAAGACTATCACCTCTTTGCACTGACAAATGTGTCCTCCAGGGCTAGCTGAATTGTGCCTGTAGCTCCAGAGGGCAGAGGCAAAGGAAACGTCATTGCTGGCCACATCTCAAGCAGCACCTGGCACAGATGTCTGCTTCAAGTGGAACCTAGAAGCGGCAGGACCCTGAGGGCAGCCGTTCTAACTGCACTCCATTGCTTAGCAGGGTCAAGAAAAGAAGCAACTTCAAAGCCTGAATGGCACAATGAAAATCCATACTTACTGTTTCAAAGGCATTCAGTACCACCAAAGGGAAGAACACACTGATGTAATCTGCACAATCTTGAAATCTCACAGGCACGGGTCTCGAGATGGCCTGACAAAGAGCCGCTGGAGGCCCGCACTGCTCAAAATTCACAAACATCTCAAATTTCCATTTCAAGACCTCTTTGACAAAGGTGTCCGAGATGGACTGTGATGACAAGAGAAGGTTGAACGGAGAAGAAGAAAAAGGTCTGCTGTCAGCAAACGGGAATTTGAAAGCTGGCCTGCTGGAATTAGTCGGCGTTGGAGAGAGCACACCATTGTATAATAAACTCTTCAGTTCAATCCTGGGCTTTGGAGACAACACAGCGGCAGGCTGGGATGCTTTTGAAGCAGACTGTCCTCCGTTGGACTTATTTTTGAGGCCTGGAGTTGCTGAGGAACTTTCCAAAGACCTGGAAAAATTAGCAATTCGTGAAGTACTGCTTGAGCTGAAAATCTTGATCGTGGAAGGTCTCAAAGGTTTAGACACAGGAGGCGGCGGGGCAGGTTTCCGGAAGACGTCTTCATCTGCTGCTTTGGCTTCAGAGTGTTTTGAGCAGTACTCCTCCTGGCTTTTCACAGACTCCTCACAGTCTTTGTGCTTACATCGTGCGCTACTCAGAGACTCTGACTCAGGCCGAGAGACAGGATCTTCTACGTGAACGCTTTCCCGAAGGACTTCTTCAGTGAGTCCATCATCGTCCTTCTGCTTTGGTGAACTTAAGTCCGTGTTTTGGTGATCACGTTGTGTTAAAAAGATTTCATCTTCCATATCACTGTCGGAGTCAAGCTGTCCCTTTTTCCAAGCTGGCACCTCTAAATGATGGCCAGTCAGGTTGCTGCCACCACCTACAGGGTCCCCTGGAGTACAGGCCGTCATTTCACTGGTTGGTATTCTTCCATTAAGCACGGGGGAACTGTGAGCACTCAAAAGACAAGCATCGGCAGCCACCTGAGAAACACACTTTTCTTTCCCAGGTCCTTGTTCAAGAGACACACATGGTATTGACTGATTTCCACCACTGTTTGCCACCACCTCAGTTCCTCTTTTGCTACTGGCATCTGACCTATCTATATCTGGTACAAGGCTGTCAAAAGTCTGGGCCGCATGTGGTCCTGCTCCTGTAGTGTCCGCACTGTCATGAAGTCCTGGTCTGTTTTGATCAGATCTGTGTCTCCTCTGAAATTGGAGATCTTGACTCACAAGCAGTTTCTTGTCGTTCAAAGGCAGAGTCTGTGGGGGAATCAGTTTAGTCTTTCTGAGGGCAGCGATTTCGCCAACACTTTTGCCGTGGGTGCGTAACTTATCTATGATGTGTAGAGATCGCTGGGACAAGTCAAACGCCTTCCGAGGAGCCTTTTTCAGACCCAGCCTCTCGGCCACCGAGGTCGGTTCGGGACAGTGGCGAGACTTTTTTGGTAGCATGATGGCAGGAGTGCTCCTGCAGCTTAAGTAATGTGAGCCTTTATTCTGCCCTCGTCTGGTGTCGGAATGTGATTTCCTGGGCGTTTTGGAGACTGAGCCTCTCCGATCCCTTCTGGAGCGAGTTCGATGCCTTGGAGAGGACTTCTTAGCGGAAACCGGAGCGTCTCTCTCAACATCGGAATCGGGAGATGTCAGGTCAGCAATTTTAGTACCATTTTCAGTTAGTTCTCTCTCACGACGAGTATCAGACTTGTCCTTATGTCTGACGGAAGAGGAAGGCCCTACAGAATCTTCAGTCATCGTTTTTTTTGATCGTCTTCTCTTGTGTTTCTTTACTTGAGTTTCACACGCTTCCTTGACAGAACCACCCCTTCGTGGTTTTGCATGCTTGGTGCTCTCTGCTTCATTTTTGGTAACTTCTTCAGGCATGGGGTAATCTGTATCATAACCCCACTCGTTTGTGATATCCACTAGGTAAGATACACATGAATTTCTTTCATCCTCTTGAGATGAATTCCCATCGTCTGGCTTCTGATCTTGCCAAACAGAGAACACTTTCTGTTGGCTTTCAAACTCGAAGACCTGAGAGCCGGAGTCCTCAAACTCCTCCATCTGTTCTTCCTTTGTCGCCTTCGCGTCCACATTCCTATTAGCTACTGAAGGACCCTGCCCTGGCCCTCCTTTCTCAAGGCACATCTTATCTCGTTTAGCGTATTTCTCAAAACCTGGCATTTGTTCATCACCATCGTCATCAGAATCTGAAATGATAATAATCTGCCCACTGCAGGTTTCCCTGGCATCACTTCGGTTGGCTCGGAAATTTCTCTTAGCTTTTGCTTTTCTGTGTAACCGGGGTGAGCTTTGTTGAGTTGAATCTGACGGAAACTTGCTGACACTGGCTTGAGCCATCAGGGATAATCTGTGGAGGTCTCTGTCTACCTGAGAATCCGTGAGGGTGTCGCCCTGAGGACTGCCAGGGGCCAGGTCTCTCAGGTCAGAAGAAAGCCGACGAGGGCTCTTGTTAATCTCCTTATCTCTTGATCCAGGTAAAGTCGTAGGATTTTTACGGGGAGGCATTTTAGGCATGAGAGTAAATAAGATAAAATCTTTATTTTCAACAGGATGTTCAACAGGATGTTTCCGTGTTTGACGATTGCTTTTCCGGGAAGAAGAGACATCTAACTCTTCCTTCTTCAACTGTTTCAGCAAAAAAACCGTTATGAGATGTCTGTCCTTCGTTTTTACGATCCAGACTGTCATCCGGGTCTAAAGATAAGCTCTGTGTGAAGCCATCGCCTTTCTGACCTGCAGTGTCTGCCCTTGAACAGAAATTCTCAGGGTCTGAGACAGTTGCGTCTCCCTCCAAGTCCACAGTGCTTTTGGCCGAGGCACTTTTCCGGTGCCGCTTCTTTATTATGTGGGATAACTTCGTACAAAAGTCACTTTTCTGTGCCTTAGTATTTGCTTTTGAGGTTTTGTCACCATCATCCGTTAGAGACAAATCCTCTTTTGATGTGGGTGCCTTTTCCAGAGAATCCGTTTTAGAATCGGTCAACAAATGTGCTGACGTAGTTGCTCCTCTGTCACTTCCCTCTTCTGGATCACTCCTTGCAGTACAGTTCTGTGGCGACGAGGAGGAATTCTTTTTTGAAGACCTGTGCTTCCTTCTGCGTGTTTTAACTCGATCTTGGGTTCCTTCAGTGGTCTCCTTTAAGTGCGGCTCAGCCGAGAGATGGTCTTCTAGTTTCAAATCTTTTATGTAATTTTGCTCGTTATCATCGTCTTCTATAGTTTTACTTGCTTTGCTTACTGCACTGCCCTCTTGCTCTTGACACACATCAGCCTTCATTGGTTCTTTAAGACACGCTGGGCTGCAGCTTTCCAGACAGGGGCTGTCTTTTTCACACGCCTTCCCTATTTGTTCGCTTTCTTCTTTACCACTAGAGGCAGCAGAGGTTTTACACGGAGGAGCCAGCTCTGCCAGAGGAGTATACTGAGGCATTTTGAGTCTGATGTTTCTGATGATTTGCTTTAAACAAGTCTGTAACTCGTGCGTTTCCTGACTAGTCAACTGCCAACCTAGAGATAAATTTCCTCGCAGGAATAAGTTGAGCTTATCCCAGAAGCGCTTGCAAAGGGTCTGCTGCCCAAGCTGATGGCCTTCCTTAAGGAGACTTCTAATCAGCTGCACACAAGCGAGCTGGACAGAGTTGGACGGCACTGAATGCAGAGACAGAGACGTTATCACCGCTGTGCCTTTGGAGCCGCTGGCAGATGACTTCTCAGAATTTCGTGCGAATGCAGCAGTGGGAAGCTTGGCACATTTCACAATGGCTTCTACCCACTGCTGGGAGCTGACCCACAGCAAATGCAAACACTTCTTACTTCGATGTAGTTCAATCACCGAAACCAAAATCAGTAGGAAAAATTCGGTGACTTTGTCACACATCACAGCTCTTTGGTTGAGAACGTCTTTGACTTGGGAGTACAGATGGTGAATGACCTCGACTATGTAAGCCATGCCCAAATCATTCAGATCCATGAGGGACTGAACAAAGGGGATGAACCACAGAAATGTGCTGTTGTGGACACGCATGTCTTGACCGATATCTGACTGAAGCACGCTGGTTAATGTTTCCATTTCTTCATACATGTTAGGACAATAATCTGGGCAAATGGCTGATCTCCACCCTGAATCCTAAAATGAAAAATACTGACATTCAGACGAGCGAGCACTATTCGTGACAAGGTCAGCACACAAGTTGTAAACAAAAAAGTACATGGCTCAATTTTCTGATTTTAAACCCCAAGAAATTGAAAATACAGCTCAATTTTGAGGTGCAGGTTTCATGTAATGATAAACTCACACCTCCATGTGCTCCGACCCTCTTTCCATTAGCTGGTTCTGATTTCAGTCATGTCACTTATCTCCCCCATACCCAAAAACTGTCTACCCTTACTAACTGCACTTAAAAATTGATTTTCCAAAGTGTGCACACTATACTCTTTGGGGAAGCAAGGGACTTAATTGGAAAGTCTGTAAGGAGGAAACTCCAAAAGGTCAGAACCCTCAAGGGGAGTTGGCTGAAGGCAAGCGCCCTGCCTTGATCTTTCCAAAAAGTCTGTGTCCCTGTGAGCCCCAGGTATTTCTTAGAACCTTTATGCTTAGTCTTTAGATGTCCTTGCTTAAAGGACACTGCAGACATATGTGTCTTTCTCAAGGATGCTTACCCTACTGATGGCATCTAAAAGTTAATTTTAGTTCAAGCTGCTGCTGCAATAAAAGCCTAAGGAGACAGGCCAATGGGGCTGTTTGGTTCCTATAGCCAGGCAGTCCCTTAGTCATCTCTTTCACAGCAATTACGTGTCGGAATAATCATTCATCCACTGCTCAGGGTCTGCTGGTCAGCCCCAGCAAGTGGTGCCCTCTATGAGGAATGCAAGGAGACATGGCGGAAACCTCAAAAACGAAAATAACTGTGCAGTAATTGGAGCCCGCTATGGATTTCCAAGTTCAAGGGGATTGCTTCTCAACTAAGGTTGCACAACGGGACAGTAGCTATGTGCGATCAACACCAATATATAGGAGCACTTAAACAGTTATTGAAAGCAAATGGGGCCTTGGTTACAGAAGAACAATTAAAGGATCTGTGGCAGACTGTTATAATTTATAATCCTTGGTTCCTTCATCCTGAACATTAGACCTTGATCTCTGGGACCAAGCAGGCAGAAATTTAAAGAGAAATCAGGCTCAGAGAAAATGAGTGCCCTTGTTATCATTATCATTAACTACTTAGAGGCCCAGTGCACAAAATTTGTGCACTGAAGGGCGGGGATCCCCTCAGCCCAGCCTGTGCCCTCTTGCAGTCCAGAACCCCTCAGGGAATGTCCACTTGCCGGCTCACTGTTTCTTACCGCTTGGCTCGCTGCTCCTTACCACTGCCGTGGAGATGGGAGAGGCTCCCGCCACTGCCACTGCACTTGCCAGCCATGCGCCAGCTTCTGGCTGAGTGGTGCTCCCCAGGTGGGAGCACACTGACCACCAAGGGGCAGCTACTGCAATGAGCACCTGCCCCCTGGTGGTCAGTGTGTGTCACAGAAACCAGTTGTTCCACCATTCAGTCAATCTGCATATTAGGCTTTTATTATATAGGAAAGATGTTTGAGCTGCACTATGCCTACTCCATATGGAGGATCAGAAGCCTACAATGCCAAGAGCAACTACCACCACTCCCTCCTCCAGAAGCAGAGCCTGTAATAGTATCTAAAGCCCCACTGCTAGAGGACATATTTTCTGATCCTCCACCACCACTGTAGGAGAGTTCATCAACTAGATCCTCAGTTATGGGATCCTGTGTCAGGCAAGCCATGTTAGGAAAGCTTTTGGCTTGCCCACTTATGTAAGACCAACAATGTAACAGGACTCAGAAGCCACTCTCCTTTAATATTTTTAAGGAGATAAGGAAAAGTACCAAAGAAAATGGAGCTAACAGCCCATTTACAAAAGGGACTCTAATTTATCAAGTCTGTTCTGTGGGTTATGTGTGCCTATAAATATCATATATGAGTGTCTCTGCTGATTGTTGTTTTGTGTCTCTTTGCTACTTGGTTTTGCTAGCCAAGCAGCCCCTTAGCCCTTTTTCACAGAGTAATCATTCATCCATTGCTCAGGGTCTGCTGGTCAGCCCCAGCAGTAAAGTCCATTATTTCTCCTGTGCACAATACATCTGGTTTAACCATAAAGCCTTTATGCAGCAACCGATTCAGATTAGCTACATGTCATAAAATCAGCAATTCAACTAATTATGTAAAACATGGTCTTACAATGCAAAAATTATAGAATGCCATCTAAATGCTCAAACTCTTTTATACCTTTTTGTTCTTTTCTGGGTTAAAATTGTACACAATCTGGCTGCAAGTCACCATATCCTCCAGATACGACTCTGGTTCTGACTTGGTCCTGAAATATTAAGAAAAAAAAGAAATTACAGAAATGAAGGGGGAAAGAAAACCCCTATTGTTCAGATGCAACAGAGTTCCTTACAGATAACTTTGAGGTCCTGACACATTATGGAACTAACCTCACAGAGCTGCTCCGTATATTCTGGATCTCTCTATTGTAGCTTGCATTGTCGATAATGGTCTGAAAGGCCTCAATGGGATCAATAAGTTGACCCCAGACCTTCGATCCCAGGCGATCCAAAATGACCATGAAACAGTGCAATGCCGGCCAGAAAGGATCTTCACTCTCATCTGAAACACATCAGAGTTATCGCCAAATCACAAAACAGTTAGAAAAGACACTCAAGCACACTGAGAATGAAGCTTGCTTTATCTGGGTAGCAATAAAACTAAAAACAAAGCAGCAAGGAATTGAAATGGAAGCCCTGCCAAGTTCAGGTTTTAAAAAGCTGGCAAGCCCTGTCTGGCATGGCTCAGTGATTACAGCATCGGCCCGAGAACCATAGGGTTGAGGGTCTTGGATTCGATTCCGGTCAAGGGCATGTACCTGAGTGCAGGTTCCCTACTCCAGTTGGGCCGAGTGCAGGAGGATCTCTCACATCAATGTGTTGTTGTTTTCCCTTTCCTCTCTTTTTAAGATGGAAAAATATCCTCCAGTGAGGATTAACAACAACAACAAAAAGCTGGCAAAATTTTTAATTGTTTTTGAATTTTTTTCAAGCAACGCTCTACACCCCTGTAAACGATTTTTAAAGGGAGAACAAATTGATATACTTTCCCACCATTTGGCACACCTGAAGCCAACTTTTCTATCCAACTCACCTTCTCCCAGAACGCCCTTCCTGCAGTAAGTCACGGAAGAGAAGAGGAGGAAAGAAAAGCTTGGTATTTCCAGATGTAGCCTAGGACTCACCAAGGCCGATGGAAAGCAGTCGCACAGCCTTTACCCGCCCGCCGGCAGCACGGCTTGGGGGAATCTACTCCCCACCAGCAGCAGGCGTCCCCACGACTGACAGCTCTCACCTCCAGCCCTTCCCCTCTTCTCTGTCAGGCCGAGCAAGATACTGCCCCGCTCAAAGACCTCCAATTGCGCCTTAATGTCTTCTGAGAAAATGCAAAGTCCTCAGACAAGCACTTAGTCTTCCTGTATTGTTCTTCTCCGGCTTTATCTGTCTCTCTCCCAGAATCACCCCCTCGCTGCAGCACAAACAAATAGCTGGTTTTGCCGAGACCGGTTTGGCTCAGTGGATAGAGCGTCGGACTGCGGACTGAAGGGTCCCAGGTTCGATTCCGGCAAGGGCATGTACCTTGGCTGCGGGCACATCCCCAGTGGGGGGCGTGCAGGAGGCAGCTGATCGATGTCTCTCATCGATGTTTCTGACTTTCTATCCCTCTCCCTTCCGCTCTGTAAAAAATCAATAAAAAATATTTAAAAAAAAAACAAAAAACAAATAGCTGGTTTCTTCCCAAACAAGAACCCCATGCCTTGACTATCCGTACCCTCGAAGCCGGATGCAGCCAGGTCCAACCCCAAAGCTTCTGTCACACACTCCCCAGCCGCGTCATCTCCTACAGTCCCCTTCCTTCGGAGGCAAATGCTCTGGCTCTGTGACTGCTGTTCTATATAGTCACCCTAGAACCTCCAGTTTTATTGCCCTCGCGACGCTTAGAGTCTAGTTTTTCATCCGTCAGTCATGCACTTTTTATTTTTTATTTTTTTAAATATATTTTATTGATTTTTTACAGAGAGGAAAGGAGAGGGATAGAAAGTCAGAAACATCGATGACAGAGAAACATCAATCAGCTGCCTCCTGCACACCTTCTACTGGGGATGTGCCCACAGCCACGGTACATGCCCTTGACCGGAATCGAACCCAGGACCTTTCAGTCCGCAGGCCGACGCTCTATCCACTGAGCCAAACCGGTTTTGGCAGTCATGCACTTTTTAAAAACCTTTTTATTGAGTTCAGAGAGGAAGACAGAAGGAGAGAGAGATAGAAACATCAATGATAGGAGAAAATCACTGATTGGCTGCCTCTTGCACGCCCCCTTACTAGAGGATCGAGCCCTCAACTTGGGCATGTACCCTTGACCGGAATCAAACCTGGGACCTTTCGGTCCACAGGCTGACACTCCAGCCACTGAGCCACACGAGCCGGGACTCACACACTCTCTCATGCTTTACCACAGCTGACACGTGTCCTGTAAGCTGTCCAGTGAAGGGAAATGGCATCAGTTGGGTGAAGACAAGAGAGGTTTCAGAGGTGTGGCCTTCTAGAGGTCAGGGGAGCAGGATCAACAGAGAGAGCAGAATTATGCGTGCGAGGCATTCAGAAAGAAACGAACAACTTATGTAGTAAATGCCGGCAAACAAACTTGTAAAAACCGTAATTGGAAATGATCTAGCGAAATAAATTTACGTATTATTTACATACTTCAGTATCTCCCGCCAATGAGTTTTATCCACACTGCAGCTGCCTACAGGGAAGTCGAAGTGGGAAAACTATATTCACAACGTTCTGTAGGCTCTGGCTGTTCGGTCTTTATTACAGATCCAGGCCTTAAGCGAAAGAGAACTGGTCTGACGGCAGACACGACCACCTAGTTCAGACCCGTTTTCTGGACTCTCCGGGCGGCGCTGCCAGCGCGGGGCTGTGGCCTGGCCGTGCTCTGCGGCTGTGCCAACTGCTCAGTGCAGTAGCGCCAGGCGCGGGGAGCCAAGTACCTGAAGCCTAACGAGGGGCCTGAAGAACTAAATGTCTACTTCCACTGCAATCTGAACGGCCACATCCGGCTGGCGGTCCCCATGCTGGACAGTGAAACAATAGAGGATTACGATGAAATGAAGAACCAGGGGAAAAGGAAGTCAGTGGGACAGGAAAACTCGCTCCACAATTCTAACTACGTTGCCATTAGCAACTTACCTCCTATAGACTCTACTCTTAACTCTGCCACTAACCAGGTGTTTCACCGCGTAAAGGAAGCGATTTCCCCGGGCTTCCATCTCTTCCTTTTGTGAAAAGGTGTTGAATTACACTCGAAAGGTCCCTTCCAATTTAGGATTCTAACCTGTGACCTAAACCATAAACCGTTTCCCTGCCTCCACCCCGCACACACAATGCTTGCAGCGACAGCAGTATTTTAAAGGGCATCATCACCAGGGCATTCAGAAGCACTTAATGAATCAAGCCTCTTACCCTCCGTCTGCTTCTTCATGGTGTTCAGTATCGACTGCATGAAATCGTTCTGCTTGTCTGAGCCCAGCAGCAGGGATTCCATGGCTTGCTCTTCGAGAATGGTCAGCAGCATGCAAATCCCTGGAAGATCGTTTGCGGGTGTCTTTAATGGATTAAGCAGCACCACCTTCACGCTTCCTCTCGGTGAGGAGGCGAAGAAGAGCAAGGCAGAAACACCAGTCAAGCAGAACCCAGTTTCTCTAACATTTAACTCTGATGTCTTCATAGACATCTATTCCTAAGTAAAAGAACTTCAGACTAATTTGAGAATAAAATGGGGACATGGTATGAATTTGGTTAGAAAGCAATTTCTAAGATGACTACCACACAATCTACATTTCATGTCTAAGATGGCTTCATTTTTAAGATGATCATCTTTCAAGTGCCAACCACTGCCAAATAGGACCCCTGACTGCAAGACTTCAGTTCCAAAAAGTAGAGTGGAACTACTTGGAGTCAGTTTAGAACTTGGTGAAAACCAAAGCTAGTATTTCTTCCTATCAGGAAATATTTTACAGATGGAAAAAGAGGCATTAAACCTTTTCTTAAACTAGATCAAACCCTATCAAAGTCAACTACTTTATCAATATTTTTACACCAAGTATTGTTTCAAATAAAGTATCTATTTGCTATACTTGAAAATGTATCTCTCACACAGATTGTTTCTAGGATATTTAAAAACAAGATGGGTAGCTATGTCAATTTAATGACAAAAGAATTGGAAAACTATGAATCCCTGTATTTAGCAACTTTGAAAAGATTATCAAAAGAGATCACTTCTGCCGAAACCGGTTTGGCTCAGTGATAGAGCGTCGGCCTGCGGACTGAAAGGTCCCAGGTTCGATTCCGGTCAAGGGCATGTACCTTGGTTGTGGGCACATCCCCAGTAGGGGGTGTGCAAGAGGCAGCTGATCGATGTTTCTGACTTTCTATCCCTCTCCCTCTCTGTGAAAAATCAATAAAAATATATTTAAAAAAAAAAAGAAGAAGAAGAGATCACTTCTTTTGCAGGATACTCATAAGAACAACAGAAACATACCAAGGCTACTTGTGTAGTGACAAGACTTACCTAACCAATAGTTTTTGTAGTTGGCAGTGTCGTACATGTGTGGGGGCAGGATCATCAGTTTGCCCTTCTCAAGGACAGAGGTAGTGTAAATGTCTGTATTTTCTAACAGCCCCAACTCTATGACTTTAAAAAGGCAAGTCAAAACCTCCTGTAGGTCATAGTAGTCGTCTCTGTCCACTCTTCCCAAGCCTTTTGCAGTCAGGATGGCCCAACGACGAACCTACGAGCACAACACATTCGTCACTCACTTCCTTCAACTGTCTCCATTCACCAAAACCTACTTAAGGCAACAGGGTTCCCTACAGATTTTTAAAGACACAATATACTAGGTCCTGGCCACATAGCTCAGCTGGAGTTTCATCAGACAGGTCACGGTTCGGGGTTCAATTCCTGGTCAGATGCATACAAGAATCAACCCATGAATGCATAAATAAGTGGAACAACAAATAGATATTCCTTCCTTCCTCCGTCCCTCCCTTTCCTTCTCCCTTCCCTCTGTCTCAAATCAATTAAAAAAAAAAAGACAAAAATAATTTTTCTAAAAAGACACAAGACCCCTGGCTGGTTTGGCTCCGTGGACAGAATGTCGCCTGCGGACTGAAGGGTCCCAGGTTCAATTCCAGACAAGGGCACGTGCCCTGACATGGCTTGATCCCCAGGGGCGGGGGCATGCAGGAGGCAACTGATCAGTGCCTCCCTCTCATCACGGATGTCTCTCTCTCGCGCAGCTATCCACGCGCAAACATACTGTACGTCCTTCCGTCGTCTAACACGCACTCACCATTTCGTTGGGATGAACCAAAAACAAGTAGATCCCGGGCTGTTTCTCAAAAACCTGAAAGGAGCAATTTGCTTGTTCCATCCGACAAAGTGCTTCAACACATAACTCGTCTAAAGAGAAAAATTAGGCAGTCCACATAAGACATACATGTTACCAACTTCCCGAGATTACCTAACTCTGGCCCTGTGTACCTATCTGAAAGAATAACTGATCCCAGTATGGTTCCTATGAAGTAGTCTGACTGTACTAGCATACACATTTTTTTATTTTTTACTCCGGGCATAATTATCTCCACGGGGTGTCCTCTTAGAAGTATGGTTTAGGTCCAACTCCATTAGCATTTCACATCTGGCCTCGGGTGGACTTTACCTGGCACTGGAATGATGAGGGAAGTCAGCTTCCCTCTCTCTCACCCCCACTGGCTATGTCAGTGGTCGGCAAATTGCGGCTCGCGAGCCACATGTGGCTCTTTGGCCCCTTGAGTTTTCAGCAAAGGCCAGCTTAGGAGGACCCTAATTCAGTTAATAACAATGTACCTACCTATATAGTTTAAGTTTAAAATATTTGGCTCTCAAAAGAAATGTCAATCGTCATACTGCTGACACTTGGCTCTGCTGACTAATGAATTGCCGACCGCTGGGCTGTGTGGTCCCGCTCTCATTTATCAAAACATCTACGTGGTGTGTACATGGTGTTTACTACATAATTTACTTTATGCTTGGAAACTTGGGTAACAAAATGTTGGGGAAAATAAACAGATTCTCAAATAAATAAACCTAAATTCTTATAATCCTTGAAATAATAAAGCTGATACCACCTGTGGGACACCCAAGATACTCACTAACATGCTCATGTAAAAGCAGGTAAGGGTATTTCAGGATTTCGAGAAGAGGAACTCGAAGCTTATTTTCAAAGTCTTGGCCAGTGAAGTCAAATGCTTGCGCCTCTCCATTGTTGTCTATGATATATAATTCATCATCGTCATCATCAATTTCTCCTTTAATAGATTTTTCAAAGTGATTTATGAGACGGGAGGTTTCTAATTCCCATAAAACCTACAGGAAAAAAAAAAGGGCAGTGTGCTTTATATCTTATCGACAAAACATACTGGATGTCATGATCTTTCAACAAGCCTTTTCCTAAGCATAAAGATGCAGACTTTTAAAGGAGACGTCACAGGCCTTGCTGGTTCGGGCCAATGGACAGAGCATCGGCCTGTGGACGGAAGGGTCCCAAGTTCCAGTCCAGCCAAAGGCACAGGACAGGGTTGCAGGCTCACTCCCCAGCAGGGGGCGGCCAAGCAATGATTCTCTCTTATCCCTGATGTTTCTCTCTTCCTCCCTCCCCCATCTTCTCTGAAATCAGTAAAAAAATGTATAAAGAAAAAAAAGGAAGGATTGGTATTTAATGTAAAATAAATAAAGTAGACAGCACGTTAGATTTATTTGAAGAAAACAGTCACTAACCATGGCCACATTTATACATGAATGAGCACAGTAAAACCTCAATTTTGTGCGCCTAGATTTAAAAGACTAGATTTAACAGATAAAATTTCCAGTCCATATGTCCTATGCAAAAATACACTGTTAATTTTAAAGTGCTTCTAACCGACATTTCCTTACAAATATTTTTTTGTTATTACTTCACTGTCATTTTTTAAAATAGATTTTTACTGATTTCAGAGGGGAAGGAAGACAGAGACAGAAGCGTTAATGATGAGAATCACTGATCAGCTGCCCCCTGCATGCCTCACACTGAGGATCAAGCCCACAACCCTGGCACATGCCCCAACCAGGAACTGAACCTCCTCCTCTCTCTGTATATCATCTCTACGGTCTGCATTGTATTTTTTTTAACGTTTTTAAAAAACTTAAAATCTGGGCACATGCCCTGACCAGGAATTGAACCCGGGCCCTCTGGGTGCACGGGAAATACCCAACCCACTGAGCACACAGGCCAGGGCAGTGTTCTACTTTCATCACAAACATGTAATAAACCAAATATTCAAAGCTACATTTTTAAACGATGTGTGTTACTTTGGCTTACTATGACTAGAAAATAAGCTTGTGCTCAGAGGTTTATACTCAAAAATAAAAATGGAAAAAAAAATCAATAAAAACATAGCCCAAGCTGTTCAGACACACGAATTTATAATGTCAAATATGTTGATATACTGACATGAACCAACCCCCTCCCCATACGTCACTTCATCTCCTAAAATTGTTTTATATCAAAACTGGAGGCCTGAGGCACAAAATTCAGGCACCCGGGGAGAGGGGGGTCCCTCAGCCCAGCCTGCGCCCTCTCGCAGTCTGGGAGCCTGCAGGGGATGTTCGACTGATGGCTTAGGCCCATTCCCCGGACATCAGTGCTGCCACAGAGGGAGGAGAGGCTCCTACCACCGCCGCTGCACTCACCAGCCATGAGCCCGGCTTCTGGCTGAGCAGTGCTCCCCCTATGGTAGCACACTGACCACCAGGGGGCAGCTCCTTGCTTTGAGCATCTGCCCCCTGGTGGTCAGTGTGTGTCATAGCAACCAGCTGTTCCGCTGTTTGGTCGATTTGTATATTAGCCTTTTATTATATAGAATGACTAAAAGTGAGAGATCATACAATTCTGTTTTAGGTTTCAATTCAATTCCATCAGTTAATGGCCACTGATTCAGCACCTACTACGTAGCAGGGAATGAATTAGGTACTAGAGGTACATATCAGCCTTTAAAGTTTAAACCATCAGTTCCCTGAATGCCTCTAAAGCGTTCAGATTTATTCTCCTCCTAGTGACCGAGCTCTGGAGAACGCCCCCGTAGTGTAGCTCACCTCGTGCAGGAACGGCAGCTCGTCCCTTGCCCGGTGGTACTCGGTCACACACTCTAAGCAGTAGCGGAGGTCGTCGTCTGCCGTCTGGAACTCACTGGACTGGGTCCTGGATGCATAGCGCTGGAGGAACTCAACAGCAGAAACGCCGCCTGGCGTGCACCAGCAACATGTGCTCATTCTGTACCTCGATCTAGGAAACAGAACAAAGACTAACGATAAAATCAAACACCACGTTAGGGCTGTTCTGTGGGAAGAATGGGTACACTTCCTCAAACGACCATCACCCTCAACTGAGAACGTACCTCAACCTCATTGAGAACCTCATTGCTGGCCAGCTGTCAAGAATGGACTAACTCAAATCTGAGCCCACTCCTCAAAACTTTCTTTGACACATGAAAAATATAACAAAATGAAAGCACTTTGTTAGTTGTAAGCATCATAAGGCAATACAGTTGTGCTATAAAAAAGGCTCAAAACTATGTCATCTACATATATAAAAGGCTAGTATGCTAAGTGTCCGACAGTCCAGGTAATGCTGTCACATAGTAATGCCCGGCTTCCTCTCCCTAGCAACTACCTTCCTTCCAGTTTTTCAGCCCAGAAACATGACTTGCTTTATAGCCAGGTGCAAACAATTCATACTTTAACCAAATGTCTGTGAAGCGTTTTCTCATGCCTCATCTCATTTGATCCTCACAGAAGTCCTGGAGTAGGTAGATAGGAGACTCAGTGGAATCCTATTTTCTTTTCATTAGCTGGAAAATGGACATTGAGAAACTTGACCCAATTGAAAAGAAATGGTGGACCTTGAAAATGACTTCAGGCTTTCTCACTGCACAGAATGTAGTCAAGCACTGCTATTAAATATTGTACCCTTTGTTCTCCCTGCATAATCTACAATAATAATCTGCTTTGTATTGACATTTACTGCTGTGTTGCTGACAATTACCTGAGAAGTTGGGCTGCTTCACTGGGCTGGAAAAAGTTTAGCTAAATCAGAAAGCAGTTCAATTAAGCGAGTTTACTCTCTATGTACAAAAGACTAAGTTGACTTGCACATACAACTATACCTATAAAGCTCTCGCTGGTGCCAACTGCATGTGTATTTCAATCTGTTACTGCTGATCATGGATTTGGTTGACACTTCTATTATAGAGAAAACGTGAATAGTGATATTAAAATATTTCTTCTAATTAATTTCCTTTCAATGTGTATGAATTCGTGCACTGGGCCACTAGTATTGAAAGAAAACATTCAGACAGAGAACTCGCCATGTTTCAAAGCATGGATTTTGCATGTTCTCCTGAAGTACTGAAGCAGATTCAAAAGCTCAAGAAACCTTTACCTTCCCAAAAGCCATGTTCCTGAAATCCCTGGAAACATGAAAATCCTTACATATTAATCCATACCAACAACTCCCACAGAGAAGGGTTTTTCTCGTTTACAAAGTATGTATGCACATGAATTGGCCAAAGTGAATTACTGGCCATAATTCACTGCTCATCAATGCACTATAACGGCTACAAATGTTCATCTATTGCTACTGATCTTGATACTTAGTTTCTGACTGTCTCCAACTTTTAGTTTTTATAATATCACCAGGGCCTCTACACACTCAAGATCAAGTAAAAAGGTTGAAATTAAATACTTTTCCAAATCCTAGCAGTCTCAAGGAGAGTAAAGTAGCAAGACCGTACCAGGAAATCCCAAGAACCAAATATGCCAAGGAAATGAAGAAAAACCTATGAGGCAGGTTTATCAGAACCGCAGAGACATGAAACTGAGATTAGCAAACAGGATAAAAGCCCAAATCCCACTCTAACGGGGTGTGATAAAAATAAGCTAAGATCTGTATTTTTCACCCTTAACTCAATGCATATAAAAATAACAGTGCTCATTGCCAGTAACAGGGTATTATGGTTAAATAAAAAGCAAATGTTTCGCCCTAACTAGTGTGGCTCAGTGGCTAGAGCATTGGCCCGCAGATTCAAGGGTCCCAGGTTTGATTCTGGTCAAGGGCATGTACCTAGGTTGCGGGCATCTGTGGGGGGTGTGCAGGAGGTAGCTGATCGATGTTTCTCTCTCATCGATGTTTCTGAGTTTCTATCCCTCTCCCTTCCTCTCTGTAAAAAATCAATAAAAAATATTTTTAAAAAAATCATGGGAAATGCATAGGAAAGAAGTCTCAAGTGTTTCAGGAAGGGAGAGAAGGGACAAAAAAAGGTTAAGAAGCATGAATTGAATACTCAGGTAAAGAAACTTGGCAGTTTTGAATGCATATTTCCCTAAAATTCAAATTCAGAATGGATTCAGAAATTTTGTTGTGATTAATCCTAGGCCGAAGATAGTTTTTTCCACTGATTTTTAGAGAGTATGAGGGAGGGAGGGAAGGGGGAAGGGGAAGAAAGAGAAAGAGAGAACCATGGATGTGATGCTCTAACTACTGGGAAAAACCAGCCAGAGCCAGATGACATCATGACAGAAATTATATCTTACTGCTGAGGCTTTTGTGGCATAATGTCAGTTCTTAAAATATCCTATAAATAAATGGCTAATATGCTAAACGTCTGGTCTTCTGTTCTACAAATCAAAGCATAATACGCAAATGATATGCTAAGGCTACTCAACCACTCACTATGATGTGCACTGACCATCAGGGGGCAGATGCTCCAAATGGCAGGTTAGTTTGCTGCTGGGGCCTGGCGGATTGGGACTGAGCCAGACAGGCTGTACACACCCTGGAGCCCTGGAGTCCTTCCGTAGTCCCCTCCCCAACTAGCCAGCCTCCTATGTATCTCCCAGGCCCCAGTTGTGCGCCTGTGGGGTCCCTTGGCCTGGCCTGTTCCCTCTCACAATCTGGGACCCCTCAGGGGATGTCAGAGAGCCAGTTTTGGCCTGATTCCGCAGGCCAGGCCAAGGGACCCTACTGGTGCACGAATTCCGTGCACTGGGCCTCTAATATATGGTATAGATATATAGGTATATATAGGTATTTATCTCAGAGAGGAAGGCAGAGGGAGAGAAACATCAATGAGAATCATTGATTGGCTGCCTCCTGTACACCCTCCACTGGGGATTGAGCCTGAAACCCCAGGCGTGTGCCTTGATGGGGAGTCAAACCATGGTTCATACATCGACCCTCAACCACTGAACCATGCCAGCTGGGAGCCAGTTCCTGGAAATAAATTCACTTTTTAGAAAAATTCCTTACTTCCTTCTTTCATCTATGATTAAAGACTTACACATAAATTGTGTTCTTATAATCAAATACATCTATTTGTCTTAGGAATTTTTTGAATTTATTAAGTATTAATTGTGTACTTTCTTCATGCTCCTAAAAATAATTTAGGGCAGTTTTTAATATTTAAGTACTACACATAAAAAAGGACATTTAAAAAGATTTAGCCAACCGGTTTGGCTCAGTGGATAGAGTGTCAGCCTGCGGACTGGAAGGTCCCAGGTTCGATTCCGGTCAAGGGCATGTACTTTGGCTGCGGGCACAATCCCAGTAGGGAGTGTGCAAGAGGCAGCTGATCGATGTTTCTCTCTCATTAATGTTTCTGACTTTCTATCCCTCTCCTTTCCTGTAAAAAATCAATAAAATATATTTAATAAATAAAAAGATTTAAAAAGAGATAGCAATCCAAACTTATTTAAAAGAAATTTCATTTCACTAAGTCCTAAACCAGGAGCTTCCTGAAAAGCTGAGCAAAAAGAGAACATGAGGAGGCAGACAATCCTCATTTGAAAACAGAGAAAGCATGCTGGCTCAGCTGGAGAGTCCCGCCCTTTCCTGGCACTGCGTCCAATCCCATTACAGCTGATTAGTGCTCACACCTTGTCAAGGGAGCTCAAGCTAGAAACCCCAAGTAACACTGAATATCATTAGTTTCTGCAGAATTTAAAATCGTTTTTATTTAAAGCAGAGTGCCTTGTATCTGCAAGGCCCTCACACCACCAGGAAGTTGAAAATCCGCCCAAGCTCTGTCTCTGGGGATCTAATTCAACACGCAGAGTGAATGCAGATTCGAGACTAGAAAGTGATACTTAAGAGGGTTCTCAAACAATACATTATTTTGAGCATGAGCTGGCGGGGAAAACTGAAACTCGGAAAAAATTAAGGGACTGAAGTACAATATCTTGATCACAACATGTTAAGAGAGCAGTCAGCAAAACGACCCTTCCATTAAGAAAATTATGGAGTCTGCTTTCTATTTCCCTCAGAGAACTAGGCTACTTCCTCGCTCCAAAGCAGGCCTTTCCTCCAAGGACATGGGAGTCCCTCCCATGTGACAGAGAGGCACAGGGATCTACAATACACACAGAATGGTGCTCCAGGCACGTCGGCAAAGAGAAACGTGCTTCCTCTTCCTCTCACATGTATAATTATGTCCCCAAATGTAAATCATCACTGTCCTGATAGGAAGCCCAGCAAATTCCGAATAGGACATACGGTCATTTCCCTTGGTGGACCGTGAATCCTGCCCAACTCGGTTCTTCTGCAAGTCAGTTGTGGTCATGTCGTGGTAGTTTTTAACTGCTTGGAACCATTACTGAGCCACAGGATCAAGCTGCAGGACAGAAAGACCACTCCCCAGCAGCAAAAAGCGCCGATTTCACACTGTCTGCCTTGAAGAGTGATGTGTCCACCACACAGGATGCTTCACCAGAGGGGTAACTAACTCCCCGGAGATTTACTCTGGGGATATCATTTCTCATATTAGCTAGCCAGAATCTTCAAGTAACAATCACTTTCTTCTCTTTCCCACCTAAACTTCTTGGGGGAAAAATCATCTAGATTCGTTTCTTCCGCTCCTCTGCACTCTGGTTTCTGCCCTAACTTCGATAAAGTCCTTCATAATCTGCTTCGCCAAATCCAAGTCGGTTCTTGACTCCTCTAAAGCATATGCCAATGCTGGCCCCGGGGTGGGAAGCCGGCAAAGTGGGATGAATGGGGAAGGAAGAGACTTTACTCCCCATTTGGTGGTGAACCCATGATGCAGTGTGCAGACGACGTGTTACTGAGTTGGACACTTGCAACCTGTATATTTTTAACAAATATCATCCCAATAAATTCCATTTTTTTAAAAATTAAATTTAAAAGAAGAATGTAGCCAAAACAGGTTTGGCTCAGTGAATAGAGCATCAGCCTGCAGATTGAAAGATCCCAGGTTCAATTCCGGTCAGGGGCATGTACCTTGGTTGTGGGCACATCCCCAATGGGGGGTGTGCAGGAGGCAGCTGATTGATGTTTCTCTCTCATCGATGTTTCTCTCTCTCTCCCTCTCTGTAAGAAAATCAATAAAAAATAAAAGAATGTGGACAATAAAATGTTACTTACGCAAATTAAATTCTTCAATGTGCAAAAGAAAATACTGGCCATGGATTCCTTGGCTAAGATAACCTGGTTCTCCTTTCAGTTCTTCTTAATCTCCTTCCTAATCTCCTCCTCCTCCTGCCTCTGTGAGCATCTGTTTCCTGAGGTTTCCCCTCAGGACTCGAAGCTCATTTAGTATCCTCCTTCTGGGTGACCTCATTTAATACTCTTTTTCTCAAACCACGGCTTCAACTACTACCTATTTTGAAGTTTCCCGAAGACTGAGAACTCTTAATGCAATGCTTATAGTTCAGCTCCTCAATAAAGGCTAGCCTAGCCTAGAAGTCCACAAAGATAGTCAATATCCAACTGCCCAGTGATCTCTACTCACCTGACGGGCTCCCTCAGCTACATCTGCACGTTCCTCTCAGGGAGACTGCCACGGCCCAACCTGAACACAGTCTCTATTTGGATGATAGAAGCAGCCTAAATGGGACTCTTCTGTCTCTCGTTTGGCTCCACCCCCCAATTCTTCCCCCAATGCTGCCGAAGGGCAGGAAAGCAGCTGGACTTGGAAAGCATCAATGTCTCCTCCAGAGGAAATCCTCTGAAGTCTTGGGATCAACCTCAAACTTCTGAGCTCAGCGCATTCGGCCCTGCCTGACCTGGCTTCAGCATCATCTCTTGCCAGGCCAGACCCTCACCCGCTCTCCCGAAAATGCTTCCTGGTGTCTGGCGTTCCCTGCCTTTCTGGAAGCTCACCCATCTGACTTGAGCACCCACCCTTCCCTGGTTCTTAACGCTGAAAGCACATCAGACTCACCAAAGAAACTAAAGCAACAACAAAAAAACGGGGGGGGGGGGAGAGAGAGAGGCAGATGATGCTACTGATAAAATTCAGATTAAATTTTGTCAAAGAATTCCATCAGTGATTTTTGATAAAAAGCCAGATTTGAGAACTATCCATGTGCATCCCTGAGTGTCCTCATATCTGGGCTTGTCTGACCATCCTCTCCCTTCTTCTCCGTTATCTCAGGACTTTGTATGTTACTATCACTCCATTCCCAATCCGGGCTGAGCTGTTATTCTCAGCAATTCTGAATCTGCAGGCCCAGGACCTCTTCTGTATAATCACTTTTCCTTTTGGCACATATTAGGTGACTGAAAACATTCCTTAAAAAATAAGCACCTCGCTGAAACCGGTTTGGCTCAGTGGATAGAGCGTCGGCCTGAGGACTGAAAGGTCCCAGGTTCAATTCCGGTCAAGGGCATGTACCTTGGTTTCAGGCACATCCCCAGTAGGGGGCGTGCAGGAGGCAGCTGATGCATGTTTCTGACTTTCTCTCCCTCTCCCTTCCTCTCTGTAAAAAAAAATCAAATATTAAAAAAGAAAAAATAAGTACCTTAGTTAATGGCTTACAGAGATGGGAGCCTCTCCGTCGAGATTCCTGGGTGAGGATTTTCTTTCATATATACCCAGACTCTGGTCTCACAAGAACATTTCTGAAATAAGAAAAGGAAAAAAGCAAAAGTAAGAAACTGTTAAGCAGTTTACACCATCCTATTTGAGTTTCACACCAACCCTATGAAGTGGATCCAGAAATTACCATTTGACGAAAAAGCTCCCGCTCACAGATCAGACCCCGTGCCTGTGGGCCCACAAATACTGTGGAAATGAAGCAACCGGGTTCCGACTCCACCGGAGCGGGCGGGGCCGGGGCCCACTCAGAACAGCTGGGCGTCTGTCAAAAGTTCCCCAAGTGAGCAGGTACCATCAGCCCTGGGAGCGTCAGCCACTAACTCATTCTCACTTTACACGTCAAACTCTTCCTTCTGACCCGAGGGTTCTTTTCCCTTCGAGCCTCGCGCCCGGGTCCCTCGGCACCATGCCAACCTCTCGCAGGTGAAGCGGGGTGGGCAGGCGGAGCTCCTCTGCTGCCAATTTAGGAGCAGGTGGCGCGGGAACCGCAGGAGAAGCCTCTCCGAGGGGAGTCTCCCTCAGGCGCGGGAGAAACGCAGGGGCGCCCAGAGGACATGACCCTCTGCTGCCAGACCCTCCCCGCTGCCCCCCGCAGGGCACCACCAATGCCCAGACCATTCCGCACTGTAGACGCGGGAAAGGGAGGAGAGGGGGGCGCCCAGCGCCCGGGGCCCCGGAGTGCAGGGGGCAGCGAGGACTCTCCCCCAGGTAACACGGGGTGCTCCCGCCAGCAGCGCCGCGACCCTCCTCGCGCCGCCCCTCCCCCCGCCCGCACGCCCCCCACGCGCCACGACGGTTACCCCGCCCGGCCCCGCGCACACCGGCAGCGCACGGGCCCACGCGTGCGACCCCGGGCCGCTGCTCTCCTCACCCCGCCCGGCCTCTCCTGGCCGCCAGCCCACCTCCATGCCTCCGCTCCACAGGCCGGCGACGGCGGAAGTGTCGCTTGCACCCGGCCACCCAACCCTCCGGCGCCGCGAGCAGAGGTCCGGCCCCTGCGCGCCGCCCGCCGGCCGCAAGCCCCGCCCCCGCCGCCACTTTGTTTTGGAGCGCGAGGGGCGGGGCGTGGGGGAGGGGCGGGGCGTGGGGCGGGGCGCGCCGAGCCGGGCCCGGCGACGTAGATACCTAGCGTGGCGTCACTTCCGGGGAGCGGGGCGGACCAATTGGAAACGCCCGCGCGGTGGGGGCGGAGCTAACGCCGAGGAGGGCACGCGGCCCGGCCCACGACGTCCCGGCCGGGAGGACTCGGCCGCCTTCCCGGTGCCCCGCGGGCCGGGCGCCTACCTTTCAGCGTCCCGCCGTCCTTGTCCGTTCCCGACGCCTCAGGTGCTGCAGGAGGGGGTGCCGCGGGCCGCGAAGGGGTTTCCCCCCCCCCGTTTTACATTTCCTTTGAAGATCTAATATGCAATCGACAGGTATTTGGAGGAACGGCTGTACTTGGGATGACAGAAAAAGGATGCATGAAGGACTGCAAACTCGGGGGAGACCATATACTTGCTATTTCAGAGAAAGGATACGTGGAAGAGACACCGAGTATCGCAGGAGAACCACCACCAGAAAGCCCCCCCGCGTGTTTTTCAACACCTGCTACCGAAGCGGCTGCCGAGGAAACGCCCCTGGAACCGCCCCTAACAAGGCAGAAGAAACAGATAACGACCCATACTGACCAGAGCTGCGGAGGAAAGGGGTGCGCTGGGCCCCTCAGGCAGGTTGGGCCACCGTCTTACCTGAGGGCCAGGGTCTTACCCAGGCGAGCTTCAACCCAAGACTGAGGAGCGGGCAGCTGAGGACCCGGAGAAAAGGTTCCAGTGAGGGGGCGTGGCTGAGAGGACCGTTATGCTAATGCGATGACCGTTATGCTAATGCGATGACCGTTATGCTAATTTGATGACCGTTATGCTACTGTGGCGACCGTTATGCTAATTTGCCAGTTCGGCCCGAGGACCTGAGAGCACGAGGCGGAAACCAACCGTTATTCTCCCAGCTTCTAGGTGTTTCCGCTCCAGGAAAGAGCAGGAGGGTATTCCGTGGTCATGTGCAAATGAGAGCGTTAAAGACTGCTTCCAAGTTGTCCATCCCTTTGTACATGGTACGTCTGTGTAAGGCTTTGAAGAAGACAGACCTGGATGGCTATCGACAAGAAACTTTTTAAAAGATGAGGTGGCAAGAGCCACCTGGACCTCTGTTTGCCTCAAGGAGCGTTTTCACGCGCGTCCTGGCAGCATTGGTGGCAGCGGATGAGAGAAGGTTCCGAAATGCCCAGCTGCTGGCAGCGCGGGAGGCAGCACTACCTTGAGTGAGGCCAAGGGCCTTCCTGGAGACATGCAAATCCAGAAACACAACCGAACGTTAAGTTGAAAGTCTTCATATTTAGTAATGTGCCTGACAATCGGTCAGAAAATGCCATTTTTGATGTTTCTAAGGAAAGCGCCCATGAAGCCTTTCGTCTTGCCCCTGAGCCCCCCTGGGCCTCCTAACTTCACATTTGTGCTGACGCTACAAGCAATATAGTAAGCTTCATGTGCTTTTTAACTGAATGCATTTTTCTGGAAGTCGCTTTTTACGCTCCACATTTTGTCCCAGGACTGACGCAAGGTACAGTCAGAAGTTGTAGAGCCCGAAGCTTAAACAGTTTGAGGATGTGCTTAAAACGACTACAGTAAAATGTCTGAGTGCAAAATTGGAAATAAAATCAGTAATTATCTGGAATGAATGGCACCAATTACAAATTTTAAAAAACCCTCTACAAATATTTTAAAAATGCAGACCCCCCCCCCAAAACACACACACACACACTATATATATATATATATATATATATATATATATATGCTGCAAACACAACTCTATAAAATTTACATATTTTGGCTTCATCTACTCTACCTCAACAATAAGGTTGAAGATCATTTTTTACAGAAAACAATGATAATTCTTTTCTCCAGCAAGGCTGATGAAATTTTATGAGTTTATAAAGGCTTCTTCCAAATTAATGATTTTATTCGGCCATGTCATGTACATTTTTATTTTTAGGGTTGCCAAATTAAAGAAAAATTGGGTCTCTTCCCCACATCCGAGCTGGAAGATGTCAGAGGACATAGAGCTTCTGGTCTTGTGGCCAAACCTCAACCACTCCATCATGACGCCTTATTACCAGCTTGTCATGTTTAGATCCACGCTGTGCGTTTTACATGTCCGGATTTCATGTCAAAACTCCAGGCCTGCCGAAACCGGTTTGGCTCAGTGAATAGAGCATCGGCCTGCGAACTGAAAGGTCCCAGGTTCGATTCCGGTCAAGGGCATATACCTTGGCTGCGGACACATCAGTGCAGGAGGCAGCTGATCGATGTCTCTCATCAGTGTTTCTGACTTTCCCTCTCGATAGAAAATTAAAAAAACAAAAACAAAAAAAAACTCCAGTCCTTTTTCCTGTTTGATCCCTCCTCATCGCTAACTTGGATTATCAACCATTTCTTTCCCCATTTGAAATGGTTCCCTCCTAACGCGTTGCTGAATGTTTTGTTATACTTCCTATTGATTTCATCATCATTCATCCTCACTTTGGCTTCAGAGTCCACGTTCTACAAATACAATAAAATACAATTATACCCGATAAATACATCCATGCGCCTCCCACCCTCTGGATGCTCCTTCCTTGTCCGACAGGAAGGCGGGAGGCCCACAGCTGCCACAGGTGCCCACCCTGCAGTTACTTCGGAGTGGGAGGTCGGGAAAGGAGCAATGCCGATCTGTTGTTTATTTTACTCACCTGGTAGCTGTGGGCGGTTCCACGTTTTCTGCTTCTAAGAACTAGCTGTTCCGAAAATTACTGGCCGAGTCTGTTAATGGTGTGCATTTCATTCACTTGGATACATAGCCGGGAGCAGAATCTCTGCATTCTCAGAGGTGTGTGTCCCCCATCTCGGGGACTTGCCTTTTCCCAATGGGGTTCTGGCATCTAAATCCCCGTCAGCTATGTGCAAGCAGGCCGATTGCCCGCAGCCTTGTCAACGCTGATCGTTTACAATACGGGCATCCCCGTGGATTAAACATGGTGTATTTATTTCAACAGCGAATGCTGTGGAACATCTAGTCGTGTGCTTACTGGGAATTAGTATTATCTTTTATGTGATTTTTTTCCCCTAAAAAGACTCACCTGACTCCTGACCTACAGGCCTGCAAGGTAATAATTGCCTGTGGTTTTAAGCCACTAAATTTGTAGTAATTTAAGTCAGCATGGAATTTTCATCTAGATTTGTTTAAAATTTTTAATTCTGGCCCTGGCTGGTGGGTGGCTTGGTTGAAGCATCATCCCGTGCAATGAAAGGTTGTGGGTTCGATTTCTGGTCAGAACACAACCTTTTGGGTTCGATCCCCAGTCAGGACAGGTATGGGAGGCAACCAATCAATGTTTCTCGCTCTCCCTTCTTTCTCGAAAAACCAATAAAAGCATTCTCAGGTGAGGATTAAACATTTTTTACAACGTTTGCCACTGATACAGATATGGGATTGATTTTTGTATATTTATCTTGTCTCTAGCAACTTCACTCAACAATACATTATTTTCTATAGATCTTCTGGGTTTCCCACATTCACAATCAAACCATCTGTGGATAGGGCCATTGTAGGTCTTCCTTTACAGTCTGTGTAGGTCTACTTTCATTTCCTGCTTGACTGCACTGACAATAACACTGAAAAGTGTTCCTCAATCTCAGAGTTTCACTTTTAAAAGGAAGCTCACAGGTTTTTGCAGCTACTCTTTCTCAGGCTAGGGAAATGGCTCTCAATGTTTATGGGATGGATATGGAATTCATCAAATGCAAATAGTTTTTGTTCTTTGTTAACAGTGGATTATACTGATGGGTTTTCTTTTTTTCCCTTTAAAGAGTTTTTTATATGGAAACAGACTCATAGACACAAAGGTTGGTGGTTGCCCAAGCGAAAGGAAGGAAGTAGGGGGTGAAAAGGTGAAGGGGTTAAGAAGTACAGATTGGCAATTATAAATAGTCACAGGGAAGAAATTAAAGCATCAGAAATACAGTCAATACTGTAGCAACTGCATGCTGCCAGGTGGGTCCTGGAAATATGGGGGGACACTTTGTAAAGTATATGATTGTCTAACCACGATGCTATACACCTGAAATCAATACAAAATAAAATAAGTTGTTTATTAATATATATATGTATTGATTTTAGAGAGGAAGGGAGAGGGGGAGAGAGAAACATCAGAGATGAGACAGAATCACTGATTGGCTGCCTCCTGCACGCCCCCTACTGGGGAGGGAGCAAGCCCACAACTCAGGCAATGTGCCCTTGACCTGTATCAAACCCAGGACCCTTCCATCTGCAGGCCCACACTCTTATCAACTCTGTCAAATCAGCCAGGGCAAGAAAAAGTTTTTGTATGGGGTGAGGGGAACAGGGGCCTGAGATAGGGTTGGGAAGATAAGCGATGGAAGGCCATGTGCAATCTTTGTAGACACTGACAAACATCCCCCCCAAATGCAGTGGAAACCACGTCAAGGTTTCCAGACTGCGGTAATGGGAGTGACGTCACAGCTATGGGGAGTCTAGATTGTGGAAGTGCTGATGCGTAACCGGCAGGATCTGTGCAGTTCAGACAGGATGCTGCCTGAGACCCCAGTAGAGGCGGTGGAGGCAGAGTCCGGGGGGTGTTTGCTCAGGGACTGGATATGGGGGTAACGGGGAGAAGAGGCAGCCTTGAGAAAGCCTCGAGTCGTGTGGGGACTAAAATGTAACAGGTTGGACTTGAAACGTAAGACACCTAAATGCAATGGCGAGTGGGCAGATGCCTCTGCGCCTGCGGCTCTGGGCAAGAACACCTAGAAGTTAGGAGGATGAATCAGCGAAGGATCAAATCCTCTGATCTAACCTCAGGGGCCAGGCTGCGGGCTCAGGTGGAGGGGATCTGCGTGCATTGGGGGTTCATTTGCCTGTTTGGTGGAGGACAGGGGGCTCGGTGCCTGATGGCTTTAGTGTTCCCAGTGAGTCACGAACAGGGCAGAAGAGGGGTGTGGGAGGGGGAATGTTTAAAACAGCTGATGTCGGGAAAAGGAAAGCAAGCCTAGCCCGGCTGGTGTGGCCCCATGGTTGAGTCTCAACCTATGAACCAGGTCACAGTCCAATTCCCGGTCAGGGCACACGCCCCGGGTGGCAGGCTCGATCCGCAGTGTGGGGCGTGCAATAATGATCCTCATTATTGATGTTTTTCTCTCTCCCTCTCCCTTCCTCTCTCTCCCTCTCCCTTCCTCTCTGAATCAATAAGATATATACATTAAAAAGAAAAAGAAAAGACAGCCTACAAGAGACCAAAGCCAGGTCCTTTGGTAACAACACGTGTCCATTTGAGGTGTACAGTCATTAAAGTGAAGCCAGCGGCTGAGCTGTGTGGCTTCCTTCTAGGAATAGAGCTTTTGGGGCAGGTGGAAGGGCTCACCGGGTTTGAAGTCTTGAACAGAGAGAGGGTGGAGAGCAGAGGGAGTGCAGGGAGAGGGGTGTAACCATGGACTCTGGCCACTGGCTAGGCAGGGATGGGCTGCTGCATGTTGCTTGTGGAGGCTGAAGAACTGTGACACTGTGGCTTTCAGATGACCCAGACAGAGACATGTTGGGTTGTGCAACCTTTGAGAAAACAGGCGCCAAATCTCACTGCGCACTGCTGCATCTCAGCTCCTTGTGCGTGACCCACATGCTGGCGGGTTCCACGGGCCAGCCCAGGACCGGCCACCTCTGCCCGCTGCTCCCTGGTTGCAGTCCGGGCGTTAGGGACAAAACCCAGGACCTAGGAGCCACAGGAGCCGCCCTTCCTCCCAGGAATGGGTGTCTCGACTGCTGGGACATGAGGCTGCAGGGGGTGCCCAGGCCAGGGACCCTGGAGAAGCCACACCTCGGTGGCCGAGCAGCCAGATTAGCCCTTAAAGTGAAACGCACCTCCCTCTGGGCTTCACCTCCAGCTGCAGATCCCTTAGATGGCAGCCATTTTGGGCATCAGCATCAAGGGCATCTGTGCTCGCAACCCACCGCCCAGAGAAAACCAGCCACATGGGGCTTACTCGTCCCACACACTTAATGGTTCTATGTACACACTTTCCTTTGTATTTCCACTCTACACAGTCAGGAAAATATACAAATCCTTGTTAGCCAAGCCTGTCAGCATTTAACCCCATTATCGTACAGCTAGAGGCCCGGTGCATGAAATTCGCACAAGAGTAGCCTTCCTTCCCCGAGTTGCTGCACCAGCTTCCCTTGCAGAGGGAGGCCCCGCCCACCCACTGCAGTCTGCCACTGGGCCTCTCTTTGGGGCAATTGTGGAGCCCCGACCGACTGTCCCACCAGCCAGTGGCCTGGGCCTCCCTCTGCAGGGCAATCCTGGGGCAATGGCCGGGCCTCTGACCAATTGCATGGCACCCACCTTGGCTGGCCTGGGACCAGTGGGTGCCATAGTGTGGTCCCAGATGGTGGTCTGGATGGCCATTCCACTGTTGGGCCGTGTGATCAATTTGCATATTATGCTTTTATTATGTAGGAGGATATTCCATTCTAGGAATAAACAGTTATTTACCAGGTTTCCTGGGAACACGTGCACGTTTTATTTTGCATGTGATAAAGGAGCCATTCTCGCACGCCAGTCCCATCATCACTTTAGGTGGAGAAAACAGGCACCAGATCTGCCCGTCTACCCTGCATCTCGCATCTCTGAGCTCACTGTGGAGACACCCCCAACTGAGGGTGAAAGGGTGGAGCAGGAAGCACAAGTACTGCCTGTACTTGGGAGGGGAAAAGAATTCAGGAAGTGAACTGAGGTAAAGAGGGGGAAAGAAACCTATCTCAGAAGAAACTAGACCAAGGGAGAAATCCAATGGCTGCCCAACAGTCTCGATTTGGCATTATTGCAGTTCTTGGCCCAGTTCCCGGTCAGGTGACACTTTCCCATAAGCCTGCTTTTGAGCTATTGATCTTCACTTACAGACTTTGTTATGCAACACAGCCAGGACTCCGCAGTGGGGCGAGGGTTCAAAAGGGGGCGCACTCCTCCTTCCCGAGGGGGCATTTCCTAAACGCCGAGGGTCCCCACGAGACTTGCAACCAGGGAGTAGCAGGCAGGATCACAGAAAAGGCACATTCTTAGGGATCAGCTATATAAATATTGTTGCTG
Organism: Antrozous pallidus; assembly: GCA_027563665.1. Taxonomy (NCBI): domain Eukaryota; kingdom Metazoa; phylum Chordata; class Mammalia; order Chiroptera; family Vespertilionidae; genus Antrozous; species Antrozous pallidus. The sequence continues at coordinate 82,834,879 of CM050522.1, forward strand.
TAAGTCAGGTCTTTTTTTGAAAAAATATATTTTTATTGATTTCAGAAAGGAAGGGAGGGAAACATCCATGATGAGAATCATGAGCTGGTTGCCTCCTGACCGCCTCCTACTGGGAATCGAGTCTACAGCCCAGGCATGTGCCCCCGACTGGAATCGCACCTGGGACCCTTCAGTCCCCAGGCTGGTGCTCTGTCCACGGAGCCAAACCAGCGAGGGCAGGATCAGCTCTGTTTGACTAGGCTGTCCTCCGAAAGGAACATACACTTTCTACCCCCATCAGCATGGAGACTGGTTTGCTCGACAGGAGTGCCTGAGGGCAAAATGCTTTCTAAAAAGGAAACACCCTTTTGCTTCCTGAGCATTTATCGTATTTTTTTTTCTTTTTTTTACAGGGGAGAGCACGAACGTAGTCCCTCACTACCACAAATTCTGCAGTGGAGTTTCCCACATTTCGGGACATGGCAGAGGTCAGCACATCCGGAGTGCAATGGAGAAGCCTCGCCCTGGGAAAACCACCTTCCTGATCATGGCGTCTCCCCGGCCAGGTAAACATTATCGAGTTTATCTGCACCTCACTGACCAGGTGATGAGGATGCGAGAGACCAGGACCCCTAAACCGCGTTGCTCATCTTCCTTCTCCAATGACGGCAGGTTTGGAGAAATGGGGAGCGTTACGCATGAACCAACATCACAGCGTGATGCTACCCAAGTGACATCAATCAGAACACCCAGGGCATAGCGGCTGCCTCCTGCCACGGACGGCGACACCCCCGTAACAGGACACTGTCCACCCACATGCTCCTCCCTGTGCTCCGTCCTGTACACACGTGGCCAGACGCCTGGCCAGCTGGGTCCTGCTCAGCTGCCCATGGAGACACCTGGGAGACAGAGAGGCCGGGGAGGCAGGACCCGTGTCTGGGAGACACACATCCCTGCTGAGGCCGAGTGGCAGGAGGGCTGGAGCTGCCGGGGCTCCGGACCACCCATGAGGGGAGGAGCACGAGTTCACTGGGCCACAGGCCGAGGCTTCCCCTCCGGGTTCATCGCTGGGCATTCGTCCTCCCCGTTTGCTCCCCCATCCTGCTTAACAATTCTGTAGCCTAGTCCCCAACATTAAATCCTTTGCTTAAACATCGGGAGTGCTTTTGCTCTCCTGACTGCTGGGCCAGCCCGAGACTCCAGTAGGCACGAGTGTGCCCAACACGCTCGGGGCACCTTCCACGTCTAGCAAAGCCAGTTTTCTGGAAGCAATGGAAGGGGCGCTGGCTGTCCCCGCAGTTGACACCACATGAATTCAGTGGCTGGCTCTGAGGGGCCGGCATCCTGTATGGAAAATGCACATCTTTAAACTGGCACATGCCCAGGAAGACCAGCTGGGCACCTGTGTCATGTGCATGAGAACGGAAACCAGGCTGGGGGCACACACACCCACAACTTCCTTCCAGCGCTCATCTGCACTTTGCTGCCGAGAACACAGACGTAAACAAGCGAGCAGCGGAGGTCACGGCCAGGCACGCTGGGCTGTCCACGTCTCTGCCGCTGCCGCACAGCGGAGCCCACAGCGAATGTTTACAGGACGCGCCCACCTCTGCTGCCCGGGGCTCGGGACACCGGTTCCACAGAAACCACACTCGTGTGCCATCGGACAGATATGTTAAGTCAACTCGCATGCTCCTCCTTTTCACACGGAAACACACGCATCGGCCACTGCCAGTCATGCTCGATGCCCCACAGTGAGGTCGTCACCCTCACGCCTGCCCGTGGCCCCGGCGTCTCCTACTCCGGCCGCCGGCCCCGACAGCAGCTTGCTGACACTTGGTGTAAAACAGCCGAACCAGAAAGCACGAGGACGCCCTCTCCTAGCTCCGCCCGCCTCCGTCCTCCTCCTCACTGTCGGCGTCGCAGTGGAAGATGTCCCTGAACAGGAAGACGCGCCGGGGCGCCGCGGGCGGGGGCGCCGCGCCCCTCTTCTCCACCTTCTTCTCCAGCTTCTCCTTGAGCAGAGGCAGGCTCGTCTCGTAAAGGTAGTCTATGATCTCTAAAGAGAAAGACTGAACTTTGAAGTGGTCTGTGCAAAGCCTCTTCCCAAGGTCAAGGGTCAGAGGGCATTGCTGGCACGCCTGCTCCGTGCTGTTCTCATGTGCAAGACCCTGTTCTCACTGGTTTGCTGACATTCGCTCACTCGACCCTCTCAACACTGCTCCGAGGCAGGCACTGCCCTCTGTCTGTCAAACGAGGGGACCCAGGTTCCTGAAACGTCATGAAACCTCCCCCAACGTCATGGGCTCAGTCGGGACGAGGCCAGGGTTTAGCCCAGGGAATGGTAGATCCCCGGGCCAGTGGTCTGCAGACCTGGGGCTGGGCGGCCACTTGAGACCCTCCTGCAAGCTTGTCCGGGAATCCAGCCCCGAACGCCTGCAGGTGAGCATCCTGCGTGTCTGGATGGGGCCCGCTACGCACTTTGAACAAGCTCCTCACGTGACTCTGATGACCTGGGTCTGGGAACCACACATCCATCCACCCACAGTGGCTGCAAAGAAGGAAGTGGCATCTTATGTTTTTCCTAGAAGTGTACGTGCTCACATGTGGATTGAGGGTGTGCATTCGGTGCGCGTGTGCACATGGCGTGTGTGCATGTGTGCACGTGATGGCAACCCAGGGGGCCCTCTCGAGCGTTCACTGAGCGCTCACGAAGCCCCAAGTGCCCTGCTGACCAATGGACAGGTCGCTATCCGACTCGAACCTGCAGGTCCTGTCGGGCGGGGATGATGGCGCTAACGGTCTCCATTTTACATCCCTTGGCCGAGGCGCTCGGAGGGAAGTCCCTGCCGGGGGCACGCCCCGCACGGGGCGGCACGCTGCTCTCAACACCCCCGCCGCCCGTACTGACCTGGAAAGGTCTTCCTCTGCCAGAAGGGAACATAGGTGGCTTTCAGCTTATAGAACTTAGCTTGAACGTACGACGGAGGAACGTCACTGAGGAAGGAAAGGGGAGAGTCAGTGTCCGTCTAAAACCCGATCATTCAGCGCCGAGAACTAACAGCAGGGACTGAGGGAGGCCCGGACCTGAGCAGCTTTCCTCCCTTGAAGGTGAAGCCGTCACGGCCACAGTCACACAAGACAGACAGCGGGAAGCTCTGATCCCGGTTAAACACACCCAGCAGGAAGAAAGCCAGAGGACAAGATGGGTTCTGTTTAGACTGGAACGATCTAAGGTACCAGCCCGGAAGACAAAACACCAGGTGAACCCGTTAATAATGCGAATTTTGTCATCAAAGAAAACACGGTAATTTCAAGAGAAACATCAAAAGTGCTTTACTCAGAGTAACGTCCACCGCTAGCGACACATTTCCCCCATCTTGCAGGTAATTTGTGGATAGCACCCCAAGAGAACTTTTCTTGTTTTGAGGCAACCAGAGACCCAATTTCCCACTTCTCCGGACATTTTGAAGCGCTGCTCAGAAAGTGCGTGTGCCGTCGATCGGAACGAGGGGTCATCGGAAGGAGCGAGGGCTGGTGAACACGGCGGGCGGGTTCATGCTTCCCAGGTAAGATATGTTAACGGGTCTTTAACAGGTTGTGAAGTGTGTGATGGTGCGTCATCACGAAGCAAAATCACTTTGCTGTGTCTTCTGGCCCATTCTGGTCGTTTCGTGATCAAAGTGTGGTTTGAATTGATCATTTGTTGTCAGTAGCAATAAGTATTAACTGTTTCAACTTGTTTTAGAAGCTCATAATACATCACACCTTCCTGATCAAACCAAACTCAGAGCACTCAGTCTTCTTTCCGAAGCGATTTGACCTTGAGGTCCATGGTGATGGTTGACCTGGATCAACCCATGATTTTGTGCGTTTAGGAGTCTCAAAATAAATCCATTTTCCATCGCCAGTCACACAAAAAAGACTTTTATTCGTGCCGCTGAAGCAACATTTGACTGATGACTTTTCAGTTTTCCATTTGTCTTTCATTCAGTTGATGTGGCACCCATTTTCCTTCCTTTAAAATCTTTCCCATGGCTTGTCAACGATCGGAAATCGTTTGCAGAGCAACGTTTAATCCTTCTGGGAGTTGTGTTTGAGTTGGACACGCATCTTCATGCAATAATGCTTGTAACTGTTGGTCTTCACACTTTTCCGGTTGACCCGGACATTATCTTTCCCATCGAAATCATCACTTTTAAGGCGTTTAAACCTGTGTTCACAGGAATCTTGAGATGGAGCATGCTCACCATAAGCTTCCCAAAGTATATGATAGCTTTCAGCAGCACTTTTCTTCAAAATAAAGAATTAAAACTTCCTGCAAATACTCATTTTTTTGGCACAAAACTTGACATTTTTAAGTGTAAAAAGATCTATGATGTTAACTAACACCTTCAGAAAATTTGACATATGAAGTCTTAAAGCTTGTTGTCAATACAACAAATCAGCATACATATCAAATCGTATATATATCAACTTCTGTGTAACGCCATTGAAAAAAATCCGCATTATTAACCGGTACAGCTGGTATAACACAAGCCAGCACGTGCTGTCGCTCACCTTGGACATGGCCCTGCCCTCAGCGCCTCCCACATAGCAACCAACAAGGCTCGCGGCCACTCTACCAGGGACACTACTCTTCCTCCTCATTTTAGAGACGGGGAAACTGAGGCGCAGAGAAGCCCAAGATCTCACAGCTAATTAAGAGTGGGGACACGGGTAATTTGACTCCAAATTCCACCCTCTTCCCCATTACGCTTAGGATATATACTGGTCACCACTGGAAGGCACAAGGCCCTGATTTTTTTTTTGCAAAGCTAGAAAAGCAGATGCTGACGTCTTGGTGACTCAAATACACTTGCACTTTACAGCAAATAAGACTGAAACAACCAAATCTTGGTTTCTAAAGTGAAAATCACTAACTTCACTGCCTGGACAATTTTCTTAAACACTAAAAGTGTGACTTATTTGTTTCAATAATTAACCTAGCAGTTAAGATGGTTAGGATAATTTTTTAAATATATTTTACTGACTTTTTACAGAGAGGAAGGGAGAGGGATAGAGAGCTAGAAACATCGATGAGAGAAAAACATCGATCAGCTGCCTCCTGCACACCCCACTGGGGATGTGCCCGAAACCAAGGTAAATATATGCCCTTGACCGGAATCAAACCCAGGTCCTCAGGTCCGCAGGCTGACGCTCCATCCGGTTTCAGCAGGATGATAATTTTATATGTTAAGTATGTAGAGGCAAACGATGATTGGATCCCAGGTTCAATTCCGGTTAAGGGCATGTACTTTGTTTGCAGCTTCCCAGGCCCCAGTGGGGGTATATGCAGGAGGCAACCAATCTATGTTTCTCTCTTTTTCTCCCTCTCCCTCCCACTCTCTCTAAAAATCAATGGAAAATATATCTTTGGGTGAGGATTAATAACAAAAATGGTTTGATGACATGAAGGGCGGGCTTTGTGGACATAGCCCTCAGGATGGAAGTTGTTCAGGTGCAAGGCAGGGCCCCCTTCTTTTTAAGCACCTGACACCATCCCCTCTCACAGTCTTGGACCCCTCAGGGGATGTCCAGGGAGCGGGCCTAAGCTGGCAGTCGGCCATCCCTAGCGCTGCTGTGGAGGCAGGAGGCTCCCGCCACTGCCGCTGCGCTGCCAGCCATGAGCCAGCCCGGTTTCTGGCTGAGCAGCGCTCCCCGTGGGAGCGTACTGACCACCAGGGACAGCTCCTGCGTTGTCTGCACCCTGGTGGTCAGTGCGCGTCATAGCGACCGGTCGTTGTGCCATTCGGTCAATTTGCACGTTAGCCTTTTATTATATAGGACTGTCTTACCCTATGGTACTAGCAAGATCTTCCCAGTCTATTTCATTAGCATCTTCCACATTTATTTGATACAACCTACGAGAAAACATAAAAATTCGTGGTCAAGCCCACTGCGGTTCCCGGAGCCAGGGCAGGGGTAACGGCAGCGCCACTCCCGGCCATACCTCTCAATCAGGTTGACTTTGGCCTGGAGGGCGCTGGCCCCGCGGTACACGTCCTGGCCGTTCGTCATCCTCTTGGTGAGAATTTCGGTCCTGCGTTCCCAGAAAGAGCAGGAAGTTCATTATCAGAGGCGCAGTTTCCGTTCAAGTTCTCTGTCTTCTTCTCATCTAACCCCTCCTCAGCACCACTTTCCCGCTCCTGCTGCTCATCCCTGCCCACACCTGCCACCATCCACCGTGTTGGAAAACTGCCGTAATAAACCAGTTTAAAAAGGGGGACGCGGGCCTTTCAGCAGCTGCTAGGGGGCGCCGTGGCACTTGCTTTACTTCAGTTGCTCATAAATAGACGGACATTGCTCTTCTACTGTGAGCAGCCGCTGGGGAAACCAACCGAGGCAAGTTTAGCAAAGTGAGGAATGGTCTGATGGCTCCTCGAGGCCCAAAGCCAGCGGCTGAAGGAAAGGGTGAGGTTCCTCATGAGGAGCAACCGGATGTCAAATATTTAAAAAGCCCTTGTCTCGCACAGCACGACTCGTCCCCACCGGACGGGCACGTCAGCAGCCATTCCACTCAGCGCCTCGCTAAGGGAGAGACGTGCTAATGGCACTGATGTTCCAACAGACCTCCTCCGAAACGTGTCACTTGAGGTCATGCCGCTGTTACATGAAGTAAATGTATGTTCAGGCTACGAGTGCTTTTTCCTTCAAATTGGGAAGCCAAGCAAGTCTTGCACGTTATTTAATCGCGTTGATTCTGAAGGCGGTCCCGTTTAACGCCGATCGTCAACCCTCCACCCCGTCTCACACTCTCCCCGCAACATTACCTGTCCTTTGGAGTGTATTCCCCCGAGCACAGTCCTGTTAAAATAACTCTGCAGCGGAAGGTAGGGTGCACAGCAGTACACAGTGTAATGTAAGGGTTCGCTTCTAGCATGAAACACGCCTGCTCGGGGTTTCCTTCTCATCGGACAGTCAGGACGCCTGAGCCGCCTGGTGCGGGCATGGGCGCGGGCAATGCGGGTCCTGAGCTGCCAGGCCCCCGCCGGAGGGCGGGCTCGGAGACCCTCGGGGCGGGGAAAGCTGCACCAGGCAGCGCACAGAGCAGCCAGGTGAGGCGCTCCCGGGAGACGATGGGCCGAAGAGGTGCTGGGGGGGGAGCGGTCTCCTCGGGGTGAAGGCAGGCGGGCCGCATGATGTGAAAGGCGGAGCTCTATGGCCAGTGCGTGTGGCTTCTGCTCTGAATGTCAGTTTTGGTTTTATCCAAGCACTATGCTTGTGTAACTCTTGGTTAGATGTACCTTTACTGCTGAAAGTATTCCAGTTGTCCTCTTGTTTCCCCCGGACCCGCTCACTCCTCCTGCCCCCTTATTTATTTTTAATGCTGCAAACTAAACTGCCTCGTTACTCAGGACTTAGAGAGGGAACACAGGAAGGGACAGACTGAAGACGTCAGGAGCCAATATTCAGCATTTAGCAGCCTCAGTTCTCGTGAGGAAGGGGAACCGGGCCGCTCCAGCGCCGCCTCATACCAGAAGCCGCCGCTGAGGGAGCCGAAGCAGCACAAGGGACAGCGATTCTCCACACGGCAGGCTTGCCACCCGGTGCCACCACGCGTTCTGAAACCTCACCAGTCCAGCCAGCCCCCGGGAATTAGGGGGGAGGGGCACGTCTGACCGAAATGTGCGTAAGAAGCCTTAGAACTTACCACTTCGTTTTGCACTGCATCCAGTTTCTGGTTTCGACCTTCGCTTCGACCTCTACCCACGATATGCCCTTGTACAGTCTTTCCCGAACGACGGACAGGCAGCCCGCGGGGCTCTCCTGGAGTCTAGAGTCCACCTCCTCCAAATCCCGGGGGGACAGCGTCTTCAGAACCACCTCCTCAACGGCTTTGATGAGCCTCTGGGTCTCCGCCTTACTCCAAGCACCGTGGTTCCTTTCTATCGATAAACACATAAAAAAAGTCACGGCTCTCTCCGAGACAGGCTGCCAACACCCCTGGCTCTTCGCTCACCCGGCCAGCCCCCCCCCCCCCCCCCCGGCCGGCCAGCCCCCCGCTCACCGCTGCTGATCTGGGAGAACTTCAGGGCGACGGAGAGGCTGCTTCGGGCCACCAAATCCCCAATCTTCTTCCAGTCGTTGCCATGGAGCGAGTGGTACGTCTTTAACTTCTCCGTGTCCCCTGGGCTGTACCTACGACCAAGGGAACACGTCACCATTTCTTCTCCACTTTCAAATTTCCTCTGCAGTTGGGCGAAAGTCACATAACGGAACGTTACCCTTCACCGTCCAACATGCACTGTGACCTAAAACCTGGGCTACGTGCTCGGGGGGCGCTGCGCTGAGAGGGAATGTCGGGGGTCGGAAGGAGCCTACCGTCAGCAGAGCAGACTTCCGGAGCAGCGGGGAGGCCGAGCACAGCGAGTGTGCGAATGAGCGTGTGAAGGAAAATGGGAGGCCCGGGCAGTGTGGCTCAGTGGTTGAGCGTCGGCCGATAAACCAGGAGGTCATGGCACGATCCCCGGGCAGGGCACTGTGGGCTCCATCCCCAGGAGGGGGCATGCAGGAGGCAGCTGATCAACGATTCTCATCCCTGATGTTTCTCTCTCTCTCTCCTTCTCCCTTCCTCTCTGAAATCAATCAATATATATATATATATTTTTAAAGAAAGAACAGGCAGAAGACATAGAGGGGAGACCACACAGGTTCGAGGTGGAGACGGAAATGAAGACATCACTCCTGACCTGGTGTCAGTGTCAGCAAAGACCAGAGACGTCTGCGTCCAGCCGCAGCCGCCGTCTTACCTGCCTTTGTAATTATTGACGTCGAACATCTTCTTGGCGCGGTAGTACACGAGTTTCCAGGGCCGGGCGATGCCCTTCCCTAAGCCAGAGAGAGAGGTCAGCGGGCTCACGGTGTGGCAGGCGGCGGTCGCGGGGTAACGGGGCCAAACAGCCCTTTCGCCGCCTACTATGCTGGACCCGGGCAAGGCTGGGATGCCGGGGCCTGCCGGAAGCGGCCTTGGGAAGCGGATGTACACAATCCCCCGTTGCCTAGGAGATCTCTGAAAACCGGGCACTTTGTAAGTGGCTCCAGCTCCGCCCGCTCTCCCCAATTCTCGGAAAAGACCCTCACGAGGCCAAGTAATGCTACCGTCATGGGGATTAGAGGGCGGCTCGCGGGGACACATGCCAGCAGCGCCCCATGAGCCTCTCCGCACGAGCCGGCCTGCCTCGCTGCCCGTGCAGATGCAACCGCCTCCACAGGGCTCGCCCGGCCGCTTCCCTGGGCAGTGCCCGGCAAAAACCCCAGAAATCAGCTCCTTTACATTTGAGAGGTTTTCAGGCCAAAGCTTTTGGCTTCGCGGCCTTGATTTCCAAGCGTCACCTCCAGGAGGGACCTGGCTACGTGGATGGATGGACGGACGGACGGACGAACACACACACACACACACACACACACACACACACCCCAGGAGGGTCCTGGCTACGTGGATGGACGGACGAACGGACGGACGAACACACACACACACACACACACACACAGACACACACACACACACACACACACACACAGACACACACACACACAGACACACACACACACAGACACACACACACACACACACACACAGACACACACACACAGACACACACACACACACACACACACACACACAGACACACACACACTCACACAGACACACACACACACACACACACAGACACACACACACACACACAGACACACACACACACACACACACAGACACACACACACACACACACACTCACACACACAGACACACACACAGACACACACACACACACACACACACACACATACACACACACACACACAGACACACACACAGATACACACACACACACACACACACTCACACACACACACACATACACACACACACACAGACACACACACAGACACACACACACACACACACACACACAGACACACACACAGACACACACACACACACAGACACACACACACACACACACACACAGACACACACACACACACACGGCTACACTGGAAATGCTCAGCAGACCCTGCTGCCCCAGGAGGTGCTGGTGCAGTAAATGCGAAACATACTCTGCTAAGAACAGAAAGAGAAACCAAACCATCATCACCCCGGAGGGAAGCCGGAAGGCCGCCAGTTCACTCTTCCCACACCGGCTGCCAATGAGACCCGGGTACCCTCTGGCAGCACCGACAGCCCCGGGGCCGGCGCTGCGCTGGGCGCTCACAGGGTCTCCGCGCGCGGTGGGAGGCCGAGGGCGGGCAGAGCGAACACCTGCACTCACCGATGTGCAACCGAAATGCGAACTTCCTCTTCAAGTTGGTGATGGCGGCTTTCTCCTCCGGGTACCTGTCCGTGTACAGCAGCTTGTCCGCGTTCTCGATTCCCGTCAGGGACAGAAATTCCTGCACGTTTTTCTCCAGCTGCTGATTTTCCTTCGCAGAGAACTTGCCAAATTTAATGGCGACGCCTGGGATTTGGGGAGGGAGGGAAAGAGTATGTTGTCAATCATGAGTAAGGGCAAACCTCGCAGGTGCTCCTCAGCAAGGACAATGCAGGGACCCGCCACCCGGCCCCGCCCGGCTGGTGCTCGGGAGCTGGGCCTCCGGTCCCGCTGCAGAACCCGCTTTCCTGCCGATTCAGCTCAAGCCACTCTGTCCCAAGGGCTCCCTGGTCATTCCACTCAAGTGCCTTCCTGACTCAGCAACTGCCTATTAAAGTAGTTCTTTTTTTAAATTAAAAAGTGCACATATATTCGTTAAAGATCCAGAGTACGAAATGGAAGTTCACTCTCCCCTGTCCCCTGCCACAGCTGTGACCTGGTGCTTCTCTATGCACAGGTACCAGGGAGGGACATATGACCCGACATTCTCCTCCACCTAATTACTCCAGCTCACTGCTTCATTATACGTTAACTGCGTTAACCAGTGTATTTCTATTGTTAGACATATTTTTAAAATATTTCAAAAAATACTCAAACATTTCAGCACAGAAGCCTAGCTAATAAGAGTAATATGCAAATTGACCGTGCCTTCATTACACCCACAAGCCAATAAGAGCGACTATGCAAATAAACCCACCCAAGATGGTGGTTAATTTGCATATCTGCATGTAGAAGACTGCGTAGAAGGAAGCCAAGCACTGGTGAAGGAAGCAAAGCTGCAGAGAAGTAAGCAAGCAGGGCGGGGGAGAGGTGAGGGAGTGAGGCAGAGATGGGAGGGAGTGGGGCAGAGGAGACCAGAAGAAGGGAGGCAGCAGAGAAGGGAGCGAGACAGCGGAGACGGGAGGGAGCGAGGTAGTGGAGGAGGGAGCGAGGCAGCAGAGAAGGGAGGGAGCTTTGCTCAGGCCACAGGAAGCTCTATTCTTGCAGGAATCTTCCTGCAATGGGTCTCTAGCCTATAATAAAAGTGTCATATGCTAATTAGGCTAGACGTCCTTCCAGACGACCTTCTGGCCGAAGCCGGGGCTGTGAGGGAGCCGGGGCTGTGAGGGAAGCCGGTGCCGACAGCCGGGAGAAGGCAGGCCTACTCTTGCACAAATCTCGTTCATCACGCCTCTAGCATACAAATAAAATGGGATCATTCTATTGACACCGCTCTATAAATTGTTTTCCTCACTTTATTTACGTGATTGTGTCCACAAGGCCCCCTTTCTTCCTCACTGACCACTGGTGCTGGCCTCACAGCCGCTCTGGGTAAACTCTGCTCATTTTAGCACTGGCCTCACACCTGCAGTGTCTTCTTAAACCCAGGCGGCTTCCTGGGAGCCGCCTGTAACAGTGACATCAAGGAGGAGACCATGTTGGTCTTGTCTGGCACCAGCCCACCTCCTCGGCTCACCCTCAAGTTAATGAAAGAAAGGACACCTTGTGGGAGCTGATGAGTTATTTACTTCACTTCCGTACCCTTCCCAGGCTACGACCAATGTGATTCCTCCTCCTACTCCCTTCCTTCAGGACTGACTTGTTTGTGGGAGAGCTGGTTCCTGCAGCCGTCCTCCCCGCCTCCCTGGCCAGCTGGGCAAAGGGGGAGCCTGCGCACTTCGCTGGTTTCATTTCACAGTCAGACAACTCTGGGTGGCCGATGTGCCATCAGGTACACCAGAAACCTATATAATTTAATTCATCAAGGGAACCCTGACGAATCCAATTTAAAAAGCAATTCTGGATGGAGATACAGCCGCCGTGGCTGGAGGACGACTGTGGTGAGTCCGTAAAGCTGAGCCGCCCACAGGAGCCGGGCTGGCCGTGCTTCTGGGCATTCGGCAGCACCGAGGTGCCACCCAGCTCACCCTGCGCCTTGAACTGCTGGAAGCGGCCCAGGTCATCCCGGTACATGCGCTTAATCGTGGTGGCGGCCCTGTCGCCGATGCCGGGGATGAACTCGCGGAGCTGCCTCACGGCCGAGGCCAGGTCCACGTCCGCGTCGTCTGCGTCGTCCGCGTCGCCCGCGTCCCTCCAGTCTTCGGACAGACACCCCGCCTCGGCGTCTCGGGCCGAATCCAAACTGCTTTCTTCATCGGGAGGTCCTGACCTAAGAGGGAAATTGGATTGATCAGCATTGAGACATCACTGAGCTTTTACTTCTGTTTTTCAAATGCTTTTATTGATTGTTAGAGAAGGGAGAGGTATAGAGAGACAGAAACACAGATGAGAGGGGAGCATCATCCGTCTGCTGCCTCCCGCACGCCCCCTACTGGGCATCGAGCCTGCAACTCGCGCATGTGCCCTGATTGGGAATCGAACCAGCAACCTCTTGACACCTGGGTTGATGCTCAACTGCTGAGCCACACCCACTGGGCTCTAGTTTTTAAATTCTTTTCCTGAAGTGACTCAACTCGACAAGAGGGGGTTCAGTGGGGGGTGTCTGGACTCTCGGGGTAACTGCTAACTTGGATTCATCCCTCAGAGGTGCCTATAAGGCAGACATGGCACGCTACGCCGTTTCCACCAGATTACTTCTCACAGTCCTATTTCTCAACGACTCTGTTTTATTGACTTCCTAACAGGCCAGGTCCTCTTCTACCCCAGGGACTCCCAAGATGCCTCTCCCCAACCCTGGCATTGTTACGTTTTATAATAATGGTTATTTGTTAAGTGATCCAGGGTTTCCATGGTTACAGTTATTTTTGCTGTGGTCAGTAACGGCCACAGTTCCCGTTGCTTGGTTTTCTATGCATCGGTCACTAATTCATCTCCAAACTCTCTGCCAGATGTTCAAATCTCCTTTTCATATGTCCAACTGTATCAGCTAACTGCTCAGACAAGACACTGGGAAAAAACTGTGCGCTTGTCTAAGAAAAGGGTCAACAGTTTTCAGGTGCACACGGCCCAATATAGGTTAAGAACCTCAGTCCTAGTTCAGTGGTTGAGCATCCACTCACGAACCAAGAGGTAACTGGTTTGATTCCCAGTCAGGGCACAGGCCCGGGTTGCGGGCTCAATCCCCAGTAGGGGGCGTGCAGGAGGCAGCCGACTGATGTCTCTCATCAATGTTTCTAACTCTGTCTCTAAAAGTGATAAAAATATATTTTAAAAAAGGAGGAGAAAAAAAGAACCATAGTCCTAGAGCATTCCTGCCTCATTATCAGCGTTCTGGAAATATCCCGGGTAAGAGGGCTCAGAGGATGGCGTGAGCAGGGCCACAACTGTCATCAGCAGCACCCGAGGCGCGCCTCTCCCGTCACTGTGGTGGCACCACGTTAAGCCAGGACAACCTAACAGATGCAAGAAAGCCCCTGAGGAAACATCGGGGGTTGGGGGAATCTGTCCCAAGTCCCAGAAGCTGAGCATTAAAATGGTTCCTCAAATGATAATTATATAACCAGTATTAACATTGCTTTTCTTAGACCCTAATGAAAGTGTTTCCCTGCTCGGTAATATGATAGGTCATCTCGTCCTGGCTTCTATCTTCGTGCAAAGAGACGAAGGTGATTTGAGGTCCCCAGTGCCTGTTACAGAATTCCAGGCTGGAAGAGTTCTCAGCGCAGAGCTGGTCTCACTGCCCGTTACATGTGCGGAAAGGAAGCGGCCTGCGGTCACGTGTCCTGCCCACTTTGTGGCCCATCTCCGGGAGCCCTGCCATTAGTGGACGTGCTGACAGAGGCCCAGCCCAGACCGAGGATGGCACCCTCAGAAGCACAGCAGCCGCGTTACCTCGGCACTTCCGAACACGCCTGGCTCTCCTCCGGGGGCCGGGGTGTCACATGTGCGTCAATCGGGGAAGCATCACCTTCCAGCGAGTCAAGCAGCGGCTCCTCAGAGCTGGTGGGGAGCCCTGAGAGAGCACTTCCCACGGGAGACCTTCGCCTCCTCTTTTTGGCCCTTTTCTCTGATCTGCGGGGCGCACTCCCGCCTTCCGCAGTCCCCATACCATGGAGCACCTGTGACCCCTCGGAGTTCATGGTCTCAGGACGCTCACATCCCTGGGGATGTGAAACCTCCCTCTTTCTTTTCTTGGGCTTCTTCTTTCCATGAGCAGCGCCTGGCAGCTGCGTGACGGGGCCCCCCAGGCCCGCAGAGAGCGGGGACTCCGGCTGGGGTGGGACACCGGTACCCGGGCCCGGCCCCCCCAGCACGACATCGCAGGACACGGCTTCCCGCCGACGCTTCTTTTTCTTCTTCTCTCGGACTCGATGGTGTGACTCTTCCCGTTGCTTAGTAACCGCAGGAGACTGGTCTGCTTCGGGCTCCCGGGGTGTGTCTTGCTCCCTGCCCATGTCAATATAAACGATGTCAACATCCCTTCTGAAATTCTTCGGCAAGTTCTCGATGTTTTCTTTATCCACCGTGACGTACACGCCCGTTCTGTCCGGTGTCCCCAAAGCGCTCTTCTTCTTCCTCTTTTTGGCCGGAGGAGGGGCCTGGGCCACCTCCTCACAGAGCTCTGATGTCTGCAAAGGAGCAGCGGCGAGATGCTGGTGGTGCTTCCGCTTCTGCCCCCTCTTCGTTTTGTGAGAGTGTCCGCTCGCCAGGGGGGCATCTCCCAAACTCTCCTGGGCATGAAGCCGACGTCTGTCCTTCTCCACAAAGTACTTTTTCTTTTTCTTGTGGAAAACCGGAGTGTGGATGTCCAATCCGCTCACCTCGCCCTCCATTGCACTCCTAGAGGGAAACCTGACAACAATGGCTTATTGGCACAGCACCTTAAACAACAGCCCCAGGGGGAAAAACAATCACAGAAAATGAAATCGCACGGCAAGTGACAAGCTGGATTCATGACTCTCCATTGCCTGCTATTCTACTCGCTCAGGAGGCTCAGGTACCCCACCAGTGCCCTCTCGCAGTCCAGGAGCCCTCGGGGGATGTCTGACTGCCAGCTTAGGCCCACTTCCCGGGGAGTGAGCCTAAGCTGGCAGACATCCTTAGCGCTGCCGCAGAGGCTCCTGCCACCGCCACTGTACTTGCCAGCCATGAGCCCAGCTTCTGAGTGGTGCTCCCCCTGTGGGAGCATACTGAGTACTGGCGGGGCGGGGGGGGGGGGGGGGGGGGGAGCAGCTCCTGTGTTCAGCGTCTGCCCTCTGGTGGTCAGTACTTATAGCGACCGGTAGTTTTGCCTCTTGGTCTATTTGCATATTAGCCTTTTACTATATAGGATTGGGGTTGGAAGGAGAGGCAGAAGGATGCACCCATCCTCTCCCCCTAAAGGCCATCCTTTCCTCCCCTCACAGCAGCATCTCTTGAGAGAAACTGCTCTCTCTGTGTCCTCATCTTCCATCTACTTCTCAGCCCCCGTCTTTGTCGCTTCCACCCTGACTCCCTGAGCTTGCTCGGGTAAGAGTGCCAGGGCCTTCAGCCCTACATCCCACGGGCACCTTCCTGGCCCGTCTTTCGGGCCTCTTCATAACAATGCCCAGAGCAGATGATGCCACTGGACATTCTTCTACTTTCCATCCGTTTCTTTCTTTTGTGTAAATACCCAGACCTCAACCTTCTGGTTGCTTGAATTCTGTGCAACCTTTTAAATATATAGTCACCCTAACTTACTGGTCGGCAAACTCATTAGTCAACAGAGCCAAATATCAACAGCACAACGACTTAAATTTCTTTTGAGAGCCAAATTTTTAAAACTTAAACGTCTTCTAATGCCACTTCTTCAAAAGAGACTTGCCCAGGCCGTGGTATTTTGTGGAAGAGCCACACTCAAGGGGCCAAAGAGCCGCATGTGGCTTGAGAGCTGCTGTTTGCAGACCACTGCCCTAACCGGATTGGCTCAGTGGATAGAGCATTGGCCTGCAGACTCAAGGGTCCCAGGTTCAATTCTGGTCAAGGGCATGTACCTTGGTTGCAGGCACATCCCCAGTAGGCAGCTGCTCGATGTTTCTCTCTCACCGATGTTTCTAACTCTCTCTCCCTCCCCCTTCCTCTCTGTAAAAAATCAATAAAATATATTTTAAAAATAAATATGTAGTCACTGCCAGCTATAACCACTTTAAGGTCTCCCGTTATTCTTAAGATCCAGTCCCCAAACTTCCCAGACCTGCCACGCCCTTCAGCATCTGGCCGGCCGCCCACCTCCCCAGCTCCCCGCTCCGAGGAGCGCACACACCCTCCGCTCTCATACGCCTCCCTCCGCTCTCCAGGAGCGCGCTCCTCCGCCTTCCCTCCGGAGCGAAGACGGGTCTAAAGTCCAAAAGTCACTCCGGAGGGCCCCTCAGCGCTTCACCCGGACCCGATCCGGCTCCCGGGCCCGCAGTGCTGCCCAACGACCAGCCGCTTCCCTGGCGCACCGGCTCCGCTGGGACCGCCGCTTGGCCCAGCGCCCGGTGCCTCCGGAACGAACGGATTCGCGTTAACGTCCAGTTCCTCGAGCTGCCCGTCCCCGACCCCAGCCGCCGGGCAGAAAGGGGAGCTGCCCCGAGGACCCACTCGGCCCCTTTGGGCGCCCAGGCCCCAGGGTGCCCGCGCGAAGGGCCTGGAGCGGCCGCGGAGAAACGGGCGCCACGCGCACCCCCGGGGGCCCCGCCGCGAGCGCGCCTCCCCGAGCAACGACCCTCGCGCTCGGCGTCCACACGCACGTCTCAAAAACCCGGAGCCAGATCCGCTTCCTACCTGCAGTCCGCGAGCGCCACCGCCTTTTTCCGACCCGGAAGTGCTGCTGCGAGGAAGCGGAAGTGGATGGTTTGCGTCACTTCCGGTCCCACTAGGCATCCCGCTGCCACGCTGTCTTGCTGGCAGCTGGACCGGGATGGAGGCGTGGTCTGTGCCCATCTTGTTCCTGGGGTGCGGTTGGATGGAGCGGGGTCCCAAAACTAAGAAAGTGGGGCCGAATTCTCCCGTGGGCTGGCTAATTCATGCCTGCACCCCATTTATTTAATGATTTCTGCTGAGCTCCATCCACAGTCCCAGCGGGAAGATGGTGAGGGTCCAACCTGAGGAAGACCCATAAACAAATCAGCCAGGACAGCTTCCCACTATCCTGCAAGGAAAACGGAGCGGCGACATGATGGAGCGTTAGGGACACTGCAAGCTGCTGAGATGGCGGGGAAGGCTCTCGGAGGAGGCACGTTGAGCCGAGTTAGGACAGTTCTGAATGAAAAGGGCACGTACAGCCAAAACTGGTTTGGCTCAGTGGATAGAGCGTCGGCCTGCGGACTGAAAGGTCCCAGGTTCGATTCCGGTCAAGGGCATGTACCTTGGTTGCGGGCACATCTTCAGTAGGAGGTGTGCAGGAGGCAGCTGATCGATGGTTCTCTCTTCGGTGTTTCTATCCCTCTCTTCCTCTCTGTGAAAGATCAATAAAATATATTTTTTAAAAAAGAAATAAAATGACGCTCATATACCTGAGTGGGAGACGGCTCCAGGCTGGAGGCAAATACGGAGGCCCTGGACCTGGCTGCGGGAGGAGCCGAATGAAGGCGGGGGAGCTGGGCCACAGCCAGAGGAGGGAGCGTGGTCGGAGATGACCCCAGCCATAGGCAGTGGCTGGCTGGTGCAGGGTCTGGCGCAGGTCGAGCTGTGAGAAGGCAGAAAGAGCCTTCCAGACCTCTTCCGGTCCTCCCATTTCAACTGAGTCCCCAAGAAACTGAGCTGGCACTGACAGTGACGCTTCAACCAGACCGTCAAGTGAAGACCAGGACACAAACACGGCCCAAGTGGTTAGCTTATTGCACAGTGACCGTAACCACGTTGGCGCCTGTTCTCTCGTGCGATCCTGTGTTGCAGTGACCTTTGTCAGGCCTCGCTGGCCTCACCTTGCGGGTGAGAAACTAGGGCTTTATTTTATTTTATTTTTTCCTTTTTTCCCCCGCTTTTTAGTTTATTTTTTAAATATATATATTTTTTTGCAGTATAACTTAGATTTAATAGTAGTACATATGTTTTCCTCCTCCCACTCCCCTCATTATCCAGGACAACGCCAACATTATTTCCAGAGCGGACCAGACAGGCTTCCATGCTCTTCTAGGGCCAAAAGCAGCCCTGGGGTGGCGACATGGGCCTCCCTTCCTCCATCCCCCAGCACATCTCCCCCCCCCCTGCCACCCCCCCTCCCCCAGAAACTAGGGCTTTAATGTAACTTGTCCAAGGGGACTTACGTGTCTCCTCCACAACTCCACTCTCCCGCCTCTCACCACACCACCTGACCACCTCCATGTGCGCTGCCAGGTGGCTTTGATGGAAAAACGCACAGCCCGTATTTCTGTGGAAGTCCGGAAGTGAAGCAGTCGGGAGAAACCCCAGCACACATCATACCCACCCCCAGGGCTGCTTCCGGCCCTGCAAGAGCATGGAAGCCTGTCTGGTCCGCTCTGGAAATAATGTTGGTGTTGTCCTGAAGCATGGTAGCAGTCATCTAGGGCAGTGGTTCGGCAAACTCCTTAGTCCACAGAGCCAAATATCAACAGTGCAACGATTGAAATTTCTTTTGAGAGCCACATTTTTAAAACTTAAAACTTCTTCTAACATCACTCCTGCAAAATAGACTCGCCCAGGCAGTGATATTTTGTGCAAGAGCCACACTCAAGGGGCCAAAGAGCCGCATGTGGCTCGAGAGCCGCCGTTTGCCGACCACGGACCTAGGGTAGAAACTGCAGTTTAACTTTAACCCTGCTGTTTGGGCTTCTGTACTTATTTGCTTGCTGAAATAATAGAAAAGTTACTTTGATTTTTGAACTCACGTAAGTTATCCCATTCGATCGAATACTCCATTGTTTGTGGTTTGATTATCCCATTGATTGTGATCGTACTGGTCAATCGAAATGCATTCTCCTGGGGAGATCAACTGAAGGACTTGTATGCATGCATATGAGCATAACCAATGAATGAAAGATACTGGGGCGGGGAGGGTGGAGGGTGGGGATATGTGCTGGGGGGTAGGGAGAGGGGGAGGATAAAGAGGAGGGGGAAAGGAAAACATGTACTACTATTAATTATAAGTTATACTGCAAAAAAAATCAATAAAAATATATTTAAAAAAAAGAGAAAGAAACGCGTTCTCCTGCACCTGGAGACCAGGACAACACAATTACTCTGAGTTGCCTCAGTGGCTCCAGAGACTGTTTCCATCGACTCAGTGGTCCCAAGACCCGAAACTATAATGAATCTTTGTAGATAACTAACTTGCTCAATTTAGCTTCCGTCAATGCTTTTTGCAAACCAGGTTCCTCATTCCAAACCTGAAGATGTAATCGATACCTTTGTGATATCTGCCCACATAAGCCTGATGTTGCCACCGTTTCGGGATGGGAGAATTGGAGATATTACTCCCTCTCAGGTTGCCAGCTCTTTGATTAAATGACTCATTACTGTGGTCTTGGGTCCTGAGTATTTACTCTCGGGGTGCCTTACAACAGTCCACAGGTGGCATGTAAGCCATGAAGTGCAGGAACGTGGTTGTGAAGCTTGATCCGTGGGGAACTCCTTACCCCGAGCCTTGTGGACAGTTGAGCAGTTACCGATGATACTGGTGGGGAATAAACCCGCTAAGGGTTGGAACTAGAAGAAAGACCAGAGATCTTCCAGGTGAGTGGTCCCCAAAACACTGCCCCAATCACCTGGGCAGCTAGCAGAAAGTACAGGTCCCACTTTGCATAGGGATGTCATATGAGGCACCATTATAGTACCACATTAAAGACATAATGACATTATAGTTATGCATGAGAATCTCTGTGCTTGGCAGATACATGCTGAAGTGTTTTGGGTCAAATATAATATTGTCTGCAGATATTTTCAAGATCAGCAGTGTGTGTGAGTGTGTGTGTGCATGCGTGCGTGCGTGTGCGTGTCACACAGTGAGAAAGTAAACGTGGCAAATACTAAGGGCTGGTGAGTCCAGGTGAAATCTGCATAGGTTTTCATTGTACTTTTTCAACTCTTCTCAGCTTTGAACTTTTTCAGGAGGAAAAATCCGAAGGAAGGGAGGAGGTATTTTAAAATGCAGATTCCCAGAGCCCATTTCCAGGTCTTCTGGCTCAGTGAGTCTGTTTTCAATTCCCCTTGGTTCTGTTGCACAAAGTTGGGTACCATGGATCTCATTTAACTCTAGACTTTCCTCCCTACCTGCTTCACAGGAAATCCAAGAGGTCGACTAGTTTGAGGTAGCCAGTGGGTTAGCAGGAACATGAGGCCTGGAGTGAGGATTCCTAGCTCAGGGTGAAACATTTAGCACTCTATCCGTGTGTGGATGAGTGTGTGTGTGTGTAGGGGTGTGTGTGTGTGGTGTGTGGTATGTGGTGTTTGTGTGGTGTGTGTGTTGGAGGTGTGTGTGTGTATGTGGTGTGTGTGTGTGTGTGGTGTGTGGTATGTGGTGTTTGTGTGGTGTGTGTGTTGGAGGTGTGTGTGTGTATGTGGTGTGTGTGTGTGTGTGGTGTGTGGTATGTGGTGTTTGTGTGGTGTGTGTGTTGGAGGTGTGTGTGTGTTGGAGGTGTGTGTGTGTGTGTGTGTGTGTGTGGTGAGAGAGTGTCTTTGACTTGGAAAACTAAAATGGCCCTCCTGAGCTTGTCACTTTAAAAATATATATATTTTTTATTAATTTCTTGCAGAGAGGAAGGGACAGGGATAGAAAGTCAGAAACATCGATGAGAGAAAAACACCCATCAGCTGCCTCCTGCACACCCCTGACTAGGGATGTGCCCGCAACCAAGGTACATGCCCTTGACCTGAATCCAACCTGGGACCTTCCAGTCCACAGGCCGACACTCTATCCACTGAGCCAAACCGGTTTAGGCGAACCTGTCACTTTTTGACACCAGGGATTATTCTTGGGTTTTCTTGACACCAGGGATTATTCTTGGGTTTTCTCAGGTCTGTTTAAGAAAAAATCTGAAAACGTCCGCTTTGATGGCCGCCAATAGTTTCCTGAAACAAACCAGGTCCACACAGACCCGTTGGCGTCCCGTCGTCATGGAGACAGGCCATTCCATTCTTCCCTAGGGGGTGGTCTTGACTTTTTCTCCTTCCCGGATCCGCAGCCCGGCCCCCAAAAGGAGCCAGAGGAGCCAGAGGGACCCATATAGGCCGCTAGGTCTCCTTGGAGCGAGGAGGCTGCCGGGGGAGGTGCACCCCGCTTCGGACGGAGCCCGGAGTCTGGGGTTCTGCCCCCCCGCAGCCCAAGTGGGGGAGCTCCTCGGAGCTCCGCGCGGGGCCCCAAGCTGGGAAGCGCACCGGGTCCAGCCCCGGGTCGACTCCCCGGGACCCCCCAGGATGCCAGAGGCCAAGAGCGCCCGCCAAGACCCCCTGCGATGGACGAAGGAGCCGGTGCGCCGCTCGGTCAGCCAGATCTGCCCGCCCCCGCGGCGGCCGCTCACGGTGGTCGACATCCGGCCGGGCATGGAGAACGAGAGGCTGGGGGTCGTGCGGGACTCCATGCTTCAGAACCCGCTCATCGTCAAGGTGAGAGCCCTTTCGAGCTCGCCCCTCACTGGGCGTCCATTCGTCCGGGGTGCCCGCGTCCGGCCCTGAGCAGCGCTGGGGGCTCCCGCTCCGGTCCAGACAGACCCGGAGCCCATGTGGCCACAGGGGGCGTCCTCCCTGAGCCTCAGCCTCCTCATCCTCAGAGCGGGGTGATCAGGGTACTCATCAAAGGGGGCGATTGGGAAGACGGAACAGGGTGAACCCCGCGGGACCCCTGCCACGCGGCGAGCCCGCTGCTGTTTACCCGGGGGCCTGGCGGGGAGCCCAGGGGTGGCAGGTCTCACACCCGCAGACAATGTCTTTACCCCCCTCCGGCCTCCCTGCACACCACAGTGGGCGCTGTGCCCCCTGGGAGCCCCGCTTCTCACGGTCATTCCTCTCCATCGAACTCGGATCAGAGCGACACTAAGACCCAGCTGGGATCTGCTTCCCGGGTGGCCGAGTGCCGGGACTGGGGGGCCCGAGGTTTCCAACTGGACCGCCGCCCCCTGCACCGCGATCCTTTCATCTCCTTTCTGGGCTGGTGATCGCCGACACCCCGCACTCTCCCAGGGCCCCGGCAAAGTCCCACGGAGGTTCGGCTTTGGGAAGCGGGCCGTTGCAGATCCACCTTGCGCCGCTGGAGGGCAGTGTGCCCCTAAAAATGCGCAGCTCCCAACTGAGGAAGGCCCGCGGTAACCATGGCTGCGGCAGCGATTGGTGACTGAGCTCCAGGCCCGCTTGGAGCCTGTACCAGAGGCCTAGGTTTGCTGGTGGTCATGTTTGGGGGTCCAGGCAGCCTGGGGTTTCTAAGCATCGCGCTGGAACTCGCTGAGTTACCTGGTTCGTGGGGACGTGTGGACTCTCCCCTCGCCACCCTTCACTGGGGGCCTGGCTCCCCACCCCTCTGGAGAAGCAGCTTGTCATCCTGGGGACCTTCCCCACACACCAAAGTACAACAAGACCCTCACTTATTTCAGGGCGACAGGGCTGCTCTGAGCGGACAGATGGGCCACACAGATGGGGCTCACCGTTCTGGGGTCAAGGGGAGAACCAAGTCCCCCAACTCTGATCAGCCGCTTTAGTGTTAGGTCATTGCTTTTGCTCCAGCGTCACTCCGGGGTGTGCTTACCCGCGTATGAACTGGCATGTTGGACTTACTCTTCTCCATGGCGAGTCAGTCATGTGTGACACCCGTATACACACACCTTTATATATAAAAGCTTCAGTGACCATTAAAACCAGTCAACAGAATGACCAGTCGACCGGACACTATGGCACACACTGACCACCAGGGGGCAGATGCTCAACGCAGGAGCTGCCCTCTGGTGGTCAGTGCGCTCCCACAGCCAACCTCCCACGGTTCCTCTCTCCCCCTTCCCCCTCCCCCTGCCAGCCAGGCCCGATCCTCCCTGATGGGTCAGGACTCGGGGAGACAGCCCCAGTCGGCCTGGATCACCACCCACCCGAGGGACCACCGTGCACGAGTTTGTGCACCGGGCCTCTAGTCTATACATACACACACCAGACATACATACATACATTGAATATGCATCTACACGTGCATGTGTATATATACACAGAATACATACAAAATATAATACAGGGGTGGGCAAAACTAGGTTTATAGCTGCTCCTATGGAAAATAACACAATAATTAACAAATTATACAAGGATAAATGCTGTTTCATGGACTCACAACTGTAAGCCTACCACTGCCCACCCCGCATACGTCTGTAAATCAAGTTTCCTCCCTTTTCCCCTTGTGCTTGCCTCACTCCACTTCCAGGACAGCATCTGGCCTCTGGGTGGTGCTAGCCGCCCGGCTCCCGGGACAGATTCCCCCTCTCTCTGCGCACCTGCGATTAGGTGGGGGATTGCAGATGTCTGACTCAGGGCCAGGGGCTTGTCAGCAGGGGTGATGCAGTGCAGGACCGCCTGATGTCAGTCCTGCGTCCCTGTAACGAGGGGGGCGGTGCGGGGGGGGGGGGGGGAGAAGGCTGTGTGGCCTCTCACTGTGCCCAGCTCCTCCCCAGCCAGGGCGCGGGGGCCAGCGGGCCTTCCCTTCTCCTTCCTCCCCCAGTTCCTGATGGCCGTGGGTACTTCCTGTCGCAGTTCTGATATGTCCACCCTTCGGTGCTAAGCGCCGCCTCGGGCCTTTCCAACCCAAGCCGGGCCCAGGTGCACAGGAGCCTGAGAGGGAGAAGGAGCGCCGGCTGCCGCCTTTGGCAGCCCCTCTCGCAGATGGCACCTCGGTGGCTCTGTCCGGGGCTGGCAGTGCGGCGCCTGTAGTAGAAGCTGTGTCCCGGCTCCCGGCTCCGTAGGATCACCCCTGCAAACAGCCTCCTGTATGAAAATTTAAATTACTGCCGAGATGGGTGTGGCTCAGTGGATAGAGCGTCGGCCTGCAGACTAAAGGGTCCCGGGTTCGATTCCGGTCAAAGGCATGTGCCTTGGTTGCAGGCACATCCCCAGCGGGGGGACTGGGGAGGTGGGGAAGGGGTGTGCAGGAGGCAGCTGATCGATGTTTCTCTCTCATTGATGTTTCTGACTTTCTATCTCTCTTCCTTCTTTGCAAAAAAAAATCAATAAAATATTTTTTTAATGTAAATTACAAATGAACGTTGAGGTTTTGACTTTCAAGAAAAGAAGATTGAAGGTACTCCAGATTGTGGAGCCTTTTAGAAATCTTTGGAGAAAACCGGCTGCTCGGTTTCTCTCGGGGCCTGGCTGGTGGCTCCTGGTGGCAGGCGGGTTGTGAGCGTATTGAGGTTCCAGGTCTGACCCCGAGGGCTGCGTCTGTAGGGAAGGATGTAGCCCCTTCGCACGGGCACTCGCTCCCCCTCCGGGGTGTTGCTCGGCTGTGCTCGCCGGCAAACAGGACCAGGCCCACCTCTCATCTCACACGCACACCTCCTGGTCAAACCAGCGGCTGTTTCACAGGCTCGGACTGTACCGGGATGACGCACGCCCGTCTGTCAAGAGCAGGCCTGCAGGCCCTGGCCGGTTTGGCCCAGTGGATAGAGCGTGGGCCTGTGGGTCTGACTCCGGTCAAGGGCACGTACCTCAGCTGCAGCCCCCTCCCTGGCCTGGACCCTGGACAGGGCCCATGCAGGAGGCTGCCGATCAATGTGTCTCTCTCACATCAATATTTCTCTTTTTTTAAAAAAATATATTTTATTGATTTTTTACAGAGCAGAAAGGAGAGGGATAGAAAGTCAGAAACATCGATGAGAAAGAGACATCGATCAGCTGCCTCCTGCACGCCCCCTACTGGGGATGTGCCCGCAGCCAAGGTACATGCCCTTGACCGGAATCGAACCCGGGGCCCTTCAGTCCCCAGTCCGATGCTCCATCCACTGAGCCAAACCGGTCTCGGCGACATCAATATTTCTCTTTGTCTTTCTGTCCCTTTTCCACTCTCTCTACAAAATCAACGGGAGCCGAAACCGGTGTGGCTCAGTGGATAGAGCATCAGCCTGCAGACTGAAGGGTCCCAGTTCAATTCCGGTCAATGGCATGTACCTTGGTTTTGGGCACATCCCCGGTAGGAGGTGTGTGTGCAAGAGGCAGCTGATGGATGTTTCTCTCTCATCGATGTTTCTGACTCTCTATCCCTCTCCCTTCCTCTCTGTAAAAGAGCAATAAAAAATATTTTTAAAAATCAATGGGAAAATATTCTCAGGTGAAGATTAAAAAACAGAAACAGAAACAAAAAAGAACAGGCCTGCAAGATGCCCAGTCCAGGCGAAGAGTGAGAATCTCCGGCGCCCACACCGGCATTGCACCTCCAGACGCTCGACAAGGCTCTGCCTCGTTTCAAACCAGGCCAGCCAGGCCATTAGCAGAGCTGACTTCACCCAGCGGGTGTTCCACGGGGTCCCCAAAACATGGAAACAGTTCCCGTTAGAGGCAGCGCGTCTGCCCCGGCGTCTAAAGTGATGCGCTGCTCGCCAGCTCTCCTGCGGAGACGGCTTTGCGGGCGGAATTCAATTAAATAGAGGAGGAACCGAGCTTGCCTCTCCCCTCCCCGGAGTTCTCGACTCCACACGCGCTGCCGAGGTCGCCTTCAACCGCGCAGAGCTGTCAGCGCGCAGGCGCCCCGCAGCCCGGCGATGCCTGTCAATCCAGAGAGACGGCTGGGTTTGCTGCCTGACAGCCTGGAATCTTCTGTTGCCCTGCAGAGGCAGACACGTACGGGGGGGGTGTGGGGGGGGACTGATTGAATGGAGCCCCCCTCAGAAAGTGCAAATGATCACGGCTCCCGGTTCTTTCCATAATTTATTGATGCATTTGTTTTCTGCGGGGGTTTGTGTCACCAACAGGAAGTGCATGCGCGTGTGAAATAGAGTCATCTAGCCACCTTGGAGGGGCTTGCAGACAGCCAGTGGATTCCTCTCTCTGAGGAGAGGCAGGCCCGGGGAGGGGAGGGGAGGGGAGGGGAGGGGAGAGGAGGGGAGGAGCCTCGTCGCGGGCGCCGCTCTGACCGGTCACAAGGTTCGGGATGAGATTCTGGCTCCGGACTCCCGCTTCTCGGGCCACAACACACTAATTAGTCCGTGGTAACCGGCCCGGCCCACAGTGCAGCAGGCGGTCAGGTGCTGACCGGCGAATTGGATTCCCGCGTTCCACTCAGCGCCCTTCCCAAAACCCCTTCCGCGCATTTCCCGGGGACTGTGGGCCGCTAAGAAATGCTTACTGAGTGTGTCCTGAGCACCCAGCACCTTCCGGGGCTTCCTTCGGGGCATAAGACCAACTTCAGAGCTCAGCCCCTGCCCACAAGGAGTTAACTATTTAGCTGGGGAGACAGAGTATGTGCCATGTATATTGCATGCACATATATAGTGCATGCATATGTTGCTTAGCACAGCACCTGCTTTGAAGAAAGCTCGCAGGAATGTTAGCTCTTATTCCTGCACGCGCCGTGTGTGTGTGTGCGTGTGCGTGTGTGTGTGCGTGTGTGTGTGCGTGTGTGTGTGCGTGTGTGTGTGCGTGTGTGTGTGCGTGTGTGTGTGATTGTGTGTGTGAGTGTATGTGTGTGCGTGTGTGTGTGATTGTGTGTGTGTGTGTGAGTGTGTGTGTGTGCGCGCGCGTGTGTGTGTGAGTGTGTGAGTGTGTGTGTGTGTGTGTGTGTGTGTGTGTGTGCGTGTGTGTGGTGTGTGTGTGTGTGTGTGTGTGTGTGTGTTGGAATGTCTGGGGGCACCCCTGAGAGTTTCGGATGAGCTGCCTGAGCCAGGAGGGTTGAGATTGGGGGGGGGCGGAGGCCCTGAGTAGGTCTCAGAGACTTTTGAAGACACATGCCTGGCTGGGACCTTTCGGGGTGCAGATCGCAGTGGACTGGAAACACTGAGCCCCTGGGGTGCACCTTCTGTGGATCCCGTGTCCACAGGTTTCACCCCAACTCTAGTTAGCTGCGAGACCCCGTGCCGGCTGGGCCGTTAGCACTGTCGCCACGAGGAAGCTCTCAGAGCCAGAGGGTTCGGATTGGATGCGCCACCAAATGGGGAACCTCGCCAGGCCCGCTCTAGCCCCCCGTCTGTGTAAGTGTCGGTGCTGGTGACGGGATTATCGCAGATAGAGTTCGGATAGACCCTTCTAGAATGAGACCCGTGGTCCTCGGTTGAGGGGCAGTTCGCTCCCCAAGGAACATCTTCCACATCGAAAGGCTGTATCACAACGGGGGAGGGGAGGTAAGGGGCGGTGCCATCCAGTGGGGGACGTCGAGTGGATAGAGCCGGGGATGCGGCTCAGTGTCCTGCAACGCCCAGGACGCCCCTCAAACGGGATCATCCGACCCAAGTGTCTGTGGTGCCGACGCTGCAGCCGGAGCCGGAGAACAGGAGCGCGTGGAGCGGTCGCTGCTTGCTCACCAGGCCCTGGGCTCTGAGGCCTCAGGCCCTGACGGTAGCGATGAGATGTTGGGTGTTCATCACTTCTCTCTCCATTGACACACACTTAGTGGCTATTTCATTTTTTATTTTTACTATATTTTATTGGTTTTTCACAAGGAGGGAGAGGGATAGAGAGTTAGAAACATCGATCAGCTGCCTCCTGCACACCCCCCACTGGGGATGTGCCCACAACCAAAGTACATGCCCTTGACCGGAATCGAACCTGGGACCCTTCAGTCCGTAGGCTGACCTCTATCCACTGAGCCACACCGGTTTCGCCCTCGGTCACGGCTCCGCAAGTCTGCTGGCTTTTGCAGGGCTTGTCCCCAGCCTCGGCCACGTTGTAGTTTAAAAAATAAAACAAAAAGTGTGGCCAGCACTCCACGGAGGGGGTCCCCGGAGCGCATCGGGGGAGCTAACGGGCGCAGTGTCGCCTGTGGGTGATCTGGTGGGGACCTGGTCGGGTCTCCCTGGCCCCCCACCCCCAGGGCCGGGTTTGGTTTGGCTTGTGTCTCCGCAGCATGAGCTCCTCGGAGACGTGACACGGAACTGATTCGGTTACACCAGGAATTACACTCCGGTGGCCGGGGCCCGACGTGGCGCTGTGGCAGCGAGCCCAGCTTTTCAGGGAGCGAGCGAGCGCCCTCTCTAAAGAAAGCAGCGGTGCCCTCCCCTCCCCAGTGTAAAGGCACAAGCAGTTCAAGCGCTTCGGTCAAGAGACTGGCCCACGTGGGTCAAGAGCAGAACGGTCCATACGAGCAGCGCCCATTGGGGGGGGGCGCCCCCCTCCTCCCCCACGACCATCGGAGGAAGCACGTTATGAGCCAGAGAGGCACTGCCGAGCCTGTCTGAACCAGGCCATCGCGTCTGGGGGCCCGGCGAGCAGGCGCGGCAGGCGATGCTTGGTGCAGATGGGATGGTTGTGTTTGTCCAGAAGAGGAGAGAGGAGGCTCCGAAGCGCTTTGGTTTCAGGGTGGGGCGCCTGCGGAAGGCCGCCCGCTCGCCGCCGGGGGCCGGCCCCGCGCAGCCACCGGCTCAGCGGAGAGAGGCGCACAGAGACGGGGCTCCCCAAACGCAGGCAGAGGGGGAGCCCGTGGCCGCGACACACACCGCAGTGCCGAGCCAGAGCCGTCCCCGGGGCCACTTGGACTGAGTGCGGTGTTTCGGGCCCTGCTGCCGCCGACACTGCCCTCTGGTGTCCCCGGGATGTGGGATTGCACCCGTCCCCTGTCTCCCGAGAGGCCACGAAGGCAGAGGCTGGCTGTTGGTGTCTTTATTCCCGTCGGCGTGCAGAGCCAGCCCATCGGTCAGTGAGCGCCACCCCGGGCGAGGCTCTGGTAGAAACGCGAGCGCTTTAAGGATTTGTTCCCATGGAGACTGTGGGCCGCTCAAGGCAGAACCAGCTTTGCCCAGTAAAAGCGACGATTAACATGATTGCAGGTGGCCCTGACCGGTGTGGCTCAGTGGATAGAGCGTCGGCCTGCAGACTGAAGGGTCCTGGGTTCGATTCCGGTCAAGGGCATGTACCTTGGCTGCGGGCACATCCCCAGTGGGGGGTGTGCAGGAGGCAGCTGATGGATGTTTCTCTCTCATCGATGTTTCTGACTTGCTATCCCTCTCCCTGCCTCTCTGTAAAAAAATCAATAAAATACAATTTTTTTAAAAAGTGATTACAAGTGGAAGGAGTGCCCGGGCTGGCTGTGGGACCGGTGGGCTCCGTGGGTGCACAGGAGAGGGCGGGCCCCCCGGGGTGGCACTGGCCTGGGCGCGGGCACCGGTCTCACGCGCACGAGGTGTTTTCCTCGAGCACCGACGGGCTGGGACCCTGTGAGCGCCGAGGGCGCGGCGGGAGATGCGTGCACCCCTGTGGGGTCGCCTGGCCCTTTGGAGCTCCTCCTGTGTCCCAGGCACAGAACTCGGCACCGGGGCGATGGGAGAAGGAAGCCAGCCTGGACTTGGCTTTGCCCCCAGAAGGACTAACCATCTCGTGGACACTGGCCTAAGAACAGACAGCAGAGTGGTCCAGGCGAGGTGACCGTCGGCTGCCCGGACGTGCTCACCGGCAGGTGCCTGGAGCCGAAAATGGACACAAAGACAGGAGTGAGGGGTGCAGGGCTGGCGACGTGGGCAGAAGGGGAGCCAGGCTTGCTACGGCCTGAAGCTGAGAGACTGAGACATCGACGGCGGATCCCGGGACCAGCGCCTCCCTCCCCTCCCTGACGGGGCAGCGGGCCCACAGGCACACCAATGGCAGGACCGACACCGCGGTGTGACGCCCACATCGCCAAGGCCGCCTCTGCTGGGCGGGGCGCGCCCACTGCTCCCTAGGCCTGGGGACGGACGTGCGTGATGGGTTAGGGGGGCTGCAATTTGCTCACTTTTCGCAAGTAAGACCGGCCCCCACCTGTCAGGCCCCGAGCTGTCACCAGGTCATTAGAGGGAGCCTGCTGGCATGCTTCCTTGTGGGGGGCAGGGGCCCTCGGGGTGCGCCAGGCTTCCTGCTGCTCCCAACCACCCCCTTCTGAACTGTGGGGGCTGCTCTCTCCATGGGCGCCAGGGGGCCTCAGTGCCGAGGAGGAAGGGGGTCTTTCCAGCTCCTCCTTCTGGAGGGAGCGTCTGTCCGGCGTCTGAGGGCCCCTCTCTCGGGCAGCGGCCTGCTTTCTCAGGGCGGATCCCCCCGGCCGCCTGCAGGTGCTGGGGGCCTGATCCCCCCGCGTCTCGGGGGTGGGGGACCAGGACCCTGGGCTTCTGGGAGCTCGGGCTGAGGACCCCGTGGCCAGCTGACACCCTGCACCAGCAGGGGCCTGGCCCTTCCGAGTCATCGCCCCCTGCAGTCTTTGAACAATCCTGGGAGACGGGACCAGCGTCGTTCCCATTTCACAGGCAGGGAAGCCGAGGCTTAGAGAGCTCCACACGTCACCCACAGTCAGCGGGCTCCGATGCCGGGGAGGAGCCAGGCCTCCGGCCCGCTGTCCGCAGCCCGAGGGAGCCGCCGCCGCTGTGACACCAGGCCCTGTTTGCCGAGGCCTTGCCAAGTGCCAGCGCCTCACAGACGCTCTCCGCTCGGCAGGGCCCGGGCTCTGAGCTCAGAAAGGCTCAGCAACACGCTCAGTCACACGGCGGGGACACGGCGGGGGGCAGGGCCTGTGCGCAGCCGCGGCGTGTCACCGTCCCAACGGCTGGCCACACTGTCTGTTCCCCCCGAGGCTCCCGGTCCTGACGGGAGAGAGGAATCCAGGTCGTCTCCATCCCTCTAGAGCACCCACTCTCTCGGAGGTGCACCTGCTGTTCTCCCGGAGCCTGCAGCCCACTGGGCACACACACACCACACATGCCCACGAACCACACATTCCCACGCAAGGCACCGTGCGCACACACACGTACCGCGCGCACACACGTACTGCACGCGCCACACATGCACATGAATCACACATGACCATGCAAGGCACACACACATGTACCACACACACTCATGTACCACACATGCCACACATGCACATGAGCAACACACGCCCATGCCCAGGCACCATGTAACACATGTGTACCACGCACACTTCTGTGCCATACATGCCACACTGTGCCACACATGCACATGAACCCCATATGCCCATGCAAGGCACCATGCACACACACACACCACGTGTGTACTACACACACATGTCACACACACATGAATCACACGTGCCAGCTCACACGCATGCACATGTGTGCCACACACCTGTATCACAATGCACACGAACCACATATGCTCATGCACATGCATGCACCACTCGTGCACACACATGTACCACACACCCCACACGTAACACATGCACCACACCCCCTCACACGTGCAGATGTCCACACAAGGCTGAAACAACGGGGCCCGGCTGGGGGCAGACACGCCGGAGAGTTAGGAGCATGAGGACGGCCGTGGCTGTGGCTGCGGCTGTGGCCGTGGCCCGGAGTGTCCGGAAGAGCCGGGGAGCCGCTGGGAGGCCGGGCGGGACTCAGCCCTGCGGGGACGAGAGGTCCTCCCAGATGCGGAGACGCCAGACGAGGGACACTGGGTGCCTGGGGCTGGGTGTCCGCGGGAACCCCAGCAGCCTGACTCGGGGGAGGCCTCAGGCCAGGCGGCTTCCGGAGTCCGGGCCCACGTTTTAAGAAGAGACAAGACGTAAAGAGGG
The DNA here is from genome assembly GCA_027563665.1 of Antrozous pallidus. Classification (NCBI taxonomy): domain Eukaryota; kingdom Metazoa; phylum Chordata; class Mammalia; order Chiroptera; family Vespertilionidae; genus Antrozous; species Antrozous pallidus. The sequence continues at coordinate 82,866,775 of CM050522.1, forward strand.
GAGCGCAGTTTAGGTTCTTCAAAACGTGGGCCCCTGCGGGCAGGGAGCCAGGATGACCGCGGGGGCGCGGGGGGCGGCGAAACTGCCACCCAGGCTGACCAGGGTGGCCTCGGCCATTCGAAGGGAAGGGGTCCCTCCTCTACCCCTCCCCACCCCCACGCCGCCCCACCTCCCTCATCAGCGAGAGCAAATTGTGAGAGACGGGCGCAGGTCGGAAAGCGCAGTCCGGCCCTCAGTTCGTTAGCATTTAGATGGCCTGGGCCGGGCCACACGAGGGCCTTCAAAGCCGGCTGCGGGCGGGCGGGCGGGCGGCTGCGGGATTAATTCCTTTAACCGACAGGCCTGATCCGGCCCAGCTCCTCACCCCGCCTCTCAGTGCGGCTGGAGAGGCGATTGAAGATTACCGCGTGCAGGCCGCGCCCCGCTTTCTTCTGCCGAGGGAGGGCCGGGCTGCGGAATGGATGGCGCGTTCTCCCGTGGCCCCGTCGGTGCTCAGCGGCCTGAGGTCCTAATTCTGTTTCATTGAAACTTCATCAACTTTTCCAATCAAGTGGAAGGATCGAGATGGGCTCTGCGAGCAGAGAGGCCGCTTCCCTTTGTCACGTAATTTATTCTGCTTTCCCCTCTCCTCCCCCCACCCTGCTTTCTCTCGCCCCCCTCCCTCCGCGTCCCCCCCGCCCCCCCTCCTCATCCCGATGCTGAAAATGAGATTACAGTATTTAAATGACTATGATAATCAACCTGGGGACCCGGAGCTGAGACGGAGGTTAATTTTTCTGAACAGAACAAAGGCGCGCGGGGCCTCGGGGACAGGAGGTGCAAGGCCTGGGCTCCTGCTGGTGTGTCTCCCCTCGAAAGTGCAGGCTGGGGGGGTCCCTCCTGCCTGCGAACCAGGCACCGGTGCGATGTTTCCCGGCGGCAGCCCCCGGGAGAGCAGGCGTGTAATTCTGATCTGATAAACAGCTAACGGCCTTCAATCAACAATTTTAATGGGGGGGGGGGGGGGGCGGGGAAGAAAGCCACTTGTAAGACGGGAGAACAGATCTAATGAAAGGGTGATCATTTTTACCTTGTTTATTTTTAAACACGCCAGGAGTCACTTCCCACTGCGCTCGAGCGAGGGAATGACAGCCACACGGTGGCCCCGGAAACTTTGGAATAAAGAGCCTTGTCACTCAGGCAGACTCCGCTCGGCAGCGCTGGTGGCCGGAAGAGCTGGGATCTTGTCACGTCCCGGCTAATTGGAAACGGGGTCATTGTCCCATTGAACATGGACAGGAAAGAGACTTGTTGGGCCGGTACCTGTAGCACGCGAGCGAGCTGGTACCCGCCGCTCCCCCCCCCCCCCCCCCCCCCCCCGGCCCTGCTGCCGACAGAGAGGATAAAAATTGGCAGGTTTCTTTGTCTCCCTCCGCTGTCTCATCCCCGCGCCTTCCGTTTGCGGCAGGAGGAGGCCGTTGACAGGAGCCGCGGACGGCGCGTTTTTGAGGCCGGTTTGGAGCGGGGCATGAGCAGAACGAGCAGCAGCATTTCGGGGCAGGCGCGTGAGAGCTCGGGGGGGGGGGGGGGGTGCTGACCTTGAACTGCACGCGCGGTCCAGCCAAGTCTAACGTTTGTTACAAAGCGGGGTTTGGCTGCCACACGCACCCCTAGTTGAAGGGGGCGGATGAGAGCCAAGGTCTTCAGCAGGGGCGCCTAATGCCGGGTGCCCCTCCCTCCCGGCTCCCCCTCGCCCCCCAAGTTGTTTCGGGCTGGAGACCGTGGTTCCTCCTCTGGAGTGAAAGGACTCCGTTTCAGGCCCCGCATCTGCCACGCGGGACGTTTCATCACCAGCACGGTCGGTCGGTCGGTCGGTCGGAAGGAGCAGCAAAACCCAGCAGCAGCCTCATTGGTGAAGAGTGAGGGCCCCCCCCCCATCTCCACTTTCCGCCTCTGTTTACCCAAAACAGGAGACTCTCTCGCCCTCTGTGCTCCCAAATCCGTCTGGGGCGGTGGTTTACGGTGACATTTTTCTTTCTTACAGCAAATATTGACTCGCCGCGGGGAAATTAAAACTCCATTAGGCGCGGCTCCCGGTTCAGCAGGCCACGCCGCGCCGTGGAGCTGCCGTTCATCGGGCTCCTCCTCAGGATGATGCGGGGGGGGGGGGGGGGGGCAGGGAGGAGCCGGGTTCCGACGACAATTCCTCACGGGGACACCACCCCTCCGCCGAGCGGCCGTTACACGTCTAAATGCAGAGCAGCGCTGCCCGGCCCGGTGATGGAGTTTGTCCACACCCGGAGCCCGCAGCAGCCGCTTCCAGGCGGGGCGGCTTGTCTGAAGACGCAGGCCAGCCTGGACCGGACGTAGGCGACTTAGGGCCGCTCTCCCGGGCACTGCACTGATTCTTCCGAGGGGCTGATATGTCTGCTGCCCTGGGATGAGATGCAATGCCCCTCTGCCCGCCCACTGCTCCATTTCTGATGCGAACAATCTGGCTTCCTGCCCACCGTCTCCTCTGCCCATCCTCTCCTCTGTCCACCCTCTCCTCTGCCCACCCTCTCCTCTGTCCACCCTCTCCTCTGCCCGCCCTCTCCTCTGCCCGCCCTCTCCTCTGTCCACCCTCTCCTCTGCCCACCCTCTCCTCTGTCCACCCTCTCCTCTGCCCACCCTCTCCTCTGTCCACCCTCTCCTCTGTCCACCCTCTCCTCTGCCCACCCTCTCCTCTGCCCACCCTCTCCTCTGCCCACCCTCTCTTCTGCCCACCCTCTCCTCTGTCCGCCCTCTCCTCTGTCCACCCTCTCCTCTGCCCACCCTCTCCTCTGTCCACCCTCTCCTCTGCCCACCCTCTCCTCTGCCCACCCTCTCCTCTGCCCACCCTCTCCTCTGTCCACCCTCTCCTGTGCCCACCCTCTCCTCTGCCCACCCTCTCCTCTGTCCACCCTCTCTTCTGTCCACCCTCTCCTCTGTCCACCCTCTCCTCTGTCCACCCTCTCCTCTGTCCACCCTCTCCTCTGTCCACCCTCTCCTCTGCCCACCCAATCCTCTGTCCGCCCTCTCCTCTGCCCACCCTCTCCTCTGTCCACCCTCTCCTCTGCCCACCCACTCCTCTGTCCACCCTCTCCTCTGCCCACCCTCTCCTCTGCCCACCCTCTCCTCTGTCCACCCTCTCCTCTGCCCACCCTCTCCTCTGCCCACCCTCTCCTCTGCCCACCCTCTCCTCTGCCCACCCTCTCCTCTGCCCACCAGCAATCCCCATGGGGCCCCTCTGAGTCCCATCGCGACTCCCCTGCTCTTACCCAGCTCCAGTGACTTCCCTGCTTTGTGGTCGGGCCGCCGTGAGGAGTGACCACAACCTGCGTGGCCAGCAGTTGGAGGGCAAGGCGCCGGCCCAGGGGCTCCTTCTCAGGCTGTGAGGCAGGACCTGTCGCCGGCTCTGCCTTGGGCCTGTAGACGGCTGTCTCACAGTCACACGGCCCTCTCCCTACATGTGCGTCTATGTCCGAATCCCGGCTTTGTCTGAGGACATGAGTCATGTTGGATTAGGGGCTCATCCTAACCAACTGCCTCTGCAATGATCCCGTGGCCAAATCAGGTCACCTTCTGAGGGCCCTGGCGTTAGGACTTCAACACGTGACTGCCTCGGGCTTGGGCCCTGGTCCCTGGTCCATGAGTTGTGGTAAGGATAACAAGGGGACCCCTAGAGTGGCATTCGTCATATTGAACTTGAGGCCACTCTCTTGATGGGGTCATGGAGATGGCATTTAGAGCTCATGGAACACACATGAATAAACAGCTATGTACTATCTGTGATACTTTGTCTGTCATTGTATTTACCTTAAGCATAACTACCTGTAAAATGCTCCTTGAAGTCATATCTTACACCATACTTCTTTTCCTTTCCTGCAGTTATTTATCCATCCAGCCATCCATCCATCATCTATGTATCATCCATCCTCCCTCTTTCCATTCACCCATCCTTTTTTCCATTTTTCCATCCATCTATCCACCCCTGTCTATCCATCTATCTTCCCTCCATCCATCCATCTACTCATCTCTCCATCCATCCATCCATCCATCACCTATGTATCCATCTATCCTCCCTCCTTTCATCCATCCATCCATCCATTCTTCCTTTTGTTCTTCCATTCATCCATCCATCTACCCCCATCTATCCATCTATCCTCCCTCCCATCCCTCCATCCATCCATCTACTCATCTCTCCATCCATCATTCCATCCATCCTTCCTTCCATTATTCCATCCATCCATCCACCTCCCCATCTATCCATCTATCCTCCATCCTTCCATCCCTCCATCCATCTACTCAACTCTCCATCCATTCTTTCTCCTTCCATACATCCTTCCATCCTTTCTTCCACCCATCCACACATCTATCCATCCATCCATCTATCCATTACTCTATTCATCGTCTGTTGTTTTAGTCACAAATGCTTTATATTGACTGAATTTCTACTTATGTGCCAGGCACTGGACTAGATGCTGGTGAGCAAAATCGGACATGATCCCTGCCTTGTGGAACCAAGGGATCAGGCCAATGAGCACTAGTGAAAGAATCCCAAATAAATGTAGGATTGCAGATGTATTAAGAGTGAAGAAAGAGCACCTCATGGTACAGTTAATTGGGAGATTTCATGTGGCTAGGAGTAGGGGTCAGGGAAGATTTCTTGGAGAAAATTAAAATTGAGCTAAGATTTGAACTAACCAGGAAAGGAATGGGAGGTGGGGTGGCGGAGAAGGACTGGGCACTTTGGGCTCCAGGCAGAGCATGTGCGAGAGCCTGAGGCGGGAGAGGGTGCGGTGACCTTAGGCACTGAGGAGGGCTGGTGTGGTTGGGTGTGGTGGGAGAGAGTGCGGTGATCACAGACACTGAGGAGGGCTGGCGTGGTTGGATGTGGTGGGAGAGAGTGTGATGGTCACAGACACTGAGGAGGGCTGGTGTGGTTGGGTGTGGTTAGGGAGAGAGTGTGGTGATCACAGACACTGAGGAGGGCTGGTGTGGTTGGGTGTGGTGGGAGAGAGTGCGGTGATCACAGACACTGAGGAGGGCTGGCGTGGTTGGATGTGGTGGGAGAGAGTGTGATGGTCACAGACACTGAGGAGGGCTGGTGTGGTTGGGTGTGGTTAGGGAGAGAGTGCGGTGATCACAGACACTGAGGAGGGCTGGCGTGGTTGGATGTGGTAGGAGAGAGTGTGATGGTCACAGACACTGAGGAGGGCTGGTGTGGTTGGGTGTGTTTAGGGAGAGAGTGCGGTGATCACAGGCACTGAGGAGGGCTGGCGTGGTTGGATGTGGTGGGAGAGAGTGTGATGGTCACAGACACTGAGGAGGGCTGGTGTGGTTGGGTGTGGTGGGAGAGAGTGCGGTGATCACAGGCACTGAGGAGGGCTGGTGTGGTTGGGTGTGGTTGGGGAGAGAGTGTGATGATCACAGACACTGAGGAGGGCTGGTGTGGTTGGGTGTGGTGGGAGAGAGTGCGGTGATCACAGGCACTGAGGAGGGCTGGTGTGGTTGGGTGTGGTTGGGGAGAGAGTGTGATGATCACAGACACTGAGGAGGGCTGGTGTGGTTGGGTGTGGTTAGGGAGAGAGTGTGGTGATCACAGACACTGAGGAGGGCTGGTGTGGTTGGGTGTGGTGGGAGAGAGTGCGGTGATCACAGACACTGAGGAGGGCTGGTGTGGTGGGAGAGAGTGTGGTGATCACAGACACTGAGGAGGGCTGGTGTGGTTGGGTGTGGTTAGGGAGAGAGTGTGGTGATCACAGACACTGAGGAGGGCTGGTGTGGTTGGGTGTGGTGGGAGAGAGTGCGGTGATCACAGGCACTGAGGAGGGCTGGTGTGGTTGGGTGTGGTTGGGTGTGGTAGGAGAGAGTGTGGTGATCACAGGCACTGAGAAGGGCTTGTGTGGTTGGGTGTGGTTGGGGAGAGAGTGTGGTGATCACAGGCACTGAGGAGGGCTGGTGTGGTTGGATGTGGGAAGTGGGGGGGGGAGAGTGAGGTGAGAAGCAGAACACAAAATTCTACCTCTGGTTTGGTTACAGTTTTGCAAAAAGTATTTTTGTCCATGGACAGGGCCTGGGCAGGAACTCAGGAAAACAAAAACTGGAAATCCTATCTAATGAAAGAGTAATTTGCAGATATACCATCACAGATCCTGCCCCCATGTGGACACAAGATGGCCACCACAAGATGGCCAGCAGGGGAGGGCAGTTGGGAGGGACCAGGCCTGCAAGGGAGAGCAGTTGGGCGCAATCAAACCTGCAGGGGAGGGCAGTTAGGGGTGACCAGGCTGGCAGAGGAGGGAAGCTGGGGGCAGACAGGCTGGCAGGGGAGAAGTTAGACAACAATTAGGCTGGCAGGGTAGTGGTTAGGGAGTGATCAGGCTGGCAGGCAGAAGCAGTTAGGGGCAATCAGGGAGGCAGGCAGGTGAGCAGTTTGCAGCAAGCAGTCCTGGATTGGGATCGGGCCTAAACGGGCAGTCGACATCCCTCGAGAGGTCCTAGATTGCAGAGGGTCCATGCTGGGCTGAGGGACATCCCCCCTCCCCCCGTGCATGAATTTCATGCACCAGACCTCTAGTAATTATATATGGTGGGGATGGATATTCTAGGTTATTTCCCTCACTCTTACTTTCTTTCTTTTTTTTAAAGAACTGTTTTTACACACACACACACACACACACACACACACACACACACACACACACATTATTATTATTTTCAGAGAGTAAGAAAGAGGGATAGAAGCATCAATTATAAGAATCATTGATTGGCCGCCTCCTGCACGCCCCCTACTGGGGATTGAGCCCGCAACCAGGTATATGCTCTTGACCGGAATGGAACCTAGGACCCTTCAGTCCACAAGCCGATGCTCTATCCACTGAGCCATGCCAGCCAGGGCCCCCACTCCTCTTTTCAAATTCCTGTTATGAGGATAACCATCATTACTATCATCACTGTCACCATCATCACCATCATCACCATCATCACCATCATCACCACCACCGCCATCACTGTCATCCCTATTCACATCATCATCATCAACATCATCACCACCATTCAGAGAGAATGTGACTATGATCGTCAGCCACAGCAGTAATAACAACCATTGCAGCTCATACTCCCCGAGTCCCCTCCACAGCGTAGCACTGGTTTCAACATGGATTCTCAAATGAAATCCTCACAGCGGCCCAAGTGTTGGTACCATTGCTACCCCCATTTCACAGACGAGGAAAGCGAGGCCCAGAGAGGGAAAGCAACTTGCCTGAAGTCCCCCTGCTAGTGGGTGGTGGAGCCAAGACCCAAACCTCAGTTCGGGCGGATGCCAGAGCCTCGCCCGGATTCCCGTGGGCCCGCGCCCGTCAGTCACGATTGGCATCTGGAGCACACTCGAGGGTGCACACAGTGCCTTTGCGTTCATCGTCTCATTAGCCGCCAGCCTGCCAGGCTGTCATCGCTGTCATCGGGGGGTCACGGAACCCGAGACCCCACACGGTGACGGCACTGAGCTCCCACAGGTGGCGGGGAGGTGGAGTGGTCCTTGAGCGAGGGTTCGAGCCCCTCGGGCTGTGCGGGCTGCCTGGTCTGCGGGCGGGGCCACGCTCCTTCTGCAAACCTCTCCCACGCGTGGCACCTGCTGACACCGCCTGTGTGTCCCCAAAATAGCTGCCGAGTGACAGTCCAGCGCCGTGATGGCAAGCTGGCACAGACCCGCTGTTTTCATGGCCGTCACCCTTCTCTCCTTGCCCCTGACCACCGCCCCCCCGCCACCCTGTGACCCTCCTCCCCCTCCGCATCCTAAGCAAGCAGCAGCACCGGGCTATGTGGGACCTCCTGCCTTTGTTTTCAAAGTGACGCCTGGAGACGCTCACCCCGTAACCCTGCCATTTGCATCGGCTTCTCCGGGAGGAGGGGAAGGACGGGCCGGATCTGCTCAGACACCTCTGCTCATTATTTACGCAGACAGGGAGATATTTCGGGAACGCCGCGCTCGGCGCTGAGTGACAGACAAGGTGTGTGCGTGCGGCGCAGGGAGACCGGCGAGGCTGACAGCCTTTTCATGCGCGGTTGCGCTTCTGCGGGAACGCGGCGTGTTTTTGTTTTGGAAGTACAAGGTGACCGTTCATTAGCTGTGATTCGAACCGAGTTTACATGCTCGGAAACACAAAGGCAGAGGGAGCCGCGTGCTTCTTTGGGGGCCGCGGACGCCCCTCTCCTCCCCCGCTCCCCCGCCTCCCCACCGCACAGGAGAACGCGCCCGGCACACCGAGGGCTGCGAATCGGAGTGGACGTGTTTGCTTTGAAATGACAGCTTCCCTGGGCATCATGGGAAAACGTTGCCGGTCGCCTTCATCCATCCCCCTCCTCAGGGGAACCGGCGGGTACTCAGGCTCCCCGCCTCGGTGAGATCTGGGGAGACAGCCGACCTGGACTCTGACGCCCCGGCCCGCTCCGGTGCCTGCACCCGCGATCCTGGACGCCCGCTGGACATGCAGAGCCCAGCGCCCACCCCAGCGAGGTCCCAGGTGCCTGTGTGCTCGCTCCAGGTTGAGGCGAGACGGCCGGAGCGCTCCCCCACACTCCGCCTGGCGGGGGGGGGAGGAGTGGGGGGGGTGGGGGGTGGGGGGGGGGCGCTCGGCTGCCTGTCATGCATTTATTCGGCACACGTTTCCCTGGCATTTGCTCTGTGCCAGGAGCCAGCTTAGGGACGGGGACCCAGGGATAAGGCACAAAAGGCCTCCGCTCTCCCTGGGGAGCTTGCAAGGCGGCAGGGAAGCCGGCGTGGAACAAAGGACCACGCCGGTGGGGAGATTCCAGAACCTTCCTCTCCCGGACAGGAGCGGCATCCGCATGGCAATGGGACCGTAACTGGCAAAACGTGTCCAGATGAGGAAAAAACAAAACCCCGTGTTCTGGTAGTGCTGCACCCCTCTGCACAACCCCGTGACCGGCAGGCGGAATCCGTGTAACACGCAACTCACCGGTTCAATAGTCACACCTCCACCCGCCGGGAGACACCCCGTGCCCACGGAGCCACCTCCGGCCGTGCCCGCCGCCCGCTTCCCCCAGCCCCGCCCCCCTGCCCGTCTCTGCAGAGGTGCCCGCTCCGACACGTCTGTGGAGAACTGACAGGACATGTGATCTGCCGTGTCCGCTGCTCTCGCCGAGCGTCTTTTATTCGCTGACGGACCCGACGCCCGTTTGAAGGCGCTCCCTCAGGTGGAAACCGGCCTGTGTCTGTCCGGGAACCTGCTCATTCCGGACGATTACCTTATCACCATGCCCGTCATTGCCACTTAGTCTGTGAGCCTCACGTCGGAGCGTCACCTGGAGACAGGACTCCGGGGGGCGGGAGGCGCTGCTGGGCGCACGTGAGTGGAAGCCGTGAGCGCCGGAGAGTCACCCACGGGGGCCCACAGAGCGGGGATTTTGCCCCCCGACAGCCGGGCACCAAGTCAGTGGCAGCTCTGGGCCATTTCCCCTTTTCAGTCGATGGGCCCCCGAGTCTGTCCCACACCACGTCCCTCCCGCCTGCGGCCTGTGGACTGGTCGTGCGGGTACCGCGTGGGAGTGGGACCGCCAGGACTCGTGCCTTTGCGCCTGGCTACGCTCACGCAGCACCATGTCCTCACGGCAACGTCATCCTCCTTATGGCTGAACTATAGCCCATGTGAGGCTAGGCCAGGGCTCGGCAAACCGCGGCTCGAGAGCCACATGAGGCTCTTTGGCTACTTGAGTGTGGCTCTTCCACAAAATACCACGGCCTGGGCGAGACTATGTTGAAGAAGCGGCGTTAGAAGAGGCTTAAGTTTAAAAAATGTGGCTCTCCGGAGAAATTTCAGTCGTTGTCCTGTTGACGTTTGGCTCTGGTGACTGATGAGTTTGCCGACCGTCATCGAGAGGCACATGGGCTGCCTCTGCCTTCGTTCGGCTGCTGCGGATGCTGCTGCTAAGAACATGTACCGATGCTTAAACAACAACACCGAGAAGTGTCTGTTTAGTCTGTTCCTCTCGCTGTGGCGTTCTCTGCGCATCCTCCGGGGAGGGTCTTGGGACGGGTGGGGCCTGGGGCACCACTCCACCGCCCGATCGCCTGATCGCAGCCTACAGCGAGGGGGCCTGCGGGCCCGGCACAGTCCTGTGACCCGGAAGGGCCGTTCAGATTGCCGGTCCTCGTAACGGTGGTGGGGGCTTCCTCAAGGTCTAGGTTGCTCTCAGGCCCAGTGCGCACAGGTGAACTTGACCTGCAGGCCCCGCACTGCAGAGAACAGGTGGAGCCGAGCCTCCTGAAAACCTAGGCATTAAAGAGGCAGCGGAGCAGCCCCAGAGAGGACTGCGTTCGGACCTTGAGCCGAGGTGCCGCCCTCCGCCTCCGGCCTCCCAGTCTGCTGGGCCCGGGGGGTCCCACTTCCCGCTCCACCGGAAACGCCAGCTCCACGGAGGCGGGACAGGACCCTCCCCTCCCGTGCGCCTCTCCTGCCCCGTCCAAGAGACACCCACCGGGATGCTGTCTGCAGAGTGGGACGTGCAGGGGGGCTGGGAACCTGCACTTTGGTGGCTGCCCTGGGCCACACCCACAGCACCAGGTGAGGTCGACCTGCTGATCACGGGAGGCGGAACTGAATGCTGTTGAGGGGTGCGGTCCAGAGACGGGGTGAGGACGGGAGGACGTGTCAGAGCAGTGAACGCTGGGAGGAGCGGTGGAGGGCTGGGGATGGCGGGAGGTGCTCACCTGGATTTCGGAATGAACGCACAGTCCCCGCCTCCGGTTTGTCCCCGGTTCACGCCGTCCCCGTGCCCTTGGCTGAAGCGGGAGACTCGGTCAGCAAAGCCCAGGGTGAGCTGGGCCTCTCTCCCCACGTCATCGCCGTGGGCTCGGCCCCGTTAACTCTCATCTCGCAGGTAGAGGCGGGGCCACGTCGTCCAGATCACCTGCGGTTTGCCGAGGACTTCCCCTTCCCGCCCCAGAGCGCCGAGCAGAGCACCGACGTGGAGGCTCGGGGCGAGGCCACCGTCCAGACCCACACCGGAGCCTGACTCCGGGGCCCCCGCTCGGCTGCTGCTCCTGCCTTTGTGTCTTCCCCTTAAAGTCAACTTCTGAGTGACACCGGGCACGGGAGGGGCGGAGGGCACGCCTCCCTGTCCATCAGCACCCCCTCTTTGAGGGGGGGGGGATGCAGACAGTGACTAGGTCAAAACCATTGGCCATGTTCTGTTTCAGGGGACGCCTCCCGAGGGGGAACAAGCCATATTATTCTGATTCCGTTCCGTGTAAGGCCGAGCAAACTATTGAGAACAGGCTCCTGCGAGCCCTGGCTGGTTTGCTCAGTGGTTAGGGGCTCTGCCTGCGAACGTAAGGGTTGAGGGTTCGATTTCTGGTTAAGAGCACGGGCCTAAGTTGCAGGTTTGATCTCTTGTCCTGGTCCAGGCACATATGGGAGACAGCCAATCAATGCGTTTCTCTCTCCTCTCTCCCCCCTCCTTCCTCTCTTCCATGCTCTAAAAATCAATGGGAGCCCTGACCGGTGTGGCTCAGTGGATAGAGCGTCGCCCTGCGGACTGAAAGGTCCCAGGTTCGATTCCGGTCAAGGGCATGTACCTTGGCTGTGGGCTCATCCCCAGTGGAAGGTGTGCAGGAGGCAGCTGATCCGTGTTTCTCTCTCATCAATGTTCCTAATTCTCTATTCCTCTCTGTAATAAAATCAATAAAACATATTTTTAAAAAATCAATGGGAAAGATACTCTCAGGTGAGGATTAACCAAAACAAACAAACACAACAACAACAAAAACCAAGCCCCTGTGAACCGGCACGGGGCTGTCTCCGCTCCCCGCCTGGACGTGTCCTCCCTCCGCCCCCCGAGCCTGGCCTCTCCCCGCAAAGCAACCCGCGCCGTGGCTCTGGCGCGCCTCCTCATGGCTCCAACCTCACCGCCCTCGCAAGTGTACACCGAGCTGCCGCCAGCCGCCGACTCCAGGACCTCAGACCCCGCGCGCCCCGGAAGGCCGGTTTCCAGCCGCTCAAAGGCGGAACACACCGGAACGGCGGTGATCAAAGCGCCAACCTGCTCCCTGCCTTCAGCCCCGGCCCTGGAATGTCTCCTAACGAAGCCGCCCAAGTTCAAAGGCGGCTGCGGAGGGAAAGCCTGGAGGGGGCTCCGCCCGGGCGCGTTTCACAGCCCGCCGTGTCTGCGGAGGGCCCGCGGGGGCGGGGGGGCACACCGTGCGGTGACGCCGTGCGGTGACACTGCTGCGCGCTCTGTGTGGGCGCGCGGCTTAATTAGTGACAGGCGGGTGCTAGCTGCCTGGCAGGTGGTGGTCTCCCGGGCGGGGGCTCGGTCAGCCTTCAGTTTAATTCAGAAACGAGGAGAGGAACACAGCTCAGGCTTTCCTGGATCAAGAACACACACACACACAGGCACACACAGGCATAGCACACACACATGCACACACACAGAGGCACACACATACACACAGAGGCACACACAGAGGCACACACACATAGAGGCATGCACACACACACAGAGAGGTGCACACACACACAGGCGCACACACACACAACACAGAGGCACACACAGGCACGTGTACACACACACACAGAGGCGCACACACACAGAGGTGCACATACATATACAGAGGCACACACACGTGTACACACACAGAGGTACACACAGAGGCATGCACACACACACAGAGGTGCACACACACACAGGCGCACACATGCATGTGTACACACACATATATACAGAGGCACACACACATGTACACACACAGAGGTACACACAGAGGCACACACATGTACACAGGTGTACACGCACACAGGCACACACACACAATGGTGTACACACAGAGGCCCCCCCCACACACGGGCACACACACGCACACATACACACAGAGACACGCGCACACACACACACAGAGGTGCACACACACACACACACACACACAGAGGTGCACACACACACACACACACACACACACAGAGCCCCCCCCCCCACACACACACGGGCGCAGATATTCCGTGAACATCACAAAACCTTGCTTGTGTGACTCTGGGAAGATGGAGCAGAGATTCCATAGACCCTCACTCTCATGGCGCCCCCTCTCTCGCACACGGCAGGGGGCGGTGTCGCGTGTTTGCGGCACAGCCTAGACTCAGACAGACAGACAGACAGACAGACCTGGCGTTGAAGCCAGCCCCAGCGCTCCAGCTGCCCGGCGTTGTCAGGGGTTTATTCAGCCCCCAGCGCCCCCGTTTTGTGTGAAAGGAGAGGGTAACCCCCCACCCCCGGGACTGCTGCGCGGTTCCCATGAGGTGTCTGCCAGACCTGGGCAGAGGTCTTGGAACGGGTCTCCCGGTGACGAGGCGCAGGGAGCAGAGCTGAGGGGGGGAGCCAGGGCCTGCTCCTGGCCAATGGGAGGCAGACCGCCTGACCCAAGGTCACGCCAGGGGCGTGGGAAAGTGCGACCCCGGGGACAGGACCAGGCCGGCAGCGGGGGCCCTCGGTGGCTGGTTTGACATGTCTCCTCCCTCCTTGTTTGTGAAGGAGCCGGCGTACGATTTGGGTCCCCGTTTCAAGCCCGTGCTCTGGTGACTTCGGGACCCGCAGTCTTGTGCCCCGCTGGCCACGCCGGCCTTTCCTGCCCTGGACACCCCCGACTCCCTTCCACTCTCGGCCGCTGGCACCATGGCCCATCTGGAGCCGGGCCGGGGTTCTGGAGCTGGGCCAGGGTTCTGGAGCTGGACCGGGGTTCTGGAGCTGGGCCTGGATTCTGGAGCTGGGCCGGGGTTCTGGAGCTGGACCAGGGTTCTGGAGCCGGGCCGGGGTTCTGGAGCCGGGCCGGGGTTCTGGAGCTGGGCCGGGGTTCTGCAACTGGGCCGGGATTCTGGAGCTGGGCCGGGGTTCTGGAGCCGGGCCGGGGTTCTGGAGCCGGGCCGGGGTTCTGGAGCTGGACCGGGGTTCTGGAGCCGGGCCGGGGTTCTGGAGCCGGGCCGGGGTTCTGGAGCCGGGCTGGGGTTCTGGAGCCGGGCTGGGGTTCTGGAGCCGGGCTGGGATTCTGGAGCTGGGCCGGGATTCTGGAGCTGGGCTGAGACTCGTGGATGGAGACACGGGCTGCCCGCTCTGGTGGTGGGGGCTGGCGGGTTTAACCCCTGCGAGGGGCCACAGGCCCGCGGCGCTTGGTGACCCCTCGTTCCGTGGAGATGCGATCTGTGTGCCCTGCCCGGTGTCAGAGCGTGTGCACAGGAGGCAGGCAAAGTAGTGAGGGGCCGAGTCACCCTGGCACCGACCCAGGGCCGCCCCGCATCGCAGCTCTCCCCCTCACTGCACGGCACTCACGGAGACTCTGCATCCCTCCCGCTCCCTCCCTGCCGCCCCCAAGTTCAGGGCCATCATTTTTGCTCCAGGCTCATTGCCATGACCTCCACCTTGCATCTCCCCACCGGCCCGCCCCCTTCCTCTGTGGCCACAGAGAGCGGCAGGTCCTTCCAAACCCACTCGGTCCCCTCACTCTCCCGCGTCGGGGCTCCCTCTGCTGTCAGGGGGGTCGCCATGGGTTGTGTCTCACCTCCAGTGGTCAGGCCAGAGCCCAGGGTGGGGTGGGGTGAGCTAGGGGAGGGGCCAGCAGAGCCCAGGGTGGGGTGGGGTGAGCTGGGGGAGGGGCCAGCAGAGCCCAGGGTAGGGTGGGGTGGGCTGGGGGAGGGGCCAGCAGAGCCCAGGGTGGGGTGGGGTGGGCTGGGGGAGGGGCCAGCAGAGCCCAGGGTGAGGTGGGGTGGGCTGGGGGAGGGGCCAGCAGAGCCCAGGGTCGGGTGGGCTGCAGAGCAGAGAGCTCTTCTGCAGGTCACGCCTGGTGACAGCGTTGCCACCTCCTTCTGGGGAGCCTAAGGGGAAATGGGGTGTGTGCAGAGCGCGCCCTGCAGCAGCCAGGCGGCACTGCGCTGTGGAGGAAACACCGGTCCCACCCTCCTCTGCAGGCAGCCCCTGAGCGGGCGGGTCAGCTGGGGCACGGTGGGCATGGGGGAGGTGGGAGGCCAGATGCCACGGGGAAGAAGGGGGTGGGGGACAAGTGGCTTTTCTTTTGCCCAGTCTCACCGTGGTGAGCCCGGGTGAATGTGGGCCCGGGCACGACCCTGAGCTGGGCGCCCTCCTGTGCGCCCCGCGACTCCCAGCCCCCTCCTCTGTGAGCGGGAGGGAGTCCCCCATGAACCCTAAATCCTTCCAGATCGACCATTTGAGCTTTTTTTTTTTTTTTTTAAAAGCCAATACGATCCGTAGCTCTCGAAGAAGGAATGCATCTCAATGTCGGTTAACATCCGCCCAGCCGTCGAGGCTCCGTGTTGAGTGTCACCCCGTGAACCAGGAGGTCGGGGTTCAATTCCCGGTCAGGGCACAGGCCCGGGGTGCGGGCTCCATCCCCAGTGGGGGGCGTGCAGGAGGCAGCCGATCAATGATTCCCTCTCATCACTGATGTCTCTCTCTCTCTCTCTCTGAAAATCAGTAAGAACACATTGCGGAAAATTAATGTTTAGAAACATCGGCACAGAGAGGGCTTCGGTGTGGGGGTGGGAGCCAGGAGCACCGGGCGTCCCTCCTCCCTCTCGAGGCCCATGACGGCAGCACCGCCGGGTCCCGGCTCAGGCGCAGCCAGGCCCCGCGGGGCGCTTCCCGGGCCGAGGGCACCGGCTCCTCTCACCCGAGAGAGGGCGTCAGTGGTAAGAGATTTGAGTTTGATCCGCCTGCATGTTTGCACCGAAGCATCATAATCATAAGTTACGGTCCTAATAAGGAGGCTGCCCGGAGGAAGGTGCCGGCACCCGCAGTAACTGATGCCCGCTCTTTGGAATTTAGGGGCGTCGTAATAATTTCCCCGGGTTCATCTCTCTATCCAATTTGAGGGGAGGCGGCGCTGCTCTGTAAGCAGTAAACGCCCCAGAGAGAGCACCCTGGCTCTGTTGCCCGTTGCCCGGCTGTCTCTGCAGCTTCCGGGAGCTGCTCCGTGGGCAGGAGCCGCCTGCGGCAGCCACAGACCGGTTTCCGGGCGGCGGGCGAGGCGGCTGCTTAACGAGCGGTCCGGTCGGCGCAGACACAGAGCCGCTTTGGCGTCCCGGGAGCCTGGGCTTCCGACACACTCAGCCAGAACCGCCCCCCCCCCCCCCGCCGCCCCGTCCCTTGCAGCTTTTGGGGGGAAACTTCCATTTTCCTCCCAACGCAAACAAGGAGAGATGAGGCTTCTTTTCCCACCGGAAGCGTTGGGAGGTCCCCGGGGCTGGAAGCACGGTGGAGGCGTGTCCTGGGGAAGCCCCCGCCCCCCTTTCACCACGAGGGACCCTGTTGCAGAGCGAAGACCCCGAAGGAGAGCACATTGGCCTTTGCCATGTGTGTGTGTGGGGGGGGGGGGGAGACACGGCCGGGGCAGCCGTCTGGCCTCCCTCCCCGAGGTAGACGTGCCTCGTACGTACCCCAGGCACCCGGGGCCGCCTGTTGACCCCGCCCGGTCCCCGGACTTGAACCAGCTCTCCCACCTACGCCCCAAGCCAGGGCCCTTCTTTTCTTAAAAAAAAAAAAAAAAAAATTATTGATTTTTTGCAGAGAGGAAGGGAGAGGGATAGAGAGTCAGAAACATCGATGAGAGAGAAACATCCATCAGCTGCCTCTTGCACGCCCCCCACTGGGGATGTGCCCGCAGCCAAGGCACATGCCTTTGACCGGAATCGAACCCGGGACCTTTCAGTCCACAGGCCGACACGCTATCCACTGAGCCACACCGGTCAGGCCCAAGGCCCTTCTTTTAAAGGCCCCTTCCGTCGGGATGTTTGATCCCTCGCATCCCAGGGCCACCCGGCGCAAGGACAGGGGGTGACCCTCCACACGAATGCCTCCCCGACGCCGTTCTGGTGGCAACAGTCCCCACCGATGCTGTGCCGCTGGGCCGGCGGGTGAGCCCGTCAGTCAGCTGGCGGCACCCCAGGGAGGCACAGCTCCGGGCCTCCGCACCCTCCTGCGACATGACGCTATTCCCCTCTCGGGCCCCGGTAGCTGTGGGTGTTGCCGGCGATGTCTGTCCCTTTGCTATGCCTGGGGCTCTCACCCTCAAAAGCAGCACCCCAATCTCTCTCCACTCAGCCCCCACCAGGACACAGCTGCTGACCAAAAGCAGTCCCTCCTCACTTTAGGGTTTGGGGAGGCCGGGAGTGGGGTGGCTACTGGCCGTAGGATCTTAAGCAAGTTCCCCAACCGTCTGGGCTTTCCCACCTGTGAAACGGGGGTAACCACTCGTCCCTGGCAGCATCGCTGTGGGGCTTAGTGAGAAAGTGTGAGGGCTGTGCCTGGCGCTCATCCATTCATCCATCCATCCATCCATTCATTCATTCGCTGCCTTCTTCTGAGGCACCTGCTAGGTGTCAGGCACCGTCTTCGGCTCTGGGGGAACTGGTGGCTGAGACAGATAAGGTGTTTCTCTCTTGCTTACATCCTCAAGCGGGAAAGACAGCAGATGAGAAACTGAAAAAATAGCGCTTCTTCCTTCCTTTTGTGACAAAGAGCTGGTGGGGGCAGGGGAGGCTGCTGGGAGCGGATGACGGAGGAGGAACCCCATCCACAGTAGCTCCTGCAAGACCCGTTCCAAAGGGCGCCTCCTCCAGGCAGCCCGGCCGGACCCTGACATTCCCCAGGCCCCTCGGTCCCCTTCCTGGGAGCCAGGAAATGCGTTCCTCCCAACTCCGAAACGTGAGCCTGTGACTGGCGGGGACCCTCGGGGCGCACGGAGCGCTGGCCCCCAGCAGTCTCCACGTTCACATGGAGGGACTGGTCGCAGGGGGCCCCGCCCGGCACCCTGGGCCTCCAGCCTGGGCCGCCTCCCTCTGCTCCTCACCGACCAGCAGGTCGGACGCCGCTTCAGTCCGGCCACGGCCACCCGGCAGGTGACGGGAGGAGCGTGGCCTGGCCGAGCCCACCCCACCCCCCGCGGCCCGCTGCGAAGGTGGGGGTGGCCAGGAGGGGCTGAGGCTCAGGCACCCCCCAGCCCTCTGCCCGGTGCCTTCCTGGGCGCCCCCTTCCCAGGCCCGCGCTCGGCCCGCAGCGGACACGGGAACGGGAGGGAGGAAGATGGAGGCTGGGCCGTCATTCTCCTCCGATCCCGGGGCAGGACCGGCTCGCCCTGTCACCACGCAGTTTCCTGCCTCCGGCCGCGCCTCCCCCGCTCACTTTGATCTGATCTGTTCCTCCCACGCGCCTCTCTCTCTCTCTCTCTCTCTCTCTCTCTCTCTCTCTCTCTCTCTCTCTCTCTCTCTCGGTTGATGAATCCCCTAATGCGGCTCCGGGGACGGTGCTCAGAGCGGAGAGTGCACCCCGCTAACGGGGGCGGGAGAGGCCGCAAGGCTGGGCCCCGCGTCAGCAATGGTGTCTGCTCTTCATGTCTGCGCCGAGCCAGGGGGGGCCTCCACAGCGCCCCGCCACATTTCAAGCCTCTTTCCTCCTCCCCCATCCCCGCCCCAGTGGCAAAGGCTCCCGCTGGCTCCCAGGGAAGCGAGAGGGAGAGCAGAACGCAGAGGCAGGGGACGCAGAGGGCGGAGAGGAGAGCGGGTTTCCCGGGATCCCTGAACGCACCCCTCTCTGCTCATCCTTCCCGGCCTGGGCCGAACCCCGGCACAGGGAGGAGTCTCAGCCCCAGGCCAAGGCCACCGGGCAAGGCCCCACATCCCCCCTGCATCCATGGCCCACGTTCTGGGCAGCTCAGAGCGGCAGAAGCTGGGCTCCAGGTGCGGTTTCCTTCCCGCCCGAGTGGAGCGGCCTCCCCGCCCTGCGTGAGCCCCAGGCGGCAGCAGCGGAACCTGCCAGGCCTCAGTCAGGACACAGAGGGGATCTGTTCCCCAGGCCTGGGCTGGGGGGTGCCGGCCGGGGCCTCGGGGCCTGCACCCCCACAAGTGCTGTTGGCAGGTGCAGGGACAGCTCCTGGGACTTGGACTTCTTCCTCAACAGCAGGCCTACCCCACAACCCCCCCCCCCGGGGGGGTCTCCCTCAGCAGAACCTTCTTCCACCTCAGGCCGCTCCTCCCGTCACCGCGTGCCTGTCCTCTTGTCTGGCCTGGGAAGGCAATATGTCAACTCTGACAACAGTCTTTACTCCGCAGAAGAAAATGCTTGTCCCATTCACAGGTCAGGCCTACAGGCCGGGGTGACGGGAGGCAATGCCCGGGCAGTGGCCACACCCTGGCTCCCCACTTTGTGAGTTGGGGGGGGGGCCTCAGGTAAGGGACTTGCCTTCCCAAAGCCCCCCCCCACCTCCTCTGTAGAGGAGACATGACAACAGCGGCCACATCACCTCAAAAATGTATGAACACCCATCAGCAGGTGAACGATACACAGAATGGGGCATCTCCAGGTGAAGGGGATATCATACAGCCGTAAACACAATGCGTCATTGATACATGCTACCATGTGGATGGACTTCAAAACACATGCTGAGTGAAAGGATCTAGACTATGATCCCATGTCTGTAAAACTAGCAGCCCGGGTGCACGAAATTCGTGCATGGGTGGGGTCCCTTGGCCTGACCAGCGATTAGGGGCCAATCAAAGCCACCTAGCCCAGTCCCAATCGGCTGTACCCCAGCAGCAAGCTAATGTACTGGTTGGAGCGTCTGCCCCCTGGTGGTCAATGTGCGTCACAGCAACCGGGCAAGTGGTCGACCGAACATTTAGCATATTACGCTTTTACTGTATAGGATTATATAGGATAGCTAGAATAGGTAAATCCGTAGGAACTGGAAATAGACGGGCGGTGGCCTAGGGCTGGGAGGTGAGGGGCTGCTAAATGGTATCGATTTTCTTGGGGTGCGGGGAGGTGGGTATGAAAATGTGTTGGCACCAGACAGAGGTAGTGGTTGTGCAACATCAAGACTGCACTAAATGCCACTGGACTTGACACTCGAAAACTGTCAATTTTATGTAATTTTGGCCTCACTAAAAATCTACTTAGAAAAGAGCATGAACGTGGCTGACACAGGGGTCTCAGCCAGTGCCGGGCACATACCGAGTGCTGACTGGAGGCCGGGCCTTGAAAACAGGAGCGTGGCCCTAGCCAGTCCCTCTCAGTGGTTAGAGCATCGGCCCTCGGACTGAAGGGTCCCGGGTTCGATTCCGGTCAAGTGCATGAACCTCAGTCGCGGGCTCATTCCCCGAGGCACGAGAGGGAGGCAACCAATCCACATCAGTGTTTCTCTCCCTGCCCCCTCCCTGCCTTCCTCTCCCTCTAAAAGCCACGGGGGAGAGGGGAGCTTACCCTCAGTGAGGATTAACAAAAACACCCCCCACGGCAGCAGCGATCGCCGACACACGCTCTCTGTCTCCGCAGAAACCTTCACCTGACCGTGGGCGTCTCTCGGATGCCCAGGCCGTGCGCACGTCAAAAGGGGCTGCACAGCCCTGGCCCGTGTGGCTCAGTGGCTAGAGTTCGGCCTGTGGACTGACAGGTCCCGGGTTCGATTCCGGTCAAGGGCATGTGTCGTGGTTGCGGGCACATCCCCAGTGGGTGGGTGGGGGGGGTGTGCAGGAGGCAGCCGATGGATGTTTCTCTCTCATCAGTGTTTCTAACTCTCTATCCCTCTCCCTTCCTCTCTGTAAAGAATCAATAATATATATATTTTTAAAGTGCCTGAATACAGCAGGTGTTTGCAGACAGCTCCCACCATCGGGCGCCCGCAGAGGGCCAGCTGCTCGGGAGAACCCCCACGTTGGAGGAGCCGTGGGCCCGAGGGCGTGCCGGGCCCCAGGGAATGCGTTTGCTCCTCTCTCTCCCTAATGGCGGGCCGGGGTCCACCCGGGGGCACCTTGCCGCCTCACTGGCCGGCGGGTCAGCTGCCTTTGCTGCAGGAGCCTCCCCTCCGGCTCAGGGCGGCCCGGGCCTGGCTCCCTCGGCCAAGCAGCCCGAGCAGCGGGGCCCGGAGCCCGGAGCAGCTATAAATCTCGAGTTTAATCATGTCTTCACGAGCACTCAGCGAAGAGCGACGAGGACTCCTCCTGCGGGGACCTCCCCAGAACGGCAGGGGCTGTCACGGGGAGACGGGTCCAGCAGAGGCGGGCTGCTCCCCGCTCTCCCGGGAGCCGGTGAGCGATGGCCCCGAGGCCGTAACAAGGCAATTACCGGGGCGCAGGCGCCGCTTGGTTAAAGAGGGGCTCCCTGCGCGGCCAGCCCGCCTGCGAGCCGCCAGCCCCGTCCCCACTCCCGCTCCGGAGCCCGCGTCCTTGAGAAGGCAGGAAGCATTTTTAAAAAGCCCCCGGGCCTTTCCAGCTCCCCCGGAGAGTGTTGGGGAGCAGAAACCAGGGTTCGGGGTCCTTGCACTCGGTGGGTGCCTGATACCCACTCAGTGAAGCCTCCTCTCTCCCTCCGCTTGCCGGGAGAGAAGCCCAGAGAGGGGGCGATCCGTCACTGCCCCCCTACAGCTCCCGTCCAGGGGCATGCCTCTTCCTCAGGCCGGTTTACAAAGCTCCCTTTGGAGCAGCAGGAAGGGGCGGGGTCCCCTGGGACAGAGGGAGGGGCCTTTGCCGGGTTCCTGGGGCGATCGATTGCTGTGGGCGTCCCTTGCAAGTCACCCCGGAAAACACTGACGCTTCCTCCCCGTCTGTCTGCGTCGCTTCCCACAGATGGTTTTCCTTCGCGTACTGACTTCCCTGTGTCTGGACGGGGCGTGTTTTCCAAGCGGCAGACACGACAACACTGCTCCTGCTTCAGAAGCCCATTCACTCTTTCCCCAGGACGGGCCGTAACGAGGCAGCCTCGCCGAGACCGGTGTGGCTCAGTGGATAGAGCGTCGGCCAGCGGACTGGAGGGTCCGGGGTTCGATTCCCGTCAGGGGCATGTGCCTTGGCTGCGGACACATCCCCGGGGGGGGGGGGGGGGGATGCAGGAGGCAGCTGATCGATGTTTCTCTCTCATCGATGTTTCTGACTTTCTATCCCTCTCCCTTCCTCTCTGTAAAAAATCAACAAAATATATATTTTTTTAAAAAAGAGGCAGCCTGCCCCAGCCCCCGCGCCCCCCCTGCCCAGCTCCTCGCCAGGGTTTCGGCGCCGTCACACCGCTCGACGGGAGTGTGTTGGTGCACGCGAGCATGTGCTAGTGCTCCTGAAGGCGAGCCTGTCGGGGCATCGCTGGCCCAGAGGGGACTCACGTTTTCCAGCGTCAGGGAGGTTGGCCACAAATGGCCCGAGAGCGCCGTCCTCCACCCCACGGCCACCCCACGGCCTGGAAACTCAGCCGCCTTCTCCGGGGTGTGCAGCCACACGCCTCCCCCCTGCCATCCGGCCCTCTGCTGGGCCGCCCGAGTGCCCGTAGGTGCCAGGCCTGGCCCGGGAGCCGGGAGGAGCCCCAGGCCGGCTTCTGGGAGCTCACTGCCGGCAGGAAGGGGCGGTGGATTGTGGCCATGGGCAGGTGCCATTCATCGTGCGTCCCAGCAGGTGCCATTCATTGTGAGCCCCAGGCTCCGCCTCTGCAGACGTTTTCCCATGAACCCTCTCAATGACCCATTTCACAGATGAGGAAACTGAGGCGAGGAGAGTTAACAAGCAGGGGAAGGCAGAGGTGGGGGGGCTTCAGCCGCGACGCACCTCTCTCCGGAGCCGCTCTCCGGGGGCCACGTGGTGCGGAGGGTGAGGGTCTGGAGCACCACCTACCGGTGCAGTTTAAAATGTTCTGGGATCTGCCGGAGCCGGTGTGGCTCAATGGATAGAGCGTCGGCCTGCGGACTGAAGGGTCGGGGTTTGACGCTGGTCAAGGGGACGTGCCTGGGTTGTGGGCTCGATCCCCAGTGTGGGGCGTGTGGAAGGCAGCCAATCCATGCTTCTCTCTCATCAGTGATGTTTCTCTCTCTCCCTCTCTCTTCCTCTCTGAAATCAATAGATTTTTTTTTTAAAGAGAAAGAATGGGTGAGCACACACACATGCATACTTGTGACAGGCCCGCACACACACAGCGCCCACGTGTTCAAGCCATGCTCTAAACGCAGCCACCTTTTCAAAAGGGAAGGTCCAATCATTATCAGATGCAACCTTTTTCCTCTCCTCTGCCCCAAAGGTCCTCTCTCTCTCCAGTAAGGCATACACATCTGAATAGTAACAATCTTTGCCACTTGCGTCTTCGTCATCAAGCTGAGCAGCTTTCTAAGGAAAAAAAAAAAAAAAAAAAAAGATGCTCCCTTATCAGAAAAGGGGGAGGGGGGACAGCCAGCTTGCCGGATAGAAGGTCGCTGTACGCAGCTTGGACCCTGGGGACCGAGGGTGGGAGGGGGGGGAGACAGCAAGTGGGATCACAGGGACCGTCTCCCCCAACTGCCTCCCGCAGAAGATGAAAGCAAGATAAAAATACCTTCCATTTCCCCCCTAATCTGTGGTTTTCTGGTGTTAGCGAGGCTTATAAGACACATGCTCCCAATTAGCTGCTCCTCTTAATTTAAATGCTTCATAAATCATCTCCTGCGCGTGTGGATTATCACTTCATAATGTGCGTTAGCATTTAAATAAACAGCGGCGGTGTAGGAAATTAGAGAGGTTTACTTGGGAGCGCCAGCATAATGAAGGGAAATACCACGCAGCTGAACGGGGGGTGTGGGGGGGTGTCTGGGGGGGACACGCCGGCTTCTCTGCGCTTCTCGGAAATCGAGGCGCAGCTGCCAGGTCCACGCGCCCTTCACTGGCGGCGGCCTCTTCTGTGAGGTGTGTTTCGCTGGCTCGGTTTTTTTTTTTTAACTTTTAATTTTGAAATAATTATAGACTCGAAAGAAGTTGCCAAAACAGTACCGAGAGGTTCCCGGTATCCGGGACCCGTGTCCCCCAATGGTGACCCCTGAAACCGGAAGGAAATACGGAGGCCAGGGAGCTGATGCTGGTTCTGGCTGCAGGCCCGGGTCAGATTCCACTGGTTGCTCTGTCGTGTTTAAAAGCGGGCATTTCTTTTACATGCATACATACATGCATACACATACATAAACATATGAATTGTTGATGTCAGGGAGGGAAGAGCCGGGAGGGAGAGATAGAAACATCAGTGATGAGAATCTTGGACCGGCTGCCTCCTGCACGCCTCCTACTGGGACCAAGCCGCAACCCGGGCCTGTGCCCTTGACCGGAACTGAACGGGGACCCTTCCGTCGCAGGCCGACGCTCTGCCCACTGAGCCACGCCAGCCAGGGCATAAAGGTGGGCATTGCAAAGGCCTCTCACCGTGCAGCGGCGATGACAGCAGTAACAGCTGCTCTTTGGGGAGCACTCACGGAGGGCCAGGCCTGGCACCCAGGGCCTTCGCCAGCATCTCACCAGCGCTGGGAGGCAGGGGGCTCCCTGTCACCCCCACGCCGCAGAGCAGGGAGAGGGCTCAGCAAGGATGCCCCCTCCCAGGCCCCTCAGCTGAGAGGGGGCAGCTGGGACGGGAGCTGGGTGGACGTGCTGGCACGTGTGAGCTGAGCCTTTCTCTGCAGCTGGCGGTGGCGCTGGTGGCGGGAGGGGGTGGAGCCCCTTTTCCTTCCATCTCAGCATCTCTCTGCTGGAGTGTGGGCTGCCTCCTGGGCAGCAGGGCCCCCAAACTTGGATGCTTATTCCTCCTTGAGGAAGGAATTCAGGCCATTTTCCAAGCGAGCCCCAGGCCTCGAGCGTCTGGTGAATGGTGGGGGGTGAAGGGGGGACAAACTGACCCACACGTCACAGAGCGTCGGACCTCGGGCGCTTTCCCCTTTGTGCCCGTCACCACACTGTCTTGCCCATGGATGTGTCTGTGTCTTTCTTCCACTTGGGAAAAAGGACCCAAACATCATTGCGGGGCGCCCGCTGGTGTGGCTCGGTGGACAGAGTATCGGCTCAGGGCCTGAAGGGAACCGGGTTCGATCCTGGTCAAGGGCACGTACCTTGGTTGCAGGTCCCCCGGCCCTGGTCAGGGTGTGTGTGCAGGAGTCAACCTGTCGATGTGTCCCCCTCACATCGATGTTTCTCTCCGTCTCTCCCTCTCCCTCCCACGCCCTCTAACAACCCATGGAAAACATCCGGGTGGGGGGGAGATCAGCCGAGAAATAAAGCATAAACACGATCTTCCCAGGCCTCAAAGCCCTGTGCCCAGTGTGGGTCAGCCCTGCGGCAGGGGTCAGGGGTTCCGGAGGCAGGGAGGGGCTGGTGTCGCTCAGGGCAGCTGGCATTCACTCACTCACTTCCTTCATTCACTTTCTTCATTCACTTCCCTCATTCACTTCCCTCATTCACTTTCCTCATTCACTTCCCTCATTCACTTCCCTCATTCACTTCCCTCATTCACTTCCCTCATTCACTTCCCTCATTCACTTCCCTCAGTCACTTCCCTCATTCACTTCCCTCATTCACTTCCTTCATTCGCTTCCTTCATTCACTTCTCTCATTCACTTCCCTCATTCACTTCCTTCATTCACTTCCTTCATTCACTTCCCTCATTCACTTCCCTATTTCACTTCCCTATTTCACTTCACTCATTCACTTCCCTATTTCACTTCTTTCATTCACTTCCCTCATCACTTCCCTCATCACTTCCTTCATTCACTTCCCTCATTCACTTCCCTATTTCACTTCCCTATTTCACTTCCCTATTTCACTTCCCTATTTCACTTCACTCATTCACTTCCCTATTTCACTTCTTTCATTCACTTCCCTCATCACTTCCCTCATCACTTCCCTCATCACTTCCTTCATTCACTTCCCTCATTCACTTCCCTATTTCACTTCCTTCATTCACTTCCCTCATTCACTTCACTCACTCTGAGCACAAACACGAGAGGGTCTGGCCGTGACTGGCCCCTCCCCCAGGAAAGAGCAGGACCCCTGTGGTGGGAATAAACATATCTTCTCAGGCATCAGGACGCTGCCGCTCACGCCGCCAGGGGTCAAAGGCCACCCCAGGCCCAAAGCCCTCTGAGGCTCTTAGCGAAGGGGTTTCTAAGAAAGCAGAGTCCTGAGGGCCAGAGAGAGGCTGGCGGATGAGGCCGCTGGGGAAACACGGGAGGGCTGTGGCAGCGAGTGTTCTGGGGTGAGGACCAGCAGGGACCAGGCGTTGCTGGCGAGTGGGCTGCAGGGGTGCGGGCGAGGGCGGGAGGACGGTCCGCTGCCCCGGGGGGGGGGGGGGGCCGGCGGCTGGGGGTCTGAGAGGTGTCACCGGAAGTTTGCTCTGCCATAGTCAACACTGGGTCTGACTTATCTCTCCAAACGATCTACTAATCATATTCCTCCCATTTTTATATCCCTGACCCTTGTAAAAGGATTGCATCGGAGGCGCCTTTTAAGCTGCATTTTAATAAGTCGATAAGAAAGCTCAAAATTATTTAAAGCTTCTTAGAGAGGATTACGTTTGATTTCTCGGGGGAGCGGGGCGGAGGGGCAGAGGCGCCGTGTCCTGCTGAGACGCTTTCCATTATGGAGGTGCATCATGTGGGCCGGGGACCCGGAAGACTCGCGCGGGGAGCCCTGTGCCAGCTGCCGTCGCAGGGCCAGGCCTGGGTCTCCGAGGGGAGGGCTGCGTCCCGAGCTTCCGAGCGAATGCAGACGCCCCCAGCCCTGTGAACCCTGCAGTTGGCTCCCGACCCCCTGGACCCGGACATTTCTGGTTTTCTGGGAAGGAGCCTGGGGGAGCCCACCCGGAGAGTGTGCACGAGGGGCCAGGCAGCCGGGTCAGAGCTCGTGTTCAGATCCCGTGCTGATGCCCCAGCCGCCGCGGGGCTCCCTCTGGAGGCTGGTCTGCAGTGGGGGCACCGGGACCCCAGGCTGGTTCCAGTCTCCCTGCCCAGGGGGTATGGGTGGGGCAGGGCGGAGAAATCCCGGGGAGCTGGAGAGCAAGGGGATGGTCTAGGACTGTGGTTGGCAAACTGCGGCTCGAGAGCCACATGCGGCTCTTTGGCCCCTGGAGTGTGGCTCTTCCACAAAATACCACGGCCCAGGCACGTCTATGTTGAAGAAGCGGCGTTAGGAGAAGTTTCAGTTTAAAAAACGCGGCTCTCCAGAGAAATGTCAGTCGTTGTGCTGTTGATATTTGGCTCTGCTGACTGATGAGTCTGCCGGCCACGGGCCTAGCAGCAGAGGAACCGGTGCTGGCAGCTTCCTTTGCATCGAGTCGCCGTTGAGCTGAACAGCTCACGGGTCTTGTGTTGCCGCTGAGTCGGGGGACCCTGACAGCTGCCCTCTTGGGGCACCCTCTTCCTGGCTTACATGGGGCTGGCCTCTCCTCACCATGCAAAGGACAAGCGAATCCCCTGGCTGCTTCTCATAAGAGCACTGACCCCACTCATGAGGGCCCCCCCCACGCCACCCCCCCCCCCCCGCCTCCAAGGCTCTGCCTCCTAACCCCATCACACTGAGGGTCCTGATGTTTGGGAGACACAGACACCCAGCTCCCAACAGCCTGGCTCCGTGGTTGAGTCGACCTGTGAACCAGGAGGTCAGGGTTCGATTCCCGGGCAGGGCGCATGCTCAGGTGTCGGGTTCGATCCCCAGTAGGGGGCGTGGGGGCGGCAGCTGATGCTGTTTACCTCTCATCGTTGATGTTTATCTCCCTCTCCCTTCCTCAATAAAAACATTAACACACACACAAAGACAGACAGTACCCAGGGGACCTCAGGTGTACCCCACAGGTGGAGGGCCAGGGTGATCCCCCCAACGCTGTCAGTGCCGATGGCATTGGGGTGCTCCCCGCTCCACAGACGTCAGAGTGCACCTCAGAGACCTCGAGCAGGTCCCGTCCTCGAGCAAGACCCGCCGGCTTTTCCACTGACGCCGTGCGGACCGAGGGGTCCTGTCTGCGGAGGTCCGAGGGGCCCGGCCAGAGGTGGGGCTCCTCCGAGGCGGGCGGGGCCGGGGCGGGGGCTGGAGGGGACAGGAGAGACCCTGTGGCATAGAGCGAGGGCCTCGCCCTTTAAACCGAAAGCAGGCTCATTTGCATTTAGATCTCCTGGTCCCTCTCCCTCCGAAGACAAATCCTCACCAAAGGCGGCTTAATTAGACCGCATTAGACTCCGCGCGGCAGCTTGTCACTCATTAGAGACGCTCCGTTTCCAGTTTGGTGATTACGGGCTGGTCCGCGCCGGCGAGTGTGCGGGAGGGCGCCGCGCATTCCTGATGCGGCCGGGCGAGGGCACGCCCTACGACCCCGCTTTGTGCCGGCTCCGGGGGTGAGGGCACGCTCTCTCCGGAGCCTTCAGGGTGGTGGCGGGAGCCGCACGCAGCCCGGCGGTTCCCCGGCTGGAAGCTCAGTGCAGACAGACCCTATGTGTGGCGATTGTGCCGGCTGTTTGAAATCTGCACTGAGTCAGGCGGCCCACCTGCATCTGAGAGGCGGCCCATGGAATCATTTATGGCAGAGCCCCCCACTCCTCTTCTCCTCCTCCTCCCCTCCTCCTCCTCCCTCTCCTCCTCCTCTTCTTCCTCCTCTTCCTCCTCTTCCTCCTCCCTCCTCCTCCTCCTCTTTCTCCTCCTCCTTCCCCTCCATCTCTTCCTCCTCTTCCTCCTCCTCCTGCCCCTCCTCTTTCTCCTCTTCCTCTTTCTCTTCCTCCTCCTCCTCTTTCTCCTCCTCCTCCCTCTCTTCCTCCTCTTCTTCCTCCTCCTCTTCCCTCCTCCTCCTCCTCTTCCTCCTCCTCCTTCCCCTCCATCTCTTCCTCCTCCTCCTCCCTCTCTTCCTCCTCCTCCTCTTCCCTCCTCCTCCTCTTCCCTCCTCCTCCTCCTCTTCCTCCTCCTCCTCTTCCTCCTCCTCCTCTTCCTCCTCCTCCTTCTCCTCCTCCTCTTCCTCCTCCTCCTCCCCCCATCACTTAGCTGCCTTTCTCTGAACCATCTCGCAGGCACTGAGACCTTCTCTTTCATCGCTCACTCCCTCCTCCCAGCCACAGGCCCGGCCGGGCGGGTCCCGGGCTCAGTCGTGGACACAGGCCCAGCGGGCGGTGCCCGGTGTCCAGGGAGGCCCTGGTGGACGGGCTGGGTCTGGCTGAGACCTGTTAGCTCCAAAGTCCACCCGACCAAAGTCTAATCGTCACACATCCAATTGCTCTCAGACGTAGGCCAGGGAAGCAGACTTTCAGCCACGCGGGGCCTGTCTGCGTTGTGTTCCCCTCGGGCTAACACCGGCACCCGGGCCTGCGTGGCTCGGGCTGAGCGTCGACCTACGAACCAGGAGGTGGCGGTCCAGCTCCCGGTGGGGCACACGCCTGGTGGCAGGCTCGATCCCCACTCACTGCCGGCTGCGACGAGGTTATGTGCATCTCTTCTGCCCCAGGGTTCCCGGCAGAGCCCTCACACCCTTCCCTGTAACACAGCGGCACAGAAGCAGCCGGAAGCTGCCCTGCAGGCCGCAGAGAGGGCCGCCGCCGCCGCCCGGCTCCTGATCAATAGCATCCTTACCAGCGGGCGTCCCCGTGCAGCCGCGTCCCAGCTCCGCCGCCCGGCATGCTAACGGGTCAGCTGCCATTTTGTGTTAAACTCCTCCTCGTTCGTTACCATGCCGGCTCTCACCGACGCGGAAACGAAACTCACAATCAATGAGATGCTATGAAATATACATCAAAACCGGCGGCGCCGGAGCCGCGTTCTCATCTGTTCTCGGAAGGAACGAGGGTTCATCCGGGGCAGGAGCGCCGAACGTTTTCCTCCCCGGTTACACGCGCGGGTTTTCAATGAGCCCGGGAAGAACACGGACACGGAAACGGGGGCCCCGGCCCGGCCCCGCAGCTGTCAGCACGTGAGACGCCCGCACGCCTCTGATCTCCGGTGCACAGACCGCTCCGTGCTGTCCTCTCCCTCCCTCTCTCCTCCCGGTTTCGTTTTGTTCTTCTGGTTTCGTTTTGTTCTCCCGGTTTTGTTTTGTTCTTCTGGCCTCGCCCCTGCTGCCTCCGTGCCCCCCAGCACGGCCCCCGGCAGCCGGGCGGACCAAACGCTCCCCTCTCACCGGTCAGCCCCACACGGCAGAGGACACCCCGCATTCTGCTTACTTCTCGGCGGTCCAGAAACTTCCTCCCGTCCGACCCCACACCGGGGTGGGCTCACAGGAGCTCCTCCCTCTTCCCCACGAGCGGCCCCGGAGAGCATGGGAAGGAAGAGCCGCCCTGGCCGCACACCCGCCCGCTGCGCGCCCCGCACCCAACCCCGGCGCCTGGCCTCGTGCCCCCTCCCCCCCGAAACCTTGTCTCTTCATCCCGTGGGGGGCCGCGGGCGTGGCTGCCCGTTTCACACGGGGAGGAGCTGAGACTCAGAGGTCGCGCGGGGAGTAGGGTCAGACGGGGCGCACGCCGAGGGCAGCGGGGGAGGCCCTCCGAGAGGCCTGATCAAGGGGTTCTCTCTTCCCTTAAAGCCGTGGGCCCCACGCAGGTGTGGGTAGAAGACAGGGTCCTAGGCTCGCCAGCCGGTGGGGATGGGACTTCTCCCCGAGCCTCTGGCCATCCACGGAGGTACTGTCCCCCTCCGAGCCCAGGGGCCTGGGAAATTGTGGAGCTCAGAGGCCAACGGGTGTCCCCGGGCAGACCAGGCCGAACACTAGCTTCCAGGCTCCTGACTCCCAGGCCAGGGCTCCCCCCCCCCTTCCCAGCAGCCTCCAGGGCCGCGGGCCATGATGGGAGTGGGGCCATCAGGTCCGCCGGCTCTTGGGCTTCCCTGGACACAAGGCCGGGAGACCCCAGGTGCTGCCCACAGGACACCTGCACCAGCTCCGCCACAGGGATCATCAGAGCAACGAGATGGGGCGGGGGGGGCGACCTCAAATGTGCAGTCCCAGCCTGGGGCCCCCTGACCCCCCACTCCCTGTACCCCTTCACCCGCTCCCGCAGTCTCCTCCTTCACTGCCTCAGCCGTGAACTTACAAGGAGGCTGCTTTAGCCTTTTATGGCTCAGGACCTTGGGGTGCAGGGTAACTGGGTCGAGGCCACCCTGTTAGACCCGAGAGCCACGCTGGTAAATTGGGGGTTCGGGCCTCACCTCCTCCCTGTACTGGAGGAACCCCCTCCTCAGGGGCTTGTGATTCGGGCAGGGTGTCTGGGCGCTCGGTCCGCGGACAGGGGTCTCCTCCTGAGGGGCCGGGCCGCTCACCCTCGGGGTGACCGCCGGGTTTACGGCTTTTGTCTTGCTTTGATCCGAATCTCGGTGACTGTTCCCTCCGACCTCTCAACGTTTGCCTTTTTCCAAGCGCAGCGCGTCCCCCCCCCCGCATCCCCCTAACCGGCCGCTGAGTTACCGGCCCCCAGAGGCCCCGGCTCAGAGCGATGCGCCGCGCCCCCCGCTGCCGTTGCCGGGTGTAATCAAACATCAAGCTAAGTAGCAAATAAATCTCTCCATCTCATAAGCTGCACAGCGAGATCATGTAAATGCAAATGAAGGACCTGGCTTCAAGCTGTCGAGGGGGAGGGGAGGGAGGGGAAGGGAGGGGAGGGAGGGGAGGGAGCGCGGGCCGGCACCGTGACCGCCTCCCGCGGCGGCCATACATCAGCGGCAGCCCCGCCGCCGGCTGCAGCCAGGGAGCGGCCGCCCGAGGACGGGCAGAGGAGCCGAGGCTGGCGTCCGCCCGAGACCAGGTGGGGCCCGGCCGAGTGGCCGGCAGGCGCGGTGGGGCCGTCCCCACGCCCGCTCCCCCTGGCCTGAGTGGCAGGGCTGCCCAGGCCACGCCAACAAGGATGACGATGCAAGAGCAGCGACCCTTTTATCGACCGCCTCGCACCCGGGGCCGACGCCACCAATGCCCGGCGTGGCCTGCACGGGTCTTCCAGCCCGAAACAGGGACGAGACAAATGGAGTGACTGGCTAGGTGGGTGTGGTGCCAAGCTATGGACCAGGAATTCACGGTTCGATTCCCGGTCGGGCACAGGCCCGGGTTGCGGGCTCGATCCCCGGTGTCGGGGGTGCAGCCGATCCATGATTCTCATCACTGATGTTTCCATCTCTCTCCCCCTCTCCCTTCCTCTCTGAAGTCAATAAAATATTTTTTTAAACGTACCGTATTTTCCAGCGTATAAGACGACGTTTTAGACCCAGGAAAATCTTCTCAAAAGTCAGGCATCGTCTTATACGCCGGGGATGGGCGTTGCTAACGCTCCAGGGACTCGCCCGGCACTTGCTCTCTCTCTCTCTCTCTATTGCTTGTTGTCTTCCTCCCGTCATCATCCGTTCCGGTCGTCTTATACGCCGGAAAATACGGTAAGTGACTTGCCCGAGGTCACATGGGAAGTGACAGAGCTGGGACTCAGTCCCGATGGACCTGGGGTCCCCCACTCAGCCCCGTTATAAATCCACAGCAGTGATCCCCTCAGGGAGGGGGACCCTGAGCTCTGATCCTTGGCGGGTACATATGGCACAGAAGCTACGGCCTACCTCTGCCTCTGGCCTTTGTAAATCTGAGTCAGGTCCCGCCCCCCCCAAAGGCCGCCCTCTCTGTCCTCACGCCCTCACAGGAGCTGGTGCGTCTCCTTCCCGTGCGCTCAGTGGGCTTTCTCGTGTGGCCGCCGCCGGCGTCTCTGTAAAATCTAGATCCTTCTGGGCTTCTTTCACTGACATTGTTTTATTGCATCGCACGTGGGCATGGCCTCCTCGCGCGTGGCTGCCGTGGCATTCCGTGTGTTCCCTGCCACTGGATGCCGGCGCTCGGGGCCCGGCTCCGGAGCCGGGGCGCCCTCTGTAGCATCCGGCACCTTGTCTCCCAGGGTTGTTTATCGGCGGCTCCCGTTAGGGAGATAAATAAACACCCTCTATGCTAATCATGACCGCGATTTGCATTTATATTGTGCCCTTCATTCGAGCACCTTACGTTGTTGTGCGATAATGAACTACCCTCCGCGCCACGGCGGTGTGTGCGCTCGCGTGCTGGGGGGCGGGGGGGGCGCACAGATATTTAATAACTGCCGCGAAACTGGGCCCCACGTGACCATCTTGTATGGGGGGCGGGGGCGGGGGGAGCGGAGCTTCTCACTGTGTCCTTTCCTTTAGATGCTGGGCTGGGGGTTAAGGGGTTGCCAGGAAGCGAGGTTCCTGCCTGGAGAATGCGGGCAAAGTGTCCCCCGCATCCCCCCCAGAAAACCCGGCTTCAGAGCTGCCCCAGCCGGTCTGTCTGGCAGGGACCCGGCCCGGGCGTCAGGAACAAAGCCGCCCGGTGTCGCCCATTCCTGCCTCTTTGGGGGCACGCGGGGACTGGCTGGCATTTATTATAGCGCAGTGAGTGGAAAAGAATTAGACTCGAGCCAAAACCAGTTTAGCTCAGTGGATAGAGCGTTGGCCTACGGACTGAAAGGTCCCGGGTTTGATTCCGGTCAAGGGCATGTACCTTGGCTGTGGGCACATCCCCAGTGGGGGGGCGTGCAAGAGGCAGCTGATGGATGTCTCTCTCTCATCCATGTTTCTGACTGTCTATCCCTCTCCCTTCCTCTCTGTAAAAAATCAATAATATATATATATATTTTTTAAAGAATTAGACTCAAGTCGCAAGGCCTGCTCACTTGCTTTGAAGTTGTTCCAGGAAAGTGGGCCTTGGTGAGGCTCCAGGGCTGGGGTGACCGCAGAGGAGGGAGCCCCCGCGGCCCCTGCGGCCCCCAGCGCCGGTCACACTGGCCACCGGCTGCTCCCAGGGGCCTTCCGGGCCGGGTGCTGGCTCCCAGCGCGGGCGTCCGGGCCCGGCCCTCCCGTCGGGGATCGGAGGCAGCTTCCGCGCAGCGGGAGCCCTGAGAATCCCAGGCCCCCCGGGACGCGGGGACGGAGATGGTTTTAATTAGAGCTGAGAGCTGGGAAGCCAGGCGGAGGGATGACATCTTAATGAGGCTTAATGAAGCTGTCTGCTGATGGGGACAGCTGTCACCCAGCGCTGCGTCCCAGCCAAGCCCGCGACAGAGGAGGCTCGGAGGGAGGCTGTGGGGGCGCTGCGGCGGAGGGCGGGGGTCGGACCCAAAGACGGGGCTTTCCTCCACACTCGGCTCTGGAGCCTCACACCCCATGACGGGCCAGCCCTGAGCCCTGTGCGGGAAGCTCCCTTGTCCCCACTGCGCTGAGGTGGCCTCTCCAAAGGCCTGAGGGGGTTGCCTGAGGCGTCTTAGAACTCAGACAGGAGAAGCGGGGGTCGAAGCGCATTGGTCTGAGACCTCTCGGAGCCTCTATGTCCCCGTCCGTCCTGGGCAACAGCATCCTCCCTCTGAGAGCTGTTGTGAGGGGCTGCTGTTGGCGGGGGTCGGGGGGAGCACTGAGCTGTGGTGTCCAAGCGCCCAGCTGAACCCCACGATGTTCTCTGAAGCCACAGCAATCGCCTTAACCCAGTGGTCGGCAAACTTAGGCTCGCGAGCCACAGGCGGCTCTCTGGCCCCTTGAGTGTGGCTCTTCCACAAAACACCACGGCCCGGGCGAGTCTGTGTTGAAGAAGTGGCATTAGAAGAAGTTTCGGTTTAAAAAATGTGGCTCTCCAAAGACATTTCCAGCGTTGTCCTGTTGGTATTGTGCTGTGTTGACTAGTGAGTTTGCCTACCACTGCCTTAAACCCCGCCCACCCACCCTCCCATCAAGGACCAGACCTTGCCAGCGGCTGAGCCTGCCTCTCTCCAACTTCTCGGGCATCTCTCTGTCTGGCCGCCGACACCCGATCTGGAAAGTTCAGAGGAGAGGAAACCCTTCCATTCCAGGGACTCCAGGTGGGGCACCCCTCCCCACTCAGACCCGCCCCGAGAACCTCTGGGAGCCGAGTTGGGTCGCCTGCGCTGTGGTCTCTGTCGTTGAGTGCAGCAGCCCTGGTCTGAAGGTGGGTCTCCGTTCAGCCATCGCCCTTTGGGTGTGCAACCGCCGTCGCTGGTGAATGGGTGCGCAGGGCACCCACCTGGGCCAAGAAGCCACTGGCCAGCGCCCCTGAGCCTCCTGGAGCAGCTTCAGCCACGGTCCCCGCCCCCAGGGGCCCCAGCCCCAGAGCTCCTCCCCAGAGAGCCGTGCTGCACTTGAACTTCCCCCCTAGGGCCCGGGGGGGGGGGGGGCGGAGGGAGGGGACACAGAGCAGCGGCGTCTTGCGTGTGGAGTTCTCTCACTGGCACCGTG
Source organism: Antrozous pallidus (assembly GCA_027563665.1). Taxonomy (NCBI): domain Eukaryota; kingdom Metazoa; phylum Chordata; class Mammalia; order Chiroptera; family Vespertilionidae; genus Antrozous; species Antrozous pallidus. The sequence continues at coordinate 82,901,796 of CM050522.1, forward strand.
TGAGGACCCCGTGGGTTGTGCCCAGCTGTGCCCTCTCTCCCCCTGGTGGCGCGTGCTGCTCAGCTGTGCACGCCGGGCATTGGTGCCAGAGCACACACCGGGGCGGGGCTGCCTCGTGCGCCCTGAGGGGTTTGGCAGCCGCCCGGCCCCAGCTGGAGGGGAGCAGTCCCTCCCAACCCCAAATGTGCCCGGAGACGGCTGGGTGTCCTCGGGGGCAGGGGGCACAATCACCCCAAATTGGGAACCATGCCACGGGGCCCTCAATGGGACAAATACCTCACAACGGTTTCCCCGCAGGGGCGGCGTTCAGGGCTGTTTCCGGGGCGTGGCCGTCCCATAGGGTGCTGTGCGCATTCGCAGGCAGAGCTTTAGGAGGACAGGACACTCGTTTCTGTTGGGGGCCAGGAGGGGTTGTCAGGTTTCACTTTAGTAGACACAGCTCAACCGTTTCCCACGGCAGCCGCACCAGTTCACACGCCCACCGAGGGCTTGAGCGGGCCAGGGGCCCCACACCCTCGCCGACAGCACGGAGGCCGACCGAGCACCTTAACCCCCGGGTCTCGGCTGCTCGGACGTCCTCTGAACGATGTGCCTATTCGAGTCTTTCGCTCCTGTTTCTGCAGGATCTGCTGCCTTTTTCTTATTGGTTTGTAGCAGCTCTTTACATATGATGGCTGAGCGTCCTTTCGTCAGGTCCATGGATTGCAAATATCATGTCTTGCTCTCGGGCCTACAGGTTTTCAGAGTTCGAGGCAGTCTGTCCCGTTGTCCTCTCTGCGAGAAGATGAATTTCACGAGGGCAGGGGCTACGCGTCTTCTCTGCTTACCTTCGAACTCTGGGCACAGGGCTCGGCGCGGAGCAGGCGGGAAGCAAATGTCCGTGGAGTGAAGAGATGGCTGGGCCTCCCGCGGGGTGATCTTTGCAGCCTGGGGCTCCGATGCACACCGGCAGCTGTTGGCTCCCGGAAAAGGAGCGCGGAGCGTGAGGCGCCCGCCCCCTCCCCACCCGCTGCCCGCCCGAGTGGCGGCCAGCTCTCCGGTCTGTCTGCGGACCCTCTGCCAGCTGGACGTCTGCCCGCCTGCACCTGCCCAGAGGGGGGCCTCGCCCAGAGAAGTCACATTTTAATTAACTTCCCGGCGCTCACCAGAGAGGCCAGATCATTTTCATAAACAAATGAGGAGCCAGAGCTTCGTCTGCAGCTCGGAGGGAGACACGTGGGAGGAATTCAAACGCACCAGCTCGCGGGGGCCCGAGCACCGGCACCCGGCACCCAGCACCACCTGGGCCGCCAGACCCGGGGCGCTCGGCGAGGTCAGGGCCGGGGCCGGAGGGGGAAGGAAGAGGGAGACACCTAGCAGGTTCCGTGTGGAGCAGAACCGACAGCCTCCAAGCAGGCCTTTCACTCATTCATCCATTCACTCATTCATTCATTCATTCATTCACTCATTCATTCATTCATTCACCCTCCTCTGTCCTAGCACCTCCTGTCCTGGCCCTGAAGGAGGTGAAAATAAAGACAACAGGGGCAGGGAGATGGGAGCCTCCATCCCTTCTGCTCAAAGTTGCTATGAACCTAAAACCTCTGAAAATTAATGTCTATTTAAAAAATTTTTTAGCCGAAACCGGTTTGGCTCAGTGGATAGCGCGTCGGCCTACAGACTGAAAGGTCCCGGGTTTGATTCCGGTCAAGGGCATGGACCTCCCAGTGGGGGGGGGGGGTGTGCAAGAGGCAGCTGACGGATGTTTCTCTCTCACTGATGTTTCTGACTCTCTATCCCTCTCCTTTCCTCTCTGTAAAAAAAAATCAATAAAAAATATTTTTTAAAAACATTTTTAAATGAACCTTAAAATAAGTAGACGAAGATTGAGCTCACCGTCTACCAGGGACACGCACGAAACTGGTGGGCATACGCTCTGACTGGCTCACACCCCCTTGTGGCGGTTAAGGGCTTTCCTGGGACCTCATTCACTCCCCACACAACTGCCCCCTTAAAGCTGCAGCCCAAAGGCTTTCGGCCCTTTGCAGAATTGTGTGTAGGAACTCGGGTCACTTAAGTCCTGAGCCCCAGAGGAACAGGGTGTTACGGGGACAAGGGAGGGAGCGGCCACTGAGTGCAAGGGGTGCAGGGAGCTGAAGAGTGACAGCAGAGGGGTGGGTCAGGAGCAAAGGGCATTCTGAGAGGCTGGGGGCCTGCCGAGCCTCAGGGAGGGCAGTGGGCTAGACCCCTAAACCGTCGGGAATGTGGGGGAGTCTGGGAGGTGGAGCTGGGGGGACAGGTGGGTTGGAGGGTGGAGGGCCCAGACTGTCAGCTCCAGGGAGGTGTGAATTCCAGAGTGACTGAGCCGGGGTGCGGGGGTGGGGGGGTGGGGGGGTGGGTGGACGATCACCTCTCTCTATGGGGCGGGACCTGGATGAGCTGGAAGGAGAAAGCAGAGGGACAAGAGGGAGCCTGAGCCCCGAACTGTCTCTGGCCCCAGGGACCCCACAGGGCACTGGGTGGTGAGTTCGCCGATGGTTCTCTGAGCATGCAGGACAGGGCCCTGGCCTGGGGTGCTGGTGGGTGTGGGGGGGCCGGTGGCCCAGGCCAGACAGGTGCCTCGAGGTCAATATGGCTGAGAAAGCACAGGGTGACTTCTGTCGCACAAACCCTTCGGGGCTCTGGGAGGAGTTCCCCAGAGACCCCGGGAGGGAGGGAGGTGCCCAGCCCGGCGCCCACGGGTGACAGGACGTGTCAGGGGAGGGAGGAAGCCACGGGAGGAAAGATGCCGTCCTCGGCGGGGGCTCCTGGGGAGTCTCTGTGAAAGGGCCCGTCTCAGCCGCAGGACCCCAAGTGCAGTCGCTCACCCCAGGGACTGCCTGCCCACGGGCCCTAAAGGCTGTCCACGGGGCGGGGCAAGCGGGCATCGGCGCCTCCTGCAGGGGGTACATCATTAGAGCCATTGGTCCGAGGCCCGGCCTCACTCCGCCCTCTGTGCCCCTGCAGGCTGAGCTCGGGAAGCCCCGTGAGCAGAGCTGCACCCTCCCTGGCATCGACTTCAACTACGGGCTCTACGTCCGCGGGCTGGACGGAGGGGTCCCCGAAGGTGAGAGCGTGTCGGGGGCTGGACAGAGGGGTCCCGGAAGGTGAGAGCGTGTCGGGAGCTGGACAGAGGGGTCCCTGAAGGTGAGAGCGTGTCAGGGGCTGGACGGAGGGGTCCCCGAAGGTGAGAGCGTGTCGGGGGCTGGACGGAGGGGTCCCCGAAGGTGAGAGTGTGTCGGGGGCTGGACGGAGGGGTCCCCGAAGGTGAGAGCGTGTCGGGAGCTGGACAGAGGGGTCCCCGAAGGTGAGAGCGTGTCGGGAGCTGGACAGAGGGGTCCCTGAAGGTGAGAGCGTGTCAGGGGCTGGACGGAGGGGTCCCCGAAGGTGAGAGCGTGTCGGGGGCTGGACGGAGGGGTCCCTGAAGGTGAGAGCATGTCGGGGGCTGGACGGAGGGGTCCCCGAAGGTGAGAGCGTGTCGGGGGCTAGACGGAGGGTCCCCAAAGGGAGTGCAATGGGGGCTGACAGAGGGTCCCCGAAGGGAGTGCGTTGGGGGCTGAAGGAGGGGCCCCTGAAGGTGAGAGGGCGTCGGAGGCGGCGCTCTCGCCCTCGGACCCTGTGGGAAATGAGCTGGGCGGGCTGCAGCCTCCATCTGGTGGCCCGCACGGTCTGGGCGGGCGAGGCGGGGGTGAAGGACCAGGCGGGGATCTAGGAAGGAACTCGGCCTGCAGGGTGCTCCCCGCCCGCTGGGATCTCGGGGATCCCTCCCCCCACAGCCTCCCGGGGCGAGCAGAGGGCGGGCAGCGGCTCCGGGGCGTGGGAAGGCGCAGGACCGAGCGGCCGTGCCGCCCAGCCCGGCTGAACGCGGCGACCTCTGTCCCCGCCCCAGCCATCGGCCACTGGCAGGTGCTCAAGCAGCAGCCCACCTGCCCGCAGGAGCTGACGCGGGACTACATCGGCATGAACCGCGGGGCCGTGAAGGCCGGCCTGGTCACCGCCCGCGAGACGCTGCTGTACCACCAGCTCAACGACATGCGCATCACCAAGCAGGACAACCGGCGCTTCCGGAAGGAGCCGCCCTCTGTCCCTCCGAACATGACCTTCGGGATCCAGTCCCGGTAGGCGGGCCTCGGGCTCCGTCCCTCCCTGTGGGGGGTGGGGGGGGCAGAGACTGAATCGGGGACCTAGGTGGGCGTGTGACGCTCGGCTCCAGGGAGGGGCAGGTGACCCGCTGTGGCCCTCAGTGGCTCACAGACCTTGGTCCCAGCGGTGGGTCAGAGCACCCTGGGCCCAGGTCCCCACCCGGACATGCACGAGGTTCTGTAAGCGGAGAAGGGGGTGTGTGTCATCAAGCTCTCTCAAATGCCTCAATATTTTTTATTTTATTAATTTTATTTATTTTTAAAATATATATTTTATTTATTTCTTACAGAGAGGAAGGGGGAGGGATAGAAAGTCAGAAACATCGATGAGAGAGACACATCGATCAGCTGCCTCTTGCACACACCCCCACTGGGGATGTGCCAAAACCAAGGTACATGCCCTTGACCGGAATCGAACCAGGGACCCTTCAGTCCGCAGGCCGACGCTCTATCCACTGAGCCACACCGGTTTTGGCAGCCTCGATATTTTTTAAAGGGACATTCATTGGCTCATGTGATGGAGGGGGAGCTTCAGGCGTAGCCGGATCTACTACAGTATTTGCTGTGTCTCCCTGTGCCTGACGGTGCCCCCCACTCTGGGCTCCGTTCTCTGACAGGCGTCTCCCCCTGCGGCAGAAGACCACGATCGGTCCCGTCCTGTTCCCTTCATGGCCCCGTGGGGAGGGCGTGGGGATTACAAACACCTCGAGATTAAGATGTTTTGGTCCAACTTGGGACCAAGTCTACCTCGCCCCCCAACCCCCACCCAGCAACCCATGTTAGGTTTGTGACATACACTGATTGGCCAGTTCTGGGTCACATGTCTACCCCCGAGCCAATGGCTGAGGCCAGCAGATTCTGACGCTCTGATTGGCCAGGCCAGACCTCTTTCCCCTCCTTGGAGGGAGCTTGGTTGGGATCAGTGCCCACAATGCACAGGGGCTGGTGGTGGGGAAGATGAAGAAGTAGGAATTCTGTGCCCAGAACGGGGAGAACAGAGCACAGCAGCGGGCGACATCAGCAGGTGCCCCCGCAGCAGGCTGCCTGCCCACACCCCCAGACAAGCCCCTCGTCTGCACAAAGCTCTGAAATCCCCACTTGGCAGAAACGACCGGGCTCTCAGCTCGGCACCTGGCGGCCACGCGGCCCCCGAGCCCTGGAACGAGCCCCGCTATGCCCACAATCAGGGGCGCTGACAATCTGCTTTGTTTGTTTTCAAATCTGTGTGTGCTATGGTAAAACAGACATAAGATTTGCCATTTTTAAGAGCACAATTCCGTGGCGTTCCAGAACATTCATCCACAGAACGCCTGGCCGTGCAGAACTGAAACCTGTCCCCTAAACTCCTCCCCTTCCTCCGGGGCCTCCGCCCGCAGCCTCCGCCCTGCCTCCCGCCTCTGCGCAGGGACACCGCGCTGCCCGTCCTGGAGCCGCGCAGCCAGCGCGTGTCCTGCTGTGTCCGGCCGTTGGCTTGCCACCGCGTCCTCAGGCGCCTCCGTGTGGTCACAGGTGTCAGAACGCCCTTCCTTTCTTAAACACATTTTATTGATTTTTACAGAGAGGCAGGGAGCGGGATAGAAAGTCAGAAATATCAATGAGAGAGAAACATCGATCAGCTGCCTCCTGCACCCTCCCTTCACTGGGCATGTGCCCGCAGCCAAGGTCCATGCCCTTGACCAGAACCAAACCCGGGACCCTTCAGTCCGCAGGCCGACGCTCTGTCCACTGAGCCACCCCGGTCTCGGCAGAACGGCCCCTTTTTAAAAGCGGTCACGGTCCGTTGTGAGCCCGGGCCACCCGCAGTGCCTCCGTTCGCCCGTCGCCGGCCAGGGCCCGCGCCCGCCTGGCATGTGAGCAGTGCCCAGCGGCGGACGTGTGTGCAGGCCTCTGCTCGCATCCCCGCGGTCGCCCCTCGGGGCACATCCCAGGGCTTGGCCAGCAGTGGCATCGCCGGCTCCGTGGGAATTCTGTTTCGTGTTGGGGGCCTCCACACCTTCGGGTGCTCTCCCCCAGCCGCCTCTCGCCATCCTGAGTGACAGAGCTGCTGGTCCCCGCGCTCCCGGCTCCCGGCCTCCCGCCTGCCGCGGCCTCCCCACTCTCACCAGCAACGCCTTCCCAGTCCCCGGCCCTCAGGACCAGATCTGACCGAACAGACGGGAGGCCTCCGCCGGCGGGTTAACTCATTGTCTGCACCTGCTTCCCGCGTTAGCAATGACGCCCCGCGGCAGGCCCTCCCACGGAGGGGGGGGCGGCTCCCCTCCCCCCAGCCCCATCCTATGGCCGCCCAGCACGTGTGCCCTCCTCGCCATTCTCCTCACACACAGTCCCCTCTGGGCCCTCGATCCCTAGACTTGTCCCTGCTGGTCATCTGTACAGACAGCCTGGTGTCCGGGAGCTGCCTGGCCGGGTCAGCCGGGTCCTAGTCCCAGCGCTGTCCCTGCCTCTTCCTCCTGGGCTTAGTGTCCTCGTCTGTAACAGGCCGTTCCCATGGTCACCGGGACTCCGTGTCCTCGTCTGTAATAGGCCGTTCCCGTGTCACCGTGACTCCGTGTCCTCGTCTGTAATAGGCCGTCCCGTGTCACTGGGACTCCGTGTCCTCGTCCGTAACAGGCCGTTCCCGTGGTCACCGGGACTCCGTGTCCTCGTCCGTAATAGCCTGTTCCCGTGTCACCGGGACTCCGTGTCCTCGTCTGTAATAGGCCGTTCCCGTGTCACTGGGACTCTGTGTCCTCGTCCGTAATAGGCCGTTCCCGTGTCACTGGGACTCCGTGTCCTCGTCCGTAATAGCCTGTTCCCGTGTCACTGGGACTCCGTGTCCTCGTCTGTAATAGGCCGTTCCCATGTCACCGGGACTCCGTGTCCTCGTCTGTAATAGGCCGTTCCCGTGTCACCGTGACTCCGTGTCCTCGTCTGTAATAGGCCGTCCCGTGTCACTGGGACTCCGTGTCCTCGTCCGTAACAGGCCGTTCCCGTGGTCACCGGGACTCCGTGTCCTCGTCCGTAATAGCCTGTTCCCGTGTCACCGGGACTCCGTGTCCTCGTCTGTAATAGGCCGTTCCCGTGTCACTGGGACTCTGTGTCCTCGTCCGTAATAGGCCGTTCCCGTGTCACTGGGACTCCGTGTCCTCGTCCGTAATAGCCTGTTCCCGTGTCACTGGGACTCCGTGTCCTCGTCTGTAATAGGCCGTTCCCTTGTCACCGGGACTCCGTGTCCTCGTCTGTAATAGGCCGTTCCCATGTCACCGGGACTCCGTGTCCTCGTCTGTAATAGGCCGTTCCCGTGTCACCGGGACTCCGTGTCCTCGTCTGTAATAGTCTGTTCCCGTGGCCACCGGGACTCCGTGTCCTCGTCTGTAACAGGCCGTTCCCGTGGTCACCGGGACTCCGTGTCCTCGTCCGTAACAGGCTGTTCCCGTGTCACCGGAACTCCGTGTCCTCGTCCGTAATAGCCTGTTCCCGTGTCACTGGGACTCCGTGTCCTCGTCTGTAATAGGCCGTTCCCGTGTCACCGGGACTCCGTGTCCTCGTCTGTAATAGGCCGTTCCCGTGGTCACCGGGACTCCGTGTCCTCGTCTGTAATAGGCCGTTCCCGTGTCACTGGGACTCCGTGTCCTCGTCTGTAATAGGCCGTTCCCGTGGTCACCGGGACTCCGTGTCCTCATCTGTAATAGCCTGTTCCCGTGTCACTGGGACTCCGTGTCCTCGTCTGTAATAGGCCGTTCCCGTGTCACTGGGACTCCGTGTCCTCGTCCGTAATAGGCCGTCCCGTGTCACCGGGACTCCGTGTCCTCGTCTGTAATAGGCCGTTCCCGTGGTCACCGGGACTCCGTGTCCTCGTCCGTAACAGGCTGTTCCCGTGTCACCGGAACTCCGTGTCCTCGTCCGTAATAGCCTGTTCCCGTGTCACTGGGACTCCGTGTCCTCGTCTGTAATAGGCCGTTCCCGTGTCACTGGGACTCCGTGTCCTCGTCCGTAATAGTCTGTTCCCATGTCACCGGGACTCCGTGTCCTCGTCTGTAATAGGCCGTTCCCGTGGTCACCGGGACTCCGTGTCCTCGTCCGTAACAGGCTGTTCCCGTGTCACCGGAACTCCGTGTCCTCGTCCGTAATAGCCTGTTCCCGTGTCACTGGGACTCCGTGTCCTCGTCTGTAATAGGCCGTTCCCGTGTCACTGGGACTCCGTGTCCTCGTCCGTAATAGCCTGTTCCCGTGGTCACCGGGACTCTGTGTCCTCGTCTGTAACAGGCCGTTCCCATGGTCACCGGGACTCCGTGTCCTCGTCCGTAATAGTCTGTTCCCATGTCACCGGGACTCCGTGTCCTCGTCTGTAATAGGCCGTTCCCGTGGTCACCGGGACTCCGTGTCCTCGTCTGTAATAGGCCGTTCCCGTGTCACTGGGACTCCGTGTCCTCGTCTGTAATAGGCCATTCCCGTGGTCACCGGGACTCCGTGTCCTCGTCTGTAATAGGCCGTTCCCGTGTCACTGGGACTCCGTGTCCTCGTCCGTAATAGCCTGTTCCCGTGTCACTGGGACTCCGTGTCCTCGTCTGTAATAGGCCGTTCCCGTGTCACCGGGACTCCGTGTCCTCGTCCGTAATAGGCCGTCCCGTGTCACTGGGACTCCGTGTCCTCGTCTGTAATAGGCCGTTCCCGTGGTCACCGGGACTCCGTGTCCTCGTCTGTAATAGGCCGTTCCCGTGTCACTGGGACTCCGTGTCCTCGTCTGTAATAGGCCGTTCCCGTGGTCACCGGGACTCCGTGTCCTCGTCTGTAATAGGCCGTTCCCGTGTCACTGGGACTCCGTGTCCTCGTCCTTAATAGGCCGTCCCGTGTCACTGGGACTCCGTGTCCTCGTCTGTAATAGGCCGTTCCCGTGGTCACCGGGACTCCGTGTCCTCGTCTGTAATAGGCCGTTCCCGTGGTCACCGGGACTCCGTGTCCTCGTCCGTAATAGTCTGTTCCCGTGTCACCAGGACTCCGTGTCCTCGTCTGTAATAGGCCGTTCCCGTGGTCACCAGGACTCCGTGTCCTCATCTGTAATAGGCCGTTCCCGTGGTCACCGGACTCCGTGTCCTCCTCCGTAATAGCCTGTTCCCGTGTCACCGGGACTCCGTGTCCTCGTCTGTAATAGGCCGTTCCTGTGTCTCCGGGACTCCGTGTCCTCGTCCGTAATAGTCTGTTCCCGTGTCACCGGGACTCCGTGTCCTCGTCTGTAATAGGCCGTTCCCGTGTCACCGGGACTCCGTGTCCTCGTCTGTAATAGGCCGTTCCCGTGGTCACCGGACTCCGTGTCCTCCTCCGTAATAGCCTGTTCCCGTGGTCACCGGACTCCGTGTCCTCGTCTGTAATAGGCCGTTCCCGTGTCACTGGGACTCCGTGTCCTCGTCTGTAACAGGCCGTTCCCGTGGTCACCGGGACTCCGTGTCCTCGTCTGTAACAGGCCGTTCCCGTGTCACTGGGACTCCGTGTCCTCGTCTGTAATAGGCCGTTCCCGTGGTCACCGGGACTCCGTGTCCTCGTCTGTAATAGGCCGTTCCCGTGTCACTGGGACTCCGTGTCCTCGTCCGTAATAGGCCGTCCCGTGTCACTGGGACTCCGTGTCCTCGTCTGTAATAGGCCGTTCCCGTGGTCACCGGGACTCCGTGTCCTCGTCTGTAATAGGCCGTTCCCGTGGTCACCGGGACTCCGTGTCCTCGTCTGTAACAGGCCGTTCCCGTGGTCACCGGGACTCCGTGTCCTCGTCTGTAACAGGCCGTTCCCGTGTCACTGGGACTCCGTGTCCTCGTCTGTAACAGGCCGTTCCCGTGGTCACCGGACTCCGTGTCCTCCTCCGTAATAGCCTGTTCCCGTGGTCACCGGACTCCGTGTCCTCGTCTGTAATAGGCCGTTCCCGTGTCACTGGGACTCCGTGTCCTCGTCTGTAATAGGCCGTTCCCGTGTCACCGGGACTCCGTGTCCTCGTCTGTAATAGGCCGTTCCCGTGTCACCGGGACTCCGTGTCCTCGTCTGTAATAGGCCGTTCCCGTGGTCACAGGACTCCGTGTCCTCCTCCGTAATAGCCTGTTCCCGTGGTCACCGGACTCCATGTCCTCGTCTGTAATAGGCCGTTCCCGTGTCACTGGGACTCCGTGTCCTCGTCTGTAATAGGCCGTTCCCGTGTCACTGGGACTCCGTGTCCTCGTCTGTAATAGGCCGTTCCCGTGTCACTGGGACTCCGTGTCCTCGTCCGTAATAGTCTGTTCCCATGTCACCGGGACTCCGTGTCCTCGTCTGTAATAGGCCGTTCCTGTGTCACTGGGACTCCGTGTCCTCGTCCGTAATAGTCTGTTCCCGTGTCACCAGGACTCCGTGTCCTCGTCTGTAATAGGCCGTTCCCGTGGTCACCAGGACTCCGTGTCCTCGTCTGTAATAGGCCGTTCCCGTGGTCACCGGACTCCGTGTCCTCCTCCGTAATAGCCTGTTCCCGTGTCACCGGGACTCTGTGTCCTCGTCTGTAATAGGCCGTTCCTGTGTCTCTGGGACTCCGTGTCCTCGTCCGTAATAGTCTGTTCCCGTGTCACCGGGACTCCGTGTCCTCGTCTGTAATAGGCCATTCCCGTGTCACCAGGACTCCGTGTCCTCGTCTGTAATAGGCCGTTCCCGTGGTCACCGGACTCCGTGTCCTCCTCCGTAATAGCCTGTTCCCGTGGTCACCGGGACTCCGTGTCCTCGTCCGTAACAGGCCGTTCCCGTGGTCACCGGGACTCTGTGTCCTCGTCCGTAACAGGCCGTTCCCGTGGTCACCGGGACTCCGTCTCCTCGTCTGTAATAGGCCGTTCCCGTGGTCACCGGGACTCCGTGTCCTCGTCTGTAATAGGCCGTTCCCGTGGTCACCAGGCGTCCTGGGACTCCGTGTCCTCCTCCGTAATAGCCTGTTCCCGTGGTCACCGGACTCCGTGTCCTCGTCTGTAATAGGCCGTTCCCGTGTCACTGGGACTCCGTGTCCTCGTCTGTAATAGGCCGTTCCCGTGGTCACCGGGACTCCGTGTCCTCGTCTGTAATAGGCCGTTCCCGTGTCACTGGGACTCCGTGTCCTCGTCTGTAATAGGCCATTCCCGTGTCACCGGGACTCCGTGTCCTCGTCTGTAATAGGCCGTTCCCGTGTCACTGGGACTCCGTGTCCTCGTCCGTAATAGCCTGTTCCCGTGTCACTGGGACTCCGTGTCCTCGTCTGTAATAGGCCGTTCCCGTGTCACCGGGACTCCGTGTCCTCGTCCGTAATAGGCCGTCCCGTGTCACTGGGACTCCGTGTCCTCGTCTGTAATAGGCCGTTCCCGTGGTCACCGGGACTCCGTGTCCTCGTCTGTAATAGGCCGTTCCCGTGTCACTGGGACTCCGTGTCCTCGTCTGTAATAGGCCGTTCCCGTGGTCACCGGGACTCCGTGTCCTCGTCTGTAATAGGCCGTTCCCGTGTCACTGGGACTCCGTGTCCTCGTCCGTAATAGGCCGTCCCGTGTCACTGGGACTCCGTGTCCTCGTCTGTAATAGGCCGTTCCCGTGGTCACCGGGACTCCGTGTCCTCGTCTGTAATAGGCCGTTCCCGTGGTCACCGGGACTCCGTGTCCTCGTCCGTAATAGCCTGTTCCCGTGTCACCTGGACTCCGTGTCCTCGTCTGTAATAGGCCGTTCCCGTGGTCACCAGGACTCCGGGTCCTCATCTGTAATAGGCCGTTCCCGTGGTCACCGGACTCCGTGTCCTCCTCCGTAATAGCCTGTTCCCGTGTCACCGGGACTCCGTGTCCTCGTCTGTAATAGGCCGTTCCTGTGTCTCTGGGACTCCGTGTCCTCGTCCGTAATAGTCTGTTCCCGTGTCACCGGGACTCCGTGTCCTCGTCTGTAATAGGCCGTTCCCGTGTCACCAGGACTTCGTGTCCTCGTCTGTAATAGGCCGTTCCCGTGGTCACCGGACTCCGTGTCCTCCTCCGTAATAGCCTGTTCCCGTGGTCACCGGACTCCGTGTCCTCGTCTGTAATAGGCCGTTCCCGTGTCACTGGGACTCCGTGTCCTCGTCTGTAATAGGCCGTTCCCGTGGTCACCGGGACTCCGTGTCCTCGGCTGTAATAGGCCGTTCCCGTGTCACTGGGACTCCGTGTCCTCGTCTGTAATAGGCCGTTCCCGTGGTCACCGGGACTCCGTGTCCTCGTCTGTAACAGGCCGTTCCCGTGTCACTGGGACTCCGTGTCCTCGTCAGTAATAGGCCGTCCCGTGTCACTGGGACTCCGTGTCCTCGTCTGTAATAGGCCGTTCCCGTGGTCACCGGGACTCCGTGTCCTCGTCTGTAATAGGCCGTTCCCGTGGTCACCGGGACTCCGTGTCCTCGTCTGTAATAGGCCGTTCCCGTGTCACTGGGACTCCGTGTCCTCGTCTGTAATAGGCCGTTCCCGTGGTCACCGGACTCCGTGTCCTCCTCCGTAATAGCCTGTTCCCGTGGTCACCGGACTCCATGTCCTCGTCTGTAATAGGCCGTTCCCGTGTCACTGGGACTCCGTGTCCTCGTCTGTAATAGGCCGTTCCCGTGTCACCGGGACTCCGTGTCCTCGTCTGTAATAGGCCGTTCCCGTGTCACCGGGACTCCGTGTCCTCGTCTGTAATAGGCCGTTCCCGTGGTCACAGGACTCCGTGTCCTCCTCCGTAATAGCCTGTTCCCGTGGTCACCGGACTCCATGTCCTCGTCTGTAATAGGCCGTTCCCGTGTCACTGGGACTCCGTGTCCTCGTCTGTAATAGGCCGTTCCCGTGTCACTGGGACTCCGTGTCCTCGTCTGTAATAGGCCGTTCCCGTGTCACTGGGACTCCGTGTCCTCGTCCGTAATAGTCTGTTCCCGTGTCACCGGGACTCCGTGTCCTCGTCTGTAATAGGCCGTTCCCGTGTCACTGGGACTCCGTGTCCTCGTCCGTAATAGTCTGTTCCCGTGTCACCAGGACTCCGTGTCCTCGTCTGTAATAGGCCGTTCCCGTGGTCACCAGGACTCCGTGTCCTCGTCTGTAATAGGCCGTTCCCGTGGTCACCGGACTCCGTGTCCTCCTCCGTAATAGCCTGTTCCCGTGTCACCGGGACTCTGTGTCCTCGTCTGTAATAGGCCGTTCCTGTGTCTCTGGGACTCCGTGTCCTCGTCCGTAATAGTCTGTTCCCGTGTCACCGGGACTCCGTGTCCTCGTCTGTAATAGGCCATTCCCGTGTCACCAGGACTCCATGTCCTCGTCTGTAATAGGCCGTTCCCGTGGTCACCGGACTCCGTGTCCTCCTCCGTAATAGCCTGTTCCCGTGGTCACCGGACTCCGTGTCCTCGTCTGTAATAGGCCGTTCCCGTGTCACCGGGACTCCGTGTCCTCGTCCGTAATAGCCTGTTCCCGTGGTCACCGGGACTCCGTGTCCTCGTCCGTAACAGGCCGTTCCCGTGGTCACCGGGACTCTGTGTCCTCGTCCGTAACAGGCCGTTCCCGTGGTCACCGGGACTCCGTCTCCTCGTCTGTAATAGGCCGTTCCCGTGGTCACCGGGACTCCGTGTCCTCGTCTGTAATAGGCCGTTCCCGTGTCACTGGGACTCCGTGTCCTCGTCTGTAATAGGCCGTTCCCGTGGTCACCAGGCGTCCTGGGACTCCGTGTCCTCCTCCGTAATAGCCTGTTCCCGTGGTCACCGGGACTCCGTGTCCTCGTCTGTAATAGGCCGTTCCCGTGGTCACCAGGCGTCCTGGGACTCCGTGTCCTCCTCCGTAATAGCCTGTTCCCGTGGTCACCGGGACTCCGTGTCCTCGTCTGTAATAGGCCGTTCCCATGGTCACCGGGACTCCGTGTCCTCGTCTGTAATAGGCCGTTCCCGTGGTCACCGGGACTCCGTGTCCTCGTCTGTAACAGGCCGTTCCCATAGTCACCGGGACTCCGTGTCCTCGTCTGTAACAGGCCGTCCCGTGGCCACCAGGCACCCTGGGACTCGGTCCATTCTATTTTCCCGCCACGGAAGCGCTGTCTGCGCTGGAGGCAGGTGTGGCCGTGGCCAGCAAGGCGGGAGGGGTCGCTCGACCTTCCCAAGTTCACACAACTTCCTCCCAGCAGGGCTCGGCCTCCATGCTCACCCTGGAGTGTTTATACTTTAAAATGTAAAATATTAGAATGTGCAGATATCAGGGGTCACCTGGCTCAGCGCCCGCATCGCAAACAGGAAAACAGAAGCCCCAAGTGGTGAAGGGACTTGCCCAGGCCACAGAGCAAGTTGTGGCCAGACACGGGCCAGCTCTGGAGCCGAGTGGGAGGACTCCCTGTCCAGTGCTTGCCCGTCTGCTTCCTTGGGACTGGGGTGCAGCCAGCACCCCGTTCCCAGGCCTGGGGCTCCGTTCCCCAAGGGCTCCGTTCTCCGCCAGGGGGCTCAGAACGGACCTCCGTTATTGTCCGCTTTCAACAAAAAACCTTAAATCGCCGCAGACCCCAGCGGCCACAGTCCCGGCGCCGGGCGTGATGGAGTGCCAGCCAGATCTCCCGCGAGGGTAAATGGGCTTCGCCTATGCAAATTGAATGGATTTTAAAATGGTATTTAATGACAATTTTCGTGGCAGACGTTAACATTAATTGCGCGGAAATGAAAATGCTGCATTAGGTTGCTGTTAGCAGCAAATACCGCGGCCATAAAGCTTCATCTTCATCAGCGGCCGCCCTTCCAGAAGCGACAGGGCCGCTCAGCAAACTGCAGGCAAAAGGGCTTTTATGGAACCAAAGTAGCCCCCAAAGCAGGCCCGAATCAGCATCAATTTCACTTTATTTCTCCGTAAATGGAGGTTAAATGGCTGTCGGAAAAGCTTTTACTGAGACCCGCCCGCGCACCCCTCGGCCAAGGAGCAGACGCAGGCGCAGTTAAGACATCACCCCCACCCCCACCTCCCACCCTCACCCCACCCCCACCCCCACCCCGTAACAGGGCAGTTACTTTAATCCCCAATGATCACCTTTCACAAGCCCCGACTGCGTGTATTTCTTTACTCTAAAAGCGTGTTTGAACCCAAACCCGACCACGCTCAGCTGCGCGAGGAGTTGTTGGGGGAGATCTGGTCCAAAAAGTAAGTAAAGAGAGCAACGCGCACCGTCCGCTCACAGCTACAGAGACGTCAGTGAAAGCATGAAAAAGGTCCCGCTTTCGACTCGGCCCGGGAGCGGCTCGCCGGGGGCCAGGGCCCTAGGAGCAGGGGCGGGGCGTGCAGGGTCCAACTCTGACCAGGCTTTCACACAGACACCTGGATCTCCTGGGAACCCCTGTCACATCCCGAGGGGTTCAGGGTTCCGGTTCAGGGTTCGGGGTCTGGAGAAGGCTGCACACAATGAAAAGAGACTAGAAAAGCGTTAATTTGGGAAATGGGGGGCCAGGCGGAAGCCCAAGAGAGGACTACATCCGCTCTGGCTTTGCCATCCCTTTTATTAAGATTGTGGGATACAGCCACATCCCCCAGCGGGAAACTCCAATAATAGCCAATCAGTGAATTCACTTAAAACTAACAGGGGGGGAGCTGCTTCAACTACCAAGATCTAATGATTAGCTCCGACCCTTCAGAGCAATTAAGGTTGACCAGCCCCCCGGATTCCCTGTCCACAGCTCTCTGTCATTAAAACAACGATCGGCTTCCGGCACTGCCCCCAGTAGCAGGTCCTCTTGCCCTTTCTATAGTCTACGATGGACCAAATAACCAGATGGGAGGGGTCCCACACCCCTCCACTGCCCCTCCGCCTCCCAGCACCAGATGGGACCCCAGCCAGCCTCTGCAGCGGGCCGATCTGGCTCCCAGGCCACATGTGTGGGTCCCCGACTGCCACTCGCGGGAAAAGCTGCGCTCACCCCCACCAGCCTCTGTGGCTAAAAGGAAGGGGGAGACCACGCTCCTATCTGGAAAAGGGGGCCTGGGTAGGCGGGCCAACCGCAGAGATGTCTGTGTGGCCCAGGAAGTCACTGTAAAAATAAGTAAATAAATAAAACGAGTCGATTCATTTCAGAAGCCAGGAGGTTTCCTAGAGACTCCTGGGTCTCCTGGTTCTCTGCAGAGGTCAGAAGCCCGGGCACCTGGGTGGGCACGGCTGCCCGGCCCTGCCCGGCTGCTCTCGCACTGTCACCGTCGCCTGGGCCCGCCGGGCACTGCGCTTGCAGCCGCTGCTGCTCGCCGGCCATCGCCACCCCTCGGCCACGGCAGCCTCTGTCAGTCCTCCGACCGCGTGCGGCCACGCCCGACGGGGGCCACCGTGACCAGCTCCCCGGCAGCAGGCGTTTTGCACGCGTGGTCGCCCGGGGCCCGTGTCATGGTCGGACGGGGAGGGGCCAGCCCTGGCCGAGGCCGAGAAGACCACGCCTCTGGCGTCGGGCAGCTGGGAGGAGCCCCTGCCCTCTCGAGACCGTGTGCCCGTCAAACCCCAGAATCCAAGTCGGGGAAGAGTTTTCCGTTTCCATTTTCATAGAGGCTGAGGCCGTAGCCCCGATCGCAAAGCACGCCGGGACCCAAGGCTGATAAACAGATATGTCCGGAGGCCAGACATGTAACCATTAAAGAGGCACTTAATTATTGATGCATGTTAACAAGTGTTTGCAAATGTTCACATGCCCTGGGCACATCTTAATTGTGACTGCTCCTAATTGGCCCAGGGTTGTCCGCTGTGATGAGTCTGGGAGACGGGGGTGGGGAATGGGGGTGGGGGTGGGGGCAGCGAGAGCTGGGCAGCAGCTGGTGCTCCTGGCAGATTCTGGACGCCCAGGGTTCTACGCAGAGCCTCACGCCACACGAGAGCCGGGGACCCACCGCGCAGTGCCTGGCATGAGCGGCTGGATGGGGGAGAGCCCGCTTTGAACTGAAGTGGCAACTGCGTGTTACTGTTACTGTCGCTGCCTCCTCTCCCCGAGTAACTCCAAACCCCCTCGCGTGCGCACCTGGAACTCTCCATCCCCATCCTGCAGAGGAGACAGAGGGTCAGAGAGGCGGTCGCCTGCCCCCGGCTGCTCTGCCTCGGGGCGGGGCTTGGTCCCATCTGATCCCATCTGCCTGCCCTACCAACACCAGGATGGGGGTGACCCC
This sequence comes from Antrozous pallidus, assembly GCA_027563665.1. Lineage (NCBI taxonomy): Eukaryota > Metazoa > Chordata > Mammalia > Chiroptera > Vespertilionidae > Antrozous > Antrozous pallidus. Next base: position 82,919,035 of record CM050522.1, read on the forward strand.
AACACCAGGATGGGGGTGACCCCAACACCAGGATGGGGGTGACCCCGCAGAGACGCGCCCACGTTTCTCTGTACTGGGGGGGGGGGCGGGGGGAGGGCAGGATATCTGGACACTGCAGAGCCGGCCCGTCCGGGCTTCTCCGAAAGCCTTGACCCCAGATACTCTGCCCCTGGGCGCTCAGGCCGGCCTCTGCTCACCCCAAAAGCAAAAGGGGTCCTCGGAATCTGAACACAAAGGGGCGACCGCGTAGTTCAGTGGTCGGCAAACTGCGGCTGGCGAGCCTCGGTTCGCCGCTCTGTTGACTAATGAGTTTGCCGACCCCTGACCTAGACTCTCGATTCCAATAACTACAGGCTGTTGTTCCTTGTGACGAAGCCCCTGTCCCAGTGGCCGGCAAACTCATTCGTCCAAAGAGCGGCAAACGGCGGGAGCCACATGTGGTTCGACAGCCGCCGTTTGCCAACCACCGGTGCAGTTAAGTAAGAGCATCGGCAGCATACGCAGGCCATCCACCAATTAGTCCAGGCTGCACCGTGCAGTCCTGGTGCTGGAAGCGTTCGGACCTCAGAAACGTGAGAAACACACGAGGGGGAGGGACTGCTGCTGCCCGCCCGCCCGCTCACCTGCCCGCCTGCCCGCCCGCCCGCCTGCCCGCCCGCCCGCCCGCTCTCAGACCCGCACTGCCCACCCGCCCGCCCGCTCACCTGCCTGCCCGCCCGCCCGCCCACCTGCCCGCCTGCCCGCCTACCTGCCCGCCCGCCCGCCTGCCCGCCCGCCCCGCCCACCTGCCCGCCTGCCCGCCTACCTGCCCGACCGCCCGCCTGCCCGCCCGCCCGCCTGCCCGCTCTCAGACCCGCACTGCCCGCCCGCCCGCCCGCCCGCCTGCCCGCTCTCAGACCCGCACTGCCCGCCCGCCCGCCTGCCCGCTCTCAGACCCGCACTGCCCGCCCGCCCGCCCGCCCGCCTGCCCGCTCTCAGACCCGCACTGCCCACCTGCCCACCTGCCCACCCGCCTGCCCGCCCGCCCGCCCGCCCGCTCTCAGACCCGCACTGCCTGCCCACCTGCCCGCCCGCCCGCCTGCCCGCCCGCCCGCCTGCCCACCCGCCCACCTGCCCGCCCGCCCGCCCGCCCGCTCTCAGACCCGCACTGCCCGCCCGCCCACCTGCCCACCCGCCCGCTCTCAGACCCGCACTGCCCGCTGCCAAGCTCTCGGACCCGCACCGCCCGACGCTGACAAATTCGAAGGACGAGGACATGCTACAGGCTGTTAAAAAATGCCTGCCGCCCGACAGGCGTCCGCAGTCTCTCTGCCAGGCTGATTCATTTCACAAATGTACAGCGGGCCCATCCGTCACTCCGAGCCGCCCACCCAAACGCCTGCAAAATGCTAACAAGCCCCTTCCCGGGCAGCCGGCTGAATGAACCCGGGCCGGCCACAAGGGGGAGCCTGCGGGCCTGGCAAAGACCCCTCCCCTCTCCTGAATCGCACCCGGGCCACCCCGCAGACCTGACAGCAGCCGTCCTTGACTAAGACGAACGGCGGTGGGATTTCCAGTCTTTCAACGTTACATTCGCGCAAAAGCAATGCGCGTTCGGTAGAAACTGCTTTGTACTTTGATCTTTCCTCGCGACCCGGGCTAGGCAGTGATCACAGGGTCAACAGCTGAGCTCTGCACAGCCGGGCGGGCGAGTGCCGTTTCCACGGAAGGTGTTCCCACTGACGGCGGCGTTACTCGGCCCCTCCACCGCCATCGGGAGCACCTGCCGCTCCGCCCTCCGCCCGTCTGCTCCACCGCACGCTCAGTGAGTGTTTGTTGGGGAGCAATATGGCCCAAGGGCCTGTAAGGCTTTGAGGCAGTTGTTGAAAGCAAAGAGACCGCCCCCCTGAGACCCAGCGAGGAGAGGAGACGGTGAAGCCCGGGGTCCCCGCTGTGCTCCCCTGTGGCTGCCGTTAGGAATCAGCGTGGTGGTGATGCCGCCTCAGGGAACGAACGAACGTGTCCTTTGGCCGAATTACTAGAGGTAGCAAGTCCAGAACGAGGGAGGTGACCTGCCCACTCAGTCCTGCTGCTTAGGTCACACTTGTGACATCAAGAAAAAGAAAGACAGAAAAGGTGGACATTGTACATTTGGGGAAGGCCCGTGGGCCGGAGAGGGGGTACGTCAGGGTGGTGGATGGGACGGGGGGAGGGATCGCACACGCCAGGCCCCGGAACAGGGAGCCACTGCTCCTGCCCAGCCCCATCCACGATGGAGCGGCCCAGCAACGGGGTAGCATCTACAGTCACAGTCACAGTGAGCACGTGGTGGGGCCTGCCTCTCCGCAGAGTAACCCGGTGCCTCCATTTAGCCCCGGGGAAACTGAGGCACCGACAGGTATGTCCCTCAGCACGAGGTCGCAGGTGGGAGCGTGGGGACTTGGGTCCAGGCACTTCACGCCAGGACTTAGTGCCAAGAACAGACCCTTACAGGGGGCAAAGGTGTTGGCTGGCACCCCAGACCCAGACATGCTGCCGGGCCGGGGCCTGGGACACCCCAAACGGGGTCGGATGGGGGCCCCCGTCTTCCTCAGAGCCAGCTGCGTCCCTGATAAAAGAAGCCCAGGCAGGGCCATGCCCCGGGGCAGCTGTGGCAGGCCCTGCCCCCGCTCCCGCCCGGAGCCCGGCCTCTCTGGGGTCTCCCGTCCCCCCAACCCCCCGCCGCCCGCTCGCTGCCGCTGCTGCTGCTGCTGCCTCCACCGCAGCCGTGTGGCCGGAGCCAGGAAGGAGACATTTTTCATCCCCAGCCTTTCCCTCTCGGCTCTCCTGCGCCCCTGCGCCCCGACATTGATTTATTCCCGCCCCCGGCCCGTGGGCTCGGAGCAGGAGGGCTCAGGGAGGCCCGATGGCCCCATAATGGATAGAGCCGCCGCTCCCCGGGGCCTGTCCCGCCCGAACCCCGCCATCCATCAGGAGCTGGGGGCCGGGGTCAGTGCTAACGAGGCCCGCCGCTCCCCCTCGGGGCCTCCGGGCGCACTGCACGGCTCCTTGCCTGCTTCCGGATTTTCCAGAGCTGGGCCTTGCCCGCCCGCCCGCCCACGGAGGTGGCCAAAGCCTGGGGTGCGGGCTCAGAGCCTGCCTGGCTGCCCCCCTCCTCGCTCTGCAGCCTTCGGTCTCGACACAAGTGGAGGGGCTGCTGGTGCTGCCTGTCCAGGGACACGGTGACCCCGGGGCCGTGGGGCGCAGAGAGCTGGGAGCCAGCCAGGCCCGGGACCTCGAGTCGGACACATCGCCCCAGGCCCTGCTGCCACCCCCCTGCACCCCCCGACCCACAGCAGAAGCCATCATGGGTGAGGGTGTCCGGCCCAGTGCAGGCGGTGGCTCCATTCAGGCCAGAACCCCGCCCCCCCCCCCGCCACCCCCCCCCTCCCGCCGGTTTTCACTGACACTTCCAGCTCCTGTGTCTTCATTAATGAACTTCCAGCTCCTGTGTCTTCATTAATGAACTTCCAGCTTCTGTGTCTTCATTAATGAACTTCCAGCTTCTGTGTCCTCAGCTCCTGGGCAGCAGGTCCCTGTGCTCCATCCACACCTTCCCACGGGGCTCTCACAACAGCTCTCTGGGCAGCAATTCTCTCTCTTTAAAATATATATTTTATATATATATATATATTTTATTGATTTCTTACAGAGAGGAAGGGAGAGGGATAGAGAGTCAGAAACATCGATGAGAGAGGAACATCGATCAGCCGCCTCCTGCACACCCCCCTAACTGGGATGTGACCGCAACCAAGGTACATGCCCCTGACCGGAATCGAACCCGGGACCCTTCAGTCCGCAGGCCGACGCTCTATCCACTGAGCCACACCGGTTTCGGTGGCAGCAACTCCCTTATCCCCATTTTACAGACGGAGAAACGGAGCCTTGTGCACAGCTGCGCGGCCACATTTCTTACCTCTGTCTGTGCCGCCGGTGCCGGGCGTGTGCCGGGCGTGTGCCGGGCGCTGGGCACACAGAGAGGAAACGAGACCCGCCCCTGTGCTTACGGGAAACTCGAGCAACGACCAGGCCCTGGACCCAGCGCTCTGGTTCACCCGTCACCGCGCAGCCGTGTGCTTCCGGCCCCCCTGCAGGATCAGTAAAGAAACGACAGATAACCCGCCAGCTGGCAGCCTTCCCTCTGCTCCCCCCCCGCCCCCCCCCCCGCCCCAGGCCGGAATGCACACGCCTCCCGCCTGGCGTCCCGTTAGCCGCCCCTAAATAATGTGCCTGTGGGTGTGGCCTCAGGCCCGGAAAGCCCGCAGGGCGACGTGCCGTTCCCTCCCAGCGACTGCGGCCGTCACCCTGGTCAGCGTCGCGTCTCCCGCCCGGCGCCCGCGTCTCCGCGGCCGGGCGGCCACGCTGGTCCGGTGCCCGGTGCCGGTGCCGGTGCCCTCCCCCGGGTGCGGGGTCCCTCGGGCCCCTCCCCAGGGTGGCGGGCTGAAGTGGGACCTCCTCAGCTCATGCTAGACGCTGGGATTCTCATCATCCCTCCCCTGCTTCCCCCATCCCCCCCGTTTCCCACCCCCCGCCCACGCCCCATCGACTACTCACCTTCCCCGTGGCCGGGATCCCGAGTGGGTTCCCGAGGTTATTCCGTCCCAGCCATGGTTCCCCGTCCAGAGGGGCTCAGGCCACAGCCAGCCGAGCCGGGGGGAGGTGGGGTGCGTGGGGAGAGCCGCCTGTTTTGGGCACGAGCACCCCAGGGCAGGAGGAGCCCGCTCTGAGCCTCCCATCTCTGCCGCCTCCCTCGCCCTCGCTGGGCCCGAGCAGGGAACTGCTAATTGAATTCACCCTCGTGAAAATGTTAACAAATTGCAGATGACCTCTTAGCCGAATTCAGAAGTCAGGCGTGTGCGCTCCTAAGCCTCCCTCCTCTGTCATTAGCTTTTATGTTGGCTCCACAAACAATTAAACACTGCCCACCAGCCCAGAGGGGCCCTTCTCTAATTAGCGCCGCGCCCTGCCAGGGAGGGAGCCCCTCTGTCACTGGCTGGGGAAGACAGGCCCTCCGGCCGAGGGGGGACAATTAAGGAACAGGCGGGGTCAGGGGCTGCAGCTGTCCCGTGGGAGGAGGGGCCTGGTGCAGGGTGGGAGGGGCCTCCTCAGGAAAGGCCGAGGCTGGAACCCTTCAGGGTCCAGGGACCACGTGGGTGACTCTCCTGGGAGGGGGCATCCAGGTTAAGGCGGGTGCCGGGATCCCGGGGGCCCCGAGTCAGAATGTCCGCAGGGGGCGCCCGCACCTCTATGGCTCATTCGCTCTCTGGGTGATTCTCATTCACCCTCAAGGCTGTGTCTCTGGCCTCAGCACACTGGGGGAGTGGGGGGGGGGGGGCATCAAAATGCAATTTCTGACCCAGGCCGAGCCCCGTGTCTCCGGCTCCCGGGCAGGGGGCTGCAGGCTGACTTCCCAAGCCCTGGGCACTTTAATTCCCATGATTCCCTTCCTCCATTGGAAAACATTGGCTCAGCCGGCGCGGCTCAGTGGTTGAACGTCAACCTGTAAACCAGGAGGTCAGGGTTCGATTCCCGGCCGGGGCACAGGCCCGGTTGTCGGCTTGGTCCCTATAGGGGGCGTGCAGGAGGCAGCCAATCAGTGATTTTCTCTCTCTTTAAAAAAAAAATATATATTTTATTGATTTTTTACAGAGAGGAAAGGAGATGGATAGAAAGCCAGAAACATCGATGAGAGAGAAACATCCATCAGCTGCCTCTTGCACGCCCCCCACAGGGGATGTGCCCGCAGCCAAGGTACATGCCCTTGACCGGAATCAAACCCGGGACCCTTCAGTCTGCAGGCCGACGCTCTATCCACGAGCCACACTGGTTTCGGCTCAGTGATTCTCTCTCATCATTGATGTTTCTTCCTCTCCCTTCCTCTTTGAAATCCATAAAAATATATTTTAAAAAGAAACACACACACACACACACACACACACACACACACACACACGTACAAGTTAAGTGGGTCCTGGGACTTCTGTTTTCTTTCTTATAACTGCACTAGAGGCCCGGTGCATGAAATTCATGCACTCAGGGCAGGGGTGGGGTGGAGGGGGGTGTCCCTCAGCCTGGCCTGCGCCTTCTCACAGTCTGTAAGCCCTCGGGGGGTGTCTGGCTGGTGGCTCAGGCCCGCTCCTAAGCCATCGGTGGGACGGCCTTGGTGCTGCTGCGGGGGTGGGAGAGGCTCCCGCCACCACCACTGCGCTCGCCAGCCGTGAGCCCGGCTCAGAGCTCTGGCTGAGCGGCGCTCCCCCTGCGGGAGCACACTGACCACCGGGGGGCAGCTCTGGCGTCGTCTGCGCCCCGGCGATCAGTGCGCATCATAGCAACCGGTCGGCCAGTGCGTCTGCTGTTTGGTCCATTTGCACATTAGCCTTTTATTATATGGGACGTGAAACCTGCAATGATCTCAGTTACGTTTCAACGTGAAGGAAGCAAAACGACGATTTCACGTTGGCTCCGCTACCATCTGGGCAGCAGGAGTCAGGCGTGCTCGGACGGAAAAACACCGGCTGGGCCACGCAGGGCACGAGCGAAGGGCTCAGCACGGGGTCACGGAGGTCGCCTGGCACGCCGACGGGACGAGCCCATTCAGGGGGCCTCGGTCGTGGGCAGAGAGGCGGTGCCCCCAGCCCGAGCACGCCAGGGCACCCGCCCCAGGCCCCACTCGGTGAAGGAACGGCCCCCCCGGAGGGGCTGGGTCTCAGATGGGGCCCCTGTCGGGTGTCCGTCGTGGGCTCGGTTTTGATTTAGAACCCCAGAGGGAAGCCCAGCCCCCCAGCCTCCCCCCAAAGCAGACCCTCCGCGGCCCCCCCGGCGCACTGCGAATGTCGCCCCGGCCGGGGAGACAGGGCCGTCCTGGTGGCCGCTGTCCACTCCGTCAGCCCGCAGGCCCTGTGGGCGCCCGCGCCCTCACCCGCCACCCCCCCCCACCCCCGGGGCGGCCAGCGTATTAGAGATGGATTTTAATTTCATTTTAACAAAATAGCTGTCTCCGCTGGAAGGAGCATCAAGCGTCAGAGACGGGCCCGTCTGGAGCGGAGCCGCGCGGAACAGGCCTCGGCGCTGTCATTGATTTTCGGGGAAGAAAAAAATCGCCTCCGGCTACTAAACCGAATTAGTAGTCACTGATGACCAATTATTTCAGCCCGCTGTGAGCGGGGAGCCGCACTGAAATCCGGTTTGTCAGACCCAAGGCTGCCTTCCCCAACACCTTTCAACAGATGTGTGCCCGAGTCCCTCAGAAAGTCCCCGCCGCCTCCCCAGCTCCGCCAACTTCTCCGGCTCCGGCAAGTTTTAATGAGCGGCTCGGATGAAGACGGGTTGCCATGAAAGGGGCCCCTCTAATCCACCGAGCGCTCCCCGGCAGCCCGGAGCCGCACGGGCAAATGGGAGCTGTCAGCCCTCACCCCCGCTCACGCCAAGTGTCAGCCTAATGTTTGCAAATGATCCTCTCCGTCCCCCCTCGCTCGCTCTCCCCTCTGCCCCCGCCCCTGGCCCCTTCGTCAGAGATCAACCCCCGTCCGGGGTATCAATCGCCAGGCAGTGCGATGAACTTGATGGAACTAATTTGAGGTTTCCTGCAGGCCTACCCCGGGCCGGCAGATTCCGGCTCCCGCGCCGAGAGCCCCCCGCGTTGACACCGTTTGGCGGTTAGTGGGAGTGTCAGGCCGTGAGGAACCTTCCCGAGCCGGGCCTGCCAGCTGATCAGCGAGTCATTTGTCCCGGCCCCGGGCAGTAGCCGCGCCGAAACCCAGGCAGGCTGCCCAGAAACAGAGGAAGCTCTGAACGGAGAGCCTGGGACCCCCAGGACGGGGACCCCCAGGGCTCGAGACGAATCGGGGTCTCTGGGTAGAGGGCTCGCTGCTGGGGAAGCCGAATGTAGAAAATGACTACCTGACTCCCCACGCCAGCCAGGCCACCGGGACAAGCGCCTGGGGCCCCCCTCAGACCCGCTTTGGGGGCCTGTCCCCCTGGGGGAACCCAATTTGGAGCCTGAATCCACCTTCTCGGCTGCTCCCGGTCCAGGAGCAAACCTCAGGCAAGTTGCTCCATTCCTCGGAGCCTCGGTTTCCCCATCCGGAAGCAGGAACGCTCGTCCTCACTTGAGGAGTGACAAGGAGTCACTGGACACGGGCGGTGCAGTAAGTGCTCGCTGAAGTGGGGGGGCACGTGTGAAGCTCCGTCGTTCGCCAATGCCCTTCAGGCCAGTCGCCGGGGGTGGTGCCCGCCTGGGCTGGCTCCCTGGCTCCGCTCATGCGGATCCCTCTGTCCAGGCGCCCCTCCTGGCCGTCGGCTGCCTCAACCCCAGAGGCCCGTCCAAAGGCGGAGAGGGGCCTTTCCTGACCCATCCTCGCCTCTGAGCCCCAAAGGCCGTCCTCACGCAGGGCTCAGCCTCCAGCCCCGGCCAGGGCAACGAGCCCCCAGGCTTCCGATGACAGCGCGGCACATCACTCGCTGGCTGTGTGGTCTCGGGCAAGACCCTGGACCTCTCTGGGCCTCTGATCGCTCCTCTGTGAAATGGGCATATTAACCTCTGACCCTGGCGTGGTTGTCCCATAAGGACAGAGGAAGCAGCAGGCAGCCCGAGCTATGACGATTATCGTTGTGGCTGCTGCAGGCCCTGTGACTTCAGAGTGCAGGGAGCAAGCACCTGGGGAGGTCTGGGGTCCCCCAGGGGCGTGGCCAGGGCCCCCGAGTCTGGCCTCCGGCCGCGGCCGGTCTGCTGGCCTGTCCCCTTTGGTCTCGGCAGAAGTCCGTTGCATGCTCTCCTGGCTGCAGGCCCCGGGCTGAGGGCTGGGAGTCCAGGCCTTGCAGCTGGAGTGCGCTGTGTGACCCCCGGCCAGCCATTTGACCTCTCTGGGCTCCGGCGCCCCCCACACCGGCCCCACCTCACTTAATGAGGATAAATAATTAAGATCTTCTGTGTGAACCCCTCCTGCAGGAGCACAGCCATCTCCGAGACCGCGGGGCCTCCGGCCTGCGGCAAAAATCGTTCGTTTGGGGGTGGGGCGATGCCGTTCTGTGTTACAAAGAACTCCGGCGGCCTTGTGCAGAATGGACACGTCGTAAGGAGGCGCTGGAAACAGCTGGGGAAGAGAAGGAGAAACATGGTTCCCAAAGAGGCATCCGGGGCAGCCACGTCCGGGGAAGATGCTGAGCTCCCCGGCGGGGCAGGCAGGCCGGGCTCCGCCAGGGCCCGCCCCGGGCCCGAGGCTGCCACCCTCCGCCTCGGCTGCCCCGGAGAAAAGGGAGACTCCCGTCTGATGTTCGTGGGCTGCGCCTGGCGGGGTGCACTCTCAGCCTGACACTGAGCCTGGGGACCCAGGTCCATGGCCCCATCCCCGGCCATGTGACCCCAGCCGAATCACATGACTTTTCAGGCTTGATCTCTCTCTTCCTTTCTCCCTCTCTTCCTCTCTCTCCCCTCTCCCCTTTTCTCTTCCTCCCTCTCTCCCTCTCTCCCTCTCTCTGTCTCTGTCTTTCTTTTGGCTTTATTCTTTGGGAAGGAGTCACATAAAACCAGTAAGTGGGCTGGAAGGGAAAGGGCCCCCTCACCCATCCCACCAGGCCTCCCCATCCCCCACTTCACCCCTCCCCCTGTCATCACTGGCCGACTTCCTTCCAGTCTTTTCTCCGCGTGCTCACACCTGTGCATCCGTATGCGCCTGGCTCTTCCTCCCCAACTTGTTGTTTTGTTGTTTTTTGAAACATCTTTTCATTGATGTCAGAGAGGAAGGGAGGGGGGACAGAGCTAGAAACAGCCGGGACGAGAGAGAAACATGGATTGGCCGCCTCCCGCGCGCCCCATCCTGGGGATCAAGCCCGAAACCCGGGCCCGTGCCCCGACCGGGGATGAACGGGGACCTCCCGGTCACAGGCTGATGCTCGCCCCCACTCCCGAGCCTCGCGGCGGGGCGTGTGCACTAACAGGGTGCGGTGCGGTGTTCCTCCGGGGGTGGGGATGCTGGCAGGTTCTCGTGTACAGATTTGCCGCCCACCCCGCCTCTCGAGTAAACGTCATTTCCCGATCGGGCTGTCTGTCTGTCTTTCTGTCTGTGGCCTCCCCAGGGCTCCCCCGCACTCTGCGCAGGCCGTAGCGGACGGAAATGATCGGGCTGTCTGTCTGTCTTTCTGTCTGTGGCCTCCCCAGGGCTCCCCCGCACTCTGCGCAGGCCGTAGCGGACGGAAATGATCGGGCTGTCTGTCTGTCTGTCTGTCTGTGGCCTCCCCAGGGCTCCCCCGCACTCTGCGCAGGCCGTAGCGGACGGAAATGATCGGGCTGTCTGTCTGTCTGTCTGTGGCCTCCCCAGGGCTCCCCCGCACTCTGCGCAGGTTCGCAGAGGTCTTCTCCCGGCGCTGGCCGCCCTGTGACGGTCTCCCCGAGCACAGTTCCTCTGCGCAGGCGTCCGGCCTTCGCGGGGCTTCCTCCCGGGGGTCTCGGTACCGAGGCCACAAGCCTGTCGCCTAGCCTAACCCGGGCCCCGGAGCCTCGCTGCCTCTTCGGTAGAAGCCCCCTCGTTCTGCGTTTTCCAGTTAAATCTGGTCGGGTTTGAGTTCCCTCCTATACGAGGTTTCCTCCCCGAACAGCATCTCCACCAATTAGCTCCCTTGGCCTCGTTAGAACTCCGTGTAGCCTAACGCAGTGGCCGGCAAACTGCGGCTCGCGAGCCACATGCGGCGCATGAGCCAAGCTGCGCTTTACCATTCTGTTGACGAATGAGTTTGCTGACCAGTGGCCTGACGCATCACACCCTGGTTTATGCAAAGTACATCTCCTCCAGTGTTGCCTCCCTGCCCCCCTCAGCTTAGGCTTAGTCTAAGAGATGGGAGGCCATCGAGGGTGCTTTAAGAAGGGGTGATGTGGCCGAAACCGGTTTGGCTCAGTGGATAGAGCGTCGGCCTGCGGATTGAAAGGTCCCAGGTCCCATTCCAGTCAAGGGCATGTGCCTTGGCTGCAGGCACATCCCCGGTGGGGAGTGTGCAGGAGGTAGCTGATCGATGTTTCTCTCTCATCGATGTTTCTGACTTTCTATCCCTCTCCCTTCCTCTCTGTAAAAAAAATCAATAAAATATATATATTAAAAAAAATTTTTAAAGCAGGGGTGATGTGCCCAGCTGGCATGGCTCAGGGGTTGAGCATTGACCTATGACCCAGGAGGTCACGGTTCGATTCCTGGTCAGGCAGATGCCCAGGTTGCGGGCTCGATCCCCAGGGTGGGGGGTGCAGGAGGCAGCCAATTAGTGATTCTCTCTCATCACTGATGTTTCTCTCTCTCCCTCTCCCTCCCTCTCTGACATCAATGAAAGTATATATTTTTAAAAAGGGGTGATGTTATCCCCAAGTCAGCAAGGCCCCACCTTAGTATCCAAGTTATAGATCCAGGCAGACCCTGCGGATGTCCCTCAGCCAGGGCTGGGGGCCGGGGGGCGGGTCCCAGGTTTGCCAGGGCGCCTCTGGGTGTGGTCTGGGTCCTGGACCTGCCGCCACAAATTGCCTCGAACTTGGTGGCTTAACCCGACAGAGGTGCTGGGGTGGGGGGGGGAGTTATAACCGGGGTGGGCAGGGCCGCGCCCCCAGAAGCCGCGGAGGGCCTTTCCCTGCCTCCTCCCTGCCCGCTCCTGGGGCCTGGGCTCCGGGCAGGACCCCCTCTCTCTGCCTCCTCCTCACAGCACACCCCCCCCACCTCTGCGTCTCGCCTCCCTGTGTCCCTCACACAACACCGTCCCAGGCCCGGCCCACCCTGAGAACCCCGCTCTCGATGCTCCCCCATCGGCTGCAGCCCTTTCCCGGACAGTCCTGGCCCCAGGTTCCGGGGGCCGGGACGGACACGTCCCGGGTTAGGGGGATGGGCCCATTCGCCCCTCCGCCCCGACCGATCGGAGCCCCGCCCATGTTGGTGACTAAGCAGTCAGGGTCCAAGGGCGAGTCAGGGAGGAGTGAACAGCAGACAGAGAGCTTTCTCCACTGTCCTGTTCTTTCTTTTTCTCTTTTTCTGAAACCTTTCAAATATGCACAAAAGTACAGCCAATAGGGCAACACACTCCTGGGGCCACCCCTCCCCTCCCCTCCCCTCAGCCTCAGCCGTCATCCGTGTCTGTGGGCGACCATGCCACCCCGGGAGAGGGGTCTTCCCCGAGCCCAGCTGGTCTGGGGTGGGGGAGAGGAGGGTGGGTGGTTGGGGGAGAGGAGGGTGGGTGGTTGGGGGAGAGGAGGGTGGGTGGTGGGGGGAGAGGAGGGTGGGTGGTGGGGGAGAGGAGGGTGGGTGGTGGGGGGAGAGGAGGGTGGGTGGTTGGGGGAGAGGAGGGTGGGTGGTTGGGGGAGAGGAGGGTGGGTGGGGGGAGAGGAGGGTGGGTGGTTGGGGGAGAGGAGGGTGGGTGGTTGGGGGAGAGGAGGGTGGGTGGTTGGGGGAGAGGAGGATGGGTGGTGGGGGAGAGGAGGGTGGTTGGGGGAGAGGAGGGTGGGTGGTTGGGGGAGAGGAGGGTGGGTGGTGGGGGAGAGGAGGGTGGGTGGTGGGGGAGAGGAGGGTGGTTGGGGGAGAGGAGGGTGGGTGGTTGGGGGAGAGGAGGGTGGGTGGTGGGGGAGAGGAGGGTGGTTGGGGGAGAGGAGGGTGGGTGGTGGGGGAGAGGAGGGTGGTTGGGGGAGAGGAGGGTGGGTGGTGGGGGAGAGGAGGGTGGTTGGGGGAGAGGAGGGTGGGTGGTTGGGGGAGAGGAAGGTGGGTGGTGGGGGAGAGGAGGGTGGGTGGGGGAGAGGAGGGTGGGTGGTTGGGGGAGAGGAGGGTGGATGGTTGGGGGAGAGAAGGGTGGGTGGCAGGAGAGGAGGGTGAGTGGTTGGGGGAGAGGAGGGTGGGTGGGGGAGAGGAGGGTGGGTGGTTGGGGGAGAGGAGGGTGGGTGGTGGGGGAGAGGAGGGTGGTTGGGGGAGAGGAGGGTGGGTGGTGGGGGGAGAGGAGGGTGGGTGGTGGGGGAGAGGAGGGTGGTTGGGGGAGAGGAGGGTGGGTGGGGGAGAGGAGGGTGGGTGGTGGGGGGAGGAGGGTGGGTGGTGGGGGGAGAGGAGGGTGGGTGGTGGGGGAGAGGAGGGTGGGTGGTGGGGGGAGAGGAGGGTGGGTGGTGGGGGGAGAGGAGGGTGGGTGGTGGGGAGAGGAGGGTGGGTGGTTGGGGGAGAGGAGGGTGGGTAGTTGGGGGAGAGGAGGGTGGGTGGTGGGGGGAGAGGAAGGTGGGTGGTGGGGGGAGGGTGGGTGGCAGGAGAGGGGGGTGGGTGGTGGGGGGAGGGGGAGTGGCTCCGAGGGCAGGCAGGGGGGAGGGTGCCTCACATGCCTGCCCCGCCCGCAGGCCTTCCACGCCCCTGTTCGACCTGCTGCAGCACCGCTACCAGCAGCTGTGGGTGCAGGAGCAGAAGGCTGCCCAGAAGGCCATCAAAATGGAGAAGAAGCACAAGGTGAGGCGCCCAGCTCCCAGTGGCCAGGGGTCAAGGGCGGCAGAGGGTCAGGGCAGCAGAGGGTCAGGGCGGCCGGGGGTCGGGGGTCAGGACAGCAGAGGGTCAGGGCGGCCGGGGGTTGGGGGTTGGGGCAGCAGAGGGTCAGGGCGTCCCCCTGAGCACTTGTGGTGCTGGCGCCTCATCAGGTCATCTCAGTCCGTCGCGGTTTCAGACGGGGAAACTGAGGCTCAGAGTGACTGAGTGAGCAGCCACAGGGTCGGCAGAGCCGGCTTTTCCGGATGGCGGTCACAGGAACGCTCAGGGTCAGGGGACAGGGCGGGGATGTCCGGGGCCACGTGGGCGGGAGTCTTCCTGGACCCGGAGCCCTCAGGCTGGGCCAGGAGAGGCACCAAGCGAGGCTCAGGGGCCCCAGATTCCCAGGCGCACAATGGCGGGGAGCCAGGGGAGCAGCCAGGGGAGTGGGCAGGGGAGTGGCCAGGGGAGCAGCCAGGGGAGTGGCCAGGTGAGCGGCCAGGGGAGCGGCCAGGGGAGCGGCCAGGGGAGCGGGCAGGGGAGCGGCCAGGGGAGCGGCCAGGGGAGCGGCCAGGGGAGCGGGCAGGGGAGCGGCCAGGGGAGCGGGCAGGGGAGCGGCCAGGGGAGTGGGCAGGGGAGCGGCCAGGGGAGCGGCCAGGGGAGCGGGCAGGGGAGCGGCCAGGGGAGTGGGCAGGGGAGCGGCCAGGGGAGCGGCCAGGGGAGCGGCCAGGGGAGTGGGCAGGGGAGCGGCCAGGGGAGCGGCCAGGGGAGCGGCCAGGGGAGCGGCCAGGGGAGCGGCCAGGGGAGTGGGCAGGGGAGCGGCCAGGGGAACGGCCAGGGGAGCGCCCGGTGAGCGCCTGCCTGGCCTCCCTCCGGCCCAGGTGTGCCTCGGGAAGCTGTATGAGACCCGGAGCAGCCAGCTGCGCAAGTACAAGCCGCCGGTGAAGCTGGACGCCCTGTGGCAGATGCCTCACTTCCAGAAGGTCAGGCTCCCTCCCTCCCCGCGCTTCCCGGCGGGGTCTGTGGGCTCCCAGCCACCAGGGCACGGCCCTGGCATGATACCAACCAACAGCCGCACCTGCCAGCCCTGCGCGCGCCCCCACGCCGCCTGGCCCAGGGCCCGGCCCTGAACTCCCTGAAGGGGCCGCTGCCCTGCCCGGGGCCCTTACCGGTCACAGCGCACGCCGTGGGCTGAGCCCGCCGACTGACGGCTGAGGCCTGGGGTCTGCCCACGGGGCAGACACTGTGGGGCAGACCCCCTCCACTGCGGGGGCCGTTCAAACACTGCACACTGCCCTGGGGACTCGGGGGGCAGCGGCTCCGGGGGGCAACCCTGGGAAGCCGAGCAAACGCCTCGGGGCTGACACGAGGCCGTGACGTGCCTCCAGCGGCTCCAGCTCCGACCTCAGAGCTGAGCGGCGTCCCTTCGGCCGCACGGGCCTGCGTTGGTGCCCATCGGGGGGGGGGACGCTGTGCCCAGGAGGGAGACGGGGCGGCCTGGGGACAGCGGCGTCAGGACGGGGGGCGCACGCCCGGCTCCGGCCCGGGAGACAGCTGTGCGAGGCGGCGTGCCCCGCCAGCCGGCTCGGTGGTGCCGTGTCGGGCTAAACTGCCATTTAGGCAATGAAGGGGCCAGCGCCTCCCTGAGCCTAATGGGACCGAACGAGCTGCCGAGCTCCGCCCCCCACCTGCCGGGTCGCCCGCCGGCCGCTGTCAGCATGTGTCACCGGCCATTTGCCCCGCCGCCTATCCGCCGCCCGCCCCCACCACGCACGGGAACACGACTGGCTGTCGGGGCCTGCAGCCGCCCGGCCCCGTCTCCCCCTGTTTTCCGGCCTCCGCACCCGCCTCCCCGCCCTCTCGCTCAGCGCTGCCCGTCCACCCGAAGCCATCCCTCCTTTGCTCTTTCGTCTCCGATTTCCCAACATCTGGGGGTCCAGGCACCAGGGACACTGCTGGAGGGGTGGTCGGGGCTCCTGGCTTCTTGGCACCAGATGCCCCACATGGCTCTCAGCCCTACAGCAGCGACTGCCACGCTCAGCCCCTTCGTCTCTGATGCGGCATCTGCCCGAATCCCCAGGCAATGGACTAGGATGGCCAGGGGCCTCCCCCTCGGTGCAGGGAACCTCCCCCCTCCCCAACTAGGGGTCACAGCGACTGCCCTGGGGCAGGGCTCCTGCAGCGCCCGGTCCCCCCGGGCCCGCCCGGCCCGCGGCACCAACTTCTGTCCTCGGAGGAGGAGGTGGGCTGAGCCTGGCGGCTCTCTCCCGCGACCAAGCCACCTCCACTGCTCGCCTGAACTCGGCGCCAACACCTGTGCGTGTGTGCGTCACACGCGTGTCCTGACCCCCGTGCAGAGCCGAGGCCGGGCCCGGAGCCTGCGGCCCGGGACTTCGGGGCAGGGGCTGAAGGCGCCCCATCACGTGGCAGAACCCGCGAGGGAGAGAGCAGGAACGCCAGCCCTGGCAGGAGGGTGCGCCTCCGCTTGTCCGGATGCCCCTGCTCCTCCGGGGGCCACCTTGCACCCCAGCACAGACCCTGGACCCAGAGTGCGGCCACTGCCGCCGGGACACTCAGTCCCCGCCCCCCTCCGGAGGGGAATAACGCCATGAACGCGCCTCTGAGCCCCGAGGGCCGGGTGTGTGTAACCTCGTGGATCTGAGGCCCCCGCTCTGCTGACGAGGAGACGGAGGCTCAGAGAGGCCGAGGGCCTGGCCCTGGGAGGGGAATCCGGGTTCAGTCTGGGGCTGCCTGAGCCTCTTCTTCACCACTGGGTTTGCTGCCTCCGGGGACCCCTTCCCTCACCACCTGGCCCCGCCCCAGCAGACCCCCTTCTCGGCACCTGCCCACACTGCGGCTGTTCACCGCCCATCTCCCCCAGGACAGCGGTCGGCAAAGTCAGTCGTCAACAGGGCCAAACAGCAACAGCACAGGGATCGAAATTTCCATGGAGAGCCTGATTTTTTAAACTTAAACTCCTTCTAACGCCACTTCTTCAACACAGACTCGCCCAGGCCGTGGTGTTTTGTGGCAGAGCCACACTCCAGGGGCCAAAGAGCCGCATGTGGCTCGCGAGCCGCGGTTTGCCAACCACGGAACTAGGACAATGCGAGGCCGCCAGGACCAGGCCTGTCACGCCCCGTCAGGCCCTTCAGCCCAGCAGGGCCTGGCATGAGCCAGTGGCCAGTGACTGTGGAAGGAAGGAGTGGAGTGGATGACGGAAGAGCGACAGTGCAGCCCGGAGCGACGGAAAAATGCAAAAACCTGTCAGACCTGACGGCACCCCTTTCCCAAAGCTCACGGGCCAGCGCCGGCGCCAGCACCCCGGAGCCCAGCACCCAGCGCCGCACTCAGGAGGCCGGGCTGCCCGTCCACAGCGGCCTCGAGCGAGCGCCCAGCCCCGGGAGGCCCTCTCTGCCCCGGGCCCGGTCCTGTCGCTGCCAATCCCTGCCCGGCCTCCAGCCCCCCCGGCCCCCTAGGAAAGGAAAAGGCACGTCCAAAAACGTGGTGCCTGTCACAGTGATGGATAACCCTCTCGGACCCTCCCCGCTCGAGGACAGATGTCGCTGCTGAACTCTGTCAGAAATAATTAAACGCCTTTCCCAGGACATGCTGCGGGCAGGGGGGCCCCTCCCGGGCTGGGCCACAGCCTCCAGGCTGGCTCCTCCCGGCCCACCTGCCCCCGGGGCACCCCCCTATCCCCCCCCCTCCCAGGCTCGCACAGGGCCCCAGGCCAGAGGGGCAAGGAAAGGAGGCACATGCCTGGGGCTGACCCTTCGGCTGCAGGGCCCCGGTGGACAGGCTGACCATGGGCTCTGCCACCAGCAGTGGCCACGAACGGCCGGTGGCCCAAAGGGAGGGTCAGCCAACCGCTGGCAGTGGCCTTCCTTCGGGGACATAAATGCTGAGATCTGGGCCGGCCGCCAAGCCCCTCTGGGCCGGTTTTCTCAGACAGAGAGGGCAGGGCCAGCTCCTGAGGTCTCCGCCCAACTCCGGGTCCAGGCCTCGGGGCCTGCTGGTCCAGGAGCATGTGGGACTGGCACAGGGCTCTCGGAGGAGGCAGCCCGAGAGCCAGCACGCCTGTCAGGGCACAGCTCCGGTTCCCATTGGGGGACAAAAGGCGAACTCAGCAGCCTCCAGCCCGAGGGCAGGAGGGCTGGGGGGCGTCCCCCTCTGTCCTGGTGCCTCAGACTCACAAGCCTTCCACCAGCCGGGCTGGGTCTTCCCGGCAGGATGAGCCGCTGGGGATGTGCGTGTGCGCGTGCGTGTGCGTGTGTGTGTGTGCATGTCCGTGTGCCTGCCTGGGCCTTCAGGGTCAGGCAGACCCGGGTCCCATGCTGACCTCATCACCCCCAGCCCGTCTCACTCTTCCGGAGCACCTCTGCTCCAGCCCCGTGCTCCATGCCAACCAGGCTGCTTCGGGGCCACTGGCCAGGCGGACGGCAGACAGCGAGCGACCTGACAGGCACACGGCCAGAGGGGGAGTTTGGAGGACGGGTGTCCAGTGTTTGCAGCCTCAGATGGAGGGGAGACACTAACCTTCGCTGTCAACTCAAGCTTGCGGTGTGGACAGTCGCCATAGCGATCACCCCGTCACCTGTTCCGCGGCCTCTGACAGAAAACCTCCTGGTTGGGGGGGGAGGGGGTTGGTTCACCAAGCATCAGCCCTGGCAGCCCATCTGAGGGGCGGGGGAGAGACGGGATTATTAATAGCTCCGCCTTCCGCTCTCAAAAGTGATCCAGTAGGAAGCACAGGTCCCACTGCCACCGCCTAATATTAAGGCAGGAAAAATAGACACTTTATCCTCCGTTCCCAACGGCCGCCAGTGGGAACGCCCCGAAGACCAAGAGGCGAGCACTCCAAATATCTGCGACATCGCCGGCCACAGCGGTGGAAGGTTGGGTGCTGCCAGTCAAGTGATGTTAGACACAGAGATGGTCCGTGATGTTAGACACAGAGATGGTCCGTGATGTTAGACACAGAGATGGTCCGTGATGTTACACACAGAGATGGTCCGTGATGTTAGACACAGAGATGGTCCGTGATGTTAGACACAGAGATGGTCCGTGATGTTAGACACAGAGATGGTCCGTGATGTTACACACAGAGATGGTCCGTGATGTTACACACAGAGATGGTCCGTGATGTTAGACACAGAGATGGTCCGTGATGTTAGACACAGAGATGGTCCGTGATGTTACACACAGAGATGGTCCGTGATGTTAGACACAGAGATGGTCCGTGATGTTAGACACAGAGATGGTCCGTGATGTTACACACAGAGATGGTCCGTGATGTTACACACAGAGATGGTCCGTGATGTTACACACAGAGATGGTCCGTGATGTTAGACACAGAGATGGTCCGTGATGTTAGACACAGAGATGGTCCGTGATGTTACACACAGAGATGGTCCGTGATGTTACACACAGAGATGGTCCGTGATGTTAGACACAGAGATGGTCCGTGATGTTACACACAGAGATGGTCCGTGATGTTACACACAGAGATGGTCCGTGATGTTACACACAGAGAGATGGTCCGTGTTGTTACACACAGAGATGGTCCGTGATGTTAGACACAGAGATGGTCCGTGATGTTACACACAGAGATGGTCCGTGATGTTAGACACAGAGATGGTCCGTGATGACACAGAGAGATGGTCCGTGATGTTAGACACAGAGATGGTCCGTGATGTTAGACACAGAGATGGTCCGTGATGTTACACACAGAGATGGTCCGTGATGTTACACACAGAGATGGTCCGTGATGACACAGAGAGATGGTCCGTGATGTTAGACACAGAGATGGTCCGTGATGTTACACACAGAGATGGTCCGTGATGTTACACACAGAGATGGTCCGTGATGTTAGACACAGAGATGGTCCGTGATGTTACACACAGAGATGGTCCGTGATGTTACACACAGAGATGGTCCGTGATGTTACACACAGAGATGGTCCGTGATGTTAGACACAGAGATGGTCCGTGATGTTAGACACAGAGATGGTCCGTGATGTTAGACACAGAGATGGTCCGTGATGTTACACACAGAGATGGTCCGTGATGTTACACACAGAGATGGTCCGTGATGTTACACACAGAGATGGTCCGTGATGACACAGAGAGATGGTCCGTGATGTTAGACACAGAGATGGTCCGTGATGTTACACACAGAGATGGTCCGTGATGTTAGACACAGAGATGGTCCGTGATGTTACACACAGAGATGGTCCGTGATGTTACACACAGAGATGGTCCGTGATGTTACACACAGAGATGGTCCGTGATGTTAGACACAGAGATGGTCCGTGATGTTAGACACAGAGATGGTCCGTGATGTTAGACACAGAGATGGTCCGTGATGTTAGACACAGAGATGGTCCGTGATGTTACACACAGAGATGGTCCGTGATGTTAGACACAGAGATGGTCCGTGATGTTAGACACAGAGATGGTCCGTGATGTTAGACACAGAGATGGTCCGTGATGTTAGACACAGAGATGGTCCGTGATGTTAGACACAGAGATGGTCCGTGATGTTACACACAGAGATGGTCCGTGATGTTAGACACAGAGATGGTCCGTGATGTTAGACACAGAGATGGTCCGTGATGTTAGACACAGAGATGGTCCGTGATGTTAGACACAGAGATTGTCCGTGATGTTACACACAGAGATGGTCCGTGATGTTAGACACAGAGATGGTCCGTGATGACACAGAGAGATGGTCCGTGATGTTAGACACAGAGATGGTCCGTGATGTTACACACAGAGATGGTCCGTGATGTTAGACACAGAGATGGTCCGTGATGACACAGAGAGAATACATGATGCTGTGGAATCTTGCACAGCCACTGAGAATGACCTTAGTCTGAACTTACGACATGCTACTAACACAGCACTGACGGAAAGAACCCGCTTCTTGCAATGCGTTTGGATATCCACACCATGTGATGGGTTGGACAGAGGCGGCTGTTAGTGGTCACCGGTTGAGTGCCCCAGGGTAGAGGGGGAGGAGGGCCCCCCTATGGCCAGCGGTGGAGGGATCGGGGGAGGTGAGTCCTACTTTCTCCGATGCTCTCTCTAAGTACACGTAGCTTTTACAACACAAGAAAGGCGATCTTTTTGAATGTTTTCAAGGACCAGGACGGTCTCTCCCTCCCAGTGCCTGTTCCAGCGCTCAAACCCCCTTTCGGCCCAGTTCCCCCTGCCGGTCCCCAAGCTCTCGCTACGCTCTGCCACCAGTTTCCCGCGTTCCTGCCCGTCCGGCGTGAAGGCCTGAGGCCGGCGCCGGCCAGCAGTGAGGGGGGCTGACTTCCAGGGTCCAGATCTTTACGGCCAAGTCCAGGTTGTAACTGAAGACCCACAATCCATTTGGGCCCCGGCCAGTATGGCTCAGTAGACAGAGCACCAGCCTGCAGACTGAAGGGCCCTGAGTTCGACTCCGGTCAGGCGCATGTCCCTGGTTTGCACGTGCAAGAGGCGACCTGTCAATGAGCCTCTCTCACATCGACGTTTCTGTCTCGGGGTCTCCCCCTCCCTCCCGCTCTGTGGAGCAGACATCCTTGGGTGAGGATTACCAAAAACCAAGCATCCCGAGGTCCCCACCTACGTCGCCTCCCCCACCACAGGGCCCACCCCCGACGTGACTCGGTCATCCCGTCACTAACGTGCAGACAAACAGTCTCCGCTCACATTGGCTGTGGGCTCGGCCTGCGGCTCAGGGAGGAGGCCAGGCTGGGGCGCTCTGGGTTTGGGTTACCAGCTCCTGTGTCCGGAGGCTGGATCGGGCGCCTCTACGACCCTGGGGGTCCCCCAGGCCCCTGGCTCCCCACAGAACAGAGACGTGGGAGAGCAGCGGTCAGCCACGCAGTGACACCCCGAGACGGGCTGATGAGCGAAGGCTGCCGGGCCTAAGGGGCAGGTTTTCTCCCTTAAGCTCTTACAAACCCGCTCTGGCTGCCAACTGAATTCTGCCGACCCCAGGGCCTCTGCCCCACTGTGCCAGCCGTGCCCAGGCCAGTCACCCCCTGCAGACCCAGGAAGGGCACCCATAGGGGTGCCACTACTCCAAGTGCATGCCCATTGAGTGCCCGCCCCCCCGAGTGCCCCCCGAGTGCCCGCCCCCTGGGTGCCCCCCGAGTGCCCGCCCCCTGTGTGCCCCCCCCAGTGCTCCCCCAGTGCCCGCCCCCGGTGTATTTTAAGGGTCCTGCTGCTGCGTTGTTCCGGAATGAGGGCACCCCTGCTGCTGTGTGGGGCGCGGGCGCAGGAGGATGAGCCACCCGCAGGAACGGGGCGGCGGGAAGGGTGAGTCAGAGTCCCGATGCAGCTGGCGTTGCTCCCCCAGCACAGAGCCCCCCATCACCCTTCACATCCGTGTGCAGAAGGCAGGAAGGCAGGGGCCTAATTGGCGCTACAGCATCCGGCCCTCGGAGGCAGGGAATCTTTAGGCACCTGCTCGGAAGGTGACATTCCCGCTCGGAGCCTGGGAGCCAGGCAGCCAGAGCAGAGGCTTTGGGGCGAGGACAAATGGCAACACTCCTGGGCCCTGTGGGAGCCGGGGAAGAGGGGGGAACCGGGTCAGGGGGAGGGCCAGGCGTCTGTGTCCAGAGGTTGGACAGGGGGAGAGGGGCCAGGAGAGGCTGGCATCCCAGGGGACCAGGGAGCTGGCACCTCTAACAGTTCCAGCCCTGCGTCCTGGGGACCCCCAGCTTCTGCCCCCTGAACCCTTCTAGCACCTGGGAATTTTCTGTTTGATCCAGAAAACTCTTCTTCCCAACGGGGCATGAAAAAATGCCAAACGTTGTGCTGAGCATCGCCCGGAAAGTCGAGTAAGCCCATCATCTGGGCTCACCTCCAGAGACGGCGAGAACCTCATGCTGAATTTGGGGCGCCGATGGGGCCGTGGGGTCCCCAGTAGATTCCTCCAGTTCATCCCCAAGGGAACAGTCAATTCTCAGTGATCGGCAGAGACTCTCCAGGCTGGAGGAGGAGTGTGGGCCACCTGGGGGGGGGGGGAGGGCACCTCGCTCCGTGTCACCACGAACCCCTCATCTTCACATGTCGGCCTCTGCCAGCAGCTGGTGAGACCGCCCTGAGGCTGCGGAGCAGGAGGCCAGCCGGGTCCCCAGATAAACAGCCTCAATGCTCCCCCAAGGCTCCTGGGAACTGAGTTTGTCAAAAGTGCGGGCGAGGTGCACCAGGAGGCAGCACCCTCGTATCTAAGGGCCATGGGTGCGCCCGGCCGGCGCGGCTCCGTGGCTGAGCTCCGGCCTAGGAACCAGGAGGTCAGAGTTCGATTCCCCGTCAGGGCACAGGCCGGGTTGCGGGCTCGATGCCCACTGTGGGGCGTGCAGGAGGCAGCCCATCCCTGATTCTCATCACGGATGCTGTCTATCCCTCTCCCAGTCCCTTCTTCTCTGAAAGCAATAACAATATATCTTTAAATACATTTTGTTGATTTTTTACAGAGAGGAAAGGAGAGGGATAGAGCTAGAAACATCGATGAAAGAGAAACATCCATTGGCTGCCTCCTGCACACCTCCTACTGGGGATGTGCTGCAACCAAGGTACACGCCCTTGACCGGAATCGAACCTGGGCCCTTCAGTCCACAGGCCAACGCTCTATGCACTGAGCCAAACCAGCGAGGGCAATAACAATCTATTTTTTTTAATAAAAATAAATAAAAAGCTGTGGCGGGTGTGGATGAGTGCAGGAGACGCAGGCCTCGGGCCCCACAGAGCAGCCGTGGGGAGCAGGCGAGGCGGGGCCGGGTGTTCTGGCCTCTGCTCCTCCTCTCCTCAGAGGTCCCCGAGGCGCAGACAGCACAGAAAGCGGGGACTCCGGCCAAAGGCGCCGGCGGGCGGTGCGGAGGGAAGGGCATCCAAGAAGCTATTCTGAGCCGTTCCCAGCGGCAGCAGCCATCACCGCACCGCAGCGCGGCCGCACCTCTGCCACGCCAGGCGGGCGTCGATGAACGATCTTGCGCTGTCCGTCCTCTCAGCACCCCGGTGCGTGGATGGGAGTCGCCGCCTGAGAAAAAGAAGCTAAAGCTCCCAAGTTCAAGTCCGTGCCCAGGTCCTGGCGAACCAGAGGCAGAGTGGGCGGGGCCGGCACCCATGAGCAATAGTAAGGCCCGCATCTGCGGTCAGGGATGGGGGGAGGGGGAGTTCTACATGCCAGGCCTGGGAAGGCGAGTGGACGGCGGTCATGCGCTCGGGGTTTATGGGTGTCCGGAGAGCCCAGCCTGGCCTGGCTGATCGAAGCCCCGGCCGTAAACAGAACTCTCCCCTGCCCTGAACGCCTTTAGACCTTGACAGCACCCCTGAGCATCTCCGAAATCGTAGTTTGGCCTGAAGGCTAAAGAGGAAAGAAGCCATTGATCGCGGTCCAGGCTGCGGTTACAAAGGGCATGTGGCAGGGACGGGGCGTAGAAGGCGGGCTGAGCCAGCCTGCCTCCCCGGCCGCATCTGAAAGTGGGGACGGCAGGCGAGAGGGCCATACAGGTGCGTGTGAAGCGCTGGCCATGGCCCGGCTGGGAGTCGGTCAGAGCAATCGTCTCTGGGTGCCACGAGCTTTGGCATCGGCCCTGCAGGTGGTTCTCAAGCCTGGCTGTGCCTATAGGTCTCCGAGGGGAGAGCCGAGCTGGTCCAGAGGGTGAGGCAGGCACCAAGCCTGAGTCCTCAGCTCCCTGCGCCCCGTCAGTGGCACCTGCAGGGCTACAATTAGAGTATTGCCTGTGGCAAGTGGCTACGCTTTCACGCGTTTCATAGGAAGCTTGTCGGGGCTTCGAGAAGAAGCGAGGAGTGTGAACATCAGTCTTAATCTGCTCCAGCTGCTCCAGCAACACCCCCAGCTGGGGGCTTAAACAGCAGGTGTGCACAGAGAGCTGTTCTGAGGCTGGCGTCAGATTGGGGTGCTGGTGTGGTTGGGTTCTGGTGAGGCTTTTTTTCCTGGCTTTCAGATGGCCACCGTCTTGTGTTGACAGAGAGGGAGGGAGCTGGTGTTTCTTTTGAGAAGGGCACTAATCCCGTCCGGGGGGCCCACCCTCATGAGCCCATCCAAACCTAATTACCTCCCACAGATCCCACATCCAAACACCATCCTATTGGGGGGATGACTTTTAGGAGAACACAATCACCTGTTCCAACTTCTAAGTGAGAGCCATCTGTCCACCCATATATCTGTTTGTCTATCCATTCATTCATCATCCATCCATCTGTCTATCCATCCATCCATCCATCCATTCATTCATCCATCCATCTATTCATCTACCTAACCATCCATCTATCTATTCAGCCATCCATCGATCCATCTGCCCATCCATCCATTCATCCATCTATCCTTCCATCTGTCCGTCCACCCACCCATCCATCCATCCATCCATCCATCCGTCCGTCCATCCATTCAACCACTCAACCATCTATCTATTCATCCAACCATCTATCCATCTATCCATCTGCCCATCCATCCACCCACCCATCCATCAGTCCATCCATCCGTTTGTCCACCCAGCCAGGACCTGTTGAGCACCTACAGGCTGTCCCTAACAGCAGTTACCCAAGACCTCTGAGACTCCTGTCTGTCCATGTCTCCCCAGAGCAGGGCCCAGAGGCTGGCATGCAGAGCCTAGCTCTCTAGTTGAGGACACTTAACTCTCATATTCTTATCTGTAACTTCACAATCTCTTCCTAAACCACACCCGAACACTTCCTCCTGCTCATTATTCCGAAAGAGAAAAGGAGAAAGACAAAACCATCCCTCACCATGCGCATCCCTCCCCAGCGGGCCACAGATGCCCACACCCGAGCGTGTCCCCGGGTTCCCGGCAGGGACAGGGGCTGCGCCACAGCCTGACACACACGCAGCCAGGCCCTGCCCGGCACAGTGGGG
Source organism: Antrozous pallidus (assembly GCA_027563665.1). NCBI lineage: Eukaryota > Metazoa > Chordata > Mammalia > Chiroptera > Vespertilionidae > Antrozous > Antrozous pallidus. Next base: position 82,944,402 of record CM050522.1, read on the forward strand.
ACGGTGCCGCGAGGCTCCGTCTGCAACCAGACACAGACTCAAAGGCTCTCAACCGTGGAGCCACACGCCCGGGAACCACCTGAGAGGGCGCCGTCTGGGAAACTTCCAGAGAAAGTAATTACGGCGTCCCCGTTGTCTAAATTCGGCAGCAGAACTCGGAGCTCTGGAATCGCATGTTCCCAGGGACCTGGTGGACCCCTCCCCCCCTCCCCCCAGCCTGGTCCTTCATCAGAACCAGCAGAGGTTCCTGGGGGGCCCAGCTGGCGTGTCCCCTGAACCCTGTGCACTCTGAGGTGTCGTCTCATGGAAGGCGCGGCAGGCAGCAGACGAGCTTGCCGCTGGTGGGCCGGGTGAGATTAACACACAAATGTGCGGGCCTCTCCGAGAGCTGGCAGGCGCCCATGAATATTCATCAAGTACCCACGGCGTCCGTGATACAAACATGCAGAACATACAGCCCTGGCGCCGGGGAGTCCGCACACGGAGCCAGGCTCGGTGCCGGCGGCTTCGCCCCCCTCGCCTCCGCGGGGGCTCAAGCTGATAGTTACAGCAAGTGGCCTCGTCTTGTGTCCTCAGCACCCGGCCCCCCCGAGGGGAGGACTGGGGAGACAGCAGCCCCGTCTCGGCGGGCTGTCCGCTCACAGAGCCGCCTCCGCCGGGCTCCTGAAAGCCCACCTTAGCTCTCACTCTGCACCTAACAGCAAGCCCCTCGCTAGCCCCGGCCCATCTGGCTCAGTGGATAGCGCCGGCCTGCAGACTGAAGGCTCCCGGGTTCGATTCCAGCCAAGGCACTTCGCAGGGTTGCGGGCTGGGTCCTCAGGAGGGGGCGTGCAGGAGGCAGCCGATTGTTTCTCTCTCTCATCCCTGATGTTTCTCTCTCTCTCTCTCCCTCTCCCTTCCTCTCTGAAACCAATAAAAACACACTAACAGTCTCACTCTCTACTGGGGATCAGTCTACCACGCACCCTCCGACCCGCTCGTGCCCCGCTAGCCCTACATGGGGTGGGCAGGGTGGCACCGCCCGCCTATCCCGCCGCCCGTCAGCGCCAGGCCTCCCTCCCGGCCGCCTCCCAGGAGGACAGCGCCCGGCACACCGCCGCCGTCCAGGCTCCGGGAAGCAACTCAGTCTCTTTGGGCAGCTCGGCTGTCACCGCGTTTGTTGACAACCCGCTGAAACGGCCTTCGCCGCCGCCGCCGCCGCCGTGTGAAGTCCCCTCCATCTCCCACCCAGGCCTCCGCAGACAGGTCTGAAAGGCGAGGACTCGGAGACACAGACACCCGCTCAGCCCCCCGGCCCCGGCCCCGGCCCCCGGCACCGCGGGAGCGGGGAGGCCGGCGGCGGGGCGAGCGGGCTGACGGCCCCTCACCTGGCCTCGCGGTGCACCGCCTCCAATTAAATCAAAACGGTTTGTTTTTAATGGTCTTTTACACTGACAAGTGGGCGATCATTCCGGGCCCACGAGCTGTCAGGGAGCGGAGGCAAATCCTCCGTTGATAATGCCCAATGCTTCCAATTAGGAGCCGGGCCGCTCCTGGCGCGCTAACGATTCCCCAGCCGCCCCCAGGCCCCTGTGGCGCCGGCTGCCTCTGCTGCCTCCGCCGCAAATTACTGACACCAAACGGGGCCGTCTCCCCGCCACGCCAGGCCCGGGCCCTGTCGGGCTTAATGAGCCGATGGAAGTTCCGTGGCTCGGGCGCTAAATTCTTTTCTTGTTTGACAGCTGCTCGGCTAAGGTGCGTGTTGACCTTATAAAAGATTTAGTGTTTCTCATTATTTTCTGTCGGGCTTCACCGTGATGGCTCGGCGGGCCGCATTTGCATCTGGGGGTGCGTGCCTGTGTGCACGCGCGTGTGCGTGTGTGTGCATGTGTGCGCGCATGTGCGTGCATGTGCTTGTGTGTGTACATGTGTGCTTGTGTGTGTGTGTGTGTCTGTGTGTGTGTGTGTTGGACGGGGCTCCAAGGTGAGACGCGGAAGGGGAAAGGGAGAAGGAGCTTCCAGGGTGCCATTCCTCTTGGAGGGAGGGTTTCATTTTTTTCTTTCTTTCTTTCTTTTTCTTAAAAAATATATTTCTTTATTGATTTCAGAGAAGAAGCGTGAGGGGTAGAGATACAGAAACATCAATGATGAGAGGGAATCATTGATCGGCTGCCTCCTGCACACCCCCTATTGGGGATCGAGCCCACAACCTGGGCATGTGCCCTTGGCCGGAATCGAACCTGGGACCCCTCAATCTGCAGGCTGATGCTCTATCCACTGAGCCAAGCCGGTCAGGGCAAGTACCTGGTCTCTCACTGGGGCTCTCTGCCTTCACCCTTGCCCCTCAGAGACTCTATTTTGATCTTCTAGAGCAAAATCACCGCACCTCCTCCCGCCTCCTCTCGCGCCCCTCCCCCCGTGCCCATGGCAGACCCTGCTCACCAGTCACCACCCGATTTCTCACGAGCCTAAGGCTCAGCCTGAGAGTCCTCTGGACGGGACGGACACCAGCCAGCAGTCTGTCCGAGCTGACAGCGGCAACAAGGCCACTCGCCACCCCGAAGTTCCTCGCCCTGTTAATGCTACATTAGGGTGCTTTTTACAGAAAAGTGAAATAAAATATAACCCACTAAAGGAAAGTAGATAAATTAAACATCATCAAAACAAAAAACTTTGGTGCTTCAAATGATACCGTCAAGATAGTGAGGAGACGCCCTGGCCAGCAGCTTGGCTGGTTTGGAGCGCCGTCCTGCTCACCAAGGGGTTGTGGGTTCGATTCCCGGTCAGGGCACACGCAGGAGGCAGCTAATCGACGCTCCTCTCCCACAGGGATGTTTCTCTCTCTTCCCTTCCTCTCTCTCTAGAAATCCATGGGAGCATATCCTCAGGTGAGGGTATAAGTAAAGAAAGAAGGAAGGAAGGAAAGCAAGTGAAAAGACACCCCACAGAAGAGGAGAAAATAGCTGAGACCGGTGTGGCTCAGTGGATAGAGCGTCGGACTGCGGACTGAAGGGTCCCGGGTTCGATTCCAGTCAAGGGCATGTACTGTGGCTGCGGGCACATCCCCAGTAGGGGGCGTGCAAGAGGCAGCTGATCAATGTCTCTCTCTCATCGATGTTTCTGACTTTCTATCCCTCTCCCTTCTGCTCTGTAAAAAATCAATAAAATATATTTTTAAAAAAAGAAGAGGAGAAAATAATTGTAAATCATATAGCTCACAGGGGACTCTGAATGCCAACAGTACTCTTACGATGCAGTCTTCACATGCAAATAACCCAGTTTTGAAATGGGCCATGGGTTTGAATAGACATTCCTCCAGAGACGACGTGCAGGTCGCCCAGAAGCACGCAGAGAGCTCCCAGCATCGTCGGCCTTCCGGGAAGTGCAGATCGGAACCGCCGTGAGAAGCCGCTCCGTGCCCACGAGGTGGCTACAACAGTAACGACATCAAAAGGCAGACAATAACAAGTGTCGGCAAGGACGTGGAAAACCGGAACCCGCGCAGGTTGCTGGCGAGCACACCGTCGTGGCTTTCCCAGAGGCTAACCCCGGAGTTCCCACGTGGCCCAGCAATTCCGCTCCCAGGTGTGTGCCCGGGAGAAATGAACACCTATGTTCGCACACGCATGTCTCCGGCAGCATCCTTCGTAAGAGCCGAAAAGCAGCAACAACCCAAATCCCTACCTTTGAATGGGTACATTTTACAAATGCCATCTCAACCAGAGGCCCAGTGCATGGAATTTGTGCACTGGTAGGGCCCCTAAGCCTGGCGGGCTATCAGGGCCCCTCGGGGCCTTTCATCCTGGCTGCCGGATGCCAGCCAGGACCTTCCTTTGTCCCGCACCACCCCCTTGTGGTCAGCAATCACTCCCAGTCTCCTGGTTGAACTCTGAGGGGACACTTTGCATATTAGCCTTATCTATAATAATAAAAGCATAATATGCTAGTTAGTCTGGACAGCCGAACGACCTTCCGGATGTCATTCCAGACATCCTTCTGGACAAAGCCGCTGCAATGGAGGCTGACGCAGAGGTGGTTAGGGGCAATCAGGCAGGCAGGAGAGTGGTTAGAGATGATCAGGCAAGCAGGAGAGTAGTTAGGGATGATCAGGCAGGCAGGTGAGTGGTTAAGGGCGATCAGGCAGGCAGGAGAGTGGTTAGAGATGATCAGGCAAGCAGGAGAGTGCTTAGGGATGATCAGACAGGCAGGTGAGTGGTTAAGGGCAATCAGGCAGGCAGGAGAGTGGTTATGGGTGATGAGGCAGGCAGGCAGGCAAACGGTTAGGAGCCAGTGGTCCCAGATTTTTGAGAGGGTGCTGTCTCTCCCCCTGTGCACAAATTTCATGCACTGTGCCTATATATATATATATATATATATATATATATATATATAGAGAGAGAGAGAGAGAGAGAGAGAGAGAGAGAGATAGATGATATAGATATAGATATAGATATAGATATAGATATAGATATAGATATAGATAGCTGTTTTAATAAAAAGAAGATTCAGGCCACTTGAAAAATAACAGCCCACGCAAGTCAGGTCTGTGCTCAGCGTCAGGCTCAGTCTTTGGAGCCTGGAAGAGGGGGACGGCGGCCAAAATGGCCTCGGATGAGGAGGACGGGGCAGTGTCCTCAGTTTCCCCCAGGATGTGCTGTGACTGTCTCGCCTGAAACCTGTCCCACCCGCAGCCTGAAGAAGCAGAAGTGGGTCTTCGGGGCGTTCAGGCCAACGCCCGCCTGGTCACCCCACTCTCCGCCCACCAGCACCCGGCGAACAGACTCATTACTCCACTTGGATCTCAGCCGCTGCCGACCGGCCTCCCTGGTCCTGGGAAGCGACCGAGAGAGAGATTGGTTCGGCTTCTGGAAACAGCAACTCGACTGTCATCTTCAAAGGCATCGGGCCGCCTCTGCTTCTGCCCCAGCAGGCCTCGGGAGCCCGACGGTCCGTGGGGCACAGACCTGGACCCGCCTGACCCCTGGCCCAGCATGTGGGCACTCCCTGTCCCGCCCACGGCTAATGGGCCAGTGTCTCCACCACCCTGAGCGTCAGCCTCCCCTCCCCTGGGGTGCGCGTGCCTCCTGCCCTCGGGGCTGTTTCTCTGCCCCCCTCCCCCCCACACACACACCTCCCCACACATCCTGGAACCTCCCGGCAGAGCTGCGCAGCGCAGGAGGCTTGCTTTCCACGCCGAGCTTGGCTGTGCTCTGAGACACAGCGTGTGTCGGCCTGTGTCCTTGTCCGTCTATTTTTGGATCCCGGAGAAGAGAGAGCTGGGAGCAGAGAAACGGTTTCGGAGACCAGATGTCCCGGGAGAGGCGGGCACCCTCGCTAATTAGCTCACCTCCCGGACCCGCCCCGTTGGAGTGTGGGACGCAGCGCTCGCCGCCGCCGCCCCACCCGCCCCGTGTTCTGCAGGGCCTCTGACCCCCCGCGGCCCCGGCTTGACAGGAATTGCTGACCTGGGAGTGATCCATAATCTCCAAGTGCCCTCATTAGAGGAGACAGCCCCTCAATCTTTCCAAGAAAACCTTGCTCCCCGTCACCTGAGCACTTGTCACTTAGGAAAAAACAACCCTAAACTAAAATCTCTATAGCTGTCACTTTTTCTCTTCCTGTTTGGCAGGTTATTTTTTTTTTTTAATCTGGCTATTTTTTTTTTTTTCTCAAATCCTGCCTTTTGATTTCTCAGCCCCCAGACCTGGCCGAGACTCGGCGTCCTCTGAGGGGACCGACCATCCTGGGGCGGTGAGGGGAGCTGGGGTCGGCTGGCCGCCCGGCTCCTTGGAGGACGTGTCGGGCACACGGGGAGCCGCCCGGCCTGTGCCTGGGCCACAGAGGGGCGTCCTTCCTGGCTGGTGCACGCACACCCCGCCCACCACTGTGGGATGGGCTTTACAAAGCGGGCCCTCGCTGGGGAGAAGGCGCCGAGGAAGCCACACACCCCCTTCCCCCCCCTCAACCCCCACCACCGCCACCGTACCGAGCCCAGGGCTGGGGCCGCCTAGTGTCCCCGATCAGCCCAGGCCTCCTGCCGGGGGGGAGAAGGAGCCAGGGCAGAGGCGGGAGAAGGCACAAGGCCACTCCCTGTTTAGCACGTGGGCCAAACTGCCCCTCCCAGCCCAAGGCCAGGTCATGGCCACCGGGCAGAGGAAGATGCCCAGCGTTGCACCTCCGGTTCTTGGACGCTTTCTTTTTTATTTATTTTCTTGTGCATCCTCACCAGAGGACATTTTTTCTGTTGATCTTTAGAGAGAGTGGAGGGGAGGGGAGAAGACCCAGAGAGAAACAGTGATGTGAGAGATACGTGGATTGGTCGTCTCCCACACACACCCTGACCAGGGCCAGGGGTTGAACCTGCAACTGGGGCAGGACCCCTTGCCTGGCTCTCTTTCCACTGAGCCACCCGGGCCAGGACTGTAATTGTGTTTTATCCCCATTTTCTTGGCTCTGCCAGACGAGGCTCCCTGAGTCCTCCCTGCACCCCATGCCCAGCACGAGTCGCCACAGGGCGATGCTCGGGGGTATGGGTGGAGAGACGTAATTCATGCACGAATGAAAGGACCCATCTGACCCCCTGGCCCAGCACGCGGGCACTCTCTGTCCCGCCGGCTCATCGCACACAGGGATTTCCTGGGGAGACTGGATGGGGCTTTCCATAATGGCACAAATACCGAAAACTCAACAGATACTGACAAGGCATCTGAATCACTCCAATCACATTGGCACCAAAGCCTTTAAATTAGAAACCAGTCACAAAATGTAACTAAAGAGCTTGCCTGGGAATTTTAAAGCATATTTATGAATAAAGGAGAAGCCAGAGAATAAATCCAAACAGAAATTTGGCAGGCATGAAATGAGCAGAGAACTGAGCAAAAAAAAAATAAATACACTCAATCCTTGTGAGATGAGATAAAAGAAAATTCAGAGGGCAACGTAGTTAGTTGCCAACACCATCTATCTCTATATATAAAAGGCTAATATGCCGTGTCCATCGGCTGATAGCTATGATGCGCACTGACCACCAGGGGGCAGATGCTCAACACAGGAGCTGCTGAGCTACAGTGACTTGGCAGTGGCGGTTCTCGGGTGATGCAGCCTGAAACCAGAGAGGAGGGAGCCATGCAAGTCTACTTTCGGCCGAGGGTTATGTTGTTGCAGGGCTACTGTCAGCTCTGAATCCGGTTTAACGCACACTTGCGTTTGTGTTCCACACCCTGTACGACAGCAACTTCGCAGAATGCCCTCTCACACTCCGGGACCCCTCGGGGGATGTTGGAGAGTCGGTTTCGGCCCGATCTCCGCAGGCCAGACTGAGGGACCCCACCTGCCAGAGGGGACTCTTCTGGCTCCACAGACGCCCTTCCAGCCACGGCGCCACCTCAGATGCGGCTGGCCAGGGAGGGGCCATGGGAGGTTGGCTCCAGGGTGAGTCCAGCCCATCTCGCCCCGTCCTGCCTCACCGGCTATCTTCTAATGAATTTCCTTTCGATGTGCATAAATCTGTGCACCGGGTCAATGATGTTACATAAATGTCAAGGTTAGAAAAAAGAAGACTAGAAGGGGATTCATGGAGCAGATGCCTCTAGATGCTAGAAAAGGAAGAACAGAGAAACCTCCAACAAGGAACTAATGAAGTCGAGAGCAAAACTGGCGAAATGACGAGGGTGTCTGATAATCAACAGGATCAACCAAATGAAATGCTGCTCATTGAGAGCAGATCAGAAAAGTGTGAGTCTTCTGAATGATTGGGAAATGGAACCTAAGAACCTAGGCCCCGGGCAAAGTGGGGACCACGGCGGGCAGGGAGCGGCCAGAGGAAAGGCGGTGGGGGCGCTGGCTGTGGGCTCAGCTCTGCCCGGACTCTCAGGGACCTCGGAGAACTGCTTTCCACCTTCGGGCCTCAGATTTCCCACCTGCAGAATGGGAGAGTGGGAGCCGATGACCTCTAAGGTCTCTCCCAACCCTGGCTGTCTGGGAACCTTGTGTTCCAGTAGGGGGAGGGAGGGAATTACGATTCCCAGGGCAGCGTTGACTGATCTGATGTGCTTACCTCCCACCTCATCCCCTTGTCTTCCGGGCGCCCTGGTCCGCCTGCACTTCTGTGGAGCGCGGCTACAGTGTTTGGACAGGTTCATGCCTCGGACTGACTTGTGACAACGCCACATACCAGTCCCAGCTTGGAGGGCAAAGCCCTCCCAGCATGATTATAGCCAAAAGGCTATGGTTGTAAGCTCGATCTTACAGTCCGACCCTGCAGTCCCAGGTAGCGAAGGGAGGTGGGCTGCGGGGGGGTGCAGCAAGTACTGCCCAAACAAGGCTCAACGGAGTTCAGAGAATGGCGACAACAGGAAAGAAGCAAACTTGAAACTCACAGGGACGTTGTCAGCATCCTGCCCTTGTTGTGCTGTGCGTGCTCTGACTAAAATAAAGCTTCGCTTACAGTCTGTGTCACTGTGTCTTCATCCAGGTGCAGTGACCCACCCGGCCCCAACTGTATTCTCTTGTCTGTCTTCTTTAATCCTTCACTGCCCCTCCTCAGGTGCACCCCGGGCCAAGCTGGACGCGGTTCGCGTTTTCTCTCGTTCTTCCTGCCCCCGCCCCTACGACACGTTCCCCTCCTCGTCCCGTCGTCTCTAGAAAGACCTTGCGGCCCCCACATGGAGTGAGAGCTCCCCAGACCACAGTCAGATTGCTGTCAAACAGTTAGTTACAGTAGAGAGCGTAGACAACCGCCCAGCCTGTCTTACTCGCCAGTGTCCCCCACGGTGGCGGTGCCTGGTCCTTATCTGGGCAACACCGCCCATTCCAACAGGCCCAGTGCCTTGGCCCACCCGGGTATCGCTGCCCCCACCCGCCAGCCAGGCCCTCGGACCTGCTGGCTGCCCCGGCCCCTTATTCACCTGCCTTGACCTCAGCGCCTCAGCTCCATTCAGCAAAGCTGTCTCCTGCCAAAGCCGTCACAGTCCCCAGCTCCAGGCGCGGGCAGCCTGCCGACGGCTTAATTTAGAAGCAGCTCTGGAGGAATCGGCGCTCCACGGCCCTCCTGCTTTCCCTCGGGGGGCCCACCGGGTCGTGACCACGCACCGCGTGAGGCCCGACTGGTGATGAGGATCCTCATCGCGGAGGAGAGAGGGAGCGTGTGGGATCGGAGCCCATGCTCCCGGCACCGACATTCGCGCGACTTGTTTTGTAAGCGTTTGTAAGTGGGGGTGGCGTAGAGCCGCGAAGACCTGGGCCAGAGTCCCACGTTCTGGGTTCACCCCCGTGCGGCCCCGGGTCCCCGTTTCCCCATCGGCACAACGGAGACGCATCGGGACGCTCTGAGGCTCGTGGGAAAGAGATGCCCGGCTGGGCACGCGAACCAGGCAGGGTGCCCACGAGGCCCCCAGAGACCGGACGTGCCCGCCGCACGGAGCACCTCCAGCTGCCTTCTGGGAAATCATGTCTCGGTGTCAAAATCAAGCCATCCCTTGCCAGAGGCGACACAGAGGTGCGCAGGGGCCTCTGTTCCCGGCTCTTCGCCTCTCTGCTCAGTAGCCTTTCGAGGCCGCGTGGGAATGTCTCTGAAGCTGGAGATCAGGCTGAAGACAAGATCACGCTTTGACCGCCCGGGGCCGAGCCCTGGCTCGGGTGGGCACCAGGTGACGGGTTACCAAGAGCCGGACACAGAGCCAAGTGACGGGTTACCAGGAGCCCTGACACAGAGCCAAGTAACTCAAGACCTGCGGCTGGGGCCCCGACGGCTCCCGGAAACGGCACCACCCAGGGCCCACGAAGGGACAGAGGGCCGGCGGACCTCTGGGATGTCCCGCACTGTCTTCTACATTAGGACTTGGGGATATTTTTCTTCCCCGCGGAGAGAGTCCATGGCTTTCTGTAGAGTCTCGACAGCGTCTACACCCTCCCAGAGACGAAGACCGTGGTTTTATGTCCTGGAATGACTAACCAACAAACCTCAGCACAGGCAGAATATTCTAGAAAGAATCCGGAACGTAGAGCCTAGAGGTTTGGGGGGGGGTGCTAAAATAGAGCTTCTCTGCCTCTGATTCCCTATGGAGCCAATCCTGGACCAAACCCTCTCTGGGCCTCAGTTTCCCCATCTGTAAAATGGGGGATGGCCAAGTTGGAATCCATCGGGCCCGTGTGCACCCCGTGTTCCTCCCCCCCTCCCCCCGGATGGTGAGCCTGGCCCCTGGACCTGAGGGCGGAACCTGGGTATGGGTCTCGTTGGCCCTAAGCAGTGCCCAGATCTGGGGGGTGGGAGGCGTGTCCTGAAGGCAGGCAGGGATGTGGCTCCAGGAACCATTTGGCCTGGGAAGAGGCCTGCCCAGGTCCCTGCCTGCCGGAAGCCGCCCGGGCGCGGGCCCTGCTGGGGTCATGGCTTTCTGGGGTAAGGTGCCCGACCCCTTGCTCCCTGAAGGGGCGGATTTCGGGCATCGAGCACAGAGGCCTTCGCTGTGGGCTCCCATCGTCTCCCTGGTCTTCAGTGCTCAGGCCTGTGGCCCAAGGCTGCCTGCAGCCCGGGGGTGGCTGACCCCGGGGTGGGGGGGAGGTTGGGGGGGTGGGCGGACCCCGGTCTGGATTCCTGAGCAGGGCCTGGCACGTGGGTCCTGCTTTTCCCAGAAATCACGGCCGAGCAAACCCAGAAGGAACCCGCCTGCTGGCCCTTCACCTTGGCCATCTGGTAAACCCGGCTCTGATGGGCCCTCCGGCCAGCGCCACGCCGTCCCCCAGCCCCTGCTCCTCTCCAGCCCAAAGTGCCCCTGAGTGTCTGCCCCAGAGAGGCCCCAGCTGCTCTCCCTGCACCCCCACCCGGGCGTGGTTCCTTCCAGGCCCTGGGGGCGGGGGTCTCTCCCGTGTAACTCTGAGTCAGTGCAGGCGGAGAGGAAGAGATAAACCAACAGGCGGACCCTGCACCCCTCTTCCCGGCCTCCCTCCGGCTACCCTACAGGACACCCCGTTCCGGGGGTGGCTCACACCTGGAGGCCATGGGACAGATGCAGGACATGGGGGGGGGGGGGCTCCCCCACCATCAGGCCCCGAGGACGAGGCTCGGCTGAGATGCGATCGCCCACATTTATTCACCTGCGGGGCTCCCGCGCCTGGGTCTGGCTCCCCCCCGGGGGGTCTGGGGTGACAGTCCCGGACTCTGGTCTGGTGCTGTGTGCGGGCCCGGACTCCCGCGTGGCCACCTCCAGCCCAAGGGGAGGGAGGGAGTGTCAGAGTGTCCGGAGGGCCCTGGGAGAGGATGGCTCGTTGGGGGGTTAACGGCGGGAAGGAAGGGCTGGCTGTTGGGCCCCCCGCGCAGTGACTCTGCCATCATCATGGGGCACCCGTCACACACGCAACTGCCGCTGTCCCTGGTCCGGCCCCCTCACCCCCGCCAGGACCCACCCGGCCCTCCCTCCTCGCGCTGCGCCTCTCCAATACACAGCCCGGGCCGCAGGCGAGGACAGAAGGGGGGGAGCACGGGGCGAGCCCCCAGCCTCTCCGCCCGCCGACCTGCTCTCCCTCCATCCACAGGTGGGCCCACAGCTCGACACCTTCCCCACCGAGGCCGACCGCCAGAGAGCTTTCAAAGCCCACCGGGAGGAGTGTGCCGTGCGCCAGGGGACCCTGCGGATGGGCAACTACACCCACCCCTAAAGCCGCCTCCGCGCGCCAGAAAGTTCCGGAAGGACTCACCGGTCTCGCCCCTACTCCTGTTTTTATGTGGGTTCTGCTGCTGCGGGACCTCCGACTCAGGTCTTAGGTTCGTTATTTTTGCTAAGAGCTCCCCTCTTTAGATTAGGCAACACTAGCTCACTTTCACCCGGCGCCCCTCGACCCGGGACCCCCCCATCCTCTGGCAGGCCACCCGCCCTCTCTCTCAAGCCCTCACCAGACAGCATAAACCCAAATGACAAGGCAGACGCTCTACTCGGGGCCGGAGTCTGGAGGCTGTGCCCCGCCTGAGGGACAACTCAGAAAGCCCCCGTTTAGCCACAAACACGCATTTCTGTTGCTCTTTCTGGGGTGCCTGAGGCCCCCCCACGCTGGCGGCAGGAAGACCCCGCTCACTCCCCGGGGCCTGCTCCCCCTCCAGGAGCTTCTCCCCCAAGACTGACCTTGAAGGCCGACCTCAGAAGGGCACAGAGAAAGGAATCCTCAGCCACCCCCACCACCCCCGCAAGACTCTTGCCTCCATCCCCGGCTCCTCCCACACACCCGCTATCCTGACCCATTTTAAATTAAAACACGCTGTCACCCCCCTCTGCGTCTGTATCCGCAAACGGCACAGTTAAACGGGTGCGAGCAGCAGCCTCGACTCTGCCAAGGGCGCTGTGGCCGCATGGAGCCCCTCCGAGGCCCGACGGCTCCCCCAGACCTCCCCCCGGCCTCCCCCAGGCCTGCAGGAGCCGCTCGGCTTTCTAAACCCCGTTTCTGGCCTGGGGATCCGCTCCCCGCCCCCCCAACCAGGCTCATGTATCCGACTTGGGACAGAGCCCTTGGCTTTCCCGCCCACCTTGCTGCTCCCCCATGTCCCCATCTCATGACCGGGACCACGTTGGACCCCGCTGTCCAAGCCAAATGTGTCCCCCACCTCCGACACCTGACCCATCTCGCCCCACGTCACTTCCATGCCCATCCTGTTCCGCCCCCTCTCTCCGGCCCCTCCTCTCTGGGGAACGGCAGTGGGTCCCCGAGCCACGTCCCGCTCCCCACACCCCATCGCCATGGAGCAGCCTTCGGCCCTGGGTGGCTTCCCTCACCCGTGGTGAGACCCACACCCCTGCCCAGGCTGGGCGGGACCCCAATGCCATCCCCTGGGCCATCCTTCTGGCGGTGCCCTGCCTGCCCTTGTCATTCAGACCTCAGCTCAAAAGCCAGGCTCCTCCCCAAAGGGCCTGCCCTGAACCCACTCCTGCTTTGTTCTCCGGAAACAATGGCGCCCGTGTGGGCCTGACTTCTCAGAAAGCAAGTGGCAGGGGGTCAAGAGCCGCAGGTCCAGCCTTGGGGAGGCGCCCGGCCGGCGGGCAGTGCCCCCTGATATCTGTGGGAGGACCCTCAGCGTGAATGTTCGAGGTGACTCACGCCCCCTACAGGCCGGGCCTGGCAGGGACAAGCCAGTCCGGCGGTTAGAGATGGGAAGGAGTTCCCCTGGCTCAGGTGCAGCTGTGTTAGAAGCCGATTCCACAAAAAGCCACACGCACGAACCCCCTCAGGCCTGGGGCTCAGCCAGGGCCCTCCCAGACACCACCCCGTCCCATGGGCTCGAAATCGTCCTGCCCCCATGGGGGCCGGAGCAAAACACCTGCCCGCTCCTCTCGGCTAACACGCCCCAAGCTGCCCCCCAACCCCCAGCAGGCCTGGCCCCTGAGGCCATCAGCCAGCCCCTCGGTCAAGGGCGCAAAGCCCAGCTCCACCCGGTCCTTTCTGTGTGACCTTCGGCAAGTGTCCTAACCTCTCTGTGCCTCACCTGAGACAAAGCCCCAACACGGGACAGGACAGGACAGGACATCCGCTCCAGCCACAGCGGACAGCAATTGCATTAAAGGTGGCCGGCAGCTTAGCTCGGGGGCCTAATGCATGTGTTTCCACTTTCCTGCCCATAAAGCGCACGGAGGGGCCTTGGGCCATGACGCTGGAGGGAGAGAGTAGAGGTTCCGGGAACAGCCGGTGCACGGAGAGGGGAAAGGGGGGTGGGGGGAGAGACACGTTAGCACGCAGAAGTTCCTGAAGCTAAGCTCTGCCCGCCAGAGGGTGGCCCACTTGCTATGGCCACGAGGGAGATGCCCAGGGCGGGCCACGCGCCAGGCTGGCTGGGCCAAGGGGAAAGCGTGGGCTCGGCCAGAAAAGGCTGCGGCCATCTCTCAGGCACCTGATCGTCCCTTCCTGCCCTGCAGGCCAGGCGGGCCGGGCGCTGTGGGCCTCGCTGGGGCTGTGCCGGTCACCCAGCGTCCACCGTCCTCTCCTGGATCCCGGCCTGGGTGCTCCCCACCTGGGCCACAGCCGCTCTCCGCCGCCGAGGGCCCCTCAGCTCCTGTCCTGCAGCGCCACCCGCTGGCAGGCCCGAGTCCCGGCCGCGGAGGCGCCTGGCCCTTCCCTCCCCTCCCCCTCCCCCTCCCCCCCAGCGGCTCGTCCTCATTAATTATTTGCACTTGCACCAGGTCCCAGGTCGGATTGCCATCTCACTCCGCCTTCTTAGGTGTCCTGTCCCATCTGCCGCGGCCGGTCCTCCCTGGTGCTGGCCCAGGCTGAGGGATCCCTCACACACCACGGGGGTCCCTCTGCCGGCCCTTCAGGACCCAGGATGGAGTCCGGGGTGGTCCCAGCCTGGCCCGGCCCTGGGGGTTGGGGGGAAGAGTCTTCTCTTGGCGTCCCTGCCTCCCCCTCCTCCTCCTCAGATGGGAGAGAGACGTGGACGGAGGGGAGTTTGGTCAGTGAGTTAGGCCATTGGCCGTGCCCCAGAGCCCGGCCCTCGGACCATTTCTCAAAGATGGGCGGACACGGGGAGAGCCCAGGCCCGCTCTCACGCTGTGGCCAGTGCCATGGGGGACGGCCATCGCCGGCGGTGCGGCGTGCGCCCGGTTTTGCTCATTTCCCTGCTGATTGGCACTTGTGGACGCTTTACCTCCTGGTTGGGTTTCCTGGCAACAGCCCATCAGAGGTTTAGCCGAGGACCCGTGGGCTGTGCCGGTGAGCTGGGGGCCAGGTGGAGGGGGCTGGTCTGGACCGCCACCCGTCGGCCTGAAACTCGTGGAAGTGCCCGTGCAGCGGGAGGGAGGGGTGACTGGCCCTGCAGGGAGCCTTGGGGCACGGGATCTGGGGAGATGCCGGCCCCACAAGAGGAAGAGGCTGCAGGCCCTCAGCAGCCCACGAGGCGGAGCAGACCTCTTGGCGGGAGGTCAGCTTTTTTTTCATGCCGAACCCCCCTGACCCCGGTCTATTTCCAGATCATTCTACCAAAGCCCCAGCCTCATTCATTCTCTCACTGCCTCTCTCTCTCTCTCTCTCTTTGCACCAGATAATTAATAACGTTCTTGTTAAGGAGAAAGCGAGGGGGTGGGGTCCGGAATCTGGCTGCTGTGCAGGCTTTTAGCAGCGACGGTAGCAAAGAACCAGACAGAGGCAGTTCCTGCCACCTGGGAGCCTGATGAGGAAGCATTGCTCGTGGGCGGAGGATCCAAAGCCAGTCTCGGGGTCCCCGGACCCAGACAGAGCAGGCCTGGCATTTGATCCACCCAACCCAGCTCCCCAACCGGCGCTGGTTAGAGACCACAGATTCGGGGTTCAGAGGAAGCCCGTCTCCATGGCAGCAGGCAGACCAGCAGCTCAGGGGCGAGGTGGACCTGCATCCAGCCAGCCCGGCCTGGCTTCGCATCCGGCACCTTCTCCTGCATTTTCCTCCTCGACCGAAACAGCCTTTTTGCTTCCTTTCTTTTTACTTTGAAAATCTTTGGTGCTTGAACCCATGAAAAGAATGTAAATAGCCGTAACCGGTGTGGCTCAGTGGATAGAGCATCGGCCTGTGGACTGAAGGGTCCCAGATTCGATTCCGGTCAAGGGCATGTACCTTGGTTGCGGGCACATCCCCAGTGGGGGGTGTGCAGGAGGCAGCTGATCGGTGATCTCCTTCATCGATGTTTCTGACTTTCTATCCCTCTCCTTTCCTCTCTGTAAAAAATCAATAAAAAATATTAAAAAAATAAAAAAGAATGTAAACAAGCCCAGCTGGCGCGGCTCAGGAGCTGAAGGTCAACAGTCACGATTCAACTCCTGGTCAGGCTTGATCCCCATTGGGGGTGAGCAGGAGGCAGCCGGTCAGTGACTCTCTCCCCTCCTTGATGTTTCTCTCTCTCCCTCCCTCCCACTTCCTCTCTGAAATCAGTAAAGGTATATATATATTTTAAGGAATTAAAAGCTAGGCTTTTCCCCAGGTTCCCAGACCTGAGTGATGGGCTGTGCTCTGGGGCGCACCGGTGGGGAGTGATCACGAGGGGACTTGGGCGGGTGGGCGCGGGATCCCTGGGAGCTAGCTCCACGCTGACATTGCCCAGCCCACCTGCCCACCGCGTGTGCGTGCGGGGGCGGGGGAGCGGCCTGCATGCGTGAGAGGGAGGGCGGAGGGACGGGGGGCAAGAAGAGCCTCGCTCTGGTTTCAGGAGCTCCATGGGGTTTGGGGCCAAACCAGCAAACATGGGTGAGAACAGCACGACCTTGAGGCCCACAAATCCTCCCAATCCTCATCCAACCCATCTGCTTGCAGAAAGCGATACCGTGTCACCCCTGCCTCCTGTCCTCGTGGAAAACCGGTTTTGGTTGGAAGACCCTGGGCAAAGGGGGAGCTGACCTCTGGCGGGGGGCAGAGGGGGTGGCCAGGGGGACCAGTCTGGATGCTCAGAGCTGCCAGGGAACAGGCTCTGCTGTTCGTGTAGGGGCCGTGCCGGGCCACGCAGCATTGCCACTCCCCGGCCCGCCACACCGAGCAGCTCACGACCTTGGCTCAGAAAGCATTTGCAGGGGGTCCCACAGCAGGGTTGGGGCAATGGCGAGGCAGGTAAGGCACACGGTTTACGGGGTTGCTCCAAAACTCAGCAACCGAGACAAACCATACATTTTGTCAATCAAGGCTTTAAAATCCCTGGAGGACAATAAAGGTTTGGGCGGCTCACCTCCCCCGAGGCTCAGGCCTGGGTTCTGAGCCAGGGCTGCTCCAGGCCCCGCAGACTCCGGAGCCAACACGCAGCCTCGCAGTACCGGCTCTGGCGCAGCTGCTCGGAGCGGGGAAGGGCGGCACTGGAGCGCAGGTCACTCCTGAGCAGACCTCAGGGTCCTTCCTGGAGCCTGTGGCACAGCTGCTCCAGGGCGGGGGGGGGGGGGGGGGGGACCTTGTCCTGCCCCAGGCCGGATGGCACCTCTGGGGAGGGAGGTGGGGCTGGGAGGAAGGAAGCCGGGTCCATTCCTGACCCACAGCCAAACCCACGCCAAGAGCCCAGCGTAGCGACGTGATTCTGTGGCCAGGCTGCCTCCTCCATGCCCCAGGGCCCCACTGTGGCCCTTCTCTACCCACCCCTGGCATTAGCATCTGTGTCTGAAGGCAAGGCAGAGGTCAGGGGGGACCAGAGGCCCAGCTGTGGAGAGTGGACAGGCCCCCCTGGACCGCACCCTCCCTGCCCTGGGAAAGGGCAGCTGCTCTGGAGGTGTGTCTGAGAGGAGGTGGGGCCTTCTAGGCCAGTGGTCGGCAAACTCATTCGTCAACAAAGCCAAATATCAACAGGACAACGACTGAAATTTCTCTTGAGAGCAAAATTTTGTAAACCTAAACTTCTAACTCCTTCAAAATAGACTCGCTCAGGCTGTGGTATTTTGTGGAAGAGCCACACTCAAGGGGCCAAAGAGCCGAATGTGGCTCGAGAGCCTCGGTCTGCCGACCAAGAAGCTGAAGGTTGAAAAGCAGTCTCAAAGGACGATGGGCGGGGCTTGCAGCCAGAGGCTCAGAGAGGAAGGGGAGGCCCCGGGGAGGAGAGGGGAGAGCTCTGAGAGGGCCCTTGGCTCAGGCCCGGGGTCCTGGCGCCTGTCCTGGACATGCCCCCTGACCCTGATTCCCCTTTCTTCCCTGGGCTTCCCCAGTGTGTGTGTGTGTGGGGGGGGGGGCGGTCAGCCAGGGGCAGGGCCTGCCTCCCGCTCACCCAGGTTCACACCCGCCCCCAGGACCTCAAGGGCCTCCTACCCTCAGGGACCACCAGGCTCCTCTCCAAGGGAGGAAGGGCCACCCACCCAGGACCCCCTTCCCCCGAGGAAACCCGGGCCAGGGGAGCACACACCCCACGCCAGGCAGTGGGCACGGGACAGGGCATGGAGAGTGGGGGGAGGAGGTGGGTGTGGAGCTGCGAATGCCAACCCGGACCAAACGCTGTTCCTGAGAGTGGGAATCCTCTAGTGAATTCCACAGGAAACGCAGCTCAGGCGCTGCCCGTTATAAAGAGGCACCATCAGCACTACTGGCCTGCAGCGCTGGGCTCCCAGAAGCCGGGAGAAGCGGGAGGCCTGCAGGGGTCCGGATCAGGAGGCTGGTTTCACCCCCACATCCCCCCTCTGCCCGCAGCATTTCCGAAGCGCCCCAGGGCCCGCTGCCCCGCTTCCTTTCACCGCCCGGGATCCACACTCGGGCCTCCAATCGCGGGGGCAGGGCGGGGCGCTGGGACCGGCTGCCCGAGCAGCTCACAGGCCCACTTCAGTGTTCAGGGGAGATGCGGGCGCAGCCTGAGAAGCCGAGTTGGGGTGACAGAGCGGAGAGGGGCGCGGGGTCCCCAGAGGCTCCCCAGCAGGGCGAGGCCCCGAGACTTAAGCGCCTTCTCCTTCCCCCAAACGATGAGCTGCCAGCGCGCCCGGCTCCGCGGGAGGCCCCAGGGCGGGGCCGTCCGCTCCGGCCCCTCGGCGCCCGCCCTCAGCCGCCCCGACAGCTTGCAGCCGAGCTTCGATTGCCGTCCCCGGGGAGCGCCCGTCCTCGCCCCAGCTCGGCCGGCGGCGGGGCCGCTTCCAATCTGCCGGCGGGCGCAGGGGGAGCGGGGAGGGCGGGGGCTGCAGGCCCTGCCGGCGGAGGAGAAAGTTTCTGGGCGCCGGGCCCGGGCCGCCCCGGGCTGGGTCTCGGCTTTAGAAGCTGCGGCCCCCGGCGCTGGGCCAGACGCGGGGCCCGTGGGGAGGGAGGCGGGAGCACGCGGACCGCCTCGGAGACCCCACTGCAGGCCCCTCCGCCCTTGTACCGCAGACCCGAACCCGATCCCGAGCCGCGAGCCGCGTGGAAAGGCCCAGGACGGGCTCCCGATCCGCCCACCGCGCGGGCTGTTCCCGGAGCGGGACCCCGGAAGACAGCGGGCTGGGGCCGGGAGGGCGAGAGGGCGCATCGCCGCCGGGGAGACGCATGGGAAGCGGTGGCGGCGGCTCCCTCGCCTCGGAGGCTCGCGCTCCCCGTTCGCAGGCGCAGAAACCCGGACCCGAGGCCGGGCCGCCGCAAGTTCCCGCTGGATGGGGTCCCCGCCTCCCGGAACCCCAGGGCTCCAGCGTTCCAGACACGACCTCCCCCGCTGTCCATCCCCCCCTCCCCCAGGGGAGCCATCTCCCCGGCCCTTCCTGGGCTGACACAGCCCTCCCCGCCCGCCGGGCCGCGGGGCCCAAGAGGGCAGAGAAAGGGCCGCCCAGCGCCCCAAACCCTGGGGATCCAGGGAACGCCCCCCGGACAGGCTGCTCCGCACACACTCGCTCCTTTGCCGGGGTGGCTCCTCTCTGCGGCCAGAGGAGGAGGAAAGGCGGGGAGGGGCCGGGGAAAGGGACCGAGGACAGCCCGGGGGCGAATCCCGGGAATCATCGCCGGAGAGGGTCGAGGAAAACTTAAAAAAAAACCCTCCCATCCCGAGCCTCCCCGCCAGCCCGCCCCCCCTCGGCTAATCACCCCATTAGGAGCCTCATCACCGGCCTAATGAAAGCAAACCGGGTGGAAATCGCCGGTGAACAGTGGGGTCCGGGCGGTAATTAATTCAGTGTCTCTTTTAATCAAACGGAAAGGGAGTCGGGCCGCGGCTCGCGGAGCTGTGACATCACCCCCAAAATCGGCCAGAGCCAATCAGCGGCATCACTCCGGGGACACGTGGGCTGATCCCCTTTAAAACACACTCACACACTCACACTCACACACTCACACACACACTCACACTCACACCCTAACGAGGGGGAAAGAAACAAACAAAACCCCCAGACCCCAAAGTAAAAGTGACACAAGTTCCTTTTTCTAAAGGAAGGGGGGGAGGCCAACGGCGCTCGGAGGACCGGCCCGGAGCGCGGAGCCCGGAGGCGCTGTCCGCGGTGCTGACGGCCCCGGGCGCCGGGAGCGGAGCAGGACCCGCCAGGCAGGTGGAGGGAGAGGCGTGCGCCGCGGGCCGCCGCCGCCGCTGTCCGCGGTGCTGACGCCACCAGGTGCGCCCCGTCACGCCGGCCGGTAGCCCGCCGCCGCTCGCCGCTCGCCGCTCTCCGCGGGGCTGACCCCGCCGCCTGCGGCCGCGCTCGCCTGGAGGAAGCGTGCGGTTTGGATTTGTAAACGCCGTTCTCTATTTAGATTCCACCATCCTCGCATCTCTTCTGCGCCAGAGGAGCGCTCAGGCCGTCCGTCTCCCCCTTTGCTCTCCCCAACTTGGCGCACCCTCCCTCCCGTTCCTCGCTGACACTCCCACCCACCCCCCCCCTCGGTTGGTTCGGCGACGAGGCGCGATGCTGCAGAAGACGCGCTAAGCCCTTTTGGATCTAATGCGCACAGGAGGTTGGCCCAGAGCTCCTGGGCTCCCCCAAGGCTGAACTCCATCCAAGGTGCCCGCAGGCTCCCTGCCCGCCTTCCCCATGCCAGCCCGCAGCTAGGGGCGAGGACAGCGCGGCTGGGCTGGGGTGGGTGGGGAGCTTCCGGAGGGGACAGGTGGACGCTTGGCTATGGAAGGCTCCAATGGCTTTGGGATCGACTCCATCCTCTCCCACCGTGCGGGCAGCCCCGCCCTTCCCAAGGGGGACCCCCTGCTTGGGGACTGCCGCTCACCCCTGGAGCTGAGTCCTCGCTCGGAGAGCAGCAGCGAGTGCTCCTCACCAGCCTCACCAGCAAGGGACTGTCTGGAGACAGGCGCCCCTCGGCCTGGCCCTGGCGGGGCGCCGGGCCCAGCTTTGGACTCCCACCTGCAGCCGGGACAGCTCTCGGCCCCGGCCCAGTCACGTACAGTGACCTCCTCCTTTTTGATCAGGGACATCCTTGCCGACTGCAAACCACTGGCGGCCTGTGCGCCCTATTCCAGCAGCGGGCCGCCGGCCGCCCCGGAGCCAGGGGGCCGCCTCGCACCCAAGGCCGGGGAGGACTTCAGGGACAAGCTGGACAAAGGTGGCAGCAACGCCTCGTCAGACTCCGAGTATAAAGGTAAGAAAGCGGGGAGGGGTGTCGACGCTGGGGAGGGGGGGATGCTGTGTTTCTAGAAGCCGGCAGTGAAACTCAGGCATATGCACCAGCCGGCCGGCTCGGCGCTTCCCAGGGCCGCAGAGTGGCTGGACTGGTCCGAACCTCTCGGCCTGCCCGTGGCTATGCCTTTGAGCAACAAAGAGTCTGGTGGAGACATCGGGAAAGGGATACTATGTGCCCCAGGAGAGACCCTCCCCAAATGCACAGAGCAAACTTTCCAAACTTCCGCTGGGTCTGCCCTGCGGGGGGGGGGGGGGGGGGGGCTGGAGGGCAAGAGCAGGCGTCCATGCGGCCAGAGGCTGAGAAAAGACCGCAAACAACCAGACCCCCAGGGCTCCTCCGCTGGACCCCCTCCTTAGAAGACTGAAAACCTGGCAGAAGCTGAGAACACTCAGAACTCTCCGCCCTTTCATCTGGATTTCCGAGGGAGAGAAACGGCTTTGGCTCCCCGTGGGCCCGGCTGCTCTGGGCCCCAGGAATTATGCAAAAGGAATGCTCACTTCAAAGGAGAAGCAGCAGGCAGGCGGGGCCGGAGGCTGGCGGGGGAGCGGGCTCCGAGGTCTGGTCCAGAGGGGAACCCTGCAACCCCCCAGCGGGTCTCGCGGAATTTGATTTTTAACGGAATTGAGCAATTTCTGGTTGTGTGGGACCCAGGGCTTCCCGAGCGGCCAGCCCCCGTTCCCTTACCTGGGGGTCACCAGTCCTTCACTGGCCTCTCCCCTCTGTGAACCTTCCCTTGTTGTTCCCTTTTATCGGCCTAAGCCAGGGAGCTGAGCTCAAGACTAAGAGGACAGGGGAAGAAGGGAGGGGGGGAAAGGAGGAGAACGGAAGGGAAGCAAAAAAAGGAGTACCCTAATGTTATACTCACCCGCCCGGGGCCCCTGCCTGGACATCAGCTCTTTGACCAGTTCTTTCTCCGAAAGAGGTGGGGAGGCAGGCGGGGAAGGAGTGTCAGGGGTTTGGGGACAGAGCCCGTGCCCCCTGCAGCAGAAACCCGGGCTGGCTGAGGCCCCTCCGAGCTCTGTCAGCTCAGAATTAATTCCCCAACCCTTTTCCTCAGACAGAACTTCCCAACGAGGCCGTCTGCGCTACCATCGCGGGGCCTGCCCTCCCAGCCCCTATTTGTACGGGTCTTCACAAAAATGCTGAACAGTTCGAACAGCTCGGAACATCCTCCTTCCGGCCAAGAATTCATTTGTGGGCATGCCCTGACCGCAAACCCGCATCGCGCGGGGCCCCACGCCCCATCTCGCCGTCCTCCCCACGCACCGCCCGGCCACGTTTAGGAAGCGGGCAGGTGGAGCTCGAGCACCCACGGGGAGTCCGGAGGCTTGGGGCCCACAAACCCCAGCTTCATCCCAGGGGCTGTTTCCCGAGGCAAAGCAAACCCGCCCGGAAGGAGACAGGAGCCGGGAAGGCAGAGAAGCGGCAGGAACGTCTGTTTATAACCGTGTTTTGTTGCCGGTAATTCTCACAGCACCTGCTTTGCGGGAGAGCGAGGCGCGAGAATGGCCAACCTTGCCGGCCACGGTGGTGCCAGGGCTGAGAGAATCCGGCTCTGGTCTCCTTTTATTTGGGATTTGGGGGAGAAGTTTCATTTAAGATCCTGGGACTATCCCTGTCCTCCTGTCGGAGAGGATACCTAATTGAGGAGCGGGGAGGGCCCGCTGTCCGTGTGTCACTCACACAGGGCCGGCCGGGAAGAGGGGGGTGGAAAGTCGTCCCACCCCCCCCACCCCCCCACCCCCGCTTCCCGAGGCGGTGCCGCCTTTGCGCCTACAAAGCCCGGGGTGAAAGGGTGTGGGGACCGCCAGCCACCGCTGCCGCCGAGCCAGAGAGTGGCGGAGGCTACTTGTTCAGGGCCGAGTTAGGAAGACTGGCGGGAAGACAGACACAGAGCCAGCCGGTGGGCCTCCTCCCACCCCCCCACCCCCGCATCACTTTCTCCGCGGAGGGCCTGGGGGGCGGTCAGTCACCGAGCCTGGCTCCAAAGACAATGAAAGTCCAAAGTGCTGTTTGCAAGGAGCTACGCCGGCTTCCCAGGAAGGAGGTCTGCCGTGACTCCACTGATGGGGTCCACGTCTGTCCGTCCGTCCGTCTGCCGACACCGAGCAGCACTCTGCTCCAAACGCGCCCCCCACCCCCCCTCCCCCCGGGAGGGTTTCAAAAACTCCAGGGCGTTGAGGAGCGGCCTCCAGGCTGGGGTCAGAGGCCCCGGTGGGCGGGCTGGCTCTGGGCGGCGCCCGAGGCTGCCTCCAAAGCGCCGATCTTCCCCACCACACAGTCAGCCCCCCGCCCTCGGCTCAGCGCTCAGCCCCCGGCCCTCAGCCCCCAGAAGTGGGGATTTTCACAGAGTCAGGCGGGCAATCAGGCCAAGAAGCAAGGTTTCCAAACCCTCGTGCTGGAGGTTCCGATCACTGTCTCCGTGCACTTCATTAAACTTCACCCGCGAGCGCGGACGGGAACCGGCTCCCAGCACCGTCCCAGCGCCCCGCAGAGGCGGCCGGCCCTTCGTGGCCGAGCGGGGAGGGCAGGGCCGGCCGGCCGGCCGGCCGGGCGAGGCGTTTTCTCCCCAGAGGCGCTCCCCCTGCCCCTGCCCGCCTCGGTGCACACGCGCCCGCACCCTCCCGCCTGCCGACCAAGGCCTTTCCGGTTGAGGCGCCTCGCTCCCCGGTGGCGCAATTAACCGGATTATTGTTTCCTGCAGAGAGGAATCAGCTCGCATTCAGCTGAACCTTGTCACTGCAAACGCCAGGCACAATGAAACGCACCAGAAAGGGAAGCGCGGAGAGAACAAGAGTGGGGGACCCCCAGCCGGACCCCGATTTGGGGGAAGTGGACCCTTTGGTTACACCCTGGCTTTAAGGGGCGAAAGAGGGAGATGGACGAGTTTGTTGGAGCCAGTGTGCGCTTCAGCGAGGTCAGCCCCCAGCGAGAGTCGAGAGACTGTTTTTGGGGAAAATAAACCATCGTGTCGGGCCCTGTCCTTGGGCTTCGGCTTGGGGACTCTGCTGGGGTGTCCCCAATGAGGGGCGGACCCCTCCCCCCGCAACGCGGAGCTAGTTGGGAGCCACAGTGTTGGCCGGGGAACAGACCCAGCACAAACCCGCCGCTTAGTTTTCCGAGCGCCGAGCGCTCAGGGCACCGAGACCGGGCGCCCGCGATTCGCCCTGGAGCTCAGCCTCGGGCATCGGGTGCTGTTGCCCTTTAAAACCGGGCGGGACCGGCATTTTAGATTCGCATCCACAGAGGGGCCAGGCGAGATGTGGGCACCATTTATCTCCGGGACCAGGAGTCGCTCCGGGGGCAGGGCACAGCTTTTTGTCCCTTCAAGCGGGTTTCTCTCCCCAGACTCCACCCTCAGCTTCCTCCCTCTCCGGCCGGAGAACCCGGGCCCAGGCCCGCACCCCGGAGTGCGCACCCGCACAGCCCACCGCCGGGGCCCCTGGACCCCCTCCCCCTCCTCCAGCCAGCCGCTGGGTTTATCCCTCCGGGGGTGCGGGGAAAGAGGGTTACGTTCTCTCGGTTTGGGGCCATTTCTCCCGGAGGAGTCAGTCCTCCATCCGGGACCCGTGGTCCCCGTTCCCGGTGGCTTTGCCGCAACCGGGGCCACTGCCGTCCCGGAGCCGCGGTTACCCGACCCGGCCGGCCGGCAGGAGCGGGGCGGGAGGGCGAGGCTGACGCGCCCCTGTGTCCGCAGTGAAGGAGGAGGGCGACCGGGAGATCTCCAGCTCGAGGGACAGCCCCCCGGTGCGCCTGAAAAAGCCCCGCAAGGCGCGCACCGCCTTCACCGACCATCAGCTGGCGCAGCTGGAGCGCAGCTTCGAGCGGCAGAAGTACCTGAGCGTGCAGGACCGCATGGAGCTCGCCGCCTCGCTCAACCTCACCGACACGCAGGTCAAGACCTGGTACCAGAACCGCAGGTGAGGCCCGCCGTGGGGGGCAGGGTGTGGGGTGCAGGGGAGGGCACGGGCAGCCAGAGGGAAGAGGCTCCCTCGCCTCTCCTACCTGCCCCTCCAGGGAGCATGTCCAAGACCTGATACTGAGGAGGCCTGGGCCGTCCTTATTCTGTGAATGCGGGGAAACGGGGACCCCAGGAGAGAAGACGGTGCCCAAACCCCGCATGCCTCACAGAGACAGGCAGGAGCCGGCCCCCAGCACCCAAACATCCCCCCAGAGCGGATGGACAAACAGGCCAGGGGCCACAGGAGGTCCAGGGCCTGCCCGGTCCCAGCCAGGTTCCACCTGCCCACCTGGGAGCCCCAGGCCGGAGTCGGGGGGTGGCCTGTGTCCAGAATATTTTTCTGGGAAGACAAGTAGGACAAGTCTGCCTGCTTGTACTCCCAGAAGAATATTCTGGACACAGGGAGGAAGCTGAAGGCTGGAGTCTGGGGGGGTGAGGTGAGGATGATAGGGAGGTAGGGGGGCAGAAGTACCCCAACCTGGCAGCTGCTGGGAGATGGGGATGGGAGAGCTCTCGGTTCTACCCTCGCTGGCTCTCTCGGTCTTTCTTGTACTGAAACAGGGCAGGGAAGGGCCGGCCCCAGCTCCTCTGGGGACTGGGAAACCGGTGTTTTCTGGTCTCCCTCCCTAACACATTCAGGGGCAAGGATACACATATATAAACACACACGCACATACACACACTCAGCCCATAGTCTCCCACACACACACTCACACACTCACACACACACACATCAACATAACTCACTGTCACACAGAACACACACACACACACACACACACAACATAACTCACCATCACACACACAACATAACTCACCATCACACACAACACTCACACCCACAGGCACACACACACACACACACACACACACACAAAACAACTCATCGTCACACAGAACACCCACACCCACAGGCACACACACACACAGAACATAACTCACCATCACACAGAACACACACACACACACACACACACACACAGAACATAACTCACCGTCACACAGAACACACACACACACACACACTCACACACACACACAGAACATAACTCACCGTCACACAGAACACACACACACACACACACAGAGAACATAACTCACCGTCACACAGAACACACACACACACACACACACACACTCACACACACACACACAGAACATAACTCACCATCACACAGAACACACACACACACACACTCACACAGAACATAACTCACCGTCACACAGAACACACACACACACACACTCACACACACACAGAACATAACTCACCGTCACACAGAACACACACACACACACACACACACAGAACATAACTCACCGTCACACAGAACACACACACACACACACACACACACACACACACAACATAACTCACCGTCGCTCGCACACACACTCAGCAGAGGCCAGAACCGTGCTCCCCATAAACAAGCCTCGGAACGCATCGCCCATTAATAATAGATACCGATCACTGCTCCGGGCATCAATAATTAAGGCCCGGTACAGTAATTACACAATTATGATGATGATGAATAATTCAGGGAGGGGAATGCCGTTGTGGCAGAGCCGACTCAGTGGGGCCTCAGGGGGCTGCCCCGCCTCGGGTCCAGGGACACGCGGGGGTCCTTGCCCCAACCTGCTTGCCTCCCCCAACTCTGCAGTGGCCCCCGGATTTCAGGGACAGGCTGCCGGGCTTGCCCCTGGCCCCGGACCTGGGTGACCGGAGAGGGTGTGTGAGGCTGGGGCGCCTTCTGCGGAAGCGCACTACCTGGGTACCCAGGGGTGCAGCCTCCCCCCATGGGTGGTAGCAAATCCGGCCTGGCCCTGTCCTCTCTCCCGGGCCATCTCGCCTCCCCGGGGGGCGGACACACCGGGGAAGCTGGGAAGACAGCGCTGAGGGCCAGTGTGCCTCCCCGAGCAGAGTGTGCGAGGTTAGAGGTCCGATAAGGGCTCTGCCACGTGCGAGGCCCCCTCGGGGGATGCCCGCCTTAGTTTTCTTTTCTGCAAATGGGGATGAGTGGCCAGGGAAGGCGGGTGGCATGTGAAGGAGCGAATGCGTGCAACACGGGCAAGCAAGCGGTGCCTGGCGCTCCCTCATTGACACCTTGTGGGTCCCTGGGCCTCCCTCGGGGCCATGGGCCCGGCACCCCGGGGGCAGGGGGTCTGGGGGTCCGGGGGCAGGAGGTCCCGGCCTTGGGGGTGCCCGGGGCCACACCCTGACCCCCCCCCCGCGTTTGTTTTGGCCCCAGGACGAAGTGGAAGCGACAGACGGCCGTGGGGCTGGAGCTGCTGGCGGAGGCGGGCAACTACTCGGCGCTGCAGCGGATGTTCCCGTCGCCTTACTTCTACCCGCAGAGCCTCGTCTCCAACCTGGACCCCGGAGCGGCGCTCTACCTGTATCGGGGGCCGAGCGCCCCGCCGCCCGCCCTGCAGCGGCCTCTGGTGCCCCGCATCCTGCTGCACGGACTCCCGGGCGCCGAGCCCCCGCCGCTGCCCCCGCTGGCCGGCGTGCTGCCCCGCGCCGCGCAGCCCCGGTGAGCCGCCCGCCTCCCGCCCCCCCCGGTGGGCGCTCCGGCCACGGGGTCCCCGAAGGGCCAGATGCCAAGTCTCCTGCAGCCCGGGCCCCGGACCGAGCCACCCCCCTCCCAACCTCCCACCGCCCCCCGAGGATGTATATACATGGCACCCCGCCGGCTCCAGGGCCACCCCCTGTCCCTCCCAGAAGCAGCCGGGGCGCCCCCAGGGGCACTCTGCCCCCCCCCACGCCCTCGCTGTGCCCGAGCCCGCCCCAAGCCCTGGCCAGGAGGGAGCGGTGCAGCCTGTACATACGGTGTGCAAAGTGTACATGAGGTTATTTATTCGTGACCATGAGCCCGTCCGTGTCCGTGCGTCCGTGAGCCTTCGCCCGCGCTGCCCCTCCGGGCCGGGCAGGAGGGCCCGGGGCTTGCCCTACCCCAGCCCCGCCGCCGCCCCGCCACCAGCCGAGGCCGGAGCAGCCGGGCCGGGCTCTCCCGCTTTTTTAACGTGGAATAAACTTCTTACAAATGACGGGTGCCTGTGCGCGCAGCGCTTCTTCCCCACCGGAGCCCTCAGGTGGGACCCCGCTCCTTCGGAGGACGCATCCCGCCCCTCCTCCCCGAGTTCCCGCCCCTCCTCCCCGAGTTCCCGCCCCTCCTCCCTGTGCTGGGCCGGGCCGGGGTCTCTGCCGGCCTCGGGCTTCCTCTCCCTCCGGGCTGCGAGCTCGCTGCCCCTCCCCCTCCCCTTCCATCTGGTCCGGGCCGCTCCCAGCCTGTCCCGGGGGCTGGGTGGGGGTCAGCGGCCGGGCGCGCTGCGGGCCGGGCTGGGGCCGAGGTGCCCTCGCTGAGCCGGCTCATCTGGCCGCAACGAGGGCGCCAGCAGCTGGTGACCGGCCCGCCGCGCGGGGCCGACAGATGGGCTCCGAGGCGCTCCCCGCTCCGCCCCGCCGCCCCTCCGCCCCACCGCCCCACCGCCCCGTGCCCGGCTACATGGGGGCTCCCGCCACTCGCAGGCGCCCAGGTGGCTCCGGTCCCGTGAGGTAGGGTCCCAAGATCTTTTGCTGGGAACCTGAGCCCCAGCGGGTACCCCTACTTCGGCATCTCCTCCCTCCCCCTCCCCCCTGTAAGTGGGGGATGAGCGGCCGAGGGGATCTCGGGGTGGGGGGTGGGGGGCGGGGAAGGGGCTTAAATCTCAGCCAGACTCTAGGCCTCCAGCTCAGGGTCAAAGGACCAAGGTCACCTCCCGAGGCCTTTCCCTCTCCGGGAGGCGGGGAGGCGCAGGTGCTCCCCCCCCCAACCCCTGCAGCTCCCACGCCCAAGACAGAAGACACGCCCAGGTGGGAAGGTTTGGGGGCTCAACCACCTGAGCCCCTTCATTGGGTGGCATGGTGGTAGCCCGGAGGGCCGCCTGGTGGTGGAGAGGTGGGGGGCAGCTTACACCTACACCCCCACCGCCCCTGCTACCTCAACTCCCTACCCCCACCCCCACCCCCCAACACCGCACATCCGCGGTCCCTTTCGGGGACGGAGAGGGTATTATTCTAATTCTGCAAAGTGCACAGCAGCTAATTAAGTCGAGGAGACCTGGCTTTGGGGTTCTTTTGCATGTGAATGGGTGGCAAATCCCCGGCTCGGCGGCGGCGGGCGAGGGGACCGCCCGGCCGGGTTAATGAAGTGGGAAAGGAGTCTCTGAGCCTCGTGCAAACAAACCCCGCGTGACCAGCCCCGCCGAGCCCGCGGGCGGCCTCCAACCCAGGGGATAAGCGCTTCAAATTAATCTCATTGAATAAGAATGAGACCAAACAAAACTCTCTAAAATCATATTAAAAATCTATCAAAGGACAACCGGCACCGGTGCTGCTCCTTGTGCGCGAGCGGGGGCGGCGGCCGGGGCACGCCCTCCCGGCTGGGCGCCCGCCGCCCACCCCCGCTCCGCTCCGCTCCGCTCCGCTCCGTGTAATTGTCCTTGTACCGCGGAGGCGGCTCCCGCTCGCACTAATGAAGAACAAGCGGCCCCGACAAGTTTCCAATTACAGCGTTTTACCTGGTCCCGCGCTCCCCTCCGCCGCAACTCCGCGGCCCGGCTCCGGCTCCGGAGGCGGAGCCGGGTGTTCCCCACCCCGGGGCTGGGCGCACCCGCGTTTCAAAGAGAAAGAAGCGTGATCATCCCATGCCTCCAGCAGGCAGGACAGGCAGGGGCACCAGAAGCCTTCCCTCTGCCCCATCCCAGACTCCTGTAACCGCCCCCCCCCCCAATAAGCCTAGACTCACAACCGGGAGGGGCACCAGGGCTGGAAAGTTCGGATTCCCGGGAGCCTTGGTGCAAGGCTGCGGGAAATAGAGCTGATTTGAGGGGCGCCCTGAGGCCCCCACTCCGAGTGTCCTACGGTGGGAAAGGTGACAGACAAGGCGATGTCCACGCAAGATGAGTGACGTGCCCTTTCCCACGGGGCGCCTTCTCCCGGGGACGAGCCTCCATTGGGGAAGGGAGGCGACTTAAAGGCTCCCCCAGGCTCTCCCTTGAAGGGCGGAAGTGCTAACCAGCAAGGCCAGCAGCCGTTTGGAATATGCGTGCCTTAACGGGTTCTCATGTACCCCCCTCGCTCGCTCCCCAGTCTCTGCCTCCCTTCACCACAGCGAGAAAAGGAATGCTTTGTCCGCAGGCTCTAAGGCTCTAAGCGGAACCTGCCGCTCCAATGGTGTCAGCCGGACAGACCCCATCCCTCCAGGGTGAGACCGGGCAGGGTGGCACACCTGAGGGGGGCCTTAAAACCACGTTCCACGGCCCCCGAGGGAGAGGGAGGAAGGCTTTAGGCTGTGACACCACAAACCCCCAAATCCTGACCTGGAAGAGGAGCAGGTACGTTTGGGAATCGGAGGAAAGAGGTGGGACGGATGGGGAAGGCACACAACAGAACGTGTGCGGTGGATTCGGGCCAAAGCTGTGCCTAATTCTTGCCGGAGCCGCCCGCTCTGGCAGGAGCTGGAATGAGATTTCTTTCCAGGTTCCTTCCATTTAGGGAATATTAACCCTCAGGCTGCTAAACCCCGTTTCTTTGTGAACCCGGGTGACTCACTCTGACAAGAAAGCCTCACCTTAGTGTTGGCAGCCGCAGTGGAAGTTTGGGTCGGGAATTGAGTCACTCGCACACTTGGCCACTTCCGGCACTTCCTCCCCAGGAGTGCGGGGCCCTCCGGACCCCCCTTCGTGGGAAAGAAGAGCCGGGCTCCTCTGAGGGCCCATCACTGGCGCTAATCCTGTTTCTCACACAGCTGGCTTCTGCTCTAGTTTGATCCCTCCCTTTCTCATCCAAATCATGTGAACCTTCACGCACCAAAATGAAAGGGCAGCTCTGCCCACCGTGCCGGCGTGTGCTGTGGGCAGGCCTGCCACAGGGTCAGCGGCTCTGGGCCCGGCTCTCCCTCCTGCGGAAGCGGTGCCTGCAGCTCGGTGTGCACACATTGGGGGGGGGGGGGTCCACTCTGCCCTCCGTGGTGCCCACCTTGCAATTCTCAGGGGCCTCCTGGCCATTCAGTCACGTGACTCTGAAGGGCCTGCTGCAGGGGGGCCTCCGCAGCACCCAGGAACTAGGGGGTGGACAGCGGGAGAAGCGGACAAAGCAGGCTCGGCAGAGGTGGCGGCTTTACCCCTCATCCTCCTCGGACCCCTGGCGTCACCAGTGTCCAGATCTGACATTTAATGAGAAATCAATACACCGAGGGGTCCTCTTTCAAATTCCCCAGAAAACAATGGGGGAGGGGCAGCTGAGGCTGGGGCACAACAGAGACCCCGAGTTCGACTTCTGCAGACAAGAATTCAAAGGGGGAAACGCAGGATCTTGGCGCCTTCTGACCTCAAAGGCAAGCAATGGAAGGGCGACGGCCTATCAATCACCCCGTCTCCCGTTGACGTGAAGGGCGAGCCCTGCGTGTGACCCTGGCTCGGAGCAGGGTGGCCTGAGGACAGGCACCCCGAGTCTGCCGACCCACCCAGACCCCTGGTCCCCACAAAGCATTTGGACGTCGACCAAGTGGTTGGATAAATACCTTTTTTATTCTTTTACAAATTTAAATCCAGATCTTGGAACGTTTTACAAAACGCATGCCAATACAGGGGTGAATGTGGAACTTCAGCTCGGCGGGCACGGCGGGCCGCAGCCCGCCGGCTGACAGCACTGGGTCTCTCCGCGGTGGCCCGCCGGCTCTGTGGGGGGGCGTGGGCAGCGATGGGGAGAGCGGGTGTAAGGTCTGGAGATAGATACGGGCTAACTGCTAAGCTACACTGTGCCGCCTGGCCCCTCGCCCGGGGAGGCGGAGGCTGTGGGCTGTCGGGGAGGCGCACGGGGGGATCAGCTAAGACAGGACGTGGGCCGGGCCGTGGCAGCGGGCTGAGCACACTTTCTGGGAAGCCCTGTCCCTCGGTGAGCTCTTCTGGGCGTATCTGTTTCACGGGGCACTCTTTCCCCCACGGCCCGGGCTGGGCGGGGCCTCAGACGTCGCTGGAGCTGCTGGCGCTGCTGGCGCTGCTTGGCTCGCCCAGCTCGCCGTCGGGCTCGGCCTGTCCGCTCGGCCTGTTCGCCCTGGCACCGCCGGCCTCCAGCCCGCTCGCGTATTCGGAGCGCAAGGCCTCGGCGAGGTGCTGCTGCTGGGCCCTCCTCCGAAGGTCAGGCCTAGAGAGCGGAAGAGCAGAGGAGGGAGAAGCTGGTTATTTCCCGCTCCCGCTGGACGGGGGCTGATGGCAGCTGGCTGGGAGCCGGAGCCGCACGCTGCCTGAGCACCGGCCCCCGCCCCCGTGCGGTTTTGATAGTGTGCGCACCAGATTAGACGCGGCAGCGACAGATTTCCAGGACGGTGGCAGAGCAGCACGGCATCTTTAAACGTGAGCCTTTGTTCTGGGTTGTTTTCCGGGGAAAAAAGAACGCTACACACTCACACGCTGATGGCAAACAAGGCGGCCGACTCGGCAGCTCGCCAGAGGACGGAGCAACCCACCTGAGCCTCCCCCAGCTCCAGGGACTGGGCCCGACTGCCCAGCAGGGGCCACACAGCCAGGGCTGGGGCACCAGACAGCACTCGTCAGCTGGCCTGCAGAGACCCTTGTCAATACTCCGACCCCAGTGCGCTCGGCGCCGGGCCGGTCTGCACCTGGGCCACATCGGGGGTCCAACCTCTCCCGGGCTCTCTCCCCGCCCTGACCCACGTGGGAAAGGCCGGCGGCTGAGCGGGCCCCGGGGACGAAGCGGGCTGTGATCTGTGCCGGCGGAGGGCCGCCCTCGGAGTGTAGAACACCCACCTGGGGCGCCCGGAGAGCAGGCCCCGGAGAGCAGGGCGTGCCGGGACTGCTTTCAAAGGCCTGCCCCTCGGATCAGAGGGGAAATGTGCACAAGCTCAATGGCACACAGGAAGAAAAATAACGCAAATTAAAGAGTAAAATGAAGTTTCCTAATTTGGGACTTAAACCAAAACAGCAACAGCACCGTTACCACCGAACCCACGCCACCAAAGTGGCAGTGTCTTTGGGGAACACTATTTCTTGGGGTGCTTACAAGAGGCAGATGTTGCCTTTGACTACTTATATTTATAACATGTTTGGTTTTTTTGCTGTAATAATTGGAGGATAAGTCAGACTAAACTCATCGTCAAATAAGTATAACAGAACTCTTTTAAAACCCCCAAAACGAAACCAGGACTGACTGGACGGAAGCAGCTCTGGGAGCCAAACACCAGGCTCAACAGGCAACGCAGGGCCCCGGCCGCTGGCCTGTGACAGCCAGACAGCGGCACCCACTCCCCCGCTCGGGAGACACGCACAGGCTCCTGCGCTGGGGGAGCGCGGCGCCGAGCAAGGGGACGGGGGCCAGGCTGCAGGGCTGCGGTCAGGGCAGCCAGGGAGGCCCCCCGGTTCTGTGTTGTCTCCTGCAACCTTTGCTCGATGAGGCAGGGAAGGCGGTCATCCTACTTCACAAAGAAAGTGAGACCCGGGGAGGGTGAGGAACCCAGGCCATCTCGAGGCAAGTGCAGAAGCAGGACGCACACGGCCAGGGGGACTCCCGGCCGCCGCTCCTCCCACCGGGCTGAGGTCCAGGACGGACCATCGGGTGGGACAGGAGGGCCCAGCTCGGTCACGGCGACAAAGGACATGATGTGACGGGAGGGGGGGGGTGTCCTTTGTGGTCGCATGAAACATCTCAGTGGATGGTGGGGCAGCTGGGGATGGGGCCTGGCTCTGGGGCTCAGCAGCTCAATGACACGGAACACGTGTGCAGGCTCTGTGGCGCCCCCACCGGAAGACAGGGACGCTGCTCACATCACAGCTCCTGGAGTTTCACGGGCTCAAGTCAAACAACACACACAGGTGCTAGCTAGTGGCCGGCATGCTGGCTGTGGTCGGTCCGGCTAAAATGGGGAAGCTGAGGTTCAGAGATGCCCAGCGACTCCCCAAGGCCACACAGGAGCCAGGCTGACCCCTGTGCCGATCCATTACCGGTCCCCACAGGACCATGGCTGAGGCCCGGGACCCTGCCCTGTCCTGCGGGGACCGACCACCCGGGTGGACGCCCCTCCAGGGGCTGGTATGGGTTTGGCGGCGCAGGAGAGGCCGCCCGCCGAGCACCGAACCCCCGAACCGAAGGCTGCCACTCGGCGCGGGGTATTTTTAGTCGGGTGAATTGACAGCCGGAGTGAAGGGTGTGACAGGAAGGCGTGCTTCTTCTTCCCCCGTGTTTGAACCAGGCACTCACAACGTGTATAATTTTAAATGCAACAACCCGAGTTTCAAAATATGCAAAGTTTCAGTCAAAATAGCCTCCCAGCGTGAGCTCCTCCACTCACCTCGGTGACGCGCCTGTCACAGCTGAGGCAGAGGAAGAACAGGCCCCGGTGGAGGGGGCGCTGATGCGGGCGGCCCGGCTCAGGCTGCGGCTCGGCTGGCGGGCCCAGCAGACGGCCCAGACCATACCCGCACGTGACGCATGGGCAGGGCCAGTCACACCCAGCCCACCCCCACCCCACGGGGTCTGCTCCCTAACTCCACTGGTGGGCAGTGGGGGATGGCCAGCCACCAGGGACCTTCGGGCCCACGCTGAGGGAACAGCTCGGAGATGGCCCTGCTGCTCTGAGGCTATGACCTCGGCATTTCCTACTCAGGTGACTCTTTTCCAGTCCCGCACAGCTGGCCTCGGGGAGCGCGGGCTGGGCGCTGACCCCTGGCGCAGCGGGCTCCCAGCCGTGCCTCCGACAGCACGGTCCGACCCACACGGGAGGCCACGCTGAAGTGCCCGCAGGTCAGACCCGAGTTGTTCAAGGTCAACAGTGCTTGGAAGGCGGGAGGGACCCAGACCCCAAGGCTCTGGTCGTCCAGAGCGCAGGCAGGGGCTCGCACTCCCAATCCAGTCCCTGAGGAGGGAGCCTCGAGTCCGGGTCCACCTGCAGGGCCACCCAGCGGGACCCCTCTCCCACCCTCCCTCAGCGGCTCAGTCTCCCCTTGTTCTGGGCTGAGCTCGGGGAAAGCCCAGAGCAGATGGGAGATGCAGCAGTCTAAGCCCGAGCACAGGGTGGGCGCACGGGTTACCCTTCTCCTGGCAAGCTGTACTTCTCCCGGGAACTGCCAGCCTCCTCGCCCCCCAATACCCAAACCCCCTCCAATGGGCTTCCTGAGCATCCACCCGCCAGGCGTTACCAGGCAACAGATCAGCTTATCTGACCACAGGGAAGCCCTTGCAGTGGAGGCTGAGCGACGCCCTCCCTCCCTCCGGGCTGGACTGCCCAGCAGGGCGGGCAGATGTCCCCCTAGCGGGCCAAGAGGCCAGTATGCCTGCGGGTGGGGCACGGCGGAGTTTGTAATTTTGTCTTTTCAGGCCTGCCCAGGTGTCCTTTACGCTTTAGGTCACACTCGGAAGTGCCTCTGCAGCCTCGTTTAGGGAGAATCGGAGCCGGGCGGCGTGGCTCGGTGGGTGAGTACAACCCACGACAGGCCACAGTTCGATTCCTGGTCGGGCACCTGCCGGGCCTGTGGGCGTCTCACAGCCCACGGACAGCCTCTGGCAGCCCTCCGTGTGGAGCGGCTGGGACGGCTGCTCAGAGAGGAGCCGAGGCCTGTGGGCAGGTGAGAGGAGACAGCGGGACCGTCACGCTCACAACTGACTTCTGAGGCGGCATGAGCTGCAGGGTCGAGGCGAGGACCAGCCAGTGACATGCCGGGCGCTGCCCCGCACACATCGGCCAGGCCAGGCCGGCCCCCCCTGCAGACCCGGTGCTCTGCGGGCTCCCACAGTGAGCGCCGTCTCAGTGTCCGCCAGGAGAGGGGGCCGGCTCAGTGTCCGCCAGGAGAGGGGGGCCGGCTCAGTGTCCGCCAGGAGAGGGGGGCCGGCTCCGCTTTGTTGTCAGCCCGACTGCTCACTGAGAGCACAGGCTGGGCTCCCGCTGCCTGCAGGTGACCCAGGTGTGAGGCGGCGGGGTCACCCTGAGAGGCGACCCTCTGATCTCCTCGTTAGCCGGTGGGGACGCAGGGGTGCTTGTCCCGGGAGGCAGAGAGCTGGCGGTCGCACGGGTCAGAGAGAAAGGCGGTGGAAACAAAAGGCCACATGCACAGCTGTAATGACACCAGAGGCAGGCGGGGGCTACCAGCCTGTACCTGGTGGAGGGAATGAAAGCTGGGTGCGCCGGTGCTGAGGGGAAGGAGCGAGACCCCACTGCGGCCTGTGCCCCCATGGCCACCTGCGTGGACCCGCCTGTGAACGCAGCAACAAGCAGGGGCGATGCAGCCCGAGACCACTCTGTGCTGGTGTTCACCACCGGGGGACCCAGCCACCGCCCACAGCACGCTTCCTGTCCCTGTCCTGATGGACCCCACTCCCGAGCACAGACGTCCCAAAGACACGCTCCAGAGTGGCCGCCTGGTCTCCCTGCTGCCCCCTCAGAGGCCAGGACGTGCTCCTGTCTAGACCTGAGCGGCTCACCAGGCTGTTCCCAAGGGAGCCACCGACCTCACTCCCTTTAACCAGCGGCTCCGCAAGCACCTCCCCGCCCCGTGTGGAGGACACCTCAGCATCTGCCATGAGGACCACACGCGCTCAAGTTCCTGGGGTGGAACCTGGGTCGAGATGGGCGGACTTGGCACTCAAGTGCATGTTCATGTCCGTCTGTGATTTCAAACTGAACCAAGGCCTCCTGGTTGGGACCTGGAGAGAAGGTTCTGTCCCCTGCTCACAGGACACGCACATCTGTCCCTAGAGCTCCTCCTGGGCCCAGCTCTTCAGCAGAGGCTGGGTGACCGGTCCCACCCGCTCATCTCCAAGTCCCGGGGCTGGTGCCCAGGCCTCCTCCCCTGCGAAGTCCAGGGTCACCAGAGCACGGCGGGGGGGGGGCTGTGGACACGGGCTGCAAGGCCCCGCCGCAGCTGCTTGTTCTAGAAGTCCAGGTGACACTGAGGGGCCGAGCGCTCCAGCCATGCGGATGGGCTGGGAAGCTACAGAGAGACCCATTCAAGGAGGCCCAAGGTTTGGTGGAGAAGGCGGCTCCGGAACTGTGTAGAAGACAAGGGCACCAGAGGGCCAGGCCACTCAGTGGCCACAAACTCAAGCACCTGAGAGATGGTGCTCTCCGTGTCCACAATGATCGCGCCAGCTCGCTGTCGACGGGGCGGACAGCAGATGCCTGGCCGGTTGCCACCACACCACCCAGGCCTCCCGCCTTGCTCTCCCCCCGAACCGTCTTCCAGGTGAAGGATCTGAGCTGGCTCCCTGTGCCGGAACACGTTCTGCTCATGTGTGACGGTCTACACCAGTGGTCGGCAAACTCAGTCAACAGAGCGGCAAACCGTGGCTCGCGAGCCGCAGTTTGCCGACCACTGGTCTACACAGAGAGACACCCTGACCAACAGCCCAACCCGGCTCTCTCATGGAGAGGTGTTGGCTCTCAGCGTCCCCTGGGCAGACACAAACTCGGAAGTACGTTAGCTTCGCTTCTCAGGATCTGCTGAACCCGCACTGCTTCAAACCCAGAAAGGCCTTTCCTGGGGGGAGAATGCTGTGTGTGCACCGGATGTTGCCGGAGCGGGGGGTGGGTGGTCCCCTTCTCTCAGGGGAGGCACCCAGTCAGTATTTTAGCACAGCGTCAGCTTCCCGTGTGTGTGTGTGTGTGTGTGTGTGTGTGTGTGTGTATGTGTGTGAGTGTGAATGTGTATGTGTGAGAGAGTGTGTGTGTGAGAGTGTGTGTGTGTGTGTGTGTGTGTGAGATTGTGCGTGTGTGCGTGTGTGTGTGAATGTGTATGTGTGAGCGTGTGTGAGTGTGCAGGTGTACAGGGCAGGGCTGTTTTGATGGGTGTGTAGGTGTCAGAGGAGGTTTTGTGTCCCCCTTCAGGGCTGAGGACTGGGAAGCAGACACCTGACGATTAAGACTTTATTTGGGGCCGAAACCGGTTTGGCTCAGTGGATAGAGCGTCGGCCTGCGGACTGAAGGGTCCTGGGTTCGATTCCGGTCAAGGGCATGTATTGTGGCTGCGGGCACATCCCCGGCGGGGGGTGTGCAAGAGGCAGCTGATCGATTTTCCTCTCTCATTGATGTTTCTGACTTTCTATCCCTCTCCCTTCCTCTCTGTGAAAAATCAATAAAATATATTAAAAAAAAAAACTTTATTTGGGGACACGAACCACTGATTTTCTCCTCCTTAGAAGTGGTCAAGGCGAGACACAGAGACGAGATAAAAGTTCCCTCTGTCGCTGCACGGACATGCCCGGACCCCCACCTGACCACCCTGCCCCTGCTGCACAGAACCCGGGGCTGGTAGCAGGCGGGGACTCCGCCAACAGCTGCGGTCCGCTGCGCGCATCAGAGATCTGCGGGAACATGAACTGGCTCTGGGCGGTCGACACCAGAGTGGCCTGCGGACAGCGTGGACAGTGGGTGCTATGATTTCATCGCCCACAAAGCAGGACCCGCTCTCTTCCGGGACAGATGGGTTTCAGGGAGACACTGCAGCCCAGAGCGTCCCTGGCCACAGCCAAGTCCCCGCACTCTGTAGGTTTAGTCCTCGGAGAGCAGCAACTGGCACTTGCCTGAGCCCCGACGGAGGCGCGGAAAACCTGTCAGCTTTCTGCCGCCGCTCACCGACCGCAATCACACGGTCCACGTGCAGATCAGCTGCAAAGTCGTCCCTCCACCGGGAGTGACAAGATCTCCCCCAAGAAGGAAGGGCCCCACCGTATCCGAGAGCCCGTCTGCACTGGCGAGGCAGCGCGGAGAGAAATGCCTTCCAGAGAAGGGCACGGCGACAGGAAAGCCGCTGTGCCGAGTGGTGACGTGGCAAGAACAGAGAGCCGAGTTGTCACGGCGCCGTAATCCCGTGACACACGGCTGTCACTCACCGCCGCTCCCTGCCTCGCCAGCCAGACATCAAAGGCTGCCCCGTACCATCGCACACGCTCTGCATCGGCTAATCAGCCCATTCTTCCCCGAAGAAAGCTGTGAAGTCCCCGAGCAGGGCACCGCCGTCCTGGTGCCCATCTGCCAGGAGGGTCGGCAGAGCAGGCAGCGCGCTCTCCCCAGGGGCCTCTCAAGGGAAGGACAATGCTGGCTCCAAGCCCCTCCCACGGCCTCTGGCCGCCGCCCTGCCCTCCAGGACCTGGGTGGGAGCCGAAGACATGCCAGTCTGAAGAGCGCTGCCTGGCTAACACTGCTAATGACACCCCAGTCCCAGAGGAGTCACCTGGGACAATGGGAAACCGGGCTCCACTGAGGTGCAGGGAGAGCACCTCACAGCATGTGCTTCTGAGCGTCTCACCTGGCAGGTCTCCCCACCTTCTTACGGTGTCAGCGCTCAGAGGTGTCAGGACGGCCAGGCTCCCAGATGGCCAGGTCACTCCCACAGGACAGGCCTCGTGGCTCTGTCACATGCTCAGGCCGGAGTTAATATGCGCAGACAACAGCTCCCCTGAACCCAGGCCCGCACGGCTGGCACTGGGGCGCCCCGCCTGGGGGAGACAGGGCTGTGTCTCTCCGGGCAGCCAGAGCTGCAGCGTGACCGTCCTGCACGAGTGGGAGCTGGTAATGAAGGAAGCACAGCTCCTTACCCACTCCGACGCTGGAAGTGGGCTTGGGCAGAATCTTACCCGTTATTCAGAGACTTGTGCATGCCAAGCCCCTGCTCAGATCAAGCCAGACGTTCCAGAGTCTTAACCCTCTGGTTTCCACCTCTGGGTCCTACGGGCCTCGTGTCTGGCCCTTTATGGTCCAACAGGAAGTTCACACGTAATTCCTCATTCTGCTTCTCAAGACAATCTTGTAAAGTAGCTAAACATAGAGACTTCCTTTTCCCCTTCGTCACTGAGGAAAAATAGGGTCCAGAGCCCACAAGTGTACACCCGACTCCAAGACCAACCGCCACGCCCCACGCCAGTGGCCCTTCCCTGCCATTTCACGCTGGAGGAACCGGGCCCTGACAAGGCTAAAGATGCCACCGGCCCTCGCGGCGACGCTGTCCGGGAGTGTGCTGCTGGCAGGCCTGCCACTAGACAGAGGAGACGTGGGTTTGGGCATTTGCGATTAATGTGCAAAAACAAGGTTACACAATGCAAGCTACCTGTCCAGAGCACTCAAGGGCTCTCGTGCCCACACATCTGTGCAACGTGTCCTCCACCCAAGGGCTGCAGGAACAGTAACGCCAACCACCCCAAACTCCCTGTGGGTTCGCCTCGGCTCACGGAATCTCCAACACCGTGGTTCTGGCCTTGGCTGGCTCAGCTCCTAGAGGAACGCTGTCTGAGGAAAGAAGTCACAAATGTCCTTTGCCGAGAGACCTCCTGCTGTGTGAAGACGGGCTCAGAGCCTAGAGCCCCGATGGGCAATGCTCCGCACAGACTCCTCTCCCGGACCGGGGGAGTTCTGAACCAGCTTCCCGAGGGAGGGAGTCACTGTGCTCACCTCAGGAGCACTGGGCACTGGGGCTGCACTTCAGCACCATGGACAGCGACAGGGCCCTCGGGGGCGCGGGGGAGGGCTGCCTGCCTCGCCCATGCTCACCGCGACAGGTGTGCCACCAGGTCCAACCTCAGGGAACCCACCAGGAGTCTCCGTACAAGCCCCAGAGGCTTTCCCGGAGGAGCTCCGACAGTGGGAAGTGCCCAGTTACTCCACATGGGCAGTGAGGACAGCAACACACACATTTGTCTCGCTGCTCCAGCCTATCAGGCCCCGACTGAAGATGCCACTAAACTTCCTCTGCCAGTGCCTTAAAAAATGTCACAATTAGGTGTGTAATCCTCTCGCTCCAATCACTTACTATATTGAGAGAAGGACAGACACTGGTGATAACTTACCATGGAAACCAGAGCGCAGGTTTCACAGAATGCCAGCAGCAACCGTCCCAGCTCGCCGCTGCGAACCCGACGCGGCTCTCTCTCCATTACCCATCAGACTTTGGGCCGCTCGTCACTGGGCAAACTGTGCACATCTTACCTTTTCACGTTCACTTTTCTCTTCTTCACGGCTGGGCCACCAAGGTTTTGGGGGGGGTCTCTCAGCCCGAAGCTCTTGGCCACATGGCCCAGGTGGAGCAATCGGATGTGGAAGATGTGCTTCAGCGAGCGGGGGTAGGTCGAGTAGGCCCGGATGAAGGACTGCAGGGCTGCAAGAGAAAGGAAGGGGAGGGCGGCTGTCGGGGCGGGTCCCGAGTGCTGCACGCACCCCAGCCAAAGGCCGGCCTGGGCAGGGTGCCGTGCCAGGCCACAGCAACAGTACAACGTACGTGACAACCTCGATCTGTACTTGATGCTGTTTGATTCTTCGGAAACCAACAAGAGCCCCCAACAACCCTATAGGCTCGAATGATCACTTGGATAAACGCAAAATCATCTCCGACTTTACTGTGAGGCGCTTAGTAACTCCAGAGGGCAGCGCCCGTTTCATTAGTCCCGCGGCCCAGCACAGTACCTGGCACACACAGTGAGTGTAGACGTTGCTGTAAGTGCTGCCTCCACCACAAGCCCCGCCTCCAGCTCCCCAATCCAGCGGAGTCACTGGTACCACTTCATCCAGTACTCGCGGGATTTTAAAACCAAACTCATTCTCAAGTATCCAGGGCTGTCTGACACTGCGCATTCAAAGAATGTCCAAAAGGAAACGAAACAGAACTTTGTATTGGTTTTCTTTCCTTTTTTTTTTTTTTTTTAAAGAAAAGAGGAAGGGGGAGATAAACACTGACGTGAGAAAGAAACATCGATTGGCCGCCTTCCGCATGCACCCCAACTGAGGATCGAACCCGCACCCTGGACATGTGCCCCGACTGGGACTCGAACCGCCACCTTTTGCCACACAGATGACACTCCAACCAACTGAGCCACCTGGCCAGGGTGCGAAGCACAAGTTTTGAAGGAGAAAGAAAAGGATTAC
This sequence comes from Antrozous pallidus, assembly GCA_027563665.1. Lineage (NCBI taxonomy): Eukaryota > Metazoa > Chordata > Mammalia > Chiroptera > Vespertilionidae > Antrozous > Antrozous pallidus. Next base: position 82,986,220 of record CM050522.1, read on the forward strand.
ATTTCTAAATCAGTCCACAGAACAGCTCACCCCTTGGGGACTGCTAACAGCTTAGTGATGATCATCCGACAGCCTATCACGCAAGTTTCAGTCCTACACTGCAAAGTGGTCCCTGTCCTAGCCCCGGGCTGGGTGACTCGGTCCCAGGAGGGTGAAACTCTGGCCACCTCCACTCACAGCCCTTTGAGGAAAGACTTCCCCTTGAGCATCTGCAGGAGCCATGAAGATGGGGTGTCGGCCCGCTCTCACGGGCAGGGGAGGGGGTCGTGCTCGCAGTGCCCCGGCCGTGGCTGCTCACTGCACCTCCCAGCCAGTCTCCTGCCACCAGGGCCCAGCGGGCGTGCCTGGGGGAGGCGGGCACTGAACAGCAGCCTCCCTTGCCGGCTTGCCGAGCCACTGGACCGGCAAGTTTGCCCGCAGCTTAACCGTAATATCCCAGCAGCACCCGGAGACTGGCGTTTATGAACAGTAATAAAAAGTGTCATTTTAGCAGCTCAGCTCTGAGAAGGTCCTGGGAATCCATCAAAGCTCTGTTTACTGAGCAAAGTGAACTCCTTTTCCCAATCGATGAGAAATAATAACCACGGCAACTCCTCTGCACCCCTCTAAGTCTGCGCTTACTCCCCTTTTTCATATCTGGGGACTGGCTGCTTTTTTCCAGAGAAAACCTCTAACGCTTCCACTGGCTCCTGCTGCTCCGAGGGTTCTGACAGCGGGCTCCAGACACAGAGCCACAGATCCCGTCCTCAGAGAGCCAAGCACAGGCCTGCCTGGCCCAGGAGCCCAGGCCTCGTCTCCCCTCCCGTTCCCAGCCCCCAACATTTACTCGTCTAAGAAATGAGACCGAAGCCACGCCACTGAATTGCGCTGCTCAAGTCTACACCCAAACCCTGACTCAGGCCTCTCATTCAGCCCCGTCCTCCGCTGAAGCAGACCAGCCCCCACTTCTGCCTGCTCCCCATTCCTCCTCGCCCCACACCAACCCCAAGAGCCTCTGCCCCAGATGTGGGGACCACAGCCCTACATGGGAACAGTCTGCCCAGAAGTGGCGGGAGGTGCTTTCTCCCAGGACCACTGGCCAGGCAGCATTGTTCTGAACCTCCCTGTCCTCAAGGCCCATGTCTCATGGGGACGGGACACTGGCGTCCTCACGCCTTGGCGGGGTGCTCATGTCTGGATGGTTCGGAGAAGCAGGCAGCTCCGGGGCATGGCGGCTTCGTGCAGGACCCCCCGAGGGCCCGTCCAGACTGCAGAGTGGGCAGGCTGCGGGGCCAGGACTAGCAGAGAGCAGAGAGGGGATGAAAGCGGACATTCACTTGGGACGAGGGAGGAAGCTGTGGCCAGAGGGGGAGCACTACCGAGTCACCGAGTCCCGGCTCAGAGCCAGGTGACTGATGAACGAGGGAAATCTATGGTGAAGCACCCTGCACGGACATCTTGCCCTTTTTCATAGAATGACATTTCCTCCTGGCGTCTGATCAGGAAAGAAGGTCTTACGGATCCTTAGTTAGGGTCAGGGAGGCAGCAGGGGGCCGAGCCCAGCCTGGCCCCAGAGGAGCACCTGTCTGCCGGAGTGCGGGCACCCACACTCCCGCCCGGACGTCACTGCACCACCACCACCCAGAGGAAGGGGCCTGGGGCGGCCGGGTGTCCTCTGAGCGACAAAGGCGCGGCCTGGCCTGCCTCGGACCCACTGCGAGAAGTAGCTGACCTGCCCAGTCAGTGCCTTGGGCTGTCCTGACTCTGAGATGTTCCCTTCCAAGCCAAAAATAGCCCTGCTCTTGGGGGAGGCCCGAAGATGGGGGTAGGGGGTGGAGGGGGAGCAAACTGCGGAAGTGGGAATTTGCAGGGAAAGGATTCCACTTACGAGTCTGGAGCTCAAACTTTCCTTACCACAATTTTTGCCACTTGAATCTCTAGTTAAAAAGATTCAAGAAATGAGGGAAAAGGGGGTTAGTGCTTCTGGAAACTGACAACAATTAACGCTGGTTATGAACAGGGACTGGGTCAGAACATTCGCAAGGAAAACAAATGCGTACTTGGCCCAGTTTCCAACTGGTTTTCTGCCACAAAGGCAAACCCAGCTGCTTTGTTCATTATTCATGAGGTGGGTTCTGAAAGGCATAGAGGGAGGCCAGCCAGGAGTGGGGTTTTGCATATGCAAAAGACTGAAATGCAAAAGATGGCATCACTTACGGGGTGTGGTAGCTGGCCCCATGTTGTAAATTCAACACGTCTGCAGTGCAATTGCGCGTAGATGCCCCAACCCTCGGAACCCAATCCTCAGGGACAGGAGAGACGGGAAGAGCAGAGCTGTAGGCCTGAAGGGTGCCGGAGACTGGCCCCCTGCAGTCTGTCCCGGGGCAGGGGGGGCGGGGCGTGAATCTGGTGTGGAAATCGATCAGTCCATAAGAACAAAGAGGCATCTATTTCCTTCCTGGTACGAAATGGATGGGGTGTGGCACCACTCCAATTGCGTTCAAAGGCAGACAAGTACCTCTGCTTCTCGGTGTTAACAAGGTCAATGGTAACGATGAAAAGATACAAAACCACATCCCCTAAGGATCAGTTCCTGTGATGTTGACTCCTATGACCCAAACACCTTTAAGTAGTTCTGGTCTCGCCAGAATACTGCCCATCCCTGTGGTCTGGCCGACTCCTCTCACCGCAGCGCGCCTGAACCTGCCATTCGGCAGCAGAGCCTCGCCATGGGCAGCACTGCCAACAGCCCGGCTCTGCAGAGCCCCTCAGGTAGGTCCTTCGGAAACCCCTTAGGAACTGTTGGATTCACGTCAGGGAGATGCCAAGATTTTATTTAGGCTCTTACTAGACTCAGGCTGGAAGGATGCACGCGGATGAGGCACCGGCGGTTACGGGGCGAAGACTGGGACTTCGCCTTCGCCCTGTGCAGCTGGCCTGCTCTCGGAGTGCTAACCACATGGCCGCGCTAGGTTTACCAGCTATTTCCTGATGGCCATGGCCGCCCTGTGGCCCGCCCCAGCTTTCCCTCTCCTCCCCCAAATCCATTCTTTTGAAGCCCGTCAGGCCACACACAGCGCTGCCCCAAGCCCTCTGACGGCTCCCATCGGGTGACCGGCCCTTGCTGTGTGATCTGCCCCTGCCCCCAGCCCAGCACGCTGGCCGACTTCTGAGTCCCGCCGGCTGGAACCCCGCCAGGGGCCTGACCTCTGAGTGCTTGCTGTCACCTTAACAACAGCGCTCACTCCGACCCTTGTTTACCATGCGCCATGTCTGCCCTGCCGCCCCGTCCCAGCCGGCCTCCTGCTCCGCTCTACACAGCTCGGGTCCCCTCACAGACTAACTGTGTGTGGTTTACTTACTACGGTCGCTGTGCTCGCTGTCACCCTTCCGCTGCAACGTCAGAAAGGTAAGGGTTTTTGTCTGGTTTGATCCGATGTATCCCAAGCACCCAGAACGGTGCCCAACTCAACACATATTGGTTAAATGATTTTAAAAAAGAAATTTCAATTCACAGAAAGAAGAAAAGAAAGGATGCCGAGGTGTTCGCACCCAGTAAGTCTTCCTTTAACCTTGTGGATAGGTTCTGCCGCTTTAAGCAAAACGACATGGAGCAAAAATGGCTCCCCCACAGCCTTACTGATGTAAACAAGAGCTGAGTCCCGGCAGCATCTCACCAACGTTTTAACAAAGCAATGTTGGACCAAGGATGTTATCTGAGGACCTGCCGCACTGGTGAGCCAGCAGCCACTTTTCTCACAGCAGCTGCTCAGTGGTTGGTGTTGGCCGCAGCACCGAAGGGGCTCAGGTTCGACTCCTGATCAAGGGCACGTATCTGGGTTCCAGGTTTGATCCCTGGCCCCTGGCTGGAGTGCATTCAAGAGGCAACCAACAGATGTGTCTCTCTCATGTTGATGTCTCTCTCTCCCTCTCGCCCCTCTCCGGCCCCTCCCTCTCTCTAAAATGTCCTCATGAAAAGATGAACGACAGACAGGAAACCAGCAGGGAGCCATCCAGAACTGTGGCCCTGCCCGCACGGGGCAGTCTCATGAGCCCAGGTCCCACGAGGCTCCACCCAGAAGCCGCCAGCCCCCCCCCCCCCCCCCCCCGCCGCCGCCCCCTGGACTCAAGTGAACTGTTGAGCCCACGCCTTATGCTTGGCGATCCCAGGAGACAACTTACCCCACAAAGGGTCTGAATGTTAGACTAACGCCCGACTCCTCTGTAAACACCCTAAGAATTGGATTCGTTCTCATTTTTCTTTGTACTTTTAAACGGGCGCTGCTTAGGTCGAATATTGCCAGCCCGTGCGTCACCTCTGATTTCCATCTCTACAGGTATTTCTACTGACAGGTCACAGCGCTCCTATCCGGTTTTCACAGGAGAAAAATGGATCGCTAAGCCCCACACTGCTGGGTCAAAGCTCTAGTCGTGATGTAAGCCGAGCTAAAGCCTCATTTGTGCAAACCACACGGAAGGATGAAATTAACATTTAATATCACTTTAAAGCCTTCCGTGCCTGCCTCCCAACCCCGCGGCATTAGGAAGATTGAAGGCTTTTGCCGATGAGCAGAGATGCCGGCGCGGCCTCTCCACCTGCGTGTCGGGCGTGCGGGCGGAGGAGGGCGCGCGCTCTCCGCCGGGCTGGCCCCCCGCAAGCACCCGGAGACGGACTGACCTCTCTTGGCCCAGGCGACCGTCCCCTCGCAGGAGTGCACGTAATCCTCAAACACCGTCTGCAAGACCGTGGCTCGCTCCTGGGTGTCCTGGGGGCCAGCGGCCTGGGCTTGCTGGGAGGGCGAAGGGAGGGTGAAAGGAGAGACAGTCAGAGGCGGGAATAATGAAGCCGTTTAGAACAGACTTAATAACAGGGAAATCACACAGTAGCCACCTCGGGGCCCGCGGGGTAATCCTCTCAATATTACTAGGGAAAGGGGGCGAGGAAGGTGTTCACATCGGGCCAGGACGAGGCTGGCTCTGCGGTGGAACAGGCGCAGTCTGTGTTTATTTGCTTATTTGCCAGCTTCTCCTCCTGGCCTCTGGTCACTCACGTTCAAACTGAAAGTCTGCTGGAGACTCTGGAGTTCCCAGGCCCGACTCGGGCCTTTAAACACTAACGAAGCAAAGCTGTTCTTAGCCGACTCGTGCAGCCGAGACCGGTGTGGCTCAGCGGACAGAGCGTCGGCCTGCGGACTGAAGGGTCCCAGGTTCGATTCCGGTCAAGGGCATGTACCTTGGTTGTGGGCACATCCCCAGTGGGGAGTGTGCAGGAGGCAGCTGATCTGTGTTTCTCTCTCATTGATGTTTCTAACTATCTCTCTCCCTTCCTCTCTGTAAAAAATCAATATATTAAAAAACACACAAATGACTCTTGCACCTCCTAATGAGGCCCCAGATCTCCCCTCCCTCATCCCCGCCCCCCCGCCCCCCCTCCCCCGACGGAGAGGCCACCCCTCTGGGCGAGCTCCGGGTGAGCTGCCCGAACTTCGCCCTCCCCTGGCTTCCAGAGAGCACCTCCTCATTCCCAGGCTGTCAGCTCCTTCTCTCAGCCCACCGTTCGGGGTCCCCAGGAACCCGTTAAGGCAGGCGCTGTCCCAGCCAACTGCTCCCTATAAGTAACCGCACCTGTATGCACTGAAAGACCGACCCTACAGAGGGGACGTGTCATAAAATGGTTCCATCCTTTAACCGTCGCAGAGATTTCCATTCCTTATAGCCCCCCGTCCCCACCCAAATGAGTGTTTTGTCTCTTACACATCTTCAAACACACACGCGTGCTTGAAGGAGAAACTGAGATGCAAAAGAACACGCCACGCAGCCCCATGTGGCTAACACGGTGACTCTTTGAATGGGGCTACCCGCCTCTGCCGCACCCTCCCCGTGAGGCCAGGGGAGAACCAGGCCGCCCAGCTCCCTGGTCCTTCTGCCCCCGCCGAGGCCGGGAGCGCTGGCCGGCCGGCCACTGGCCTGACCCAGCCGCCCGAGCCTCTGGCTCCGGGAGCCGCCAGGGAAGAACAAAGGGCGAGAAGAAAAGCCCCATTCTTCAGCATGGACATTCGCCTCTGTGTTGAGAGACTGAACGGCCTGAAAATGTTTTCAGTCTAATCAGATCACTCCTGCTCCGTTCGGCTGGTGACAGTCTGGCCGATTTCACGGTACACGGCCCCCTCAGGGTATCCTGCGCTCAGATGTCAGGAGAAAAGTCGCTCCGGAGCCGCGTTACGAAAGTGGACATTTGCTGTTGTCATTAACAAGGATTTCCCCCCCCGCGTAACCGATGTGAAATGCCAACTCTCCGGGCTGCCCGCCTTTCGTTAAGCCACCTCCGCAGCGCGACTGTCACCTTCCTGCGTTTTCTTAAAGATGCGAATGTGAAATTAGCGAGGCTGCCCTCTCCCCCCGCGGACAGAAGCCTCTGTTATTAAAAAGTAAAGCACTTTAATAATGAAAACTTTCCCCTCTTTTTCCTGTGTTTTAACTGTTTAAAATTAATGAGAAGGGCAGAACGGCTGTCAGAGCGACATTGAAAGCTGGGCAGCCAGGACCGCAGAAGCACAAAAATCCCTCCAGAGTGTTAAGTAAACAGACTCAGCCTCCGAATCCCTCTGCTGGTTATTGTATACATTCTGTAACAGCTCTCAGAATAGATCTGAGAGCCGGGGAGGCAGAGAGGGTTCAGAATTCCAATAAAGGCCTCAAATTAAAGACAGCCTGGTGCGAATTCCAGGAGAAAATTAAAGAGACCTCAAGCTTAAGTGACAGGTGACTTGCTTCTGTGACACAACTGTCAGGGGATTTAGTGATAATATGGCAATATATTACAAAGGGCTTTTCTTATTCCCCCCTTTAGGTTTCAAAATGAGGCATCTTTTTTTTCCCCAACCAAAAAAAAAAAAAAAATTACATATGCACACCTATAAAAATGTGAGTGTGTGTATTAAGTGGAATATGGAGAAAGAGGCATTCAAACTGGGTTCGCACGTCTGAAACGATGAGGTCAGTTTTAGTCCAAATGAGGAAAGTTAGTGGCAGAAAAATATACTTTAGAAAAAGCATGCCTAACGACCCCCCCCCCCCCCAGAAACACTCCATTTTAAAACTGCCCCTCCTGAGAGCCAGTGCGACACTTCTCAGCTGTCTTCTGGGGAGGGCAGTCTAAATTTAAACAGGAGACAGAGGGGCAGAGTGACGCGGCGGCTCAGCCCAGACAGGTAAGCTGCTCCCCTAATGAGGGTGGGTCAGGCCCCGAGGGCGCGGGAGCCCCACAGGACGCTCTGGCATCTGGAAGGCACAGACTCGGCGCTGCCTAATGAAGCCGGCCGGCAACTAGTGGACCGAGGGCTGTTCGGAAAGACACATTTCCGACGGCTGCACGCACCCGGCCCCTGTCTGGGAGACCCCACTGATCTGGGGAGAACAGACGATCAAGGGGCACGATGCAAGGGCTGGCGATCTGATTTTAATTTCAATGTCTTGCGCGGCCAGGGACAGTTTTTGTTAGGGTGAGTTTGCAGTCATATTTCACAGGACAAAAAACCTCACGGGGAAAGCGTGTGCGTGTGCGTGTGTTCGCGCACACTCTGAAGGTCATCCCACGCCGATCAGGAAACAACGAGTTGAAGACCAGAGCACCCCAACTGTTGTCGGGAAAGTGGGAAGTGGGGGCAGCAGCGGGCAGACTGGTTTCTCGGAGGGAAGCATGTGTCTTGACATCGCTAACTTCTAACGCATTTTAAAACTAAATGGAAGGATTTTGTTTTAATCACTTTATTGCCAAGCTGAGTTTTATTCCCTAGAAACTTCGGAGTGCTTCCCAGGAAAGCGGAAAGATCAAATGTATTCTCTTTGTAGGTGGGTGAGCTCACACACTCAGGCGCAACTATATATATTTTATGTGCTTAAATATGAAATATACATTTTACAGATGCCTCCCTGGTTTGCTTTCTGGATACGGGAGCCCAAAAGCGTACGTGCCAAAGCGACATTTACCACAGACTCCGCCAGGCGAGCGGGGAGAGCAGTGCGGGGAGCCGCCCGGCTCCGCGGGGGAAGGTCCGTCCCCCGGGCCACTCCTGCTGCCAGCGCCGGCCGCGTGCGGCCCCGGCCGAGAACAGCCGACTAGACGCACTGCGCTTCTTCCGACAACTAGAACCAACAGCCGGCCCCCGCCTCCGATATATTCCTCCTGCTGTTCCCAGCACTCCCCGGCTGCGTGTCCACATGATCATGAGTAATATGGTCAATTTAGCTGATTGGTTCTCTGTCCTCTGAAGTCAAGTTAAAACGGGTCAAACAAGTCAGGTTTTCACCAACAGGACACCTAGAACGCAGTGGGTAATTGCGTTTTCTAAGTTAAGCGGGCATTTGGGTGTCAATGAATGCCCACCCTGGCTTAGCGCTTTTCTTTTTAAAAACAAAGACCAACAAATCTTAAAAACATCGCCGAAACCGGGGTGGCTCAGTGGATAGACCGAAGGGTCCCAGGCTCGATTCCGGTCAAGGGCATGGACCTTGGTTGCGGGCACATCCCCAGTGGGGTGTGTGCAAGAGGCAGCTGATCGATGTTTCTATCCCTCTCCCTTCCTCTCTAAAAAAAACCCTTAAAAATATCAAAACACGCCATCAGGGCAGGAGACGGGTGCAGAGCGTGTGCAGGGCGCTCTGTGCCGCAACTCATGCAGAACTCCCGACCCCCCTGCGAGATGGACACTCTGGTTCTCCCCATTTTACAGATGGAAAACCCGAGGCTGGGGAGGCTGACCGGCCCCGTGCAGAAGCACTCGCTGGAAGCCAGGACCCCCATCCTCTGGGCCCAGCGAGGCTTCAGGCTGGCTTTGGGCCTCGGGGAAACCGGACTGACTGCGAAGCGAGGCCACGGGCGGATGCGGAGGAGAGAGGGCCGCGGCTGCGCTGCTCCTCCCTCGGGGATGACCCGCAGGAGCCCCGTGATGCACCCCACAATCCGGTCGACACCCCGCCCAGGGCGGCGCAGGGCGTCTCCGTGAAAGGGGCTGAGGGACCTTCCCGTGTCAGCTGCGGCCTCACCCCGCTTTGCCCTCATTTCTGAGGAGCAGACAGACGCCAACGGCCCTCTCTGGGCACCGTGACAAGGAGGCTTGGTGTCACTGAGCGGGCTCTGATGCCACACCTGCGAGGGGGTGGTGTGACAAGATGGCATGATTGGTAAGAACCACAGCAGTGGTAGCCCAACGCCCTACGGTAGTTGTGCTGGGTTTTGGGCTGTTTCTTACTCCATCCTCCAGGGCCCTCAGGAGCAGAAACCGCTGTCACGTTCACCACAAAGAAACTGAGGACTAACAGGACCAGCAGTGCCCAGTCACACCGCTGAGGAGGGGGACCAGGAGTGACCCGAGACCTGCTCTGAACCCCGCTGCCCCACGGCCCCCTCCAACAGCTCGCCCGGGGCCCAGCGCATCCCGCAGAGCTCTCCAGGCCACCAGGGAAGTTGTGGGGACATTAAAGACCCGGACTAGACCTTGCAGCCGCGCCAGAAGAGCAGAGGCGTGCCAAGACCAGGCGTGTCCTTGGTCACTGGTCCACTGTCCTGATAGGTCACTCTTAGGAAGCGTGGTCCTGAGTCCACTGTGGCTGGGAGGTTTCCCACCAAACATCACCTAACACAGCCTGTCGGTCAGCCGAGTCTTTAACCTCACTCTCAGGGAGCTGTGTTGTGCACCACTTACCGACCAATTTTCAATTCTATAAAAATGGTTACCACGACTGCTGAAACCGGTGTGGCGCAGTGGATGGAGCATCAGTCAGCCTGCAGACTGAAAGGTCCCGGGTTCGATTCCGGTCAAGGGCATGTACCTTGGCTGTTGGCACATCCCCAGCAGGGGGCGTGCAAGAGGCAGCTGATCGATGTTTCTCTCTCACGATGTTTCTGACTTTCTACCCCTCTCCCTTGCTCTCTGTGAAAAATCAGTAAAATGTATTTTAAAATGGTTGCTATGACCTATATAAACAGGAGCGTGGCTCCATCTTCCTGGTTGCTACAAGGGAGGGTACGGGTGTCGAAGGACGCGGGCTTGAGATCAGACTGCTTGCTCTCGCATCCCAGGACGATGGGCGATGTGCCCTGGTCAATGTCCCTTCACCCCGCAGCCTCGGCTCCTCACCTACAGAGCGGGAGGCTGAGCCGGGCCTGTGCCCAGCCTAGTGGAGTCCCGAGTCCAGCGCTCGCAGAGGTGACAGGCGCTGGCTATTCCTCTCCTTTCCCTACAAACTCTCCCACCAAGAGCACTTCCGCCAGGGCCGGCCAAGCGCAGCCCCCGACCCGGGGGGAGTCGGTCCGGACGAGCGCACGCTCACAGGCGAAAACCCGCTTTAGGCTCCGTCTACTTGGCCGATTTTCCAGGCCGTCCTCAGGCGCCAGAACACAACTGTGAACTGTCCAGGGAATCGGGGTGTCACAGTTACTGAGGGCAGCGCCACGCCCCTCGCACCCGTGTGCTGAGCGCGCGGGACCGGGCGGAGGCCTGTCTGGCGGGGGGACAGCGCAGGAAAGGGGCGGCCGCTCCTCGGGACCCGTATGGAACTGCCCGGGCAATAAACACTTTTCTTCTTAATGACCTCGCCTTCCCTCTCCCTGTGTCCCCACACACTAACCAAATGGGTGGACTAAGCGTCTGAAAAGAGGCGTGCTGTCTTGGGTGGACGGCCTAGTCCAGTGGTCGGCAAACTGCGGCTCGTGAGCCACATGCGGCTCTTTGGCCCCTTGATTGTGGCTCTTCCCCAAAACACCACGGCCTGGGCGAGTCTATGTTGAAGAAGTGGCGTTAGAAGAAGTTGAAGTTTCAAAAATTTGGCTCTGAAGAGAAATTTCAATCGTGTCCTGTTGGTATTTGGCTCTGTTGACTAATGAGTTTGCCGACCACTGGCCTAGTCAGTTGTCGTTGGTGACAATTGGACGGGGCCCGCCGGGCTGGGCAGGCGATGCCTGTGGACGCGGTAAGGCTGGAGTGGCCGGGGCGGGACCCGGGCGGCTGCCAGGACGCTGGCCCGTTCACGGGACGAGACCGGCAGACACCCAGAAGCAACGGAGAGGTCTCATCTCAGGCTGCTGGTCCTCAAATATGCACGTTACCTGACACGATACGACCATCGCACAAAATCCCCGCCACCCCAGCAGAGGCGTCGGTCACACCTGCTGGCAGCAAAGAGTGAACGGTCAGACTCACCTGGCCACCACCTCGTCTGGCTTGGAAAGAGTCATCCCTCGTCAGGACAGACAGGATGTCATCCAGCTTCATCTCCGAAGTGCTGTGAGAGGAGGACAGAGCAAAATGAACTCTCCTTCTCTCCACCGGCCCGGCGCGACGCCCAGGCCTGGCCCGCCTCACGGCAGACGTGACGTGGGAGCGCTGCACAGGGGAGGGACACTGGTCTCCCCCCGGAACCCGGGAGGAAGGGACGGGGCTAGTCCCGGTAAGTCTCTTCCTCCCGGGTGAGTTCTAAGTGGGCTGCAGCATTTAGAATTTCCTTCATAGGGAGCGCCTCTTTCCCTCCGTCCCTCTTCCCTCCCTCCCTGCCTCCCTTCCCTTTCTCCCGATTCAGAGAGGGAGAGAGACAGAACATCGACTTGTTCCGCTTATCCGTGCACTCACTGGCTGATTCTTGTCTGTGCCCTGACCGGGACCCACCCCGCAACCTTGGCGTCTCCGGAGGATTTTCTCACCAAATGAGCTCCCTGGTCAGGCCATCGCCACTATTTCTTAATAAATCTCAAATATCAAATGAGCAGGCCTTGTTAGTGACACGTTATCCTGACCTGAGCGAGAGAGGGTCAAGTACAAACATTTCAGATAGTCCTTGTTGTCAGAACTGACGAAGAAGGCAGGGGCGAGCTCAAGTTCTGTAACTGTTGGGGGGCCACCCCCTGCTGTCTGCGCTCTCCCGATCCGCCCGAGGGGTCTCCACGGCCATCTCCTGAGCACGAAGGGAGGAGCACCTCTCTGGGGAGGGCAGAGCGGTGTGCGGACGGCTGAGAGCAGCGTGTGGCCATGAGCCACGGCCAGAGCTGCGGGGGCCCCGACGGCCGTCCGACCTGCCCGCAGAGGAGCCCGCCGCACGCAGCGTGGGAAGCGCGTGCCGGCGCGCATCAGAGACCGAGGGCCCGGGAGCGGCTGCCGGCACTTCCCGGGGAGAAGGGAAAAGGGAGGGGGAGTTCTGGGGCAGAAAAAGAGATCATAAAAAAATAAGCGATTTCCTCGCACGTTGTTTGTTAAAAAATGTAGCGGCAGATTAAAACACCAACAGCAGGCTCTTAGGTGGGACCAGGCTGCTCCCCCTTTCCCCTAAAGGTTACTCCGCCGAAGCCATGAATGGAAATGTCACGTCGCTGACAGCTGTTCACCTGAAATGTGTCACCGCTTCCCCGCGCTCTGCCAGCCCGCAGCCCGCTCTGCCGCAGCTCCGGGCCCCGCGGAAACGGGAGATTGTGCAGCGGCAGAGCCAGCCTTACTGGAGGGAGGGTGGGGGGAGAGGGGGAGAGAGTAATCCTGATTTCTTGGAAAATCTATTTTTCATAGGAGAGAGGGCTGTTCCGGCTTTGAGTTCGCCTCCTATTTGTGCCCGGATGTCTGAGGGAGGGTGAAAACACAGCCCAATCCCATCTTTCCCTTTGACTGTCTGGCCTGCTCTATTTATCCCTTTCTTGCCTGAAGACAAATAAAGGAGTAGGAAATTAAAGCAGCATAAGAACTTGGGGTCAGCCGAAACCGGTGTGGCTCAATGGATAGAGCGTCGGCCTGCGGACTGAAGGGTCCCAAGTTCGATTCCAGTCAAGGGCATGGACCTTGATTGCGGGCACATCCCCAGTGGGAGGCGTGCAGGAGGCAGCTGATGGATGTTTCCCTCTCATCGATGTTTCTGACTTTCTATCCCTCTCCCTTCTTCTCTGTAAAAAGTCAATAAAAAAAAAAGAAATATATATATAGAACTTGGAATCCAAAACAGGCAGAAAAAAAGGAACAATGGCATTCACGGTTGGGGATACAAAGAACTAAACGTGCCACGGACGGCCTCTCCCCAGTGCACGCAGTGCTGGTGCGCCCGCAGGGGCCCGCTGCTCCGAGGGCCCGCATGCCAAGCCGGACCGCTGACCCTCCGGGACCAGAGCTGCGCGTGCGTGCACGGGGGCGACCTAGCGTGCAAAGGGCCCCCCTCCTCCTGTCCTCAAACCTCTGCGCCTCAGGAACAAAGCACACCCGCGCTGCTTACTGATGCTCTATCAACAGATCCGAACCCCCACCTCACTGAAGAGGGAGGTAAATAAATTCAGAAACTGTCTTCTGCCTGATATAAGAAACACACGTTTTGATGAAGCACTTACATTTTAATAAACCAATGATGACTTTCCCTTAGAAACTTCTCCTTTCATTAAAGCGGGGCAAGTGAAGGAGATGGCAAGTACAAAGAAGTCACAGGACTAGAAACGAAGCCCCGGGGGTTCCGAAAGAGGCGGCCACGGGCGGGGACCTGTCTCTGCCCCACCTGCCCAGGTGAACGGCAGCGCGGGAGGCAGGCAGCAAGGCGTGGGAGGGCCTCGCTACCGGCCCGAATCTGCCCTGCCATTCATCAGCCATCCCAGCATCCCGCTGCCTGGCTCTCGGGTTCTTGAGCATAAAACACACACACATTCTCCTCCTTTAAATTTTTAAAAGATATTTAGGAGTCCCACCCTGGGCAGGGAGCTCCGCTGGTTAAGAGTGTCATCCCTATACGCCAAGGCCTCAGGTTTGACCCTGGGCAGGGCACACACAAGAAACAATGAACGAATGCATGCGTAAACAGAACAACAAATCGATGTTTTTCTCTCTCTCAAAATCAATTCGTAAAAATTCTAAAAACAAATAATAAATAGGAATACCTTTTGGGATTCCAAAAATGTTTACATCTGCTTATTTCCACAGTGCTCTCTGCCTTTAGTTCTCATGAGATTTCATTTTTTTGTATGAAGTCTAAGAACAGTCTATGTTACATGTCCAACATACAATACGCCCTTCCTCAAACGTGGACACGGGACGCCGGCGCCTGGCTGGGCACCGTGACCCGGGTCCGAGCATCACTGAGCGGCTTACGCTAGCCCGAGACGCAGTCAGGGGTTCGGGCGCAGGCATTTCCATGGGTGGCTTTTCGGGGCGGAAGCCCGTGAGCTTGGACCCTACAGGCCTCTCCCCTAAATCGATGTTCTTCCACCAGCTGGTGTCCTCCTCCCACAAGACTACACTCCCTTCCTCTCGGTATTCCCTAGCCTCATCCATCTGAACTTCCTCTCCGAGGCCAGGGTGAAGCTTCTGGTGACGAGTGGCCAGCATGGGCTTGGTCTCTAACTGAGACAAAATAAGCAAGTCTTCCCCACACAGGTGAAGCCGCCATTCAATGGACACCTGTATCAGGATGAGGGGCATGAAATGAGCCCACTTAAAACTGACCAGACTTCCGAGGAGTGGATCCCGCCTCCCCCAACCCAGGGAAACCAGACCTGTTTTCTGAGTGAGCCGAGGCCCATGAGCACACACGCCAGCAACCCCGACAGAGCGCCGGAGGGTGAGCGCAGAGTCCTGCAGGTACGGGGGGGGCAGTGGGTGGCCTGGGGTCCCCCAGAACAGGATCAGATGTGAGGGCAATGATTTCCCAGGAGCGCACCCTGCAGTGTTACTGGATGCTTTAGAGAGAGCACAGGCCTGGGCAAAGGGAAGCACCAGCAGGCGAGACCCCACACTCAGCCGCGCGGCCGAGCTGAGCGCCGGCGTCACCGGTGGCTCCCGTAGCTCTCAGGGAACCCTCGGCAGACACAGCTCTGCCGGCGTCTCCAGCACAGGGGATGACCGCTGTGCTGTGTCTGAGCAGACGTTCTGGAGCTTCATCTTGACCTTGGAGAGGAAGTTCAGAACTTCCGGAGCGTGTGAAAGCTTCAGAAGCCTATTCCCGGACTGTCAGGCCAGTGCCAGAGGCCGTGTGGAAGATCCGGTAAAACATGAATTCCCGGGCGCCTGTGGGTTCTGCCGCTCGCACTGTGACTTTCCCCGTCTTCCCTGGGGGGTCAGGGTCTGACAGGAGCCCCTGGCGCAGCTTCCACGCCACCGAGTCCTCTGCACCGTGACCAGGGCTGGACCGGGCCTTCAGGTAGGGGACAGGGCGGTGCTGCCACCCGACCAGGCCTGACCGGATGGGGCCGAGCTGCCTGTGCGTGTGCACACATTCCAGGGCCCCCATCGCTTCCTCCCAGGTTTCTTTTCCGAGGGAAGGGGAATGGTGCGGTGAGTGAAAAGTATTACTTTTTTCCAAAATAAACCATCTTCCCCCTGGCTAATGTTGCTCAGTGGTTAGAACATCAGCCCACACATCAAAGGGTCTCGGTTCGATTCCAGTCAAGGGCTTAAGCCTGGGTTTTGGGTTTGCTCCCAGCGTCCCCCACCCCACCCCACCCCGTCAGGGCGAGAGCAAAAGGCAATCAATGGATGTTTCTCTCTCTCCCTTCCCCTCCCTCTGAAAAGCAACGGGAAAAATACCCTCAAGGGAAGGATTAAAAACGAAACAAAATAAAAGACGAACCACCTTTAACGAGCCAAAACATTAATTGCCAGAAATAAAAACCAGGAACGAGATGGTCTACAAGAAGCCGGCCGTCAGAGAACGCAATGCAGGCCTCCGTACAAGAAACACGGCGGTGACAGATCGTCCTGTGACAGTCTCACATCGCAACCGAAGCTGTCGTGTGCTGGTGGCACCAAGGCCTTTAGCGGTTGCCACCGGCTATTCTGGGACTCGTTTAGGGATCACAAGGGTTAATGGCTCGGCGTCAGCTTACAAGGCCCAGCTGCTATGCGAAGCGACAGAAAGTTAATTAGGTGAGATGAGCGCGGGTTTCTGACTCACTTGATTCTGTGAGCAGCCAGCGAGCTGACATACTCTGCCTCCGACGGCGCCAAGAAGAGCAGGCTGCTGCCGCGGCCGCCGATGCGGGCGGTCCTCCCGACCCGGTGGATGTACTCGGCGGCGGAGGACGGCGCGTTGTACTAAAAAGGGTAACAGAAATGAAGGCATTCACAGATCAAGGGGCTGCCATTAATTGGAAGTGCAATCCCCCTCACCTGCCTCCAGGTATCCCGAGAATTAAATCCTGGTGCTATGGTTACCCTAACACAATCACAAGGAGAAGTCACTCAGCCCTGCAACTCCTGCCTCATTGGAAATAACAAGGCTGACAGGCCACCGTGAACGGCGGCCAAGTTTCAGATAAACGAGATGTCTCCTCGTCCCAGTATCTCCTTTCTAATTTTACTTCTCCACAGGTCTCTGCAGCTTCCTATCTGCCTCTCTTCGCGGAGGTAACTGTGCAAGGTCAAAGTGTGGGCAGGTGGGGCAAACCTCTGCAGACAAACCCATGACCTTGGCCTACTCCCTGGCAGACAGCAGTGGAGGCGAGGCCGCACAGGAGCCTGAGAGGCGAAGAGCAAAGGGCCGATCACCTTGACCGGAGGTCAGCTCTGGGCTGGGCCCCAGGAGCTGGTCCCCGCAGCCTGCCTGCAGCCCTTGGGCCCAGTGGAGCGGAGCTTCCTCCCCAAGGGGATTTGCTCCCGCCCCATGGACAGTGCTCCTGCCCTGGGGAAAGGGGGTTTTAGAACGCAGCCGGGTGTATCACTCACAGCATCATATGTCGTCTATGGCAAGGACTTCACCATCATCAAAACTGACCCTAATCCGAAACCGGTTTGGCTCAGTGGATAGAGCGTCGGCCTGCGGACTGAAAGGTCCCAGGTTCGATTCCGGTCAAGGGCATGTACCTTGGCTGCGGGCACATCCCCAGTGGGGGGTGTGCAGGAGGCAGCTGATCGATGTTTCTCTCTCATCGATGTTTCTGACTTTCTATCCCTCTCCCTTCCTCTCTGTAAGAAATAAATAAAATATATATTTTTTAAAAAACACCAAAAAACTGACCCTATCTTCATTCTCCTTTTTGCCCTCTGCTGCTGCATGAATCAAAGGCCAGCGGGCGTATCAGACTAGTCAATATTCACAGCACAAGGCTCTAAATGGCCAACTCTGTGTCTGGCTTTGCACACATCCCAGCCACCCTCGTCTCTTCATCTTTAACCCGCTCGGAGGCCAGCAGGGAGATTCGGCGCCTCTCGTCACACAGTGTCACCTGCGGGGAGCAGAGATTCCCCAGCCAGTGACAGGCATGTGGCTGCACCACAATGTGAATAAATCATGATTCACGCAAACAGGCCATGTCTCCCCTGGCCCGCACTCAGCGGGCTTGAAAACACCACTCTGCAGACTAACGAAAGGAAGAAACACCCACAACCGCCTGGCCCTGGCGCTAATGCCCATGCCCTCTGGCAAAGTGTGTGGGGCTCGCGGGCTGTGTAAGATGCTGTCAGGGACTTAATTGCCCCCTGCAGGTCAATGTACAGGACACGGCTCTCAGGACAGCTGAGCCATCTCCTCCCGGACACGAGGCGTCCCAGGGGCCCGGGTAATTTCTGTTATTTTCAAATTGCTGCAACTTTGCGTGTGACAGGCGTTATGTCTGGAGCGGGGAGCAGCGGGCCCCCCCCAGACCGCAGGCTGGCTGCTTGCTGCGGCAGCAGGCAGGTGGGCTGAGTTAAGGAGAGATGTCAGGAGAATTGTGCAGATAAGGCCGGTTGCTGCCTGGTTACCAGGGCAACACCCAGGAGGGTAATAATAATAATTCTACTTAAAGCCAGCGCATCTACTCATGATCACATATTCCTGCCTCGAGCCCACACCTTAACAACTGAAAAATTACCTGAACGATCCACGTGACTTGAGGGAGATCTAAGCCCCGAGCTGCGACATCCTTCAAAACAGAAAAGGAGACGGCTTAGGACGGAGTTTCGGAACCATGTGGGGGTCACAGTCTGCTGATAACCTCATGCAGAGGAAGAGGGCTGGCGCACACTCTCTCTCTCTCTCCCCCCCCCTCTCTCGCTCACACACACACACACACACACACACACACGTCTGCACACAGCCTCAGGAAGCCACCAGTCCATTTGTGGTTCCAAGGTCTGACTCGGGTAGTGCTAGGAACCTGCAGGGAGCCTAGGCCCTCACACCGTCACTGTCAGTTGTTCCCTGGAAGAATTCGGGAAACTTCCAGCATTTCTCACCGCTCGCACGTTCTGTCTGAAACACGCTGTGGGGGACGCTTTCCCGGCTATCGGCCCCATCCCGCGCCCGCCGGCAGGATGAACGACCTGTGCCCAGGCGGGCTTCCGGAAGGGCCCCCCTCGCGGGGGTGCTCAAAGCACTTCCTGCGCCTTTGCCGACGGCCTCCGAGCGGCAAGGCCCGGCAGCGCCTGCCTCTGGGGTCTAAAGCAGGAGAACTCGGAAACCCAACGGAGACTCCGTCTTTCTTTCCGGCTGTTGCCACCTGCAAAGTGGACTCCACTCTCCGGCCACTCTGGCTCCTCCAGCCCTCAGCAACCCACCTGCCCTGGCATTCCTCTCCTCGCTGCCAGTCGTAGCCAGAGCAGCCGCCAACGCGTCCCGGGCGCTTCCTACACCCCAGAGCCCGCGCGGCACTTCACCTGCGTGATCCTGACCGATCTTCAAAACAACCGATTCCAAGGCCACGTTACAGTCTCTGCTCCGACCACAGAGACGGCGCCACACCTCCCTGCGCTGGTAACGGCCAGCGAAACTGCTACGTACTTGCCCTTTGACCCAGAGCAGCCTTACCTCTCGAGGTCCACCCTGAGGACACGCTGGCACAAACACAAACGGACTCTCCCGGTGCTGCCGGCTGGCAAAGCCCCCACCGTCCAGCAGGAGACGGTGAACTTGACCCGGCACACCCACCCTTATGTACGGGCCACGAAAGGAGGTTCCCAGGGAGACGCACTAGGGTATGTTTCGTGTGTGTAACGTACTTTTGTGTAAGAAATGAGGAAAATAAAGTATATCTGCCCATATTTCTAAAGTAAATAGTAAAGCAAACCCCAGAAAGTTTAAAAAAATAGTTACCCGGAGAGGAAGGCAGAGGACCGGGGGAGGGAGGGAGGGAGGGGCTCACTCCGCCAGGGGGTCTTCAGAACGGGGACTCGGAGGCTGTGTAAGTGGCTGTAGGTTACAAAGTAAGACGACCATCCTTCGTGCCACGTGAAGCGCGGGCTCACCTATTCTCCAGAGCAAACCCCAGACCCCGGGCCTCATCGGGCCTGGGCGTGACTGCTAGTTCAGAGGAACGATGGGGGGCGGGACAAGGTGAGCACCACGAGGACAGACCGGGCAAATCCGGATGGGACACTCGGTCTGGTTCCTCCACCAAAAACCCAAGGAGAAGTAGGTCAGACCCAAACCCAAACCCAGGGAAGCTCCACGCGGGTGGAAGAGGGACAGATGGCGCAGCAGGCACCTGAGAACCAGCGCCCGGAGCGTCACCCCAACTGCCAGCTGACTGCTCTCCAGGCACAGGGGCTGGGTGGCTTTTACTCCTCTCTGCACTTTCCTGTTTGCTTTCTTTTCCTCTTAACAGTAGAGGGATATGTCCCCCGGGTTGTCACTTAGCAACACGGAACCTATGGAGAAGCCGGAGCAGCACAAGTGCCTGCCTGCCTTCACCCGAGCGCGTCACAATGCTGACGGCCGGGGCCTCTGCCTCCTCTCTCCCTCCCTGCACACACGCTTCTCTGACCCCTGCCAGCCCGCCGTACGCCGTACCCCTGCACACTTCCGCTTGCGCCTCCTAAGTACTAGGATATCCTTCGACACAGGACACTCGGTGCTGGGGGGCACCATTTCCTGAGTCTTGGGACGCGTTTCTCCAGCTGCACCGCAGAGGACATGGGGGTGGTGTCCCTCCGCCGCCCAGCATCTCGACACCACCGGCGCGTCCGTCCTGTATGGCGATGCCGTGTCCACTCGCCTGCGTGAAGGGCGGCCCCAGCTCTCTGCATCTGAAGGTACCTTTGCCTCTGTAATTAGCGAGGAACTGGGGAGCGAAACTTGGCGACTGTTTCCCACATCCTTCCTCCAGTGGTTTCAGCCTCTGTGGGTGCCGCCTCTCTGCCTGCTACCCTGCTGGCTACGAGGATGACTTCCTGTCTCGCAGGCCTCCCTCCCATTTGAGAGCTGGCATCCTTTGCAGGAGCAGCCTCCTCTCTCCCCTCTTAGGGAGGCACCTGTACAGTGGGGTTTGGGAAATGATAATCCTATCACTTAATCAGCTAATCTTACTCTGCAAGAAGCACGTTAAAACCATCACTTCCCGGGACCAAGAACACTCCGTGCCGACCCACCTCGCCCAGCGCGGGGGCGGGACAGGCGGGCCCGCCGTCACCCCTCTCCTCCCCGCAGCGCCAGGCTGCCTTCCGGGCGCCTTGGCAGGAGTTTAAGGTATGAAGGGTACCGAGGCCACGAGGCGCCTGCAGGCCTGGCCCCAGCACTGCCTTTGGGAATCCTGCGCTCTCCCGAAGGGGGCCTGGGACTGCCCCTGCCCTGAACACGGCTGGTGGCTAGTGCCGAGCTCTCGCGCAGGAGAGGGCCTGCGGGGCCGGACGGGTGGGAAGGCTTTGCAGAAAACGTAATGCTCGTTAGTTTAGTGAATTCAACCAAGCAGCTCTAACACCGCGCCGGACGTTCACACACGTCACGGAGTGCACATGCGCTGAAGCGGGGAGTTGGGAGGGACTGCAGACCGCAGCCTCTCATCCGACCGGCCAAGGCTCCGCCTCCCGCCTGGTGGCCTGGCTCATGACCCCAGCTCACAGCGCTCCCTGCGCCCCACTGCTTGTGTTGGGGTGAGGGGACCTCGCCAACAGCCAACCACCCCCCAGCCTTGACCGGCTATGCCTTTAAGCCCGTCTTCCCATCCCGGGCCTGGCGGTCTCGGAGAGGGAAAGTCCTCTCTCTGCGCCAGGAACCGAGGACGGACTTGAGCAGCCATTTGATCTGGGAGTCAACTGAGCCCTGAGTCAGTTCCCCACCGCAGAATGGCTGTAAGACGCACCCCATCTTCTCCAGAGGTGACCCAAGATCAAATGAGGCCGGCACGCCGACACTGAGCGGCAATCTCATTCACTTCCTGCTGAAGGGAGGCCTGGGGTGGCGGTGACCAGGCAGCAGGTGAAGCCTCCCTGCTCTCTTCCCCGCTCATACCTCGCCCTGGGGCAGGGGGCACAGGCAGGACCCTGCTCCCTGCTCCTGCACTGGCATCAGCGGGCACCGGGGCACCAGGGAGCTGACTTGCTGAGGGTTCAAGTAGAGGCCTCGGCCTCAGCAGTCCCGTTGGAACTCGGGGCGGCCCCTCGTCCCCAGTAACCTAACTAGGGCAGAAGAACCGCTAAAGTCAGCTCTGAAAGACGCTCAGTGGCGAGGCCGGGAGGGCCCAGCTTGACGACCGGCCGCCTCCACGAGCCGGAGGAGCACAGATGGAAGGCAGCTTGCTCAGGTGCCAGCCTGTCAGTTGGATTAAAATGACTCATTTATTTACCCAAGATCCTCACAAAGTGCGTTTACGAACAGGGAGAGGGGCCGCCGGCGCCCGGAGGAAGGGGCGCAGCGAGCTCTCCTCTGCGCCGTCCGGCCTGCCAAAAGTCATTACTGCCGTGTGTGGGAGCCATCAGCGGGGTACAGGCCCCCGTTGTCCGGGTGACAGATTGGGCTGCGCAAACAGAGGAGGAAGGAGAGCGCGCAGAAGCTGTCAGAGGCGAGAGATCTTGGCTGGAGCCGCCAAAAAACTGGCAACATGAGTTAGCGTAGCTGAGTAAACAGCCAACAGCCTCCCTAGGATGGTGCCATTAACACAATGAATAAAGTGGGAGAGAGAAACTTCACCTAGAAAACAGGCCCCGCAGAAAGCCGGGAGCCTCCATGCTCTGGGCCGAGGGCAGAGCTCATGGCCCCTGTGCTGCCCTCCTTTCTCGGGCCTCCCGGCAGCGGGAATCTGCCCTCCCGGCAGCGGGAATCTGCCCTCCCGGCAGCGGGAATCTGCCCTCCCGGCAGCGGGAATCTGCCCTCCCGGCAGCGGGAATCTGCCCTCCCGGCAGCGGGAATCTGCCCTCCCGGCAGCGGGAATCTGCCCTCCCGGCAGCGGGAATCTGCCCTCCCGGCAGCGGGAATCTGCCCTCCCGGCAGCGGGAATCTGCCCTCCCGGCAGCGGGAATCTGCCCTCCCGGCAGCGGGAATCTGCCCTCCCGGCAGCGGGAATCTGCCCTCCCGGCAGCGGGAATCTGCCCTCCCGGCAGCGGGAATCTGCCCTCCCGGCAGCGGGAATCTGCCCTCCCGGCAGCGGGAATCTGCCCTCCTTTCTCGGGCAGCGGGAATCTGCCCTCCTTTCTCGGGCAGCGGGAATCTGCCCTCCCGGCAGCGGGAATCTGCCCTCCTTTCTCGGGCAGCGGGAATCTGCCCTCCCGGCAGCGGGAATCTGCCCTCCTTTCTCGGGCAGCGGGAATCTGCCCTCCCGGCAGCGGGAATCTGCCCTCCTTTCTCGGGCAGCGGGAATCTGCCCTCCCGGCAGCGGGAATCTGCCCTCCTTTCTCGGGCAGCGGGAATCTGCCCTCCCGGCAGCGGGAATCTGCCCTCCTTTCTCGGGCAGCGGGAATCTGCCCTCCCGGCAGCGGGAATCTGCCCTCCTTTCTCGGGCAGCGGGAATCTGCCCTCCCGGCAGCGGGAATCTGCCCTCCCGGCAGCGGGAATCTGCCCTCCCGGCAGCGGGAATCTGCCCTCCCGGCAGCGGGAATCTGCCCTCCCGGCAGCGGGAATCTGCCCTCCCGGCAGCGGGAATCTGCCCTCCCGGCAGCGGGAATCTGCCCTCCTTTCTCGGGCAGCGGGAATCTGCCCTCCTTTCTCGGGCAGCGGGAATCTGCCCTCCTTTCTCGGGCCTCCCGGCCGCGGGAATGTGCCCTCCCGGCAGCGGGAATCTGCCCTCCCGGCAGCGGGAATCTGCCCTCCCGGCAGCGGGAATCTGCCCTCCCGGCAGCGGGAATCTGCCCTCCCGGCAGCGGGAATCTGCCCTCCCGGCAGCGGGAATCTGCCCTCCCGGCAGCGGGAATCCCGGAGGAGGGAATTAGGAGCTGCACACATAACACGGCCGTCAAGCAAAATAAGCGAAGGTGGAGGACAGCAGCACAGGTGACTAGTCCTGAACAATCCGTGCAGACGCGGGGGGGGGGGGGGGGTGCTCTGCTGGCTGGGGCTAGTCCCCAGGGAAAGCAAGAAGGACACATTCGAGGACGGGAGAGAGGGCTGGCTTGGTTGAGGGTAAGGAACAAGCAGGAAGGCGGGGACAGAGGGGACGGGAAGGGGTCCGGTCCTAGGAGGTACATGATGAGAACTTCTGACAAATTTATCGCATAGATTATTTGGACTCGTCTTCAGTGTGGACCTGGGGCCTTTGGAGATGGTTCTAGAGCGAACACTGGCACATGGGACTCGGGGACAGGCTCCTAGAGGAGAGGCTGCCGGGTCGGACTCAGACCTCTGAGGCCAGCACTCCCAGTAACTGTTCTCCGTCCGGCCAACCACGCCTGGCACAGCCAGGTGGCCACACATGACACTCGGCACTCTGCAGGCTGGCAGGCTGTCTTGGATATGACCTTACACCAGAAAGACAGGAGCGCTCACCCGTACACCCCGAGTTCAGGGAGGAGCCACCGCTGAGCGACGCTGAACACCGAGCGGGAGTTCCTTAAAGAGTAATTCATTAGAGGCCTGGCGGGTGGTCAAAGAGCTATTCCGTCTGCTTTAACCAGCACGCCACCACCGGTTCCTGCATTTACACGCGGTTTCCCTGCTGTGGGGACAGGGACCTCTCAGATCACCAGGGACTAAGCTGCATCACCAGGACGACACACATTTGGGGGGTTTTAATCTCGGGAGCGAGCCAAGCCCCGGGGAAGTGCATCCCCAGAGAAGGGCCATCGAAGGCGGGACTTGCCACCGGAAAGAGCCTGAGACGTGCATTCAAAGGGCCAGCGCGGGGCTGGAGGCAGCCCCCAGGGTGGCAGCGATGGGGCGAGGCCTACACACTGGAGGGCAAGCGACAGACGCCAGCAGACAAACTAACCACAGCAGCTGCTCCTGGAAGGAGGTGAGCAAGGTGCGTCGAGTGATTCTGTTGCGGAAAGCCTTTCCCAGCTCTAATTACTCCCGATAGCTGTAATTTACAAGTTTTCGGTGGCTAGAAATCAGCAAGATTCACACGTTTTCAGACCAACAGCTGCCACTATTAGTGAGCAAATAGCCGAGTCTTCTGCACAGTGGCAGCAGCTACCTGGGACCGAGTCAGGTGACAAACCAGAGGTGCCAGGGGACCAGCCACACCCCGGCATTCCCGCTGTCTGGGGGGCAGCTGCGAGGCAAATTGTCGAGAGAGGAAAACTGCGACCATCCACTGCAGAAATGCCCCCCGTCCCCGGGGAACAGGCGATACGTACCGTGCAAAAGAGGACGCCGGGGCCGGCCTGCGCGAATTCGCGGAACACGGCTGTTCGCTCCTGCAAAGACAAGGGAAAGCCTCACAGCGGGGATCGGGCCAGCCGGCTGTTCCGGGCCCAGACCGGAGAGGCTTTGGAAGAAGGGAAGCTATGAGTGCTCACATCTACCAGGCCCTGGACTAGACTCTGGGCTGTCAGGAGGGCAGCGCCAGGCTGGCCCATCCTCCAGATCAGCCACCCCCGGGGGCAGGGACAGCCCACAGGGGCGCACTTCCCTGCAGGTGGGCGGGAGGAATGAAGAACCACCCACCTTCCCTGCAGGGGAATTTCGTTAACGAGGGGCGCCCCGGCCTGTGCACAGCGTAACCAAGGAGGGGCTCTGGAAAGATGGCCGCACGACCTCCACTAGCAACTCACTCTTATCAGAAAGCAACAGGATGTGAACATCTTTCAAAACCACATCCTCTCCCTCGTGACGACGCTGGTAGTAGCCAGCCAGGTGACTGCGCCAGCGTTTACACAGCCGATGCCCCATCGTTGCCGAGGCTGTGGCTGACGAGTCTCCGCTACAGACCAGCTGCGATAAAACCTTTACAGGTAAGGCCTGTGCCCGTAATCGTTCCCTCCGGGGAAGCTCCCAAAGGCAGACCTGCTGCCGCAGGAGTGCGCGCCCAAAGGCTTTCCCGTGACCTTGCAAAGCCGGCGGCGCCGGCAGCTGACACGTGGCCATGCCCACCTGTCAGCAACAAAAAAGGGAAGTGGCCAAATCACTACAAATCTGGAACAAAGGAGGTCTCTCCCTCCGCTTCGGCAGAGCCGTGTCCGAGCGGAACCTCGCCGCGGTCTTTCACATGCACGTGCTGTCGCAGAAGTGGAGACCCCAGGGCCCCCTCGCTTAGGACACTGGACACTGACAACCAGCGTGCGCTGAGCGCAGCCACGTACCAGACACTGGCCTACGCTTTATTCATCTGCACAGATCCAATCCCCACAGCCTTCCGAGCAGGTACCATTACCACCCTTTCCAGGCAGAGAAACCGAGGCACAGGGCCTGAGCGACTTGCCATGGGACATCACACACAGCAAAGGGCGACTGCACTTGGGCCCAGGGAGCTGGTCTGGAGTTGGAGCTCAGACCCTCCCGAGGACGCCCGTGTGGGTCCGGTGTGCTGAGCAGTCTTTATAAGGGACCATTGTAACGGCTGTGGGGTACAGTCAAAGCAGAACAGCTCCTGAAAGCAGGGACACGCCTGAGAGCCCGTCCGGATGGATCCGGTCTGGGGAGGGGAGGAAACCTAACGCCTGAGCTCCCATCACAAGCACCAGGCAGCAACCTGAAACTTCACTTCTCTCCAATGCCCGTCAGCTCGGTTGGGGTCACGACAATCATTTAGGGAGACCACAGGCCACGTGGAACAGTGGCCAAGAACAGGTGGTTGGGGCTGTTTTAGCTCAGTTTGGTGTAAGACACTTACCCTCAGTAATCATCAGGTGAAATACAGACACTCCCTCCCCTCCCATCCTCTGCTCGTGGAGAGGTTGTGAAGGTACTTAATAAACGAAACAATATTAAGTAGAACATTAACAATTACTAAGCTGAAGAACGGAACTATTCCTGAAGGAGAAATAATAATAATAATGACCCTGAACATTTACTAAAGCACTTTAATCTGCATTAACTCAATGAATCATCTCAACCACATGAAGCAAATACGACTACTGGCTCCATTTTAGAGACCTGGAAACTGAGGCACAGAGGGAGCTCCCCGAGGCCACACAGCCAGTAAACAGCAGGGCCAGGACCGGGCCAGCAGCAGGAGTCTGCCTCCGGGGCACGCAGCTATCAGCACCCGAGACTGCCGTTACAGGAAGAGTTTGAACTAATCTGACTGCAGAATCTCCCGTGTGATCTGTTCAAATTCCCAGATCCGAGTCCAATCCGGCGCCTCCGTCGCCTGCCTCCCCTGCAGAACGCCTCTGGTGCCAACAGACCCAGAGGAGTAGGAGCCTAATTAGAAGAGGAAAAGAGAAACACCACAAATGGTACTGCATTCTGAAATCAACAGACTGACTTAGAGAAGCAAGGTAAAAAGAAAGAGCTGATAAAATTCACAAAGGCTGAAAGACGAAATTCTATGCTATCTTGTGGCAAATAAGCAGCTGTGTCCTTGAGTGACCTTGAGCAAAGTCACCTTTTTGAACCTCCATTTCCTGAATTATTAAACCAAAAAAGCAAAAACAAAAGGGAAAATGGACTTGATGACCTTTAAGGTCTATTATGCTCTAAAAATGTTATTCCTTTTAAATGAGGTTCTAATCCAAGCCCCCCCTTATTTCTGAGCTGCCTGGTGACAGCCCCCGGGGTCAGATGGTTCTGATCTCGGGCCCTGTGCGTCCTTCCCTGCACCAGGCAGTGACTTCATTCCTCTCCGCACTCCGCCCCAACTCCCCAGTGGACCGAGTTTTGCAGCTTAGAACCTAAAATAAGGCCAACGTTCTCCTCTTCTTCCGGAACCAGCAATGTTACTCAGAGCCGAGGCCGAGTGAGACACAGACCCTCTCGCAACCCCGAGTGCTGAGAGAGCGCTGCATCTTGTTGACAACGACAGCAGTCGCGCTCAGCGGTACCATATGGGAGCCACAATTTAGCTCCATTAATGCTCTTAATTTGAAGACATCAAGCCCTAATTACACACTGGGTACTAAAAAGGCAAAACCCTTCCCTGGTGCCAGCTACTTAGTGGTGCTCTGTTGCCTTAACAGCTGGTTGAGGTAGATGCAGGCCAAGGGCCTGCGAGCTCTCAGGTGGACGAGCCCGGCTCCGGAGCGGGCAGGCGGAACAATAGGCTCCCGTCGCCCACATCACCCGGGCAGGGCGCCCGCGTCCAGTTCCTGCGCGTTGCCCACCCAAGGGGACACCTGCCCGAGCCCCTCGGGAGCCAGTGCTGACCGTGGAGGGCGTGGCCCAGTCGGATGGGCCCGGGCCTGCTCACCTCCTGGTCCATGTTGCCGTGCAGCCGCAGGAATGTCAGCCGCGGGCCGCCAGATGGTGCCTGCCCTGTCGCCGCGCCGCCCAGCAGGGTCTGGAAGAAGAGGTGGTAGTGGAACTCCACCAGCTCGCAACTCGAGAAAAAGACGATCAGCTTCTGGTCTGTTTCAAACTGCACGGACACAGAGGGGAAAACCGCCACAGGCTTATTAGGTGACACGAAACCGAGTATTTTTCTAAAATACACAGTCACACTGGCCCTGTTCGGGAACAGATGACAGACGGCTTGGAGTGATTTTCAAAATTAACACGGATGCTCCATGCTACCAGACTGCAGGAGAGGGAACTGACAGCCATGACCTTGATCACGCTCCTGCACCTGGGGAGAGCATGCTTCGGGGGGAGGCTGCCTGTCAGCGCTGCTCTTCGTCCGCTCCGGCCTCGGCACACACGCCACGTGCAGTGCATCTGGAAGCTTCACTCTCCAGCCCTCCCCCCTGCTGTCTCCCCGGGGACCAGAGAAAGTGCCACCGGAACTAGCAAATAAATGCACAAATGCAGTAGGTCCTCGGGTTACGTCGGAGATCCGAGATCCGTGCACGGCGCGATTTCACCGGAAGTCGGAACCCGCCTACATAAGTACCCAGGTCACTCACATGGAGCACACACACAGCAGCGATGAGGTGAAACTAAAAAAATTTAAAAGGTAACGATTCCTGACCTTTACTTGTCGTAAATAATAAAAAACATAAAGCACATATGTACATACGTCAAAAGGACGGAATTTTTTTTCATAAATAAATGGGAGATGGTGACATAACCACGAAACGATGTACGTCCGACGTAACCTGAGGACTGCCTGTACCAGGCGGTTTATTTATTCATCTCTTTTAAATATATTTTATTGATTTTTCATAGAGAGGGACAGAAAGTCAGAAACATTGATGAGAGAGAAACATCGATCAGCTGCCTCCTGCACACCCCCTGCTGGGGATGTGCCCGCAGCCAAGGTTCATGCCTTTGACCGGAATCGAACCCAGGACCTTTTAGTCTGCAGGCCGACGCTCTATCCACTGCGCCAAAGCGGTCTCGGCTCCCGGGCGTCTTTCAGAAAGCCATTACAGGCCCCTAGCTGTCTCACACCCAGCATGCCCCTGCCACCCCTGCTACTCCCAGCATCAGGCCCAGGAAAGACACTTAAGGCCGATTTCAGGCTGAACATATGGCAACGACTGGCCTCCGAGCTTTCCCAGTCCCAGAACCGCCACATCCCCCGGCAGCCAGGCCGCAGAACCGTCCCAACCGCTGCCAGCGGTGCCGATACAAACGGCGGCCTCCCCTCGACGGGGCCGAGCGGCCGCCCTACCTTGCACTTCTGCAGGATGAAGGCCGCCAGGCAGACCAGCCTCAGCTTGCTGGGAACCACCACCACGTACTGCTCAAGGCCCTCGGGGATCGCAAAGCCGTCCAGCTCGTCTTCATCGTCGTCATCGTCGTCGTCGTCATAGTCGGAGTCGCTCAGGGAGTCAGAATCGTCAGAAGACTCCTCCTCGTCTGTCAGGAAAGGCTGGCAGAGGCCTTCGTCCAGGACAGAGATGCTGACCGGGTTGTGCAGACTGATGTCAGCGAGCCGTGTCACACCTGGAGAAGAAGTCACAGCAGGTGACAGGCACACTAAGGGGAGCTGGTCCCTGTGCACGCCCGGGCACACCGCACATGCAGGGGAATGAACTAGGCCAGTGGTTGGGAAACTGCGGCTCGCAGTTTGTCACTGCTGACCGGTGAGTTTGCCGGCCACTGGGACAGGGGCTTAATCACAAGGAACGACAACAGCCTGTAATTATTGGAATCGAGAGTCTAGGTGAGTGGTCAGCAAACTCATTAGTCAACAGAGCGGCGAACCTCGGCTCGCAAGCTGCAATTTGCCCACCACTGAACTAGGCAACTCCCGATGGGTTTCACCAAGGGCCACGCTGATCTGCCCAGCTGTCACCCGGTGGGGTGGACCCCAGACTTCTTCCCACAGCCCAACCGCCCCCACACCGGCCTTTCTAAGCTCGCACCTGTGGGAAACCAGTGACCGGGGCGTTAACAGGGGCCTGCCCCGCCCCCAGAAAGGGCTCTGAAACCCCAGATACAAAGGTTCCACGAATTCTTCCACAGGCTTTACCGCCTTCTCAGGACCTTTGCTGTGTGAAAGTCACCACGAATCTCCATGAGGTGATCGGTGGCATTTCCCAAACTTTTTGGGCACAGAATCCCTTTCCCATGGATTATCTTCAAATTGATGTTCTCTGGAACACACTCAGAAGCGCCGATGAGGCGTGCTGGTGGCAGCTGGCATGCCGAGTGAGGCAGACACCAGCCACAGAAGCTGTCCTGTCGCCGAGACAGGGCCTGCTGTGGGGTCGGTGCAGGGCAGTGCCATGTGGCCAAGCCCAGTGTCCCGTCTACAGAAGGCAGCTAAGAAGCTCCATCTCCGGAGGATGAAAACAGAAATGAGCTCAAAGGACATGAGACCTTTAGGTCCAACGCCGCCGCAGGAGAAAGGCAGGCTGATGGGGGTAACGATGCGCGTGGGGAGAGGCCGCCCTTGGCAGGACCCGAGCCCTGCGCTCGGCACGTCCCGGCAGCAGTGAGAGGCTCACAGGCAGAGGGGTGGCCGCCAGCCTTCCTCGTCCTCCCACCTGACAGGAGCCCCGGAGCACGGCCCTGACTGCTGGCCTCTCCCGTGCCCCGGGGGCCCTGAGACCCTGCCCCGCCCCGGGCTGAGGGCCAGCGCGGCACACAGACCCCTGGCAGCTGCCTCCACTCGCTTCGCTCACCTTCCGTGAGAGTGGCCGACAGCAAGACGTTCTGTCGCTCCTGGCACTCGGCGTTGATCGCGTTGAGTATCACCGTGATGGTCTTCTCAAAGCCCAGATCCAAGATCCTGCGGTTTCGGGAGAGGGAAGTTTAATCCGAGGCGGCCCTCCGGCGGCCCAGGCTGCGGTCACGACGGACAGCCAGCCTCCCCTGCCCTTCCCGCTCCCAGACCGGCTGCACCTGTCGGCTTCGTCCAGAACCAGCCAGCGGATGCGGCCGAAGTGGATGTTCTTGGTGGATTTGATGTGGTCCACCAGGCGCCCGGGGGTGGAGATGAGGATGTTGATCCCTTTGCGGAGCCTGTTGGAAATGACACCCCGTCACACAGGAAATCGCACCCGGCGGCCTCATGGGAGACACAGGGAAAGGCGAAGGAGACAGACTCGTGTCCAGCGGCATGTGCCACAGCGTGAAAGCATGACAAACGTGATGACAGGTGGACACAAAGACCAGAGTTGTCATTTTCCTCTGCAGTCTCTCTCTCCTACAGAACAGAATCGTTAAGATCTGCAATTACGTTAAAATCGTCAAACTTCAACTTTGAAAGGAATCTTTACTCTGTAATCCGATGCCTTTTACCTGGTCCCCTGGGTCCCTTCTGGCACATTCCAGACACGTGGTCGTCTAGCCTGCTCCTGAGGCTTCGTTGCCAGGGAGCCTCTTCGCTCAATCAGCGGTCCCAGAATGTTCTCTTACACTGAACGCTTGCTGACTTCCATGTAACGGGCCTGGCTTTGGCCCAGAGACCAGGGAGAATAAATCTAACGGGTGACTCCCCACACATCCTTCACCCCGTTACCCTGAAAATAAAGCCTCCTATTTCTAGCTGAGTATGTTTCTGGCTCTCCCTGCAGATTAGCTCGATCCCGGGCTCCGCTCTAGATTGAACGAGACAGGAGGACAGAGGCGCAGACCCCCCGAGTCCCGGTAGAGGGAGGGCCTGGTGATCTGCGCTCCTGCCGTGGGACACGAGCTGTGGGGGCGGGGCCTCCACGGTGAGCTGACCTCGGAAGCCCCCCGTCGTGGCACAAAAAGAGGCGGAGCCCGAGTGCCAATCTGGAGCACAAGTCGGTCTCGGCCGGACTGCTGCCAGGCTTAAGTCTGTGAGAGGAAGACACACCTGCCCCGAGCTGGTGGCGCTGCTGTTTGCTGCCATTGTTACTCACCGCTGAAAACCACTCTAGGCAGCATTTTCAGATTTCCGCTTTAAAACGCCCTCCTCGGTAACAGGCCACACACAGCACTACCAATGGCCTGCCTTACAACATGATAAAAGTTGTTTTAAGAGGATGCACTTTGGAATTTACTTGTCCCAACAATTTCCTACTGACACCCATTACCAGATCTAACATAGAATCAGACATCAATATTTTGGGGTGTAATAAGCAAGGGGCAAAGCATTACGTAAGCTTATGTTTAGAAAAAACAAACACAGCAAACCCCCAATATGCCCACAGAGAGTACCTACAGGGGATGTGCACCGAATAAGAGGAAATGTGGGGGCGTGCGGGTGGAGTTAAGGCCATGACCACATGTAACACTGTTATATTAAAAATCGTTTTCTTGAAACATTGTTTACTGCATGTAACATTATTAGGAAGGAGGGGGGAGGGGGAGAGGGAAGAGGAGGGGGGGGGAGAGGGAAGAGGAGGGGGAGGGGGAGAGGGAAGGGGGGGGAGAGGGAAGAGGAGGGGGAGGCGGAGGGGAAGGAGGAGGGGGGGAGAGGGAAGGGGGGGGAGAGGGAAGAGGAGGGGGAGGGGGAGAGGGAAGAGGAGGGGGGGAGAGGGAAGAGGAGGGGGAGGGGGAGAGGGAAGAGGAGGGGGGGAGAGGGAAGAGGAGGGGGAGGGGGAGAGGGAAGAGGAGGGGGGGAGAGGGAAGAGGAGGGGGGGAGAGGGAAGAGGAGGGGGAGGGGGAGAGGGAAGAGGAGGGGGGGAGAGGGAAGAGGAGGGGGAGGGGGAGAGGGAAGAGGGGGGGGAGAGGGAAGAGGAGGGGGAGGGGGAGAGGGAAGAGGGGGGGGAGAGGGGAGAGGAGGGGGAGGGGGAGAGGGAAGGGGGGGGAGAGGGAAGAGGAGGGGGGGGAGAGGGAAGAGGAGGGGGGGAGAGGGAAGAGGAGGGGGGGGGGGAGAGGGAGGAGGAGGGGGGGGGGGAGGGGGGGGGAGGGGGGGAGAGGGAAGAGGAGGGGGAGGGGGAGAGGGAAGAGGAGGGGGAGGGGGAGAGGGAAGAGGAGGGGGAGGGGGAGAGGAGGGGGGGGAGAGGGAAGAGGAGGGGGAGGGGGAGAGGGAAGAGGGGGGGGAGAGGGAAGAGGAGGGGGAGGGGGAGAGGGAAGAGGAGGGGGGAGGGGGAGAGGGAAGAGGAGGGGGAGGGGGAGAGGAGGGGGGGAGAGGGAAGAGGAGGGGGGGAGAGGGAAGAGGAGGGGGAGGGGGAGAGGGAAGAGGAGGGGGGGAGAGGGAAGAGGAGGGGGAGGGGGAGAGAGAAGAGGAGGGGGAGGGGGAGAGGGAAGGGGGGGGGAGAGGGAAGAGGAGGGGGAGGGGGAGAGGGAAGAGGGGGGGAGAGGGAAGAGGAGGGGGAGGGGGAGAGGGAAGAGGGGGGGGAGAGGGAAGAGGAGGGGGAGGGGGAGAGGGAAGAGGAGGGGGAGGGGGAGAGGGAAGAGGAGGGGGAGGGGGAGAGGGAAGAGGAGGGGGAGGGGGAGAGGGAAGAGGAGGGGGAGGGGGAGAGGGAAGAGGGGGGGGGAGAGGGAAGAGGAGGGGGAGGGGGAGAGGGAAGAGGGGGGGGAGAGGGAAGAGGAGGGGGAGGCGGAGGGGAGGAGGAGGTCATGACCAGATCAGAAGGGAAACCCCGAAGGTTCATGAGGACCATCTTAAAAACAGCCCTGTCTAAACGTGACCGCTCCCTGCTGACTCAGGCTGTCCCTACACATGGCACCAGGGTTAGAAGGACTGAGTCTTACTGAACAGGAAGCAGAACAGATTAAAAAGGAATTAACAAGCAAACCTCCCCTACCTGGCTTTTTCCGATTTTCTCTTCTCTCCTCCCATCAGCACTCCAGGCACAATCCAGGTAAACGGCTGCAGAAACACCAGACCAGAATCAATGCGCGTTTCCTACAAGCAGGCAGGTCTATCCTCCCCCTCCTCAAAGGCACTGGGCAGGGGAGGGGCCCAGGCGGTGTGGCTCTGTGGCTGAGCATCAACCCCTGAACCAGGAGGTCAGTGTTCAATTCCTGGTCAGAGCACATGCCCGGGTTGCGGGTTCGATGCCCAGCAGGGGGCAGGAGGCGGACTATCAATGGTTCTCCCTTTCCCTTCCTCTCTCTGAAATCAATAAAAATCTATTTAAAAAAAAAAAATAAGGGCCCTAGCTGGTTTGGCTCAGTGGATAGTATCGGCCTGTGGACTGAAGGGTTCGATTCCAGTCTAGGGCACATGCCCAGGTTGTGGGCTCGATCCCCACTAGGGATGCGCAGGAGGCAGCTGATCCGTGATTCTCTCTCATCATCGATGTCTCTCTCTCTCCCTCCCTCCCTCTCTGAAATCAACCAACTTTTTTAAAAAAGGAACTGGGAGGCAGGCTTGGGCTTCTCACGGTAGGAGGCGGTACTGTGGAGACAGGGCTGTCGGCACTGCCACACAGGGTCGCTGTCAGCAGTGGCCGATTTAAGGCTGTGTGGCGTCCTCCCAACACAGACAGAGGCGGGAGCTCTGGAAATGACCCAAGCGGTTGCCTGCCTTGCTCCACGGGGCCTGAATGAGACACACATCTCGGTAAGCGGTGTGATCTTTGGGGCGGAAATGAAACCCAGGCACAGCCCCCCTCCACACCCCGGGGGAAGGGAGGACAGGGCAAGTGTCCACCTAACTGGGTGGGCTGGCCGGCGTGGGCCCTGGAGCCCCTCCTTCTTGAACAAACCCCACGTGCAGCCTCTCAGCTGGCTTTGCCCTAGCCCAATGGTCGGCAAACTCATCAGTCAACAGAGCCAAATATCAACAGAACAACGACTGAAATTTCTTTGGAGAGCCACATTTTTTAAACTTAAACTTCTTCTAACGCCACTTCTTCAACAGACTCGCCCAGGCCGTGGTATTTTGTGGAAGCGCCACACTCAAGGGGCCAAAGAGCCGCATGTGGCTCTCGAGCCGCAGTTTGCCGACCACGGCACTGGACCACCTCACAGCTGCGATACCTGCGAATGTCTGTCTGTGGCTTGCTAGCGCCTGTGCTAAACAGAGGGTGAAAGTTTAGGCTCCAGGAAACACTCGTGCTAAGCTAGAAGCAGGCGGTCAGCGGGGGTCAGACCAGTGGAAGCCGCCACGCGATTTCTGGGAGGAGCAGACACCCGGCCGAGTGTGGAAAGCTAGCTCTCTGCGAACAAAGAACAGGCTGCGGGCGTTTCTCCTTCCTCAGAAAGCCAAGGGAAAAGGGAAAGCGAGGCCCAGGCGTGTCTTACCTTGAGCAGTTTCTGGAAAGTGTCAAAGCTTTGCAGCGCCAGCTGAAACATCGAAAAGTTATAATGAGCAAGGCACGTCTTCCTTTCTGTGGAATTTAGATGCTGTGAAGTGATTCGCATCCGAACTTGGACCTCTCGTTAAGATTCAAGAAAAACACCAGTCCCAGCACAGAACAGACCGGAAACATACACCTCGTGTGAGACTGGCGGACAGCTGTCGGCCTGCGCAGTGGGCAGACACGGCACATGCATGTCTCGGGCGGGCGGGCGGACACAGAAACAGGGCAGACACGGCACAAGCATGTCTCGGGCGGGTGGACACAGAAACAGGGCAGACACGGCACATGCATGTCTCGGGCGGGCGGGCGGACACAGAAACAGGGCAGACACGGCACATGCATGTCTCGGGCGGGCGGACGGACACAGAAACAGGGCAGACACGGCACAAGCATGTCTCGGGCGGGCGGGCACAGAAACAGGGCAGACACGGCACATGCATGTCTCGGGCGGGCGGGCGGACACAGAAACAGGGCAGACACGGCACAAGCATGTCTCGGGCGGGCGGGCACAGAAACAGGGCAGACACGGCACATGCATGTCTCGGGCGGGCGGGCGGACACAGAAACAGGGCAGACACGGCACAAGCATGTCTCGGGCGGGCGGGCACAGAAACAGGGCAGACACGGCACATGCATGTCTCGGGCGGGCGGGCGGACACAGAAACAGGGCAGACACGGCACATGCATGTCTCGGGCGGGCGGGCGGACACAGAAACAGGGCAGACACGGCACAAGCATGTCTTGGGCGGGCGGGCACAGAAACAGGGCAGACACGGCACATGCATGTCTCGGGCGGGCGGGCGGACACAGAAACAGGGCAGACACGGCACATGCATGTCTCGGGCGGGCGGGCGGACACAGAAACAGGGCAGACACGGCACATGCATGTCTCGGGCGGGCGGGCGGACACAGAAACAGGGCAGACACGGCACATGCATGTCTCGGGCGGGCGGGCGGGCACAGAAACAGGGCAGACACGGCACATGCATGTCTCGGGCGGGCGGGCGGGCGGACACAGAAACAGGGCAGACACGGCACATGCATGTCTCGGGCGGGCGGGCGGACACAGAAACAGGGCAGACACGGCACATGCATGTCTCGGGCGGGCGGGCGGACACAGAAACGGGGCGTGTGCTCCCTCTGCTGGCTCTAACCCCCCGAGTGCGCCCGGCTCTCTGGAAGGGGCTGTGCCCGCTGGAGGGGAACTGGCGCAGGGAGGCTGTCGGGGCTTTAAAGGCGACGTGGCTGTCCAGGAGCAGCTCGGGCCAGCAGCTGATGCCCCGGAGAGGCCACCCCTCAGGTGCATTAAAGGACAGAAAACCAACAAGCCCAGCGGCATCGCGTGCCAATGAGCGGGGTTCCAGAACGCCTGCCCACAGCCCTCTGCCCAGACAGGGTCCCCAGGTGTTCGGGGCTCACGCCGCGCTCCTGGTAAGCAAACAGCCAGCTGGCTGCGGCCACGTTTAAGCAGCCTCTGCTGCGGCTCCGCTGGACGGAGCGGAGGGGCTCTGCGGGACTGAGGTGAGGGGACCCTCGTCTCCATGAAGGTCTCTGCAGGGAAGGGGCTACATCTGACCGAGAAAACACACCTCCGCCTGGCATTGTCTCCCAGGCGAGTAAGACACCAGACGGGAGAGATTTCCACCGGGAACGAGGAAAAACACCAAGAAGCTTAGCTCTGAGGAACGTTTGCTGGCACAGTAGCTTTGCTGTTGTTTTTTTAAAGTTCATTTTCGGGGCCGAATGCTTTTATTTTTTAATGAAGTCGGGGGGGGGGGTACAAAAATGTGATTATTTAAATTCCTTTTAAAAGGACAGAAATGTACAGTGCGGTCAGTTTTTAGATGACACGGAAACAGGCGTTTTCAGAGGAGCTGAATTTCTCTGGCCCGGCACCAGAGGATGGTCCCCGAGCAAAGGAAAGCGATTTGTGCCCAAACAGGGCCCTCAAGTGAAGGCTGGCGCAGTGGAGAGGAAAAGGGGGACCCACTTACACAGCCAGTAGGTCACTGGCCACTCATCCGAGCGGACGGAGACTGCTTACTTACCTCTCTCGTCGGCACCAGCACCAGCGCGTAGGGGCCGTCGCCGCGCTGGGGACAGAGAAGGAAAGAAACGCTCTGAATGGAGGTCCCAAGCGTCCAGACACCAGGACCTCAGAGTGGCCGCTGGTAACACATCGCAAGCAGCCTGGCCAAGAACAGGCCCAGCCCTGGCGGCCGGCTCCCCGGAGCATCATCCCATCGTCACACAAAGGCTGCACGTTTGATCCCGTCAAGGTGCCCACGGGAGGTCACAATCGATGTTTCTCTCTCCCTTCCTCTATGAAAATAGAAACATACCCTCAGGTGAAGATAAAAAGAAAAAGGACAAGAGTGTCCACCTCCTTCATTATCATAGAACACCGTTCTAGAGGTGCTGGCCCATGCAATCAGACAAGAGAAAGAATGTGCGAAAATCTGGCAAGTAGGAGGCAAAACTCATTATTAGCAAATATTTTATGCTAAAAAAATCATTTGAAGCTTTATTACAAAATTTCCCGGAGCTTAAAAAGACAAGTCAATTAGCTGAATGCAAAACATATATATATATATATATAAAATATATACTTACATATTATATATATACACACACACACACATCAACTGCTTTCTAACAGAAAATTAGGAAATCCAAAGGAGAAAAAAATCAGTTATAATAGCAACAAAGAAGATAAAACTTCACAAAAATGTATCAAATCTATATAATGAGAATTTTAAAATACCCCTGAGGAGCACAAAATAAAACTTGAATAGATGGAAAGATATATCTTGTTCTTGGCTATTATATATAAGTGAATTCTTCCTATTCAATTCATAAATGTAATGCAATCTTAATAAAAATGCATATGGGCATTTATATGCACATATAAAATAAAAAATGTAACTAAACAAGCAGACAGCAAATAGGGTCTACAGTAGACTCAAATACATGGAGAAATTTAGGGAATAAGTAGCATTTTATGTCAGGAAAAGAATGAATAAATCAAAGATCATTTTAGAAAAAAAATTAGAAATATTAATTTGGAATTAAGTTGGCCTTTTTATAGATGACAATTTAGAAACTATAAAACAACAATAAATTTTATCACACGAAAATTTAAAATTTCAAAATAAAAATGTAATACCCAAACAAAATCAAGAGTCAAATAACAATGTGGAGAAAAATTAAGAGAAAGGCCAATTTCCCTATCTTATAAGGAAGTTATATACTTGAACTAAAAATAAAAACATAAAACAACTCAAACAGAAAAAATGGAGGAAGACATAAGAAGTTAACTTAATAATTCAAAATACGGCTTTTACACAAATACAAAGATGTTCAACCTTCCTCCTAGGAGAAATCGAAATTGAAACTATAATATAGTATTTTCCCCGTCAAATGAGCAAAATTAAATAGCCGATAGTGTGGGTAAGGGCACGGGCAAACAGGAACTCTCATACACTGTTGGTGAGAGTGCAAACTGGTATAGCTCCTTTAAAGGTCAATTTTGACATTAGCTAGCAAATAAAAATGCAAATTCCACTTACAGGGATTTCTCGAAAAGACACACTGGCACACGCACATAAACTTGTATTTCCCAGAACGTGGAGTGTTTATAATAGGCCTGTTTGTAGTAAAATACTGAACAAAACGCACATCCCGCCAATGAGGGCGATTCGGTCTTTACTGCACACACCCCTGAGGGGCAGAAAATAAAACTGGGATGCGGAGCAGCTCTTTAAACACAGGCTTCCAGCAGCCCGGAGACTCTCCCCCGGACACATTACGTGAACAAAAGCAAAGCACAGGACAGCAGCGTGACGAGCAACCACGTGTAGGAAACAAACGCTTCAGTTCCAGAAGCAAGAGGCGGCACATGTGCGTTCCACTTGTGTTATCGGCAGAGGATGCCCGGGGAGGACACGCAAGAGACTGGGGACAGGGACCCCTGCCTCCCGACAGACTGTCCCGTTCAGAGAATGACTTGATTTTCACGCTAATTTTTTTTGGTACTGTTTACGTTCATTTGCCATCTAAATTATACCTAAACGTAATAACAGTGATAGTACTATTACTAATAACAGTAATAACAATAATAATAATAACAATAATAAAACACGCAGAAAAAGTAATCTGATAAAGGCCCCGAAATCACCCGCGCCTCGCACCTCGCAAGTGCTCAGTGACTGGATCAAAACCGCGAGCGCAGCAGCTCAGCGCAGACTTAGCAGCGAATTCAATCACAAGCGTGCTTTCCGTGTTTTGCATCGGAGACATTTACCCACGAGGAGAAAGGATTTGGAGTTCAAACCAGAGCCGTCTGTGCTCAACATCAACTTGGCGAGGCCGCGCTGGCGCCCGAGGAACGGTAAACATGTTAGCACGGCGTGCCGGCGTGCCGGCGTGGCGGCGGGAGACGCTGACATTTCAAAGGGTGTCGCTGCAACACGCAAAGGGAGGGAGGAAAGCTCGCCTCCCGGAGCAGGAGTGCGTGAAGGGGACGGGTGTGATGTCAGAGGAATCGGAGCCACACGGCGGAGCGAGTGCGCACGGCGGAGCGGCCCTTCGCCATTTTGGGGACCTTGAATTTGCTGCTCCTTCCCCGTGTGACTTTTACAGGTCAAATCATTTTACAAGGAACTCCAAGGGACTGGGTGAATATCCCTTGAAAGAAGTGAGATAAATCTGAGCTTGGAAAACGCTCTCTACAGCATATTTCAGTCTTGAATAGAAGGAGTTGTTCCTGATGTTAAAAATATTTGAGCAAATTAAATGCAACTGCCTGGCTTGCTAACAGCTCTGAGTGTAAGCGAATCAAATCACAGCCCTGGGAGGGAGCGAGCTGAGGAAGAGGACAGCTGCCGCATCAGCAGGTGTTTCCCCGGCGACAGGCACCCCTCTCAGCCTCCCTGTGCGCCCGGCTGCCTTGCTCCCACCCCGGGGAGGCACTGCAGTCGCCATGGCATCCGTGGAGTCGGTGAGGCACAGGAGCAGCGTTCTGCCCACAGTCACGCTCAGACTGGAGCACAGCTGCCCCCCCCCTCCCCGCCCCCCACCACACGGGCTCCCCGGGGTGAAACCTGACCTCTCCTGTCCTCAGTCACCATCTAGGAGACCAGGCAGTTCCGAGGTACCAGGCACCCGCTTCTCCTCTGCGTTCCAAGTTCAAGGCTGTGGAAGCCCACTGTGACTCGGCGCCACCGGAGGAGAACGCCGGCAGCGTAGGGAGACCCCACGGTTCCAGAGCAAACGGCCTCACTGCTCTGCTAAGCGCCTGTCTCGGTGTGTTTGCACAGACACCCAGAGCTGATCATCGCCGACAAAGCGGGAGTCATGCTCTACGTGCCGTTTGTAACCTGCCTTGTTCCAATCAATCGGCAAGGACACAAGTTCACAAATAATACCTGAAAAAAAAATAGCGCTTTTACTGGCTCTAGAAGGTCCCATAGTTTGGATGATTGCGTTGGGACTTCTGTTTTATTTAAAATCATTTACACCGAGTTTAAATAAGACTTAAACTGACTCATTTAAAAGTAATTCCAGATTTATAAAACTATCCACAGCCCCGGCCAAGCAGCTCGGCTGGCGAGAGCCCCGCCCCACACACCAGTTGCGCTCAGTCCCCGTCGGGCACAGACAAGAATCGACCACAAATGCATAAATGAGTGGAACGACAAACCGATGTTTCTCTTTCTCTTCTTTCCTCCCTCTAAAATCAACCAACCAACCAATAGAAATTGCAGAGGTAGTACACAGAACTCCCTTAAACCCTTCTTCCCGCTGCCTCATGTGGTACGGATTCTCCACATCACAGGACAGTGATCAGAACCAGGACATTAACACCGACTCCACACCGTTAACTCGTCTATCCCTTCACCACATCCCGCCAGACCCACCGCTGCGCTTTCTCCAGTCTAGGATCCGCTGCCTTTAGTTGTCACCTGTCCTTCGCCTCTTAACCTGGGTAGTTTGGCGGTACTTCTTTGTCTTTTGTGACCTTAACGCTTTTTAACAAGAGTACTGGTCAGCTGCTTTGTAGACTATCCTTTGCTTTAGGTTTGGCGGATGTTTGCTGTGATTACATCCGGGTTCTGTGTTTCGGGCAAGAAAGCTACAGAAGCGGGGCTGCGTCCCCCGCACCTGCAGCACACGAGGCCCCGTGAGGCCCGCGTCTCGGCGGGTGACGCAGCCCAATGGCGTGGCCAGGAGGCTGCCGGGCTTCCTGTTGGAGGTTACCGCTTCCCTCTGCGATGAAGAAGTGCCTCGTGGGGAGCTGCTGTGAAACCATGCCAAACCCCATGCCACCACGTCCACCCACTCCCGTCAGCATCCGTGAGGACCCACTCCTGCCTGAAACACGCCTGCGGCGCCTGCCAGGGCTGCCGCTCTAGTTCCACCTCTCGTTCTACGTTCGTCCTTCGCGTTTCTGCTGGGAGGCAGGGCTCTCCCTGCCAGCACTTATTTATTTGCTCAATCGCTTCTTCCTACCAGTTTGGACTGGCGGAATTTGTTAAGTTTATGGGCTATAATCCAACTCTCTCGTTGTTTATTCTGGCGCTCACCCATCAGACGGGCCTCTCACATCCAATCCTCATGTCCGAACTGAGGACAAAGGACCCCATTAGCTCTTATCCGTTCGTGAGCGCACCTCGCTGCCATTTCTGGCCTCGCGGTTTCCTCCAGAGACGAAGCAGGGCTGGGTTTGGGGGACTCCGGGCCGGGTTTTGAGACGGCACCTATGTCTGTGGAAGGTGGCGGTAACTGGCTTCCCAGGGAACACCAAGGACCCACCGTGGCCCCGCACTGACTGCTTCACAACTGGAGGCAGCTTCTAGAACACGCTCGGCACCAGCGGCCCATTGAAAAACTCACTGGGTGCCTATTTCCACGTCTCCTCTTCATGCCAAACCACATTTCCATCAGGCGTTCGCCTCTCTTAGGCAGCAGAGCTGGCCTCTGGAGCCACAGAGCACCGAGGTGGGAACGCAGCTCCCCGGGACCCGCCACATGGCCTGGTAAGTTACCGAGCTTCCCCAAGCCTCCACTTTTTCACGTAAACCTGGGGTAACAGTCATACTGACAACTCCGTGGGGCCGAGGCAGCTAAAGATTCAAGACAGGCAAAGCATCTGGCACCATGTCTGCCATCCGGGGAGCACCTGACCCATGTCCCCGTTAGACCTACTATGCCGCCGGCGAATACCTTTCCTCTGCCGTCTGCTGGCACAGTCCTCAGGCAGCACGCTGTGTGGGGAATGAATTAGAGGTGAGGAAACATGCCACGTGCAGGCAGACTCTGGGTCCCGGCATCGCTGCCGTGCTCCCGCCCGAGGGTTTCTGACGCACCGTGAACAGTGGAGGAGCACACGTGGCACTCACCTGTATTTTTGTTTTCATTGCTTGAAGGGACTGGACCACAGGGATGCAATAGGCGAGAGTTTTACCTTTGAACAAAGTAGAAGAGCAGTTAAAACCAGAGCCCCTCTGGATGACCGGAAGTAAAGCAGCTCTGCGCACCTCGGGCAGCCCTGAATCTGCAGAAGGGGAGCCCGCCTGTCTCACACTCCTCTGTACACCCGGTCCTCCCACAGAACCAGCAGCTCCAGCTCCTTCCTGCCTCTAACAGGGGACACGGTGATACCTCCCCTAAACTACACGGGAGTGTGAGGGCTGGCTCTAGAAGCTAGACAGCTCCTCCTCTAAAGTGGTCTGAGCTCTCGAACGTTCTCTGTGGCCAGGTGAACGTCCTCTGTGGTGCTCGAGTGGGAGGGCCAGGCCGAGCCCCAGCCACTAAGACCAGGAGAAACCCAGGACGGCAACAACTTCGGGCGTCCTCCCCCTGGACAACGGCTGAGCTGGGGGAGCGGAGAACAGCTGATGGCGGGCACAGAGGGTCAGAAGAACACGCTGGGCTGTCCCGGAGCGTGCCAAAGCAGTGCTCCATGTCCGAGCAGCCGACTGCACCCAAGCAGCGCGCGCGCGGTCAGAAGTCGGGTTAACAGCAGCAGAAATTACCCACCGCCCACGGAGTAAGGCTGGGCGGCTGTGGCACAGACGGGGACTTGCACAGCCTGAGACAGGCTCTGAGGAGCGAGAGAAGAACTTGGCTCTCACGGCTCCGTCCGCCGCCCCCTTCCTTTCACCACGTGAATCAATCCGCGGCTCTGATCAAAAGCACGGCCTCCCTTCCCCAAACAAAACAGCCGCCTACCACGAGCAGACGCCTCGCTCGCTGTCTACCCTGGGCCGGGCCGGGCATGCTGGGAGGGAGGGCGGAAAGGAAAGGCCGCTGACCTGAGCCCGTCTGGGACCGCACGAGAGCGTCTCTGCCTTCCAGCAGCGCGGGGATGCTTTGCTTCTGGACGCTGGGGCCACCAAGAGAGAGAACACGGTTAGCCACGGCTCCCCACGGCGGTTACGGCGGACAGGCAGGCAGGACACACAAACGCCCTGCCCGGGCGCCGCTCTGCCACCGCCGCCTTAGAAGTTACCGCAACGTTCAAGTGAAGAAGCCGAGACACTCTGACCGACAGTAGAGTAAAAACCCCAGGGAAGGTTCCGGAACTCGGCTGAAACGCTGAGGCAAGCTGGAGCCCGCCCACCCCCCGTACCGACTAAAACCAAGACGGGCAGGCGTGTGAGAGCCGGGAGCGAGCCCGAGAGCACGGCCGGGTCTCTCGCCTCGCGGGAGAGGGCGCGGGGAGGCCGCACGGCGTTAGGGGGAGATCCCCGTGTAGAAGAGTGACGGGGAGCTGAGCCCCGAGCGCCAGGCACGCTGCCCGCTGCAGAAAACCAGGACGTGACTGTGGGCACCCGCGGAGGCATGTGCCCCCGTGTGCACTGAAACACCAGCAACGGAAAGGGGAGCGGACCCACTTAAATCCGGCTGACAAACGGAACAACACAATTGGTGAGGAGGGCTTGCTTTGTTCTGAACGTTCTTATTTCTACCCGCAGAAGCGCACACACGCAGAGAGGCGAACACTTTCACTACTGCAGTTTCTGCAAGTCTTCGGTACTAACACACATTTTAAAAACCTTCAGTATCCCATTACATCCAACCAAGTACTCACTTCTGTCCGTTAGGTTGGCCGTATCTTCCTACTAAGAAACGGCACGATAAGCTGCATATTTCACAAATTCTTTTCAGGGAGGCACGCCCAACAGCGAGGTCCTATGCAGACGTCTTCCAGGCCAGACACCTGCCCCAGTGGGGAGCTGAGGGTTTCCCCATTCGGCAGGTGGGGAAACCGAGGGGCTGAGGGACGGGTCTAGCCCTCGAGAGGCATTGTTCTCCAGCACGAACCCCCAAACTGGCTCAGTCCCCCACAGACCATTCAGACTCCACACCATTTTACCCACTTCAGTCCTAAGAAAATCAGGACTCGCCTGGAACTCTCACCTGGTCATGTGAAATATGTTCAAGACTGTATTTAGAGTG
This sequence comes from Antrozous pallidus, assembly GCA_027563665.1. Taxonomy (NCBI): domain Eukaryota; kingdom Metazoa; phylum Chordata; class Mammalia; order Chiroptera; family Vespertilionidae; genus Antrozous; species Antrozous pallidus. The sequence continues at coordinate 83,030,448 of CM050522.1, forward strand.
GAAATCTAAAAGAGAAGAAAAAAATATATGTTATTTATCAAACTTTTAGCCCAAATTTACACAAAATATAAATAAAATCTTATTTGCAAATAAGGATGCAGCCCCCCCCCCCCCCAAAAAAAACACCCACCACAGGTGAGGTTGGTTACTATGATCAAATTAAGCTCCAGCAACCCGGTGGAGCTCAGCCGGGTGGCTCTGCCCCAGGAGGCAACCCGGGGGGAAACCTCTGGCTGTGCAAACTGTGGGAGGGGCGCCACTGGCGCCAAGTGAGCGGGGGTCGGGGTGTCGCTCAGCGCCCTACACTGAGCCACACTGCAGCAAGGCTGAGAGCCCTGCTCAGACCTGGGGGTGAGCCAGTGAGCGGTGCGACCCGCCTGGAGGAGGAGGAGGAGGGGGGGGGGGGGAGCCAGGACCATTCGAGCTAAGGGAACCCCTAACGTTCATGGATTTCCTCTCCTTTCTCAGAAAGCATGGCAAACTCAGTCGGGGAAGGGAAAAGGGTTCATTTGTTTGTAGAAAATGCATGTTAAAATAGTCTCTCTCTCCTTCAATGCTTATAACCACAGCGTTCCTTAGCAGCAAGACACAGTTCAGTCCCCGCGTATGGCCACTGTGACAGCTGCACCCAGAGCCTCAAAACCACATCTACCCAGAAATGAGGCCAGGTTAAAGCCCAGTATATGGAGGCCAGTCCCAAACTGAACGAGGGAGGGAAGGAGCCCAGCCCCAAACTGAACGAGGGAGGGAAGGAGGCCAGTCCCAAACTGAACGAGGGAGGGAAGGAGGCCAGTCCCAAACTGAACGAGGGAGGGAAGGAGCCCAGTCCCAAACTGAACGAGGGAGGGAAGGAACCCAGTCCCAAACTGAACGAGGGAGGGAAGGAGCCCAGTCCCAAACTGAACGAGGGAGGGATGGAGCCCAGCCCCAAACTGAACGAGGGAGGGAAGGAGCCCAGCCCCAAACTGAACGAGGGAGGGAAGGAACCCAGTCCCAAACTGAACGAGGGAGGGAAGGAGCCCAGCCCCAAACTGAACGAGGGAGGGAAGGAGCCCAGCCCCAAACTGAACGAGGGAGGGAAGGAGCCCAGCCCCAAACTGAACGAGGGAGGGATGGAGCCCAGCCCCAAACTGAACAAGGGAGGGATGGAGCCCAGTCCCAAACTGAACGAGGGAGGGATGGAGCCCAGTCCCAAACTGAACGAGGGAGGGAAGGAGCCCAGTCCCAAACTGAACGAGGGAGGGAAGGAGGCCAGTCCCAAACTGAACGAGGGAGGGAAGGAGCCCAGCCCCAAACTGAACGAGGGAGGGAAGGAGGCCAGTCCCAAACTGAACGAGGGAGGGAAGGAGCCCAGCCCCAAACTGAACGAGGGAGGGAAGGAGCCCAGTCCCAAACTGAACGAGGGAGGGATGGAGCCCAGTCCCAAAGTGAACGAGGGAGGGAAGGAACCCAGTCCTAACCTGAACGAGGGAGGGAACAGGTGAGGGGATGAGGACATAGGGAACTGAGCCTGCCGCTCACCACACTGCCCTGGAAGCGCGCCTTACCGACCTGAGCTCACACAGGTAACCGGGAGCAGATACCACTGAGCTGGGACGTTCCCCCTAGACTGCCCTTTCAGACGTTCTGAATAAGCACACCAAACCAGCGACCCCCTGAACCACAGAGAGGAACTTACCAAATGGGGATGGAGGTCCAGCTCATGAAAAGCATCTGAAGAAAACACCTTTTCTTGCACCTGCTTGACCTCAGGTCTGCAAATGACCAACACAATCGGGAATGAGCTCCAATCGACAAGGAAAGAGGCAGAGTCCACCAGCCCTCTACTCCCGGGGTGCGCTGCCCTGGGCGTACCTGGGGAGCTCGGGAATCTCAGGGTTGTTTTTAAACAGCGATGAGGTCTTCACGGCCGGCTTCTGCTCTTGGCTTTTCTCGCTCGCACCAGCCAAAGCCTTCTTCCGAGAAAACACCTTCTGAGCCTTCCCCTTCAGGCTCCTCTGCGCCGGTTTAGCAGCGGCTTTCTTGGCGGGGACAGAGGCTGCCGCGTTGCCCCGTTTGGCGGGGGGAGCCTCGTTGGCCGCTTGGCGTTTCCTTTTGGCGGCCTGTGCGCGCTGTCAGTCCCCAAAGGAAAGAGCAGCAAGAGGTGCATTAGTCCATGAAGACAGACCTCAGAGTGAAGCGTCACTGCCCGCGGAATGGCTCGTCCCCGCAGAGATCATTACGTCCCCATATGGCGAGCAACAGTTAGGGCCTGCGATCACACTCTGCCTCGGCTTTCTTCCTCCAAAAGCAAAAACAAAACAAAACCAAACCCCCCACCAAAGCTCAACTCACTCATCTCCGAGCCCTCACCATCCATCTTAACCAACTCAGCCGCGATGAGGGGGAGGGGCAGGAAGGGAGAAGCGTTTTTCGGGCTCAGTATTAACCAGCGAGTTTGTGTTCAGAGAAGTGTGCCTGCTCAGCCAGGCCACATTGCTAGGAATCCACGCCCTGAGAGCAGGGCGGGAGGAGAATGAATCTCTCCACCAGCAGAGCCCGGGTGACCACACGCGGACACTGTGTCCAGCTCGTCCCAGCTCCCTCCCTCAATGGAGGGAGCAGAAACCTCCATCGCTGCGCCCCAGAGTGCTGGATCGCCACCCTCCCCCCAGCTGCTCCCCCAGATTCAGGTGGTGTGGAGACAATTCCTACTCGAAGTTTCCATTCCGAATGGAATCCTGTCCCATCCATCACTCCTCTGCAATTACTTCCACTGCCCGCCCCCCTCCCCCCGCCTTTCGACCACAGGCTGCAGCACCCGGTTACTTTCTTGCCTGTTGATTCTAATTTCCGTGACACGAAAGTGGTTAAGCACACACCGTCCAGCCGCCCCCAGGAGGAGGAACATCCAATTCCTCCATTTTCTTTGGCCTTCTCTTCCAGTTTACACAGGAAAAGAAAAACATCACGTGAGTAGCCAGTGCCTGCTATTCTGCAGTTTCGGTTTCTCTGGGAATGTTATTTTCCTCTTCGCTTGAAATGAGGACTTTCATGTACACACCAACTTGTTTTATTTTTTAAATATATTTTATTGACTTCAGAGAGGAAGAAAGAGAGAGCTAGAAACATCAACGATGAGAGAGAATCATTGATAGGCTGCCTCCTGCAACGCCCTTACTAGGGATCGAGCCCACAACCGGGACATATGCCCTGGACGGAATCGAACCCGGGACCCTTCAGCCTACAGGCCGGCGCTCTATCCACTGAGCTACACGGGCTAGGGCCCTTATAATTTTTTAATAGATTTTTATTGATTTCAGAGGTCAAAGGGAGAATCACTGATAGGCTGCCTCTTGTCCCCTACTGGGGATCGAGCCTAGAACCCGGGCACGTGCCCTGACCAGGAATCGAGCCATGACCTCCTGGTTCATAGGTTGATGCTCGATCACTGAGCCGCGCCGGCTGGGCACACACACACCAGCTTGTTTCAGCCACGACCATTTACCTCAGACTAACCTACCAATAATAGTGATTTGTTCCTGGCAACCACAAGGTCTTCGATATCTAAGCAATTTAATAAACACACTTCAAACATTTAATATTAACCCTAAGTAGTGACCTCCTTCATTTTACAAATTTATTTTTACAAAGTCCCAAGCGCATGGGATTTTCAGATTAGAAAAACAAGAAAGAGATGAAGTCAAATGTCAGGTCTGCTGAATCACCTGCAAGGCAGAATGAAATGTGCAGGTTTTATCCGATCCACAGATCATGGACCGCCGGAGCATGAAAAGGCAGGAAGGCCACTCCCCCTACCCCAGGCTCCCTGACAGGCGGCCTTGCGTTGCTGTCTGTACAGCTCCTCTGGTCTCGGCCCTCAAGGCAGACCAGATTCCAGGGGCGTGGAAGCTGTTTCTCACCTTCAGGCAGGATCTGCCGCCTTGAACATCTACCTCTGAGCCGAGCCTGCTTTCTGCAGCCACACAGAGTGCGCACATGATGTTCCTTCGTACGTCAGATGACTGCTTTCTCCCTCCTCTTTGGGCTAAATATTCCAAATAGGACACAAATTCTAGACCCCTTTCCATCGGGCTCACCCTCTATTCCCATGCCAGCTTCTCTCTAAAAGCAAGCACTCGGGAGTTAACATGTCAGACAGGCTTTCCATGGCTCTCAGGCTAAAATAAAAAATCTGTAACTCCATCTACAAAGCCCTCTAGACTCCGGCTCTGCCCAGCTCACCAGTCTCAGCTGTACCCTCTGCTGTCCTGTCGTCCCCAATTCTGAGCATGTGCCACGCTCCTTCTTCCTCAGGGCTTTGCGCATGCTGTTCCCACGCCCATGTCTCCCAGCCTCCCTCCGGCTGGCCAACTAATGCCCATCCTTCAGAGCAGAGCTAGGAGGCCTTGTCCTCAGAGGAGCCGTCCCGACCTCCTCTCCACCCAGGCGCCCCCTGCACTGGCTCGTGCCTGGCACAAAGTGTGTGCTCCACAAACACGTGTACGGTGAACGAACCCCACGCAACGGAATTTTCCCTTTCCACGATCTGGACACTTTGCGACTACTCGTTAGCTTCCCCCACCCACAATACGTTAACCACAATACATGATCCTGAGGATACAAAGCCGAAAGATTCACCAGCCCCGGGAAGAAGCACTCAGGAAAGAGACAAAAGCGCCAAACCCCAACCCAAACCGAGAGCTGTGCACAGGGCCACGAGCGCCAGGGCACGGGGGCAGGAGTGCTTCTCGAGGTGGCATCCGAGCAAAGGAGCGAGGACACGTCTAGATCTGCTCAAAATTAGCTGCAGGGCTTTAAGCAAACAACTTCCGAGGCTGTTCCTACCCCGTAAAATGAGGGGCTACGGCAGATGACCCCTGGGGGCTTGTAGCCCTAAAAGTCTAGTTACCATGTCCTTAATGCTAACAAACACAGTGAGTAGGTGTGCTTACATGAATTAACTCATTTACCAATGCAGGTAGCGTCTCATCTCATTTCAAGCTGAGAACACTGAGGTGTGAGGGAAGCTGCCCCAGGACCACAGAGAGCCAGGCTTTGCCTGGCATTGACTCAGAGCCCAGGTTCCTGGTGATAATACTTCAACACTATTTATTAGTTGTATGATGTTTCGTTAGAAAGCATCATGAGTAATTTGATCCCTATTTTGCTTTGAGTTGTTTTCTACAAAGGATATATGCCAAAATGTTGACCAGGCTTATGGGTGTGTGCTTTAAGTCTACTTCTGGAATTTTCTACTTATTAACTAGATGCACAGTGCACAAAATTCATGCACAGGGGTGGGAGGTGTCCCTCGGCCCAGTCTGCACCCTCTCCAATCTGGGACCCCTCAAGGGATGTCCAACTGCCCGTCTAGGCCCAATCGCACCAGGATCGGGCCTATATGGGCAGTCAGACACCCCTCTCACAATCCAACTGCTCACCTGCCTGCCTTCCTGATTGCCCCTAACTGCTTCTGCCTGCCAGCCTGATTGATGCCTAACTGTTCCCTGTCAGCCTGTTTGCCCCTAAGTGCCCTCCCCTGCAGGCCTGGAGTCCCCCCGCCCCCAACTGCCCTTCCCTGTAGGCTCAGACACCTCCAACTTCTCTCCTCTGCCAGCTTGGTCATCCCTAAATGCCCTTCTCTGCAGGCTTGATCACCCCCGACTGCCTTCCCTTACAGACCTAGTCCCTCCCAACTGCCCTCCCCTGCTGGCCATCTTATGTCCACATGGGGCAGGATCTTTGACCACATAGGGGCAGCCATCTTCTGTGTTGGAGTGATGGTCAATCTGCACATTACTCTTTTATTAGATAGGATTAGATAGGATAGAGGCCTGGTGCGTGTGTGTGTGGGGGGGGGGGGGGGGGGGGGGCGGTAGCTGGTTTGCCCTGAAGGGCATCCTGGATCAGTATGGGGGTTCCTTTGGAGCATGGGGCGGCATAGGCGAGAGGCCTGTGGTGGTTTGCAGGCCAGCCACGCCTCCCCCCCCCCACCCCCAGCCACCCAAGGAAGCCCTGTTATCTGGGGTTTATCTTCTACAATGGAAACATTGTAGCCTGGAGCAGAGCCAAGCCTTCTGCTCCCTGTGGTGGCAACCATTTCTGTTGCTATTTATGTATCTTCTATCATTGAAACTTTGTAGCCTTATAGCGGAAGCGTAGGCCAGCCAGGGCTGCAGAAGCTTGGCTTCCTCCATCACCGGGTCTGGCCTCCTGCCTCTCTCCAGCTCTGTGGCTGCCGCCATTTCTATTGGGATTCTATAATTGAAACTTTGTAGCCTGAGCGGCAAGGGCAGGCAGAAAGCCTGGCTTCCTCCATTGCCAGGTAAACCCAAGCCTCTCTTCTGCTCTCTGTGGCTACAGCCATCTTGGGTGGATTTATTTGCATATTCACTCCTGACTGGCCAGTGGGCATAGCTGAGGTGTGGTCAATTTGCATATTACTTTTATGTTTAGATAGAATATTTTCAAAATTATTAATTTTGTTTTAAAAAATCAGAAAAAAACTTTAGAAAGAAAATATTCTGCACCAAGTTCAAAGTCTTTCCAAACGCAGTGTATTAGCTACCCCCCCCCCAAGTTCAGGCTACTGGCAAATTTGATCCACATAATTCTCATTCAAGACACAAATGAAAACGTAGACAAGGCCACTGCGGACACTTGTCATCACCTCATTAACACCTTTTGACAGAACAGCTCAAGCACTGGTAAAATCAGACATCCCACGTTTATTTATGCAACTCAGCTTCAGTAAACGCTTCCTACGTGTTAGTTACAAGGCAAGTACGTGGTACAAGCGCCCCACCGACCTCCCCATGTAGCAACTCTATTACACAAAACGGAACCCGCATGAACTTGTTTTATTGGGGTTTACTAAATGTCTCTGATTCAGGAAATGTTTAATTTTTATGTATATTACCTTTTTAATCCTCATAACAACCTTACACAGAGCAGAAATTCCTGTCCTCATTTTACGGCCAGGAAAAGTAAGGACCAGAGGTCACAGAGCTGGTGGGTTGCGAGGCTGGCATGTAATCCCAGGTCTCTCACTCCAAACACCACGCTCGCTCCTTCGGTCCTTCCCTCCTCCTCCCCGGGGATGCAGCCACACCACTGGCTAGCTGAAAAACTTACCCCCAAACCTCCAAATCCTAAAGTTTGTCACACAACACACCAAATAAAGAAGGAAGAAAGAAAAGGAAAGAAAAGAAAAAAAGAAAAGAAATTCATCAAAGAGAAGCGAGCCTGGGTGTTAGCTTATAAGAACTCAAGAAATTTCAGCTGCACTGAAACGTGGCAACAAAATTTTCAACGGAATGATCTGCTGCTTTTCCAAGAAAACACACATTTTGGCAAGAGATTGCGCTTTTTCTGGTGTTGGAAGTATCGAGATTTGACAATAGATTTTCTGCCCTAATCCCTCCCCCCCCACCCCCCCACCCCCCCGCTTTTCTAGGGGAGAAGTCCATCATCCTCGAAAGCAGTTTGCCGCTCTGGCTCGGGTTCAGCTTACGGCTCCTCTCCTCTCCCCTCCCCGCTAAGGGAATTATATTGGCGAGTTTGTATTTACTTCCCCACCCCCTCCCTGCACAGGGGCGAAACCGACGTCATTTTTTGAAAAGCTCTTAAAAAAGAAATTCCGGTCTCTCAATCCTCGTTGCTGAAACTAACGACCCTCACAGTCGGGAAAACGACGGCTGCGAGACGTGGGTGGTGTCAGGGCCGGGCCTCAGGCCCAGGCGTCCATCCTAACTTCTAGGGGCGGCGGCCTCCAATCCGGGCCTCAGACTCCATCCGCCAGCGGCGCGGCCAGCTCTCGCCAACAGCATCCCCGCGGGCGGGGAGTGTAATCTGCTCTTGGACACCAGTTGCTCGGCGACACCTCCCGAATCGGTCCGACTCCCCCCACCCCCACTCCATCCCCACCCCCACCTCCGGAAACCATTCCAAATCGGGCCCAGCGGCCAGACGGCCTCTCAGGCCTGTGCAGACGCGGCCTGCAGTCGGGTGGGCACTCACCCGCCTCGCGGGGGCCGCGCGGGGCCCGGAGGACGTGCCGGCGGCAGCGGCGGTGGCGGCGGGCTCGGAAAGCTGGAGGGGCGCTCCGTCGGTGACTGCCATGGCCAGCGGGGAGGCACGGACACTCGCGGACAAGCGGGCGGGTCTGGACCTCGACGACTAGGGCCGTGGCTCCGTTGGCGCTCACGTGGGATGCGCGCGAGGACCCCTTGTAGCTGCCCCGCCCCCGCCTGAGGCCGCGCCCCTTCCGGGTCCGCAGGGCCCGGGAGCGTTCACACGCTCCGCCCCCGGGGTGAGCGCAACCTCGGCGCAGGAAGTGGGGGGTGTAGAGGGAGGCGCAGGCGAGGTGGCTGTCCCGCTTGGCATCCCTCGGGGCTCGGCCTGTGGCAGCGGATGCCAAGTGACACTCAACCCCAGAGTTCATGCTTGTGAAGTTCTCTGAGGAATAAGAGGCCGTGCGCCATCTAACCAACATTTCCTTCGTTTGCCCTCGGGTTTCTCCTTCCTCAGCAGCGGAATGGCCCCGGGAGGTCACTAAAAAGGGTCTGAGGCTTGGTCACTCGGAGTGGGGGCCCTCTAGGCTCCCTGCCCCCAGCCCACCCGTCGGCCAAATGCAGGCGCTAAGGGCCCCCCTTGTAGAGGTGGCATTTTTTTTAGACAGGCAGCGCCTTAGCCACCCGGCCAGGCTGTGTCGCCTAGCAACGGCGGGGTCCTTCCTGGCTCGGCGGCGCTTCGGGCCTGAGGGGAGAAAAATCGCCGCGGAGGGCGCTGGGGACCGAACGGCGGCGGGCAAGGGAGGCGGCAACCGGCCGGCAACGCGGGATTGGCGCGCCCGGGGGACCGGCCGCCGTATCTAGCGGGAGATGAACGCGGCCAAGGACCGGGTGGGCCCCGCGGCCGACGGGCCTGCGCCTCCCGAGGAGGAGGAGGAAGGCGAGGCGGGCGGGAGGGAGCCGGCGACGGACGCGACCCCCGGGCCCAGCGACGCGTTCCGTCTGCTGGCGACTCGGCGGGAGCCGGCCGTGAAGCTGCAGCACGCCGTGAGCGGCCTGGAGCCGCTGGCCTGGTCCGAAGACCACCGCGTGTCCGTGTCCACGGCCCGCAGCATCGCGGTCCTGGAGCTCATCTGCGACGTGCACAACCCGGGCCAGGACCTGGTGATCCACCGCACCTCCGTGCCCGCCCCTCTCAGCAGCTGCCTCCTCAAAGTAAGCCATCCCGGGCTTCCCGCGGCCGCGTCTCCGGTCCCCGGGGACGCCCCGCCCTCGCCGAGCCCGGGGATTCCCCTGTGCACCCCGCCCTCAGGGCGGAGCGCCGGGGATCGCCGTAGCGGACACCCAAAACCTTGCAGCGGTTTGCGCCCAGCGTGCAGGGTCACGCACCCCTCCCGACACACACAGCCTCGGGGTGCCCTCGGAGCCAGGTCCCCTGCGCCTGGAGGGCGGCGGGTGACCGATGCTGTCCGCGGGGGTGCGTTCTGAGACTCCACCCCCTGGTGACCCGGCCCTGCCCGCCCCGCCGCTGCTCCCATTGTCTGGGGCTCACACCCCGAGGCCCCTGGCTGGCTTTGTTTGCAGAGATGTGCCTTCCTCTCTCTCTCTCCTTTTCTTTGGAGAAGAAAAGTTGGTCCTTTGCATGGTCTTAACTGTTCCAGCGACCTTTTTACGAATGGTTCTTACCCTGGGCAGATGGGCCAATACCTCTAGTTTTTCTTTAAGGGCTAAAATCCTCGGGGAGTGGAGTGGAAAGTCAGGCCCCTGGCAATAGACGAGGTCTTTGTGTCAAGTTAGTGCTTCCAGCTTCCTAGGAACGGAGTTTGCCTTCATAACTTGGGGTTCCTAAGTTTTACTCTAGCAGTATTCTTTTCAGAGTCTTTTTGTTTTTTAAGGTTCACGTTCATGGTTTTGAAGTCCGTTGTAAACACTTGCGCTGTTTCCTTTAAAGATCTGTATGTGTATGTGTGATCTATCAAAGGGTAAATTCATTGGACAGATGCTGGGATACCACTCTGTCCCTGCTGTAGGATGTCCCTACTGTGTTGACAGCCAGTTTCCTCCAGCTGAGATACATGTGAACATCCTCAGAGACAGGAAGTTCCTTTTCAGCAGAGGACACCCCTTTGAAAACCCCTGTTTTGACTTAGATTCTGAAAAGAAACCTAAGTCAAAACTGGGGTTTTCAAAGGGGTGTCTCTGCTGGTGTTGACGTAGGCCCTGAAAAGGAAGCCGTGTACAAAAAAACAGTCCCTGCCCCAGGGAGCCCACATTCTTGAGCCGCTAGGGAACACATACCAGTGTTCTATCAGAGGGTGACAGGCGCTGTAAAGTTAGGTACCTGTAGGGTGTCCCCCTGAAATGTGTATATACTTTAACAGCTGACAGCTCAATTGATGTTTCTTTTCTGATGTAACCCATTGGAATTAATAATCATTATTGTGTGTATCCATTCGTTGTGTGTATACATTTTTTTTTGGGGGGGGGGAACACCCTATATGTACAGAGAATGTATTTATGTGAAAGTGAACTTAAAAAAACAAAACCCTTTTATTCTGCCGTCATTTTAAATGCAGGAAGCCCACAACACTTTTTAGCATAATTGGTTCAAGTTTGAAGCGGACAGCTTGGTGCTGAATGAGGTCATTGGTAAACCTATATGACTACGCCCTCTACGATCTCCTTGGAGAAGATATGAACAAATTGGTCCCAATATAGACAGATCTGGTGGGCAGGTGCTGGGGTGCTGTGAAGTTGAGAAACACTGGGGGAGGAGGCAGGAGAAAGGGGTCTCAAAGGGGTGTCCTCTGCTGAAAAGGAACTTCCTGTCTCTAAGGATGCTCAGGTGTGTTTCAGCTGGAGGATACTGTGTGTCGACACAGGAGGGATTTGACTCTTCAGAGGAGAGCAGTACAGAGGACGAGTGGGGAGCAGCCCCTCTGCCAGGGGAGCTACCTGGCGGAGACCCTGCAGAGATCCTACTAGGAGGGCCGGCTGGGCCGGGAGAAGAGGGAGAGGGCTCCAGGTGGCGGGGTGAAGTGTCCCTCTCATACGTATGCATTTAAGGTACGAGTGTCATTTACTGCTGTGGGTCTGGAACGGTGGGTCAACAGATGAGCTCAGATAGCCCCTCTAGAGAGTCGGCCAGTGCGGGGAGGCCAGTGCGGTGACATTGGCAGGCGGTCAGGAGGCTGGCGTCGCCCCGTCCAGGAAGCGCTGGGCGCTGTGAAAGGTTACGGTGGACGGACTGGTGTGGCTCGGGAGAGGGCATCTGGCTGGCCCGCCGGCAAGCAGGTGGCGGCGGGGTGTAAAACGGAGTGAAGAGTTAGGGCTTTGGCACAAAAGAGCAGGACAGGCCTATCTGTAAAAGGGGATAATAAAGCCGACCTGGTTTAGACCTTTTGGAAGGTAATTACATATGTGGATGTTTGCATGTGTACACCTGGTTTAGACCTTTTGGAAGATAATTACAGGTGTGGATATTTACATATGTGTAGACTACACATGAACACGTACATTAACCAGTGGCACAGTTCCTGACTCACTGTAAATGCTCGAGATAAAAATGCAGCATGCAGCGCTGATCGGTTTGGCTCAGTGGATGGAGCATCAGCCTAAGGAATGAAGGGTCCCACGTTAGATTCTAGTCAAGGGCATGTACCTTAGTTGTGGGCACATCCCCAGTGGGGGGGGGGGGTGTGGGAGGCAGCTGATCAATGTTTCTCTCTCATCAATGTTTCTAACTCTCTATCCCTCTGCTTTCCTCTCTGTAAAAATCAGTAAAACACATATTTTAAAATGCAGCATGCAAGTATGAAGGACAGGAGTGGGTCAGTGCTGTGGTTATGGCTATGAGGCGTCCATAGCGCCCAGCGATTTCACTCCGGAGGCCTTGGGTCCCACGCCGCTAACAAGTATGGGACTCTCTATCACACTAATAACTGATCGCAGCTTCCGGAAATGGTGTCCTCTTCCTCGTGTGCTGCCCCCTCGGTAGCCTCGGGCTGCCTGCTGGTTGAAGCCAGAGCGACCCTGCGGCTCCGAGAGATCCGTGGGGTAAACCTGGCGAGACGGTAGCAGGTACAAAAGTCTGTGTCGGTACCTCGATGGCTCTGCCCGTTGACCATCTGCGGGGTTGTAAGTCTGCTCCCTGCTGGCAGCTCGCCTCCGCTCTGGCAGGAAATGGACATTCCGCCACCTGGATCAGAGTCTGAGTGTGTAGAAGGCGAGAAGGTTAGCCTTATGGTTCTGTCCTTTAGGTTATTAATTCCTTTCAGGAAATATGCAGTTATATAATAGTTCATACAGCCACCATCTTCAAGTCACTGCCCTGGGCATTAGGGCTATGTGATATGAGTCTGGAAAAGCAATAAAATAATGACTTAAGAATGTTATAGTCTTCCCATTGGACTGCTGATTTAGAGAATCATGCAGTTGTATGTAGTTCCGAATTCTACTAACGCAGCATGCAGCCCTGAATAACTACTTTTACTGAGTACCAGTTGTTAGGAGCATTTGAAAGTGTTAACTCCCTAACTATCGCCTGTCTTTGGCATCTTATTCCTGCCCTCAAGGAACTTACTGTCCAATAGCTTCAAGTAACTTTTTATTTGTTAGGTTCTTAGTGGCCAGTTGGAAAAGGATCCTATATAATAAAGAGCTAATACGACTAATTAGACCAGACGTCGGAATGACCTTCTGGGATGACCTTCTGAAAGGACCAGTGGGCAGGGGGTGGGACCTGAAGGGCTGAGGCGGCAGGTGGGACTGCTGTGAGAGCCAAGCCCCCTTGCACGAATTTGGTGCGCCGGGCCTCTAGGAGAATATGATTAAATGGTTGAGGCGGGGGGGGGGGGGTGGCCCTTGCGAGCTGGACTCTGAATATTTATTTTAATTTGTTAACTAGTTGTGATATGCAGTAGGGCGCACAAAACCGTGAGGAATTTCCCTGCTGCTCTCCACCCTCCCAGCAATTCTTCCTCAGGAATAGGACCAAAGGCTGCATGGGCTCCCTGTATTTTGTCCTGTGCTGCTGCTTTGAGTTACAAATCCTATAAGTTTACTTCTAGTTCTACGGTATCTTTTATTTATAGTAAGTTTACCTATTCTAACTTATATTATAGGGTTTGGTGAGCAATTTTATATCTGCCCTTCATTTGGTGGACAACATTGCCCTATACAATTACCTACAATAGGTCTCGTTAACATTTACTTACTCCTTAGAGAATGAATAGTCATCATCATAGCTAACGTTTATTGAGCACTTACTAATGTATGTTTTACACATATGTTGACTTGTATAACCTTCCTAACTCTATGAGACATGCAGTATTATTCTTTGTAAATGAGGAAATCAGGGCTAGAGGTCTACCCAGTGTGTGCAGGGGCCCCGAGCTGTTACTTGAAGGGCCAGGATGCACCGTGTCATCTTTACATTGTACCTACCCATAGGAAGCTCTGGGCTTTTGTTAGCATCATTTTATTAACCAGCTAGAAAGCTGCACCTGTCCTTGGAACTTCCGGTTTATACTATGTCTCCAGCACGCCTGTAAGTGTATCCAGATGACCTTAAGTGCCTTTTAAAGAGCAAGGTGGACTGCCTGAGACACTGTTCCGGAGTATTTTTTTAGGATGACCCCTCCTCCACCCATACACACCCAAGGGCTGGTTTTAAAGGTTCGATACTAAGTCTCTGCGTGCCCCTGTAACTTCGGGGAGGAATGGCTAGAGCCACACAACTCCTCAAGGGACTGTTTAGGGGAGTCGTGTGTGTAACACGCTTTAGGAAAAGTTAGTCTCCTAATTTGTTGGACAACTTTCTATCTGCGTTTTACATGCTTATTTATGTTACCTGGCAGTTTCAGCAGAAGAGAGAATAGCATTACATTTTTCCAGTTATCTTGTGCTGGTTTCTGATGGCCACTGCTGTCTCCATAAACCAGTCATTTGTTAAAACATCGAGGAATTTTACTCCCTAACGGGCTTAATGGTCTGTGGTGTTTGTTACCTATTTACATTTTGGTGGATATTTTAAAACTATTTCTTGCACTCTGGTTTTCTGACACATTCCCAGTTGTCCAAGCTTTATCAAGGCATGCAGGTAGTTAGTGGTGCAGAGTTCAACACCTTCCAAGTTCTTTCTGTGCCCTGGAGTGTAATTCCTCTGGGTTTAGGGACTTAAACTCACTTAAAGTGCCTTTTATTATATCTGTATGTCTTAGGCTTGAGTTTTTTGTTTTTGTTTTTTTAATATACTTTATTGATTTTTTTACAGAGGAAGAGGGAGAGGTAGAAACATGGATGAGAGAGAAACATCGATCAGCTGCCTCCTGCACGCCCCCTACTGGGGATGTGTCTGCAACCAAGGTATGTGCCCATAACCAAGGTATGTGCCCTTGACCGGAATCAAACCTGGGACCCTTCAGTCCACAGGCTGACGCTCTATCCTCTTTGAGTTCTTTTTAAATCGCATTTTTCTACCCTTTCCAATTTGAAAATCAGCATATATGTAAAGGGAGATTGATACCAAAAAGGAACGGAAAGATTCTGCTTGCTTTCTCTGTTAGCCATTTCTCTAACACAATAGGTCAAGTCCTTCTTGCTTCTGACATAACAGAAACCATATTTTATTTGAGCTCTGCTCCCCACCCTACCCGCGGCTTTAGGCTTCCTGGCTATTTCCTTATGGCTCTGGACCACATTCTTTTGGTCACTTATCTTCATCTTTTTGTTTGTTTTTTATTGATTTCAGAAAAAGGAATGGAGAGGGAGAGAGAGAGAGAAACACCAATGATGAGAGAGAATCATTGATTGGCTGCCCCCTACTAGGGATCGAGCCTGCAACCCAGGCATGTGCCCCACCTGAGAATTTAATCTTGACCCTAATTCACGGGTCGATGCTCAACCACTGAGCAACACCAGCTGGGGCTCTTCCCCATCTTTAATGTCCCTTTACACTCTTTTTAAAGAGATCACCATCATACAGCTAGGCACTGCTGAGGTGCATTCCAAACTTGGAAGATGGAGAGGAAGTTTGCATTTGTTTGGCAAAGATATTATAAGAATCCAAATATCTAACTGTATTAAAGACGTATATTCTCATGCATTTTAACACTCTTATTGTTTCATGATTAGTTTAGCTAAATGCTTGGTTGACTCTTTAGGAATCGGCCTGGCTGGTGATGCTCAATGGTTGAGCGTTGACCTATGAACCTGGAGGTTATGGTTCCGCTCCCGGTCAGGGCACGTGCCAGGGTTCCAGGCTGGACGGCTGCCAAGGGTTCTCTCTCATCATTGGTGTTTCTCCCTCTCCCGCCCTCTCCCTTCTTCTCTGAAATCAATAAAAATATGAAAAAAGTAATTAGGTACATCTCTCTCATGCTCATTGTTTATGTCAATTCTAAGAAAGTGGAAACCAGGCTATGAATAATGGCAACATGTATTCTGATCCTTTAAAAAAATTTTGTGGCTGAGACCGGTTTGGCTCAGTGGATAGAGCGTCGGCCTACAGACTGAAAGGTCCCGGGTTCGATTCCGGTCAAGGGCATGTACCTTGGTTGCGGGTACATGTGGGGGGGAGTGCAAGAGGCAGCTGATCGATGTTTCTCTTTCATCGATGTTTCTGACTTTCTATCCCTCTCCCTTCCTCTCTGTGAAAAATCAATAAAATATATTTTTTTAAAAAAAAGAAATGAACCTAAAACACTATTAGCTTTTAAAAAAATAAAAAAAATTTGTGAATATATGCTTATTTAGATTTAGGCTTGTATACTAAAATGAACAAAACTGATAGAAAAGTTTTGTATATACTCAGTTACTATAGCCAAAGTAATATAAATATATTTCTAGAGTGACATAGCTATCTGACAGTTTTTATACCCCTTGTTTCCAGGTTGGCTCAAAAGCAGAAGTTGCTCAGTGTAAGGAGAAATTCGCCAGCTCTCCAGACCCCGCCATCAGCCAGACCTTCATGCTGGACAGGGCGTTCAACCCCGAGGGGAAGGCTTTGCCCCCGCTGCGAGGGTTCAAGTACACCAGCTGGTCCCCCATGGGCTGCGATGCTAACGGCAGGTGCCTGTTGGCGGCGCTGACCATGGACAATCGCCTGACTGTCCAGGCTAACCTCAACAGACTGCAGTGGGTGCAGCTGGTCGACCTGACCGAGATCTACGGAGACCGCCTCTTCGAGACCAGCTACAGGTTCTCTAAAGCCGAGGCCCCGGGCGGGAGCCTGGCGGACTTCAGCGAGTTCCAGAGGAGACACAGCATGCAGACGCCGGTGAGGATGGAGTGGTCGGGCGTCTGCACCACGCAGCAGGTCAGGCACAACAACGAGTGCCGGGACGTGGGCAGCGTGCTCCTGGCCGTCCTCTTCGAGAATGGCAACGTCGCCGTGTGGCAGTTCCAGCTGCCCTTCGTGGGCAAGGAGTCCATCTCGTCCTGCAACACCATCGAGTCGGGGATCAGCTCGCCGAGCGTCTTGTTTTGGTGGGAATATGAGCACAATAACCGGAAAATGAGCGGCCTTATTGTGGGGAGCGCCTTTGGACCCGTGAAAATCCTCCCCGTCAACCTGAAAGCCATCAAAGGCTACTTCACGCTGAGGCAGCCTGTGGTCCTGTGGAAGGAGATGGACCAGCTGCCCGTGCACAGCATCAAGTGTGTCCCGCTCTACCACCCGTACCAGAAGTGCAGCTGCAGCCTGGTGGTGGCCGCCAGGGGCCCCTACGTGTTTTGGTGTCTCCTCCTGATCTCCAAAGCGGGCCTGAATGTCCACAACTCCCACGTCACGGGCCTGCACTCCCTGCCCATCGTCTCCATGACGGCCGACAAGCAGAACGGGACCGTGTACACTTGTTCCAGCGACGGCAAGGTGAGGCAGCTGATCCCCATCTTCACCGATGTCGCCTTGAAGTTTGAGCACCAGCTGATCAAGCTGTCGGAGGTGTTTGGCTCCGTGCGGACACACGGGATAGCGGTGAGCCCCTGCGGGGCGTACCTGGCCATCGTCACCACCGAGGGCATGGTCAACGGCCTCCATCCCGTCAACAAAAACTACCACGTCCAGTTTGTCACTCTCAAAACTTTCGAAGAGGCAGCTGCTCAGCTCCTGGAATCTTCGGTTCAGAACCTCTTTAAACAGGTAGATTTACTGGACCTTGTGCGCTGGAAGGTTCTGAAGGATAAACACATCCCGCCGTTCCTGCAAGAAGCTTTGGAGAAAAAGATCGAGAGCAGCGGGGCCGCCTACTTTTGGCGTTTCAAACTTTTCCTCCTGAGGATCTGGTACCAGTCGATGCAGAAAACCCCCTCAGAGGCCTTGTGGCAGCCCGCCAAGGAGGACTCCAAAATCTTACTCGTCGACTCCCCCGGGACGGGCCCCGCCGAGGACGAGCAAGACGAAGGCACGTCCTCCAGGCAGGCGACTAAGCAGGGCCTTCTGGAGAAGAGCAAAGAGGGGGACCCGGACGACCCCGCAGATGACTCGCTCCCCCAGTCTGGGGACGCTGGAGGCCACGAGCCGATGGAGGAGAAGCTGCTTGAAATCCAGGGCAAGATCGAAGCTGTGGAGATGCACTTGACCCGGGAGCACATGAAGCGGGTCCTGGGGGAAGTGTACCTGCACACCTGGATCACCGAGAACACCAGCGTCCCCACCAGGGGGCTCTGCGACTTCCTCATGTCTGACGAGGAGTATGACGACCGGACGGCGCGGGTACGTGTTGGTTGGCAAAAACGCTGAGCCTGAAGGGCCTGCTGTCTCTGGGACCCACATTGAATTTCCGGAGCTCGGCTTATTTTTGTTTTGTTTTATTTATATATATATATATATATATATATATATATATATATATATATATTTATTATTGTTATTTTTTTTTTTTACAGAGAGGAAGGGAGAGGGATAGATAGTTAGAAACATCGATGAGAGAGAAACATCGCTCAGCTATCTCCTGCACACCCCCCACTGGGGATGTGCCCGCAACCAAGGTCCATGCCCTTGACCAGAATCGAACCTGGGACCCTTCAGTCCACAGGCCGACGCTCTATCCACTGAGCCACACCTGTCAGGGCTTAATATATTTTATTGATTTTTTACAGAGAGGCAGGGAGAGGGATAGAAAGTCAGAAACATCGATCAGCTGCCTCCTGCACACCCTCTACTGGGGCTGTGCCTGCAACCAAGGTACATGCCCTTGATCAGAATCAAACCTGGGACCTTTTAGTCCGCAGGCCGACTCTCTATCCACTGAGCCAAACCGGTTTTGGCCATAATTAGAACTCTTAAGGCAAAAAGAAAAAAAGAAAAAAAAAGCCAAAAGTTAATGGGCTTTCCATCTGTAAACTATATACAGAGCAAGTAGGTAAGACCCCCTTCAAAATGCCAGTGAACCAATAGTGGGGAATGGCAGGTGTAGAGGGGCCTTCTAGTGTAAATGGGTTAAAAACGCAAAGGACGTTAACTGCTAGTGAGACAGGTGTCTCCGAAGGTTGGGGTTTCCGTGCCAGTGATACAGCCACGAAGGTTTTTCCAGCAAATGAATGGAGCGGACCAGTGTTCTCCAGGCTTTCATTGATGAAGTAGTGTAGCCGCAAGACCAAAGCAGAGAAGGGGGCAGCTGACATTGGGACTGGGCCTTGTACTGGCCCATTGACCCCCCTCCCCAGGGGTTCCGCTCCACCTGCCTCTCCGCAGGTCAGTGGAGCTCACTCTGCAGGCGACGGCACCCATCGCTCAGGGGTCTTGGGCCATCGGAAGGGGAAATTACTATTTTTCAATCCTGGTTATCTTTTCCTTGGTAAGCCTTTCTTGAAGAATAGACATTTGTACGATCCTACCAAGTTAGTATGCCACACAATGTTTTGCTCCCAGAAATTAGTGCTTTTCCTTCCTAAAATCAGAGCATCGCAAGGAATAGCTGACTACTTTGTCTTCTAACAGGACTCTCCGTCCTTGTTTCAGAAGCAACGGAAACAAGGCAAGTAGCAGGCTGTGGTTTTCAGGCGGTTTTCCCGCAGCGGGGACCGTCCGCCCTGTTGTCAGAGTCGCTTTCCCCGCCAGTGGGCACAGCTGAAGGCCTAGTCCTTTCACTTCCAGACAGCGTGATGGAGTCTCCCGTCTGGGGTGCGGAGCTGCACATGGTTCATTTCCTTCGTGCCGGGCAGCCCTGCGCCCCACTGAACATGGCCGGCGGCTCTGTCTCCCCAGGTGCTGATTGGCCACATCTCCAAGAAGATGAACAAGCAGACCTTCCCTGAGCACTGCAGCCTGTGCAAGGAGATCCTGCCCTTCACCGACCGCAAGCAGGCCGTGTGCTCCAACGGCCACATCTGGCTCCGGTAAGCGTCTGCGCCGGCGCTGCCCCGCGCGAGGAGAAGCTGCTGTCAGAGCTGGCACGGCTGCTCCCGGCCGGCCGAAGCCGGGCGCCTTCAGCGGCGAGGTCACCGCCTGGCATATACGGGCGTTTCTTCACTGGGGACTGCTGTTTCCCATTGGAGTGGCGTGACACTTGTAAAAGGGATCATCACTAAAGCAATGCCTGTTAAACTTAGTGGCATGTAAAAACACTGATGTACTTGTTTTGCTTAACTTTATAATGAAAGGCAGCAGTCCTCCTTCTCTGCCCCAGTCTCACTCCCTCCTCAGTGTGTCCTCGTTTCGTGGACACAGTGGGAAACTCCCTTCTCCTCCTCCTCCTCCTCCTCCTCCTCTTCCTCTTCTTCCTCTTCCTCTTCTCCCTCCTCCTCTTCCTCCCCCCTCCTCTTCCTCTTCCTCTTCTCCCCCTCCTCTTCCTCTTCTCCCCCTCCTCTTCCTCTTCCTCCCCCTAATTCTCTTCCTCTTCTCTCTCCTCCTCTTCCTCTTCTTCCTCCCCTTCTATTCCTCTTCCTCCTCTCCCTCCTTTTCCTCTTTCTCTTCTTCCTTCTCCTCCTCCTCCTCCTCCTCCTCCTCCTCCTCCTCCTCCGGAAGCATTTCCATCACTGGCCCCCTGGACTGAGCACTGCCTGCTTGTCTCCCGGCCTCTGACCCCTCCTCAGCTGCTGCACGTGCTCGGTGTCCGTGTGGCAGCAGCCAGCTCGTGGCGGCGTCAGCAGCCGGCACCTCGAGCCCCAGTGGCGCAGCCAGCCTCTGCTGGGCGGTGCAGGTGTCCTGAGTCGCCGTTCTCACAGCCGCTGTGCACGGGGACCGTGGTGACTTCCGTTTCTGCGGAGGAGGGAACTGGCCGCTGGCCATTGGCCCCGTCACACAGGTGGCGGGTGGCAGAGCGGAGCCGGTGCCGGCTGCAGCGCTCAGGGAGTGGCTGCCCGCACGGCCGCCTCTCAGATGGGCTCTCTGACGAGGGGAGCCTCGCGTTTGCGGACCGGCGTTAGGCCAGACGCCTTCGTTACCATTTCTCACGGGACAGGGGGCTGGCTCTCACCAGGGTGAGCTGCTTCCTGTTTGCCCAGGTCACCTCCGAGCGAGCCCACTTGGAATCTCTTCCTCCTTCCTCTTCCTCTCTGTATTTTTCTGCTCCTTGGCCACACAGCTTAAAAACTGTCGTCGTTTGGGGAGACTGCCCCTGCAGAGCCAGCAGTGCCCCTTCCCCTCTCCTTGCGTTCCTGCCCTGCCCGGCCTGGGCCTGGGAGAGGCACGCGAACGGCATCGGAGGGGCGTGAGCCTGGGCACGTTGGTCCTGGCCCCTTGTTTGTCACACCCTTCACTCTGTCGTCTGCCTCCTCCAGGCTCCCCCCGTGCCGGCAGACCCTGAAACCTGGGGCTGGTGCCCATCCTAACGGTCCCCAGCAAGAACGACTCCAGTGTGTTATGTGGCCAGTTGTCAGCACACCACCCAGCCCGGCACAGTCAGGGAGGGACAGGCGTCTCCCAGTGCTGAGCACACGGTGACCGCCTGCGTTAGCGACTCTCGCTGGGGAACTGGCAGGCGCGGCCCTCGGTGGGTGGGGGCCCAGCAGCTGCAGAGGGCTGTGGGGTTGCCATCAATTTGCGAACAGCGTCTGCCCTTTCCTTGGTTCGCGTGGCTTTTAGTGTCACTGGGGCGTTGCCCTCAGCGCTGCCACTCTCCGGTGTTGGTAGAGCTGACGATACCATGTCTTCTTTCAGGTGCTTTTTAACCTACCAGTCCTGCCAGAGCCTCATCTACAGGAGGTGTTTGCTCCACGACAGCATTGCCCGCCACCCGGCTCCAGAAGGTGAGTGGCCTCTCCCAGCGGTGGGCTGTGGGGGGCACGTCGGCCGGGTCAGGCTCGCACTGCTCCTCAGTGTTACCATGCAGCCACAGCTAATTAAAACCACGATCAGGATACGTCATGTTCAAGTCCACGCCGCCTCTTAGCGTGTAAGTTTGCCGGTCTGCTCCTGTAAGTCATTCATTCAGAAAATGCCGCAGTTCTTTCACCTGATGTGTCTAGGTTACATTTGAATGGGAGCTGCAGGTGATAATGCTACGGAGACAGCCCTGCGGGCAGCTCCGGTGTGCACGTGGAGTCTTGCTTCTAGCAGCGTGACGGGGCCCTAGTCCTCCATGGCCCAGTGGCAAAGCCCGCATTTCTGAGGGAACTGATTTGGGATGAGATTGGCGATGTGGGCAGGGATTGGTGAGGCAGACAGCCCCATAGATGCCACACTTATGCCCTGATGTTCACAAACATCACACTAACCACATGCGCTAACTAGTCACAATGACATCAGTTACATCCATGTTCTGGGGGAACCTGTGGGCTCAGTGAAGCAAAGCAGAAAACATCCCGCATAAAACTACACCCGTAGGCTTGGCTTCTTACCTGGCAGCTTATGTTCTTTTTATTCTAAAACTAGAGCTTGGTGCACGAATTCATGCACGGGTGGGGGCCCTTGGCCGGGCTGGTGATTGTAGCCGATCGGGGCCGTCTCACCCAGTCCCGATGGGCTGATGGGGCCGGCTGGCCGGGAGGAGGGACCGAGGGAGGGTGGCTGTGGGAGGGCACTGGCCACCGGGGGGAAGCTCCTGCATTGAGCATCTGGCCCCTGGTGGCCAGTGCGCGTGATAGCGACTGGTTGGCCAGTTGTTCGGTCGTTCGGGCCCTTAGGCTTTTATAGAGAGAGATGACATCAGCCCTGGCTTGTGTGGCTCAGTGGATAGAGCGTCGGCCTGTGAACTGAAGGGTCCTGAGTTTGATTCTGGTCAGGGCACAGGCCTGGGTTCTGGGCTTGATCCCCAGGAGGGGGCGTGCAGGAGGCAGCCGGTCAGTGGTTCTCTGTCATCATGGATGTCTCTCTCTCGCTCCCTCTCTCCTCCTCTCTGACATCCATACGTGTATATAAAAGAAAATGACATCATATACAAAAGTAGAGAAAAGAGCATGATAAATCCTATGTGTCCGTCATTCGACTGTAAAAATTGCCCACTCACGGCCTTTTATGTTTCATCCGTGGGCCCCCATCCTCTTCCCTCCTCTTACGGGATTCTTTTGAAACGGATTTGGGGGATGTATAAATACTCACTGAAAACCACTATGATTAGGCAGATAGTCAGGAAAAGACCGAAACAAGTTGTAACAGCAAACCCCCTGCCGTTGGCGGGGCGGGGAGCACGTCGGCGTGGGCAGGAGAAGCTGCGGGTCCGGCGGGGAGCTCAGAGAGGGGTTCACCTCGCGTTTCCTTCTCCACCGCACGCGTTTTTAAAAATACAGTTGCTGTAGTTTTTAAGAGTTTTAACTTCAACAACGTATGAGTGACACGCTCTGAAGGAAACACAGTCCTCTGAGCTGAGTCAGTTCAGCTCTGACAGTCACTCACAGCCTCGTTTTCCTCGGTCATTGCAGAAGGATGACCGTCACCCCCCTTAGCTTGGGGGCCTCAGGTTAGCCCAGCCTCACCTAGAATGTCGGGGTGGGGGCTTTGCCCAGGGGCGCAGCTCGTTCCCGGCCACCCCCGGGCCCCTTCCCGGAGCCCACACTCAGCGCCTGTCTTCCTTGCAGACCCCGACTGGATCAAGCGGCTGCTGCAGAGCCCCTGCCCGTTCTGCGACTCTCCCGTCTTCTGACCGGCAGCGGCGCGGACGGGGCGAGTGGTCTGCGGGGAGCACTCCGGCCGGAGAGGGGCGCGCCGGACCGGCCCGCGCAGGGGGAGGCGCTGCTTGTGGTCGGAAAGGGGCCGAGTGATCCCAGGGCACCCTCTGTCTCCGCAGACGAGAGGCCGTCTGTGAGTGACGGAACGCCGAACCCGGTCATTTCGAGGTGCATGTCAGCCCCCCTCCTGGCCCAGCGAGGAGCACTTGCTTTTAAAGCGTCTTGATTGAAGCAGTTGGAACAAATGCCCCGTCATCCCAGCAGAGAGATTTCTGGAGACGGGAGCAGGGCCCGCGGGCTCCGTGAGGATTCAGTCCTGCCGGTGGCTCCAGAGCGCGGAGGTGGCCGGGCGCGGCGGCCGGTGGCCAGCAGATCTCACGGTGTCCGACGTGGGGCCCGCTGGTTCCAGCGAACAGCCGTGGACCCGGGCCCGCTGATCCTTGTCCGAAAACGGTTTCCTAAACTCTGTTCGTACGAGGTTGAAGCCCAGACTCCAGTTGGGTTTGGTGTGTCCAAAGGCCAAGTGAGTCTTGTAAAGGGATAATTGTGACTCACTTTTAACGGTTTCCGCCTCATCAGCTTCCGGCCGCAATGCCTCGGGGTGTGGATGCGGAGCGCCAGCTCAGGTGGCCACGCCCGCTTCGGACCAGACTGGTACCGAGCGGGACATCTGTGCATAGAGAAGAGTGCTCTCTCCTTCCGGTGTTCCACCGGGAGTGTTCCAGTGTGGACACCTGCAGAGGGTTCCTGTCTGTCCGGCCAGCGTCCGCCAGAGACTGCGCGACAGACGGCGGGCGCGTGTGCCTGGCGCGGCAGGTGGGCAGCGGCTTGGCGAGCCGAGTTTCTCCACGAGCACCTGCTCTCACCACACGGCGTCTCTGTGGCTGACCTGTTCCGTGTCCATGGGTTTTACAACACGAAACCAAAAGCAGCCATGCCGGAATGACAGCGCTGGGTCCCTACAGCCGGGCCCTGGGGCCCGGGGCCCGTTGGCACTGCCGGCACACAGCGTGGCACGGGGCGCGTCTCTGGGGAGATGGGTGGGAAGTTCAAAGTGAACTTCGTCCTACTGGCCATCCAGTTTGCCTTGACTCTGCCGCCCTTTCCTGCTTTTACTTTGTGTCCTTCGTGAAAGACATCTGCCTCCCTTGCCGGTCCTCGTTCTGGTGGCGATTTCTAGAGCAGCTCTCCCAGCCTTTGGTGTCGGGAACATTAAGTTGATTGTCGAGGAGGAGGACCAGTCAGCATTGAAATCGTGAGCAGCGCGGCGGCAGGTGTGCGGTTGCGGGCGCTTTCTGCCTGTGGCCGTGTCACTTCGCCCGTAAATGTGACAGTAACAATTGGGATCCTGTCGAGGAACCGTTACGGTTTTAATAATCATGGAATGCTCCGTTTCACTTCGGTTCTTGTCGCTACTCAGAGTCGGCAGCTTTATTGTCGGAGAATGTGGCGCTGCTGCCATTTAAGATGTTTGGGTTTTTTTTTTTAAAGCAATTGTGCGTTTGGGGGAAACTGAATTATTAGGCGTGAACGGAAGAGGGCCTCCCTAATGAATTATTTGTGTGTCTGCAGGAATAATCATGCCACTCTTCCCAGAACACGGCTTCTCTGGGCACTGCAGCCCAGCCTGCCGCCGCCCCAGTTCCCAGCCCCGATCTGTGGAGGGGAGCCACCGGCCCGGGAGAGGAGGGGCCGAGGGGGCGGCAGCGTTTTTTTTTAACCCTCCCTGAGGCTATGCTTTTCATTGCTTTTTAGAGAAAGGAAGAGAGAGAAATGTCAATTGGTTGCCTCTCACGGCCCCCTCAGGGATTGAGCCCGCACCCCATGCCCCCATACGAGCCCTGAGTGGGAGTCAGACATGGGCCGTTCGGTGTGCAGGTCAGCAGCCAGCCAGCTGAGCCGCAGCGGCCGGGGCAGCGGCCTGAACCGCCTAAAGGACAGGTGTGTTCTCCCTGTGTTCTGGTTAGAGAGGGGGCAGCGCACACAGTGAGACGAATAAGGAGCCTCTTTGTCGTCAGCCCGAGCCTCTGCCGGGCGTGGCCACTCGTTGGGGCCGTGTCCGTAAGCGCTGAAGCCGCCCTTCTGCGCGCTGGAGGGTCAGCGAGGCAGTGGCCCGCAGTGTGTGTCCAGAGTCCCCTCCCCTGCAGGGTCTGACCCCGCGCTTGGTTTTGAGTGCGCGTGTCCGTTGGCAGCTGTCACCGAGGTGTTGGCCTGCGTCTCCAGGCTCCGAGTGTCCACCTTGAACCCGAAAGGGGCTTCTGGAGTAAGAACCTCACGGCTGCCGGCAGGGTCCCTGCTTTCACACTGGTTCCCGAGCGCGAGAAACCTGCCTGTGCTCCTGAGGTCGGGGTCCCACGTGCCGTGGCCGCCCGTGGTCGCGGCCTGCAGCCTCAGTGGCTGTGCTTATTCCCGGGGCAGGGCGCTCCGGCAGTGCGGGGCCTGGCACTGGTCCACGGGGACTGGCACTGGTGGGTGGGCTGCCGCCTCCAGCGTGCAGACGCAGTTTAAGACAGGTTTGAAATGAACAGGTTTTTAAAAATACATTGTATTGATTTCAGAGAGGAAAGGAGAGGAAGAGAGACAGAAACATCAACGATGAGAGAGAATCGTGGATCGGCTGCCTCCTTCACACCCCCACACCGGGGATCGAGCCCGCGACCTAGGCATGTGCCCTTGACCGGAACCAAACCCGGACCCTTCAGTCCGAAGGCCGACGCTCTATCCACTGAGCCACACCGGCTGGGGCGAAATGAACAGCTGTAACGGGAGTGGCTTACAGTGTCCCGTGAAGAACTCAGTCCTCTGGGGTGTGACTTCCTCCCCCGTGTGGATCCGGTGGGCGGCTCGGCTTTTCATAGCCCGCCTTTCCTTTGAGTTTTCACCATCACGGAATGTCCCTCGTGGGGAGTGAGTGTAGCCAGAGCAGCACTGCGGGGATTGCCACGCGGTGTCTGTCCGTCCGCCCCGGCGTGGGGGCAGCGGGAAGGGGGCAGGCGGGACTCCCACACCGACAGAGCAGGGTGTAGGCTGCCGGGTTGAAGCCCTGTAAGTGGGTTGGGAGAGTATTTATAAGGTCAAAATTGTTTACTTCACCATCACGACCTCCTGTTACCTGTGCGGAAGGTCCTGTAAGAGGCTGGTGGCCTGGAGACCTGTCAGACTGCCTCCGTTTGTCACTCGGCCAACCGACGGGGTGGGCTCAGGTGCTTGGTTCGGGTTTGGGTACTAGTTAGAATGAAATGCAAAAACCAGTTAAGTCTTTTCCAGACGGACTCAGATTTGTACTCTAACGTACGAGAGGAAAGGGAATGTCAAACGTGTTCATACAGAAGTAACTGTGTAGAAAAGGACGTCTGTGTTGTGCGCACTGATATGTAGTTTACCCAGTGCCCATGCTATATTGTTTGTGTTCTGCTTTGAATTTTTGTATGTTTACATATGACGTTTTTTTGAAATAAAAAGAACAGGCATTTAAAAACTTAAGGTTATAAAAGGGAGATTTTTAAAAATGTTTGCCATCTGATTAGGTGGTGTGCTATTAACTCTTCGTGTTTAAATGATAACTTTAAGAATAACAACACCTTTTGCTTGGAATATCCCGCCATCCAGAAAAATGGCTGCTCCTCCACCGCTCATGTGCACACAGTGTTCCTTGTTAGACTGTACGCTCCTCAAGGGCAGGAACTGTCCGTTTCCTCTCGGTACGTCTCGGTACTTCCGGCGGCACCAAGGTCAAGTGCCGTCCGCCGGAAGCTGCTCTGGTACGAGGAGGGCATGAGGAGCCCCCCGCCGCCTTTAAGAGGGGGCGCGGTTCGCTTTCCCAGGCGCTCAAAACTGCCAAGAACTCACGACCAGAAGAGGCTCGACTTCTTTCTTGGGTTTGAACTGAGCTGCTAGGGTTGAGCCAGACGGTGCCATTTCCTCTGCACCAGCCGGCTTCCTTCCTCCCTCCCTCCCTCCCTTCCTTCCTCCCTCCCTCCCTTCCTCCCTCCCTCCCTCCCTCCCTCCCTCCCTCCCTTCCTTCCTTCCTTCCTTCCTTCCTTCCTTCCTTTCTCCCTCCCTCCCTCCCCTCCCTTCCCTTCCCTCCTGTCTGAGCAGAGAGCACCGGCGGCCGAGCTGCTCCCCGGCTAGGCGGCGGTTTTTGGGGAGGCCGGGAGTGGGGGGAGTGGGGAGAAAACGCAGTGGATGTCTCAGGGGGGTTGGCCACGTGTATCCCCATTTTCGCTAAAGAAGGCGTCACAGACCCGTTGTCTCTACCAGCCAGCTGCCCGCCAGCTCCCCAGCTGATGGCTAGCCTTCCTCATTTTGGATTTCCCTGTTGCTCATCCGAGTCTAGTCCTTAGACTCAGCAAGTTGCTGTGAATATCTAGTGCTGTACATAACGGCAGTTTTGTAAAAATGTGATGAAATAACCTCAATTCCGTTGTGTTTTGTATGCAGAGCCAGTAGTATTGTTATCCCAGCCAAGTTTTTATTCAAAATTAAAAACGAACAGAATTACCTGCATAGTGTGTGCCTATCTTGTCAGGTGTGCACGAGTCGTAGAGAACTCAGAAGCCTCCCCAGGCCTGACAGCAGCAGGAGAGCCGCACAGGGGAGAAACGCCATTGGCAACTACCTCCGGTTTACTCCAGAAAACACATGCGGGGCATAAGGGGAAATAATCAACAGAGCATCAATAATATGATAGACCCATGGTCGGCAAACTCAGTCCACAGAGCCAAATACCAACAGCACAACGACTGAAATTCCTTTGGAGAGCCACGTTTTTTAAACGTAACCTTCTCCTAACGCCACCTCTTCCACACAGACTCGCCCAGGTGTTTTGTGGAAGAGCCGCCCTCAAGGGGCCAAAGAGCCGCAGGTGGCTCGCGAGCCGCGGTTTGCCGACCACGGTTTTTAGACCACACGTTGTCCACATCAGGTAAACAGTACCTGGTGGTTACACAAGACCAAGTACCGATTGCAATGACGTCACAACAGTCAACACGAACTCGGGCCAGCACTGCTGCCGGGAACAGCCAGGAAAGCTGGACAGACCCCCCGGGATAAATAAGGCAAAAAATCGCCTACACACATCCTCCGACTGCCGAACGCCGAACACAACAGCTCTGAGCAGAGACGGGCCACCTTCAGAGGAGGGAGGGCAGGGGGACCGGAGCGGGTTTATTGATGGAAACGGTGGGAGGTGGGCGCGAGCTGGCGATGGGCCGTCACCGCCGCCCCGAGCACTGTGCCCCGAGCAGCATCCGGCCGCGCCGGGCGCCGGTGGCCCCGGAGGCAAGAGCCGGCAGCACGGCGGCCTTTCCGGGTGCTCGCTGCCAGCCACCCATCAGGGGTCTGCGCTCCAGCTCGGAGCAGGCGTGGTCCCCATCATCCCCCGGGAGCCCCTGGAGAGTCGCTTGGAGGCTTGGCGGGTGGAGAGGTTCCGAGCCCTCAGGGGACTCATGCGGGACCGGAAGTGGATTTCTGCCTGAGGATTTCGGGAACGCCTGTCAATTTTCCCTGATGGTGAGGTTTGGTCCCGTGGGGGGCGGACGGGGCGGACACTGGCTGCAGCTGGTGAGCTCTGGGGCTGGTGAGCTGACTCCATGTGGCGGCCTGGGGGTGGGCTGGCAGGAGCCACTCCCCCCGTCCCGGCCCTGTTGCCAGGCCCGCACCATCAGCTGGGGAGCTGGCGGGCAGCTGGCTCGTATCCCACGTACTTGCTTGGTTGTGAGATGGCAGCCGTGTTGGGGAGTCACCTTTCCTTGGGGTGATTCCAAAACTGGGAGTGAGAAGTGATGGGCGAACATGGTCTCTGGGAGGGATGAGTTTGAGGGGTGCTGCCCATGGAGGAGCCCAGTGGGACTGCCCCCCAGGTGCCCACAGCGGTGGCCTGCCTGGTACCCACATGGTGTTGGCTCTCTCCCTGGCCTGTCTCCCATCCGTCCCCTCCCAACACACTCACGCACACACACACACATACACACACACTCACGCACGCACGCACGCACACACACACACGCACGCACACACGCACACATGCACGCACGCACACACACACACACACACACGCACGCACACACGCACACATGCACGCACGCACACACACACACACACACACGCACGCACCCCGGTGCTGAAGCCAGGCTCGTCTCAGGGTCTGCTTTGATGGGAACCCAAATAACAGTTACAAAACCCAAAATAAAATGGCACCAAACGGAACTTATCACATACAACCAAGGTGGGCTTTTCTGGGGCTGAACCCGTGGCTGACAACACGGTGCGGACACATTCGTGTTGAAAACTGGCTAAGAGGGTAGACATGTTGTATTCTTACCAAGAAAAGAAAAAAGGTCACAGCTCAGCGGCTGTGGCTCGGTGGTTAAGGTCGGCCTGGGAACCAAGCAGTCCCAGGCGGATGCCCATTCTGGGCACCTGCCGGGACACAGGCTCAGTCCCCAGTGGGGATGTGCAAGGAGGCAGCCGATCGATGATGTTTCTCTCTCATCAATGTTTCTCTCTCTCTATCCCTGTCCTTCTCTTTCTAAAAATTAATAAAGGAAAAAAGTTGTTTGCAAAGTTACAGGGCAGTAATCCCATTGGTGTCCATGCCCACTGATCTGCCCACCTGTCCGTCCGTCCGTCCATCCATCCACCCATTCACTCCAAACTTCCAACTCGGGGCATTGCCAGTAAATGACGATGATGGTTTTATCGCAGTGGGATGGGAGTTTCACTACCAGGTACGTTTCTGTTGTGTGATTTTTTAAGTAAGTAACATTTTAATAATAACAAGTTTATAATGCAGTGATAGTTCCATTTTTTAAAATAAAAGCATGTCCCATGATCAGTTAATATGCTTTGCTTTTCTTACCTCTGAACCCTCATACGTGCCTCAAAACTCAGCCCCAAGTCACTCCCATCTCCCCCAGGGGGTCTCCCCGAGTCCCACCGGTTCCCACCGAGTCAGCTCTGCCGATGTCTTCGGCCAGCGCTACCCTTAGAACAACAGGGCACATGTCCCCAGCAGTCCTGACCGCACCACTGTGCCACCAGCCTTGTCGGACGCCCTCGAACAGGGGTCGGCAAACTCATTGGCCAACAGAGCCAAATCATCAACAGCACGATTGAAATTTCGTTTGAGAGCCAGATTTTTAAACTTCAGCTTCTAACACCACGTCTTCAAAATAGTCTCGCCAAAGCCACGGTATTTTGTGGAAGAGCCACGCTCAAGCCGCATGTGGCTCAGGAGCCACAGTTTGCCGACCACTGGCCTAAGGCCTACGCAAAGAGGTGCATGCTGGGAGGGCAGAGAGGTTGCCTAGGCCCCAAGGGCAGAGGCGGGACTCAGGGACCATCAAAATCAGACGGTGTCTCCTGTTCTCTCATTTCTGCCGTCTTTGTAAAACGGAAGCCTCTGGGGACGGGGGGGGGGGGGGGGGGGGGGGGGGGGGGGGCGGGGCGGGGGGGTTGGTGGGGGCCGGGCGGGAGGGGGCAGCGGTTTTGTCCCGTTTTCTCTTCCGCAGCCCCGTGCGGGGCACGCAGGGGCCCTGGATAAACGTGTAGGATGAGTGAAGGGGGCCTCGCTGCCTCAGGTGTCCTGTCCTCCCTGCAGGCCGCCGAGAGGGGACAGCGGCCCCCGCTCTCTCTCCGGATCCCTGGGCCCGAGAAGCTGGTTGGGCAGCTGGCGCCACCGACAGGTGCGACGCGGTCTGAGCCGCTGCAGCGGGTCCCACAGAAACACCTGTGCAGGCTGCGGGGGGGGGGGGGGACCCCTCAGGGCCCCGCACCGCTTGGATTTCCCACGGGGGGGGCAGGAGGGAGGGGATGACAGACGTGGGCCAGGGTGTTGCTGGGAGCCGAGCGATAACAGCAGCTGAAAATGAGCCGGGGACTCACAGGCGTGGCGACCTTGGGATGACCTGTTCTCTCCGAGCGAATCAGCCTCGGTGACCTTCACGCACGGCGAGGAGACACGGCCCCTCGGGCAGCGGGACGGACGGACGGACGGACGGAGCCTCTGGGGCCAGGAAGCGCCCGGACCGGCCGGGGGCGGCGGGAACGGGATGCTAACGGCGCCCCTCCCACCCCTCCGCCCGGTTAGGCCGCCACCTGCAGCCCATTGGCAGAGCCCGCGGCCCCGGCCCCCAGCTGGTGGGAGCGCCACCTGCAGAGCAGGGTGGGATGAGGCTTTCCAGCGTGTCCCACGTGTGTCCCAGACGTGTCCCAGGCGTGTCGCAGGCAGGACCCAGGCAGTGACCTCAGGAGCAGGAGCTTGTTGGACCCACCCAGTGGCGCCCAGTACATCTCAGTGAACCCGGAGCTGAGCCCAGTCAACACCAGCGGAGGGGCCGGGGGTGCCAGGGCCTGGGGGAGCAGGGGTGCCGTTCTCAGCTCACCCCCACCTGCTGGGGGAAGGAGGGGCCACACTGCCCTCACGGATCGCCCTGGTCCAGGGACTCGGGTCCTGGTCCTTCTGCTGACCGACAGCGCAGTGCTAGACACGCAGCTGTCCCCCGAGACTCGCTAGGACCCCGTGCGGGCCAGAGTTCAGCCCCCCGGGTGCGGCTCCGGTGGGGCCTGCAGAGCCCACCGCGGGGGGGGGGGGGGGGGCGCGGAGGGACGACAGTGTCACTGAGGCTGGCTGGGCTCCTGGCCTGTCCACGGGCCCCGCCCCCTCACCACTGGCAGCCTTAGAAAGTTGTTTAACTCGAGAGCCCCACTTTCCTCATCCTATCTGATAAAGAGGGGACATGCTAACTGACCGTCACTCCATCCAAAGATGGCTGCCCCCACAGCTGAGGCCAAGTTCCCATAAGGACCCTTAACGAGCAATCAGCAGGGACCTGAGGCTACCCCGCCCCCCCCCCCAGCCCGGTGGGGCTTGACAGGGGACCTCAGGCCGCACCCCCTAGCCCCAATGCCAGGCCAGGAGACCTGGGGCCATGGCCCCTGCCCTGCAAGGCTTGGCAAGGGACCTCAAGGTGTGCTTCCCGTCCTGGTGCTGGGCTAGGGGACCTCAGGCTGCTCCCACCCCCCACACTCCAGTGCCAAGTCGGGGGACCTCAGGTGGCTCCCCCCACCAGGTGGGGCTTGACAGAGGACCTCAGGCCACGCCCCCCATCCTGGGGCTGGGCCAGGGGACCTGAGGCTACGCCCCCTGTCTGGCAGGGCTTGACAAGGGTGGGACTGGCTGGGTCTGGATCTAGCCCAGTGGGGGCGGGGCCAGCCGGGTCTGGGTCTCACGTGATTTTGAGGTGCATGTGGGCGGGCAAGGACTTGACTCTGGGCCCTGTGGTGAGCCCCAGACTCTGACAGGAGGAAGGTTTTCATATACATTTTACTCATTTTCTTTTATCTCTGACATTTCTATTATAGAGAAAGGGCAAATAGCAATATTAAATTATTTCCTCTAATTAACCTCCTTTTAATGTGCACAAAGTTTGTGCACCGGGCCACGAGTTTAGGGATAAACTCGGCCCTGGGGTGGTGGGGAGAACGGGGCAGGGCACGCTGCAGGTGGCGGTGTTCGGCCCATCCCCAGCCCATCGCTTGTTCTCCCCACAGGCCCGCTCCGGGCTGCCCAGGCTGCGGGGGGCTCTTTCCGCCGAGAGGGGGCGTGACTCACCCAAGGCCACACAGCCTCAGGGGACCCAGGCTGCTGCTTCCGCAGCCCCGGCTCCTGGCGGGCCTCACTTGCCTCAGAATGCTGCCCCAGGGGTGCGGGGTGCAGGGTGCGGGGTGCAGGGTGTAGGGGTGCAGGGGTGGGACTGCTGTGGGGGGAGCCAATGGTGTGGACCACCCCAGAGAGCAGGTGGTGAAGTCAGCGTCAACGTGGGACTAAAGAAACCACTGCTTGCCCTGGCGGGGTGGCTCAGGGGACTGAAGGGTCCTGGGTTTGCTTCCCGGTCAAGGGCACAAGCCTCGTTGCAGCCCTGGTCTGGGCATGTGCGGGAGGCAACTAATGTGTCTCTCACATCGATGTTTCTCTCTCTGTCTCCCCCCCCCCCATTCTCTCTAAAAATCACTGTAAATATCTACTTCCTCAGGTGAGCATGAACAAAAAGAACGTCTGCTTTCGGAGGACTCCCCTTTGGCTAAGTTTTTACACCCAAATGGTGTTTCCTGACTGTTCCGGTGCAGGGAGCTCTCCTCTGGGGTCCCAATGGCAAGCCAGGGAGAGGGGGGAGGAGGGAGTGACCCCCAAGGGGAGGGGAAGGGGGAAGCAGGTGACCCTAGAAGGTAGGGGTAGAGGATGGGGAGGGGAGGGGGAAGGAGGTGACCCCCCAGAGGGTAGGGGGAAGGGGAGGTGACCCCAAAGGGGGTGGGGTGGGAGAGGGAAGTGACCCAGGGGGAGGGGGAGGCAGGTGACCCCAGAGGGGAGGGGGAGGGGGAGGGGGAGGCAGGTGACCCAGGATGGGGGGGGAACAGGCAGAGGGAGCCCTGCCCACAGCAGCGCCTGAGGGCGGTTCTGTGGCTGCGGCACTGGTTGGGAGCCGGGCCCAGGGCCCCGGGCGTGGCCCGTTCACCCGGACCCACAGCCTGAGGGCGGACTCGTCAGGGTCCCCTCCGATTCGGAGAGAGAGGCCGGGGTCAGTGACCCCTCCCGGTGCACGGGGCACTGGGGCTGAGCCCCCGCCACCGGCCCGACCCCTCCACGCTGCTTCCCGCCCCGCCGCACTCCGCCGTCCCGAGCCCCCCCACCCCAAACACAGCCGCCTCCGGACACCGAGCCGAGGAGGCCCCTCACTCTTTATTGCCTGGGGGGGGGGGGGGCTCCGTGGCTCAGGGCTCTTTCAGGGGCAGGGGGTGGGTGATCCCGCTCTCGATGTACTCGAAGACGGTGTAGGGGTCCTGGTCCCCGTTGAGGGTGATGGCCTCCCTGTAGAACTCCTCCAGCTCGGCCGAGTTCCTGTAGAACAGGTCCATCTGGAACTTGACGTTCTCCTCGGCGTCCTTGGGGTTCTGCCGGAGGCGGGCCTGGACCGCCATGGTCGGCGGCGGCTTGTAGATGAGGTGGTACCTGCGGACGGGGCGGGGGGGCGGCAGGTGACCCGTCCGCCCGGACAGCAGGGGGGCGTTTACTGCCACCGGCTTTGTGCGCAGCCTCGCCTGGCCTGGGAGCTGGGACCCGAAACCCGGTCCGGCCCGGAGCAGGGGAGGCGGCCACATGGCACGGAACGGAGCGGGTGAGGTCCAAATCCCCACCCCCCTCGCTGCCACCCTGCCCCCGTGCTCCCAGCATCTGCTCCGGGGTGACCCCTCTGCCGACAGGCGGACAGGCCGTGCTGGGGCCGCGCTCGGGGCTGCGGGGGCGGGGGGGCACTGTAACCACAACTGGGAGCAGAGATGCGGGTCACTGCAGGGGGGGGGGGGAGGCCCCAGGCCACGTGACATGGGTCAGCCAAGGACTGTCCGTCCCTCCCCCCCCCCCCCCCCGCAGCCAGATGGGGCGCACAGCACAGATCTGTGGTTTAGAAACCCCTGGCATTCTTTCCTGCCCCTCCACACTCCACTCCGCCCCCCCCCCTCCCCCCCCCCAGCCGAGGGTGCGCACAGCCGGGCAGTGAGTGTCTGCTGGCGGCGGAGGCGGCCAGCTTGGCCCGCGGTGGAGAGAGGCCCCTTGTCCCCTGCCCTGTTGCCAAGAAACACGGTCCTGGTTACCGAGAAACACGGTCCTGGTTACCGAGAAACACGGTCTTGGTTACCGAGAAACGTGGCTTCCCCGGAGGATGGAAGCGTCAGCCTGTGACTGCGGGGACTGGCAGTGACATTCCACCGAACACGGGCCCGGGCCGGGCCAGCCCGCGGAGTGGGACCGAGAGCGCCCGTGGCCGCGGGAGGCCGGGGTGGACGGTGCCCACGGGGGTGTGTGCGGTGTCGCCGAGAGAGCAGAGGCCCGGTGACAGGCACAGCGGACACCTGTCCGGGCCACGGGCCCCCGCTGGGGCCGGAGCCGCCCCGGGACGCCCGGGCAGACGTCGCCAGGACTGCGCCGAGCACAGCGGACGTCCGTTTCCTGGTTCTCTTCCGGGCAGAGAGGGTGAACGAGGCCCCCGAGGGGCTGGGGGGATGAGCCCCTTTCTGGAGTCTTCTGTGGGCGGTCACCGTGCCGCCCCTGGATGTCCCGCCGGCTCCGGTCAGCCAGGGGGAGAGGAGGGCCCCGGGGCGGGGGGCAGAGCTCTGACAGCCCCGCCCCCGGGAGGGGGAAGGGGTGCAGGAGAGGGGGTGCTGGCACAAACCTCTCCCCGGTGACCGGGTCAGTTCTCCTCAGGGTCAGCCGCTCGAGGACCGAGTCTAGAGGCACGTTCAGGAAGAAGACCCTGCGGACAGACGCGGCCCCGCGGTCAGCTGAGCCGCACCCCCCCCACCCCGCCTAGCTCCTCCCTGCGGGCGGCCAACGCCTCGGGGTGCTCTTCTCCTTTTTTCTTTTTTAAAAATATATTTTATTGATTTTTTACAGAGAGGAAGGGAGAGGGATAGAGGGTCAGAAACATCGATGGGAGAGAAACATCCATCAGCTGCTTCCTGCACACCCCCCCCACTGGGGATGTGCCCGCAGCCAAGGCACATGCCCTTGACCGGACTCGAACCCGGGACCCTTCAGTCCGCAGGCCGACGCTCTCTCCACTGAGCCGAACCGGTTTCGGCACCCTTCTTTTTACGTGTATTTTCATTGATGTCGCAGAGGGAGGGAGAGGGGGAGATCCAGGATGAGGGAACCATTGGTCGGCTGTCTCCTGCACGCCCCCCACTCGGGATCGAGCCGCAACCCAGGAATGGAACCTTGACCTCCTGGTTCACCGGCTGACGCTCAGCCACTGAGGCCGACCTCGTGATCCATAAATACTTCGGGCAAAATTCACTTTCATTGAAAGTCCATTAGAAGCTTCTGCTCAGGCCCTGACCCGTGTGGCTCAGTGGAGAGAGCGTCGGCCTGCGGACTGAAGGGTCCCAGGTTCGAGTCCGGGCAAGGGCATGTGCCTTGGCTGCGGGCACATCCCCAGTGGGGGGTGTGCAGGAGGCAGCTGATGGATGTTCCTCTCTCATCGATGTTTCTAGCTTTCTATCCCTCTCCCTTCCGCTCTGTAATAAATCAATAAAATATATTTAAAAAACAAAGAAGCTTCTGCTCTTGAGAAGATGTTAAGCAATGAAGCCGAGCCGCAGGCTGGGGGGGGGGGGGGGACGTGACAAACAGGTCCCTGCGGGGGTTCGTCTCCAGTTTGAACACGGACAGGCAGCCACCTCGGCCTCACTCTGCACCCGAGACCGCGCCCCGCCCTCACCCGGCAGCTGCTGCGTCCTGTCCTCCCTGCCCCCCAAACAGGGGCCCCCAAATCGCGCTCCCCCCCCCCCCCACCGCCCGGCCAGTCTGTCTGAAGCTGTGCCCGGCGGACAGCGGCAGACCCCGCCGGCTGTGGGCAGCCTCTGGGCGGGCGCGCACACGGGCCTGAGCCGCCTGCGCGCTACCAGCCCCTGGCCACTCACACGCCCCACAACACGCAGCCGCCGTCCGGTCGGGGGGCGGGGTGACCCCGGGCTCAATCCCCCATAACCCGGCTCCCTTTTAAAGTCATCGTAGAGCCACACCTCGGGGAAGGCAGGGGGTCAGGGGGAGAGATCAACCCAAGGACTTGTATGGGTGCACGTGAGCCTAATCGAGGGACACAGACCAGGGCGGGGAGGGAGAGGGGCGTGAACGGGAGGTGGGGGGTAATGGGGGGATCAGGACACATACGTAATACCTCAATCAATAAAGAAATGAAAAATAAAATAAAATATAAAAATAAAGTCTTCTTAAAGTTGCTGCCTCCTTCACCCCTAGGAAGAAAGAGCTCTCTCTGCCACCCAGACCCCCTGCCCCCGCGCCCCCCCCCCCCCCCCCCCGCCGGCAACCAGGACTACGTGGGACGGAGCTGCGTCCCCACCGTCCCGGGATCCGTTAGCTCCGCGGCGCCCGGCGAGGGGTGCAGCCCCCGCCCCCCCGCCCTGGTCTGGGCCTCGGCCTCCCCGCTTTGTGGTCAGACAGTGGCCCGGCGAGTGTGTGTCCGATGAGACTCACATGTAAATGACATGTAAACCGGGGGTGGGACGAGGCTGCCGCCCCCGCCGCGGCCCGAGAGCTGCGACACTGGCTTCGTCCTGCCTTCCACTCAGAGGCCTCGGGACAGAGCCGCCGCTCCCCTGCCGCCGCCCGGCACACGCACCGGACCCGGGCCATCCCGCTCAGCCCCTTCACGAGCGGGTGCCCCAGGCCTGGGACCTGCCCCGTCTCGGGTGGGAAATCCGAGGTGACGGGCCCCAGGCTGGGCTCCGGGCCACTGACGGCGCCCCTGGCTGCCCGACCACCGTCTCCCCTGGGAAACGGATTCCGCTCCGCTCCCAGCGGGCTCCCGGCAGCTCCAGAGCCGACGGGGCAGGTGGGAGGGTTGGCACCCCCACCCCCAAAGCTCGCTGGACCCACCTTGGTCCAGAGCCACCGCCCCACCCTGCCCTCCGTCACTCAGACTCCCCGGTGCCCAGACCGGGACCCCTCCCTGTTCAGGCCTCCGGGGACACCGCGTGCTGCCTCTCCGGTTAAAGGTAAATGACAGGGATCCCCAAGCGCCTTCACCGCCCCCTCCTCCCCGCCCCCGGGAAGCCGCCCCTCGAGGGTTCCGCTCTGATCTCACTGGCTGAGCTGGTGCCGCCAGGCTCCGGGCTAAGAAGGGGACAGACCCTGGCCAGGGGCCGGCACTGCTCCCCGAAGGAAGCCCTGTGAGCCTGTGGGCGCCCCCGGGGTCAGGGCGAGGGCGGACGCCCGTCGCCCCCAATCCCAGGGTCCGCCCTCCTCGGAAAACCGAGTCTGACGCCACACTTTCATTAAGGGGGCAGAGTCCGCCAGCAGAACCCCAACAATGCCGACCGCGTCCCCCGGAATCTGGGAAAGTTCACCGTCGAGTGTGTAAATATTCTAAAAGGGGCCCTGAATATTTTATGAATATTTGTCATAAAACAGAAATAATAACCGCTGTGCAGAGCTATTAGAATTAATATTTATGCCGCCCGCCATGAAATATTCATGGGGGCAGAGGGAGGGGGGCGGGGAGACGGGAATTAATTTACACCGGCCCGGTTTCCCCGCCGGCTTGATGTTTAAAGGCGGCTGACAAGCCCGCGTGGATCCGCCAGTCACTCCCCGCCACAGGGGGAGGGGGGCCGGGCCGGCTGCTGACAGCTCGCAGACGAGCCTCTGACAGCCCTTAAAACACCTAAACGCCCCCCCCCCCCCGCTCCCGCCCCTCCTTCCGTTGCCCCGGGCGCTCCGTTCTGCCACCGTTTCAGCCGGGCGCCCCCTCCGTGGGCGGAAAGGAGGGAATTAATGAGCGCGGGCGCTTTACGCGGGGCCCCGTGAATGTTTACGGGCGATTAGATGATAATGCGGGCGGCTGTATAATTCATGAGCCAATTAAAGGAAGTGTTGGTTGATTTGATGGGATGAGGACGAACAAAACGCATTTAACTAATGGGAGCCGCGGGCGGCGGCCGGCCGGCTCTCGGATTGCGGGCTAATTGCGGCCTTTACGGGCTGTCAGCGAGAGCCATGCATATTTCATGGCTCGCAAAGAGCCGGCCGCCGGGCCGGGCTGCGAGACGGGGCGGCCGGGCCAAGCCGGGCTGTGGTTACCGCGGCCGCCGGGGCTGGAGGGGCGAGCGGCGTCGGGTGTCCGGGCCATCGGGTGATTAGCCCGGCTCCGTGTCCGCCGCCTTCGTTTTACCGGCGATCCCCGCGGCGCTTCGGGGAGGGGGAACGGGGACGGGGACGGGAGGCCCAGGCCTGCCCCTCCGGCCCTCGCCCCAGGCCTGGCTCTCCCTCTGCAGGGGCTGCCTGGCTGGCTCGGGGCTGCGTCCTCTGACCCACGTGAGCAGCTCTGCCCGCCCCCCCCCCCCCCCCCCCCCGTCGGGGTGCGTGGCAGGGGCCAGAGAAGACGGCTCGTCTTCCGGGCGATGGCGGTCGCTCCGGGCGGCCCAGGCCTCGCGGCGTTTGCACGTCCTCCGCCTCCGCCCTCCTTGGCTTGCGGAGCGGACACGGGGCACATTTTGACTGAGTTTCTGCCGGGAGCAGGCTTCAGGGGGGCTGGGCTCCTGGGCCCCGCGTGTGCCCCCGGACCTGGCTCTCCCCGACCTCCCCACGGCCTATCGGGCCTCCGCCAGCGCCACCGACTTCACACTTCGTCCTCCCCGGCACGAAGGCCCCAGAGGGCCACAGCGGACACCGTGGTGACCTGCCAGCCACCCCTCGGAGGACTTCCCAGAACTCACAGCCACCTCTCCAGCCACAAACCCCTGTCCTGCCACGGGGGGGGGGGGGGGCACGGCCAGGGCACGTTCCAAATGCAAACGGAACCCAACCAACGCCCCCCAGAGCCGCTGGCGCCCTGCTGACGGGACCCCGAGGCTCAACATGTGCTGGGCAGGCGCGGGACACCCCCGCCCCCCCCCCGAGGTCTCACCATGCCCCGGGCGGGCCCCCATCATGCCACCTGGCAGAGCAGGTCAGTGCCAGGAAGTGCGGGCAGGATTGGAGCATGGACGTCCGGGGCCCTCACGCCACACCCAGTGGGTGGGGTGGGGCCCTCCCTCCCACACGCGGGAGGCCACCCCGTGGCTTCCCTGTGCGCCCCCTGCTCGCCTGGAGGCGTCCAGTGGCACCCCGCAAGCCGGTTGGGTCCCATCGCAGCCGCTGCCCCTCAGCCCCGTGCCTGAAGGGCAGAGAGCTGGAGCTGGGAGGACGCAGCCCCGGAGCAGGCAGCCCTCCACGCGTGTGCTCGTCACGGTGACGTCCGCGCCCATTAGCTCTCCCTCAGGGTCATCACCAAGCCCACAGCCAGGTGGGCAAAAGCGGGTTAGCCGTGAGTCCGATAAACACGGAGTTTACTTCTGTGTGCCATTTAATTATTGCACCGTTTTCCTACCGACCCCCGGCCACTCCCCTGGCCCAGCCCGGCATGGAACTCATCTGCTCTCCCCTCTGCCCTCTCATCTGTCCTCCCTGCTGTCCTCCCCTCTGCCCTCCCCTCTGCCCTCCCATCTGTCCTCCCCTCTGCCCTCCCCTCTGCCCTCCCCTCTGCCCTCCCCTCTGCCCTCCCATCTGC
The DNA here is from genome assembly GCA_027563665.1 of Antrozous pallidus. Taxonomy (NCBI): domain Eukaryota; kingdom Metazoa; phylum Chordata; class Mammalia; order Chiroptera; family Vespertilionidae; genus Antrozous; species Antrozous pallidus. The sequence continues at coordinate 83,070,613 of CM050522.1, forward strand.
CCTCCCCTCTGCCCTCCCCTCTGTCCTCCCCTCTGCCCTCTCCTCTGCCCTCTCATCTGCCCTCCCCTCTGCCCTCCCCTCTGTCCTCCCCTCTGCCCTCCCCTCTGTCCTCCCCTCTGTCCTCCCCTCTGTTCTCCCCTCTGCCCTCCCCTCTGCCCTCCCCTCTGCCCTCCCCTCTGTTCTCCCCTCTGCCCTCCCCTCTGCCCTCCCCTCTGCCCTCCCCTCTGTTCTCCCCTCTGCCCTCCCATCTGTCCTCCCCTCTGTTCTCCCCTCTGTCCTCCCATCTGTCCTCCCCTCTGTTCTCCCCTCTGCCCTCCCCTCTGTTCTCCCCTCTGCCCTCCCCTCTGCCCTCCCCTCTGCCCTCCCCTCTGCCCTCCCCTCTGCCCTCCCCTCTGTCCTCCCCTCTGCCCTCCCCTCTGCCCTCCCCTCTGCCCTCCCCTCTGTCCTCCCCTCTGCCCTCTCCTCTGCCCTCTCATCTGCCCTCCCCTCTGCCCTCCCCTCTGTCCTCCCCTCTGCCCTCCCCTCTGTCCTCCCCTCTGTCCTCCCATCTGTCCTCCCCTCTGTTCTCCCCTCTGCCCTCCCCTCTGCCCTCCCCTCTGCCCTCCCCTCTGTTCTCCCCTCTGCCCTCCCCTCTGCCCTCCCCTCTGCCCTCCCCTCTGCTCTCCCCTCTGCCCTCCCATCTGTCCTCCCCTCTGTTCTCCCCTCTGTCCTCCCATCTGTCCTCCCCTCTGTTCTCCCCTCTGCCCTCCCCTCTGTTCTCCCCTCTGCCCTCCCCTCTGCCCTCCCCTCTGCCCTCCCCTCTGCCCTCCCCTCTGTTCTCCCCTCTGCCCTCCCATCTGTCCTCCCCCCTGTCCTCACGTAGGACGTCCGAGGCGGCGCTTCCACCCCCGGCGCCGCACGAGCAGGGACCCAGGCTGAGCCCGGAGCTCCCAGGCCGCTCCCCCCGAGGCCACGGGGACCCGGCGATCGCAGGCCCGCCCCTCGTCCCGCCACGGGGCAGCCGGCACGGCCTCGCAGGGCAGCCGGCCCCTTTTCCCCTCGAGCGGCCGTGGAGGCTCAGGGCGTCGCGAACGGAAACACCTGTCGTTCCCTAAATGCTCCACGTGGGAACCCAGACTAACGCCGTGGGCAACACACCGTTCTTTTTTTCTTCTTTTTAAAAAATATATGTTATTGGTTGTTTACAGAGAGGAAGGGAGAGAGAAAGTCAGAAACATGGATGAGAGAGAAACATCGATCAGCCGCCTCCCGCACACCTCCACTGGGGATGTGCCCGCAGCCAAGGTCCATGCTCTTGACTGGAATCGAACCCAGGACCTTTCAGTCCGCAGGCCGACGCTCTATCCACTGAGCCAAACCGGTCAGGGCCACAATGGTTCTTGAAAGAAAACATTTTATTTTATTTATTTATTGTTGTTAATCCTCACCCGAGGATGTATTTTCCCACTGATTTTCAGAGAGAGGGGGAGGGAGCGGGAGAGACGGAGAGAGGAACATCGATGTGAGAGACGCACGGATTGGCTGCCCCCTGCACACGCCCGGCCAGCCGGGCGTCAGGCCTGCAGCCCAGGAGCGCGCCCGGACTGAGCCCAACCCGGGACCCCCCGTCTGAGGCCGACGCTCTGTCCACTGAGCCACCCCAGCCCGGCTTCGGGCATCTTTTAAACCTGCCTCCATCCCGAGAGGAAACGTGCTCTAAAGCTCGTTTCTCCATGCCCATCATTTCCACAGCGTGAGTGTGAGCGTGTGTGCGAGCAGCAGAGCAAGCATGTGTGTGGGTGAGCATGTATGTGAGCGTGTGAGCATGTGCGTGTGAGCGTGTGAGCATGTGTGGGTGGGGGTGAGCATGTGTGTGTGGGGGGTGAGCATGTATGTGAGCGTGTGAGCATGTGTGTGGGTGAGCATGTATGTGAGCGTGTGAGCATGTGCGTGTGAGCGTGTGAGCATGTGTGTGGGGGGGGTGAGCATGTGTGTGTATGTGAGCGTGTGAGCATGTGCGTGTGAGCGTGTGAGCATGTGTGTGTGTGTGGGGGTGAGCATGAGAGCGAGCGTGTGCGTGTGCGTCGGCTGACCCTGCCACCAGCCCGGCGGCCGCAGGCGTCACTCCCGCCGCAGCCCCAGCCCGTCCCTCCTCGGCCCCCTCGGCCCCCTCGGCCCGCGGCCGCCGCCCAACTTCAACTTGCTCCTTGGAAGTTCCGGCTGTTTCCAGAGGACACCGCTCTCCGGTCTGCACGGCCGGCGCCCACTGAAAACCCACCACGCCGCACCCCTCCTCCTGCAGGGGCACCCGGACGCTCCCGTGCCGTCTGCGAGGGGGAGGAAGTGGCAGGGGCCTGGCCAGATGAATGGCGGCTTGGCCACAGGCTGCAGGGCGAGGCGCCGAACGGAGAAAGGGTGGGAGCAGCCCGGCGGAGGGGCTCCGTGGCTGAGCGTCAACCATGAACGGGGGGTCACGGCTCGATCCCCGGGCGGGCACAGGCCCGGGCTGTGGGCTCGATCCCCAGGAGGGGGCGTGCAGGAGGCCGCCGATCCTGCTTCTCTCTCATCGCTGATGTTTCCCCCTCTCCCCTCCTCTCTGACATCAATAAGAAATACACTAAAAATAAAGACATGCGTACAACGGCCCTGCGAGGCGGCCACAGGCTCACCTCGCCGCAGCCGGGCAGACGGAAAGCCGCGGCCCCGCCAGCCGCCCGGTAACCCGACCGCTGTCGTTAATGAGGCTGTCAGGTGACCCGACCTCCCCGGGCGTTAGGATCCGCTCAGAAAGAGAACCCGCCTCCGCCACCCCATCCCCGGCCTGCGGCTCAATTAGCTTAATGCTGTGCAAACGAGCGGCCGCTAATCGCATAATCGGGCCTGCGGCAGGGTAATGAGACACGGCTGGTCCATTAGTCTTACCAGGCTGATGAGCGCGGGAGGAGGCGGGGCTGGGCCGAGGAGGGCCACCGGTCAGTGCACAGGGGACAGAGGGGGCAGGTCCCAGGGCCGGAAGGCTCGGCGTGGGTGTGGCTGTGGGGTGGGGGGGTGGGGGGTGGGGGGGTCCTCGTCCCGGCCAGCGTGCGGGATGGAGAAGAGCAAAACACGCAGGACAGCCGAAACCGGCTTGGCTCAGTGGATAGAGCGTCGGCCTGCGGACTGAAAGGTCCCGGGTTCGATTCCGGTCAAGGGCATGGACCTTGGCTGCGGGCTCATCCCCGGGGGGGGGGGGGGTGTGCAGGAGGCAGCTGATCGGTGTTTCTCTCTCATCGATGTTTCTGACTCTCTATCCCTCTCCCTTCCTCTCTGGGAAAAACAAAATAAAATAAACAACAACCAGCAGGACAGCAGCTGGCCTGGGAGCCAGGAGGCCCGGCTCCGCCCTGTCGCTCACGGGCCACCACAGGCGACCTTGGCCTCCAGGGCCTCGGCTCCTCCCTGTGGGAACCGCCCGAGGGGGCCCGGGGGTCTCTGGGTGTGACCTCCGTGGATGTGGGTCTCGGAATGAAGAAAGGAAGGCGGGGCCGGAGCCAGGAGAGGAGGGAGCTGGAGCCACCAGGCCCCGGGCAGGCCTGTGGGCAGGCACGAGGGGCAGCTCAGATGCCCACGAGGACACTGCATCGGTCGCTCGGCTGCCACAGCAGGTGCCGCAGCTGCTAGGAGCGGGCACCTCCCCGTCCGCCACAGAAGCCCGAGCCTGCTCCGCACGCCCCGGGTGCCGGGCCTGGACACGGGGCGTGGGACACGGGGCCTGGACACGGGGCGTGGGACACGGGGCGTGGGACACGGGGCCTGGACACGGGGCCTGGACACGGGGCGTGGGACACGGGGCCTGGGACACGGGGCCTGGACACGGGGCCTGGACACGGGGCCTGGACACGGGGCCTGGGACACGGGGCCTGGACACTGGGTGTGGGACACGGGGCCTGGACACGGGGCCTGGACACGGGGCGTGGCGGTCAAAACAAGGCCCTCGGTGGGCCCTGGCCGGTGTGACGGGGGTGTCACAGGAGCAGGAAATGTGGGTGCTCAGGGGCCCCGGGGCGCGAACAGAGGAAACGTTCCAGCTGCTCCGGCCGCAGCCGGGGGCGCTTTGCTGTGGCTGCTGAGGTGACGGAGCCATTGCTCAGGGGCCTCTCAGTCTCTGCCCAGCGGGCGCTGGCGCCCTCCCTCCCCCCCCCCCCCCCCCCCCGCGCATAAACGGGACCCGCCCCAGGCTTGCCCTGCTCACCGCCGTCTGTCCTCAGACACAGACCCTCGGCCCTGCAGGCTGGGTGTGGCCAGCACCCAGTCCTCGCCTGGATGACTGCCCACGGCCTCCACGGCCCCCGTCCTCATGGCCCCCCTGTCCCCTGTCCCCCTGTCACCCGTCCCCCTGCCCCCCTGTCCCCCTGCCCCCCTGCCCTCCTGTCCCCCTGCCCCCCTGCCCCCTGTCCCCCTGCCCCCTGTCCTCCTGCCCCTCTGCCCCCCTGCCCCCCTGCCCCCCTGCCCCTCTGCCCCTCTGCCCCCCTGCCCCCCTGTCCCCCTGTCCCCCTGTCCCTGTCCCCCTGCCTGTAGTCCATCCTCCACCCGGAGCCTAACAGGCCTGTTATGTTTAGAGAGAGAGGACAGGGAGGGAGGGAGGGAAGGAGGGAGAGAGGGGGGGGAGGGAGAGAGAGAGAGGGAGAGAGAGAGAGAGAGAGAGAGAGAGGGAGAGAGAGAGAGAGAGATGTGTCTGACCGGGAACAGAACCCGAGATGTTCTGGTGCCCAGGACAGCGCTCCAACCAGCGGAGCCCCCAGCCAGGGCTGAGTAACCGTTAAATAACACGCTGGATCCCATGGCTCCCTCCTCAAACACCCCGAGGCCCCCTGACTCAGGAACAGCCCAAGCCTTCCCGCCAGGGTCCCCCCCCTGGCGTCACCCCGCCTCTCCCTGTCCGTCGGCTGCAGCCGCCCCGTATTGCCCGGCCCATTCCCCACGCAAGGCCTTCCCGCTGCCGTCCCGGCCGGGGTGCTCCCCCCAGACCGCCCGGCAGTGTCCCCTCTGCACAGCGTCCTCCGGTAAGAAAGGCCCCCCTGGCCGCCGTACAACGCGCACCCCACACTCCCCTCCCCGCCCCCGGCGCCCCAGGGCCCACGCCAGCCGGTGTGTGACCCACCCTTCCTGACCTGACCCCGACAAGGGCCAGAGTTTCTGTTTCCTCTCGTGCCCGGAAGCTCGGGGCACAGAGAGGGTAACCCCCGCCCGCCTCGCCCAGCCCGTGGGTGGCAGAGCCGGATCCCGCAGCCTCTCTGCCCGCCGGCCGCTCAGCAGCTCCCCCTCGGGGCCCTGGGAAGCGAGAGGCATCCGGGAAGGCTGCCTGGAGGAGGCGGCACGCCAGGCCTGGCAGGTCTCCTCTGGTCCCTGCCGTCCTCCCCTCGGACCCAGGACCCGGGCTCCGCCAGGCCCGGGCCCAGGAGAGCAGGAGGAGGTGCTGGAGCCCCTGCACCACGGAGGGGCAGGACCCGCCGTGGGGTGGGGGGTCTGGAATCTGCCGGAACCTCGACAGCAGCGAGGAGGCCCTGCCCGGCGGGGGGCCGTCTCAGAACAGGCGGAGCTGGGCTCCTCTGGCGGCCACGGAACTTTCAGGAAAGCTTTTCTTTTTTTTCTTTTTTAAAATATGTTCTATTGATTTTTTTATAGAGAGGAAGGGAGAGGGATAGAAAGTCAGAAACATCGATGAGAGAGAAACACCATCAGCTGCTTCCTGCACACCCCCTCCCCCCCTGGGGATGAGCCCGCAGCCAAGGTACATGCCCTTGACCGGAATCGAACCCGGGACCCTTCAGTCCGCAGGCCGACGCTCTATCCACTGAGCCACACGGGTCAGGGCAGGAAAGCTTTTCTGTTACAGCTTCCCGAGCGTTAGGGGGAGAGCACCGGCGTGTCCTGCACCAACCGCAGCGCCCGGGCGGGGGGGGGGGGGGGGGGTCGCGGGGGGCGCGGGGGGCGCGGGGGGGGGGGGGCGCGCGGCGCCGGGGCCGGAGGAGGATGGGAAATTGAAGGGCGGCCGGCGAGTGCAGCGTCCCTTGTGGGTGAAGAAAAACAAACAGAATTCTCCAAGTCTCCCGGCTTCTCGCCCCCGGCCTTTCTCGGGAAATGAATTTCCGTTAACGCGAGCCCCGCACCTGCCAGAGAGGGGGCGCCTCCACCTGAGCCGGACTCAAATGCCAGCCGCCCGGCCGCGGCTCTCAAAGGCTACCTGTCAGTCTGGGGCGGCCGGGGAGGCCGGTGACTGATGGGGGGAGGGGGAGGGTGTGTGTCAGTCTGGGGCAGCATCTGGGGGAGGGGGTGTGTTAGTCTGGGGCGGGGTCTGGGGGAGGGGGGAGGGTGTGTGTCAGTCTGGGGCGGGGTCTGGGGGAGGGGGGAGGGGGTGTGTCAGTCTGGGGCGGGGTCTGGGGGAGGGGGGAGGGGGGTGTTAGTCTGCGGCGGGGTCTGGGGGAGGGGGGAGGGGGTGTGTCAGTCTGGGGCGGGGTCTGGGGGAGGGGGGAGGGTGTGTGTCAGTCTGGGGCGGGGTCTGGGGGAGGGGGGGAGGGTGTGTGTCAGTCTGGGGCGGGGTCTGGGGGAGGGGGGAGGGTGTGTGTCAGTCTGGGGCGGCGTCTGGGGGAGGGGGGAGGGGTGTGTTAGTCTGGGGCGGGGTCTGGGGGAGGGGGTGTGTCAGTCTGGGGCGGGGTCTGGGGGAGGGGGGAGGGGGTGTGTCAGTCTGGGGCGGTGTCTGGGGGAGGGGGGAGGGGTGTGTCAGTCTGGGGCGGGGTCTGGGGGAGGGTGTGTGTCAGTCTGGGGCGGGGTCTGGGGGAGGGGGGAGGGGGTGTGTCAGTCTGGGGCGGTGTCTGGGGGAGGGGGGAGGGGTGTGTCAGTCTGGGGCGGGGTCTGGGGGAGGGGGAGGGTGTGTGTCAGTGTGGGGCGGGGTCTGGGGGGCCGGGGAGGCGGTGTCTGACGGGGGAGGGTGTGTTTTGTGCGTGTCTCCTTCCCCGGGGCTCAGGCCCAGCGGGTGCGGCCGGCAGAGCTGAGTCTGGGGGAAACGGGGCCAGAGCGCCTTGAATTCAGGGCGAGAGGGAGGAGGGGGGAGGGGACTTGCGGATGCGGGTTGTCAGCCGCCAGACCGGGAGGCGAGGGTCGCTTTCTCCCCAAAGCGCCGGGGTCTGGCCTGGACCGCGAGAGACGGCCGACGGTCAGCCCGACGCGGCCGGCGGGACGGGCGCCCTCGGGAAACTCGGGGAGACGTGGAACGGCTGATGAGTAAACTGAGGCCAAGGTGCGGGTGAGGCTGTTCGTGCCGGCCCCGAGCGCACCGAGGCGCCAGAAGACAGCGTGCGAGGGCCGGGCTGGATGTGGGCATGTGCCGGCGTCTTCCTCCGGACGCCACCCCGACCCCCACCGAGCGAGCGGCACCCCGGCCGGCTGCGGGCGGCGCTGAGCCCGGGGGCCCTTTGTGCCGAGCCCTGGGCTGCAGAGTGCGGAGGGGAGCCGCTCTCCGGCTCTCAGAGGCGGGCGCCCACCCAGCCGCGCCGCCCGCAGGGGGGCCCCCCCGCATCTGCTCATGTCAGCCCCGCCAGCTCTCTCCGTGCAAACTGGAAACGGGCGGTGAAATGTCACCCGTCCCAGGCCCGTCCCTTCCACTTCAGCTCTTATTTACAGAAGATTAAAATGCCACAGCTCTGCCTGTCACGGCCCCCCGGGCCACCGCCTGGGGCTGGGGTGCTGGGGCGCTCCACCCTTCCTGACCCGACCCCGGGCGGTGACCCCGCCACCCGCCCCACCCACTGCCCAGGCCCCACCCCCAGCTCCATCAGAGCACGGCCCTGGCTCCAGAACGGGGGGGGGGGGTAGGGGGGGTAGGGGGGGCGGGGGGGGCGCTGTGGCGGGCCGGCCAGCAGGGGGCGCGGTCACCAGCAGGCAGCGAGCTGGAGACCCGCTAGTCTTGAGCTCAGGGCTAGTAACTCCACCCTCCTCGGGCTCCCACGCCCTGTTGGGGCAGCCCCTCTGCCCTGGGACCCCCGAAATTATTTAAATTGGCCGGTCCACAGGAGCCCGCAAAGCCCAGGCTGCCCCACCCTTGCCTCGCACATCATGCTGTGACCGCCCCAGGGTGCAGCTCCCACCTGGCCCCGCCTGCCAGCCAACTGCGGGGACCCCTCCGCCAGCCAACTGCGGGGACCCCTCCGCCAGCCAACTGCGGGGACCCCTCCGCCAGCCAACTGCGGGGACCCCTCCGCCACCTCTCCCCGGGTCTCTGTGCCGCCGCCCCCGTCACCACAGCCTTGAACTCATGAAACAGCACGGACACCCTGGCCGGTTTGGCTCCGCGGATAGAGCTTCCGTCTGCGGACCAAAGGATCCTGGGTTCGATTCTAACTGAGGCCTCGTACCTCGGCTGCAGGCCGTCCCCTGGCCCTGGCCCTCGTTGGGGCACGTGCAGGAGGCAACCAACCGACGTGTTTCTCTCACGTGGATATTTGTCTTTCCCTCTCCCACTCGCTCTACAAAGTCAATGGAAAAGTATCATTGGGTGAGGATTAAAAATAGTAAACAAATAGAAACAACTGTCCTAATAATAATAATAATAATAATAACAACAATAATATTAGTCCTATATAATTAAAGGGTAATACGCAAATAGACTAAATGGCAGGACAGCTGGTCGCTATAACACACACTGACCACCAGGGGGCAGACGCTCAAGGCAGGAGCTACCCCCTGGTGGTCAGTGCGCTCCTGCAGGGGAAGCGCTGCTCAGCCAGAAGCCCTGAGCTGACAGGCTGCTGAGGGCAGTGGCGGTGGCGGCAGCCGCGCTAAGGACGTCCGGCTGCAGTCTGGCCTGGGGAGCAGGCCTCCTCTGAGGGCTCCCGGACTGCTAAAGGGCACAGGTCGGGCTGAGGGACAAACGCCCACCACTCCCCTAACCACCCCCAAGGGCATGAATGTCGTGCACAGGGCCTCCAGTGAACAAATAACACAGCAGAGGCGGGTGATGGTTTCTCATCTTCCCAGGACTGGGTTCCACTCCTGCCCCAAGATGCCCGTTTGTCCGGCTCCGTGGCATCCCCGACGACAATGCGACTTTCTCCGTCTGTTTGCAGAACCATCCTTCTGCCCACGTGTCACCAGGGGAACGGAACTGCCTTCCTAAGACCACAGGGAGCCACCTGCTCAGAGCGGCTGAGGGCCAGCCTGGCCACAGAGCCGGGCGGCTGGTATTGCAGAGGACGGGCCAGCCCTCCCCAGAAGCCTGGGCTGCACGGACAGATACGGGGCTGCACGGACAGATACGGGGCTGCACGGACAGACACGGGGCTGCACGGACAGACACGGGGCTGCACGGACAGACACGGGGCTGCACGGACAGACACGGGGCTGCACGGACAGGCTCGGGGCTGCACGGACAGACGGAGGGCTGCACGGACGGACAGAGAGCTGCACGGACAGGCCCACGGCTGCACAGACAGGAGTGGACAGGCACGAAGCAGCATGGACTGGCGTGGAGCTCCTAACATCAGGGACACACAAGGTTCCCACGTGGCGCCTGGCGACGCCAGGCTCCTTGGAGGATCCCCTGTGCCTCTCATCTCATCCTCACACCCAATGTCCCCAATGGGCTGCCCCTGTTGTCCAGCTGGGGAAACTGAGGCACAGAGAGGCACGTGACCTGCTGCAGAGAATTCGGGTTCCGAGTTTTCAATGTCGATGACATTATCTTGGTCACATAGAGCATTTCTCCCTTCGCCCGTTCTGCCCACACACACCCTCCCGGCAAATGCACTGGGTCGGGCACCCGGCAAAGGGTGAGGGAAGATGTGGGGGCCATCTGAGGGTTCAGGAAACCGGGGCCCAGGAAGGTGAGCAGCAAACACAACGGTCATGCAGATGCTCAGCTGTCGGGGCATTCGGGGCGGGAGGGCCGTGCAAGCGGGGGCTGCCCGATGCCGAAGCAGGAAGAGGCGGGAGGGGGCTGCCCGTCCCTGAGGCCGGGGCCTCCCCGAACCACCCCGCACGGCCACGCTCCATCGTCGCCGCACCCAGACCGCTTGCTGAGGCCACAGCTGCTCCCGCAGAGCGTTCGGTCTGAGCTCAGCGCTGCCCCCGGGGCCTCCGGCTGCGGGCCAGCGGCCGGCCCCCGGCACAAGGGCAGGGTGACCTCAGGACCCGGGGCAGCGGCGGCGCCCCCGGCAGCGAGGCTCGGGCGACCGGTCCCCGGAAAGAGGCTCTCCCCGAAACAAAGGCCCTGGAGTCGGGGCCGTGATATGTATTCCGGCCCATGTCTGCGGCGGCGGCGGGTCAGCGGGTTCTATTAGCTCCATTAATGGGGGGCGGGGGGCTGGCGTCCCGCCCGCGGCTCCGCGCGGAGCTGGAGTAATGGAGTTATTAACCCCCGGCCGCCGCCGATGCCGACTCCATTTCCCAGTTCAGGCTCCATTAATGGGCTGTTTATTACCCTGATCCGCCGAGGGCCCGCGTGGTAATGAGAGAGAGAGAGAAAGAGACAGAGAGACAGAGGCGGAGAGAGAGAGAGAAAGAGACAGAAAGAGAGAAAGAGACAGAGAGACAGAGAGACATAGGGAGAGAGAGAAACAGAGAGAGACAGACAGAGAGAGACAGAGAGGGAGAGACAGAGGGAGAGAGAGAAACAGAGAGACGGAGGGAGAGAGAGACAAAGAGAGACAGAGAGAGGAGACGGGGGGGGGGGGGGGGGGGGGAGCACCCTCTCTGGCCTGCACTTTGGTCTCCCTTCGCTCCAGCCTCTGTGCTCCCAGACAGCGAAGTGCGTCTCCCTGGGACGAGATAGCGATGGCAGAGCCGTCACCCCAGGGCCTGCGTGTCGCCCCTGAAAACAGTGTCAGGGGAGCTGACAGGGAACTAGCGTGGCCCGGCCGCGTGGCTCCGTGGCTGAGTGCTGACCTATGAACCAGGCGTTCGGGGCACATGGCCAGGCGGCAGGCTCCACCCTCAGTGTGGGGCGAGCAGGAGGCAGCCGATCCGTGCTTCTCTCTCACTGTGGATGTTTCTCTCTCTCTGAAATCAATACAGATATGCCCCGTGACCCCTCCACCACGTGCTGCTCCCCTCCGCCACGTGATCCCCTCCACCACGTGATCCCCTCCACCACGTGCTGCGCCCCTCCACCACGTGACCCCTCCACCACGTGCTGCGCCCCTCCGCCACGTGATCCCCTCCACCACGTACTGCTCCTCTCCACCACGTGACCCCTCCGCCACGTGCTGCGCCCCTCCACCACGTGACCCATCCACCACGTGACCCCTCCGCCCCGCGCTGCAGGTGGAGGAGCTAACTCCCCAGGTGCAAGCCCGGGAGCCTGAACGCCATTCGAAGGCAGGAGACGCAGCAGCCGGCGATCGGAGACAAAGACCCCAAGGCGGGGCCGGTGCTCTGAACCCCCACGAGGAGCGGACGTGGCGGCACTGTCCCCCCGGGGGGGGGGGGGGGAGGCCGCGTTTGCCGCTGCGGCCTCTTCTACGGGACAGGAATTCAGAGCGCGGGGGGCTCGGCGGAAACAGACAGGCCGGCAGTGACCGAAAACGGGCGAAGGCCCCCCCCCCCCCGCATGCAGCAGGCGCTTTCCGCGTGAACCGCTCACGCCGCCCGCACCCCGCAGCCAGAGGCATCCGCCGTCGCAGACAAGAGCCGGAGAGCGAGCGGCTTTGCAGGCTGGGGCCAGGGTGGGCGCTGAGCGCTGCCGGCAAAGGGACACAGAGTCCCGCCGAGAGCTCGCGGCTGGGCGCCCGGCGGCTCCAGACGAGGGGCGCAGCCGGGCCCCGTCACCCCCCTGGGCCGACCCCCTGCTCAGGGCTGCGGAGCGGAGTCAGGACACACAGCCCCGCAGGGAGCAGGAGGAGGAAGAGGAGGTTAAAGATGGGAGAGGCCTCCCGGACACTCCTGGGCCTGGCGGGCCAGACGTCAGCGAGGAGAGAGAAGACGGCTTCGCCAGCACCAGGGCAGCCTGCGCGAACCCAGGGTCTGTTTGAAGCCCCCCTCCACTCCCTCCCTGCCCCCTCCCCTCCCCACTCCGCCACCCAAAATCTGACCAGCTCCCAGGCCCGCTGACCTGGCCAAAGCCCACCACACAGCCGCACCCACCAGCAGCCGAGTGCGGGGAGCTGTCCCTGCTGTCCCCCGGGCCCTCGGGATGCGGGGCACACAGCTCCCCAGTGTAAAAGCCATCCTATCTAATAAAAGAGAAATGCGCAGACTGACCATCACTCCAACCCACAAGAGGGCTGCCCTCATGTGGCCAAAGATCCTGCCCCCATGTGGACACAAGATGGCCACCACAAGATGGCCAGCAGGGGAGGGCCGTTGGGAGGTTCCAGGCCTGCAAGGGAGGGCAGTTGAGGGCGATCAAGCCAGTAAGGGAGGGAAGTTGGGGGCAAACAGGCTGGCAGGGTAGCAGTTAGACATCAATTAGGCTGGCAGGAGAGTGGTTAGGGGTGATCAGGCTGGCAGGCAGAAGCTATTAGGAGCAATCAGGGAGGCAGGCAGGTGAGCCGTTTGGAGCCAGCAGTCCTGGATTGTGAGAAGGATGTCCGGCTGCCCGTTCAGGCTTGATCCTACCAGGTTCGGGCCTCAACGGGCAGTTGGACATCTCTCGAGAGGTCCCAGATTGGAGAGGGTGCAGGCTGGGCTGAGGGACACCCCCACCCCACCCCCGGCATGCACGAATTTTGTGCACTGGGCCTCTAGTAATAAGTAAAAACAAAAACGGCCACACCGCAGTTTCCAGCGTGCACAGAACCCCTCGGGACACACATGCGCGCAGTTTCCTCTAGACCACCGTCTCGGGGTGACTCCTTCCTGCCCCCACATTTAGCCGTGGAACCGCGAGGGAACTGCGAGGCCACGCTGCTCACGTCCTGCCACCGGCCTGGGACCGCTGAGCCGGGGGCGCCGCCCGGGCCTCGCCCGCCAGGAGCAGGTTCAAGGCCACGGCTTGCCTCCCCCCCCCCCCCTGCTCCATCCCCCCTGCTCCCTGCAGCGCCAGGGAAGGAGCCGAGGTGGGAAAGGGAGTCAGATACCCGGCCAGCTCCCCCCTCCACCACAGACCCCCCCCCAGCAAACATTCATCTGCCACCGAAATACCTGCTACACGGCTGCGGCCGGCGGGCGGCCGGGGGAAGAGGCCTGTTTCTTTCCCCCTCCTCCTTTCTCATTTTACTTTTATATCTTTACTATTACTACATCTCCCCAGGCTTTACAGCCCACCCTATTTGTTCCCAAAGAACTTGTCCTCCTCCTTTCGGACACAGCAGGGGGCAACTCAGTGCGGCCCCGGGGGTGGGGGGCGGGGTCGCCGAAACACGGCACCGAACGCCCCCCTTTATTCGCTCTCGGGGGAGATTCACGTCGACAGGGAGACAATAGCTTTGTTTCCCGAGAAGCCAGCGGGGTCTCTCTGCGCCCGACACGCAGAGCAGTCTGCCTGCCGGTAGCTCTCTCTCCAGAGCGAACGTGACGTGTCTGTAAACGGAATTCCACCTCGTTTCCTCGGGCCTCCGACAGAAAGAGAAGAGGTCTTGGGGGCGTTTTCCCGTCTGGGGGACAGATCCCCCGTGGGCCGGACGGTTTCTGGGTGGTGACTCTGTGGCCCCGCACGGCGGCTGCGTGTTTCCTCACCCACCACCCGATTCCCGCCCCGGGTGCACCCGGCGGGCGCAGGGGGGGGGGGGGGCGCTCGCTCTCGGGGGCCTCTCTCCCCCGTGACCTCTCTCTGGAGCGGACGGTGACGGCGGAAACCGCTTTCTGAATGGATCACGAACACGTTTGACAAGAGCGAAGCCGGCAGACGGAATCGCCGATGGGGCAGGAGGGGGCGCCCCCTCGGGGTGGGGGTGGGGGTGAGAGAGAACACAGAGGAGTCCGGAGGCCATGGGACTAGATCCGCACGGCCCGCCCTCGGCTGGGGTCAGGAAGTGAACCCCACGGCCCACTGCGTCTTAGAAACGGGCTTCCCTCCACGTGAGCAAAGCAGCAGCCACTCCACGCCCCCCACCCCCCCTCTGATCACGGGGTCTCGGCCTGCCGCCCCGTCTGCTGTGGAAGGAACACCCTCGTCTCTCCCGCAGGGCGGGGGGCTGGCTGGGAGAGAGGCCTCCTCCTGGGGACCCCAAAGGCCTGCGGCCTGGAGCTGCGGGGCGGGGCGGGCGCCGCTCACCTGTTGGGCCTGTGGGCCGTGCTGTCCAGCAGGTGCGCCTGGTCCAGGTCCCGCGGGAAGCCGTGCAGCACCCACCCCCGCTGCAGGCAGTCGGGCTGGTTCAGGCGCTGGCGCAGCACCTTCAGGATGAGGCTGTCGGGGACTGAGAGAGGGCGGGGGTCACACCACCGCCCGGCACCCGCTGACCTCGGGGAGGGAGGCCGGGCTGTGGCCGCCGAACTGGACATGCCCCCGAACGGAGCCGGCAGAGTCGGGCGTGGGTGGGCAGGACGGGGGCGGGGGTGCCCGTTCCCAGGGACGAAAGAACGGGTCTGCCTGAGACGGCCAAGGGTGGCCTGACCTTGACCTTTCCCTGACCCAGGCCAGAGAGCCGTGCCCCTCGGCGGCCCCGGCCCCGGCCTCCAGCAGCCTGTGGCCGTTTCCCTGGAGGACGCAGATCTGCAGCAAAAGACCCTTCTCAGGGGCTCGCCAGGCCCCCCCTAGGCTCGTGCCCCGCCCACACGGGTCACAGGGTGCAGGCTGCCCCCTTGCCAGCCCACCCCCATGTGAGACTGGACTCTCGGGAGCTCAGCGCTGGTCACACTGGGGGAGTGGGGGGCTGTGGTCACCCCGGCGGGGAGAGCGGAGGAGCCTCCTGGTTACTCCACAGCTGACATCCCAGCCGCTCTGTCCCGGACCCATTAACCGTCCGCTGTCCTGTCGGCGCTCAGCGCTCGGGCGATTTGCTGGGCGCCGCCTGTACCCCGCTCCCATCTTCCAGAGACTTGGTAATGCTGCCAACGCGAACGCGGCTGGGGCTGTGCGGGGTCTGCTCAGTCCCCCTCCCCCCACGGGGTCAGGCAGTGGGGGGGGGTCAGGTAGTGGTGGGGGGGTCGGGCAGCGGGGGGCGTCGTCAGGCAGCGGGGGGGGTCGGGCAGTGGGGGGGGTTCGGGCAGCGGGGGGGTCGGGCAGCGGGGGGCGTCGTCAGGCAGCAGGGGGGGTCGGGCAGTGGGGGGGGTTCGGGCAGCGGGGGGGGTCGGGCAGTGGGGGGGGGTTCGGGCAGCGGGGGGGGTCGGGCAGCGGGAGGGTCGGGCAGCGGGGGGGGTTGGGCAGCAGGGGGGGTCGGGCAGTGGGGGGGTCGGGCAGCGGGGGAGTCGGGCAGCGGGGGGGGTGTCGGGCAGTGGGGGGTTCTGGCAGTGGGGGGTGTCGGGCAGCGGGGGGGGGTCAGACACTGGAGGTCAGGTGAGCATCGAGGGTCGGAGCCCTTCCCGCAGGTGCCCTGAGAGCTGATAGCCATGAGGCGGTGCAGGTGGGGAAACTGCTGACTCTGCTTTCCTCCCAGCCACGACGCCCGGCAACCGCATCACCACAGCAGAGCCGCCCCCCAAGTCGTGTGCACCCCTGTGTTTGTCCCCATGTCTCCGGCCCTCCCCTCCCAGCCCCGGGAAGAGCAGAGCAGAGCAGAGGGGCTCGCCCTGACGAGGCTTCGGCCAGGCAACGCGAAGGTGAGGTCACCCCACGAGCCCTCTCTGCCGGGCTCTGCTGTGGCGCCCAGTGCCCGCCCCACGCCCAACGGGGCTCACGGGCCCACTCCTGCCTCCCCGCAGGTGCCTCTCCCCACGCTCCCCCACCCCCGGGCGCACAGGCCCCACCCCGGACCCCGTCACGCCTCGCGCGGGGCGAGCTGAGGACTCAGCCTTCCCCAGGACGGCCCCGGGCCCGGGCCTCCATGGCTGCGGGGGACGGACCCTCGCTTCCCGGAACGCCTGCCTCTCCCCTCCCCGGAGAACACAGCTGCGCGCGTAGTAGGTGCACAGCAACCACGCAGATGTGTTCGAACCAACCCGGGCGGACCGGAGCCGGTGGCGGAGAGCGAGGCTGCTGAGGCCCGCGGCCCCCCGCGGCCCCCCGCGGCCCCCCGCGGCCGGCTGACCTCGGCTCGCCCTCCCCAGCCCGCTCCGCGCCCGGGACGGACGACAGACGTCGCCTCGGCGGCCATGCGGCGTGGGGCCCAGGAGGCGCGGGGGACGGAGACCTGGAGCGGGCCCGGTGGCTACAGGCCGAGGCCACGGAAGCTTGGGGGCCGGCCCGTCCCCCGGCCGCTCCCCGGGGCCGTGACCCCCGGGCGCCCCTCGATGCCGGGCGTGCCCGGCTCCTCCGTGCGGCAGGGGCGCGGCTCCCACATGGTCCCCAACCCCCCCAGAGAGTCCCTCCCACTGACCAGGGGCCAAGTCCGCCCGAGTGTCGGGGGCTCTCCGCTCTGCAGGCGCCCGCTCAGCCCAACTCGGCCTCTCCCGGGGCCGCCGCTGCACTCGGGGTCCACCCTGTGCTCCTAACGCTGCCCCCTCGTCCCCGCTCGGACGCTGTCCGTGGGGCCTCAGTCTCCCCGTGAGGTCGGTGCCCCCCGGGGGGTGGGGGAGGGCCTTGGCTATCCCGTCGCCCCGGCCCAGCATCACCTTCCGTGGCCTCGCGCACGCGGCCCTGGTCTGTCTGTCCGTCCGCAGCCCCCGTGGCCTCCAGGTGGTGAAAACCTCACCCGTTTCCTTCCTGCGGGCGGTGTGCTGGGCGGGACCCGCGGGCGCAGGTGGGAGGTGCCCGGGCCACGCAGGGACCCTCCCAGGCCCCCGTGCCCCCGGGGTCAGACAGAGGGACAGCGAGGGACAAACAGGTTTCTCCCGCCTGCGGTGCCCGCCTGCTGCTCCCTGCTGCCCCCTGTTGGGGGTGGGGAGCACCAGAGGCTCGGGCTGCTGGCCTGGTCCCCAGAAGACTGGCCCGGCGGTCGGCAAACTCATCCGTCAACAGAGCCGAATACCAACAGGACGACGAGGGACATGTCTGTGGAGAGCCACATTTGTTAAACGGAGACTTCTTCTAACGCCACGCCTGCCAAATAGGCTCGCCCGGGCCGGGGTGTTTTGTGGAAGAGCCGCCCTCCAGGGGCCAACGAGCCGCAAGGGGCTCTCGAGCCGCGGTTTGTCGTCCGCTGAATTCAGACAACAGCGGAGAAGAGGAAACAGCTGCAGGGCCGGAGCCTGAAGGCGGGAAAGGCCCGGATGGACCCACAGCCCCAGAGGAGGCGCTGGCCCTCCTGCCAGCCCCCCGCAAAGCGGGTAGAGGTGAGCACTCACCACACCCTGCACCCCCACACTCCCCCACAGCCTGCACACACCCCATACACACACACAGCCTGCACACACCCCATACACACACAGCCTGCACACACCCCATACACACACACAGCCTGCACACACCCCATACACACACAGCCTGCACACACCCCATACACACACAGCCTGCACACACCCCATACACACACAGCCTGCACACACCCCATACACACAGCCTGCACACACCCCATACACACACAGCCTGTACACACCCCATACACACACAGCCTGCACACACCCCATACACACAGCCTGCACACACACCCCACACACACACAGCCTATACACACCCCATACACAAGGCCTGCACACACCCCATACACACAGCCTGCACACACCCCATACACACAGCCTGCACACACCCCATACACACAGCCTGCACACACCCCACACACACACACAGCCTGCACACACCCCATACACACAGCCTGCACACACCCCATACACACAGCCTGCACACACCCCATACACACAGCCTGCACACACCCCATACACACAGCCTGCACACACCCCACACACACACACAGCCTGCACACACCCCATACACACACACAGCCTGCACACACCCCATACACACACAGCCTGCACACACCCCATACACACAGCCTGCACACACCCCACACACACACAGCCTGCACACACCCCACACACACACACAGCCTGCACACACCCCACACACACACACAGCCTGCACACACCCCACACACACACAGCCTGCACACACCCCACACACACAGCCTGCACACACCCCATACACACACACAGCCTGCACACACACACACACACAGCCTGCACACACCCCATACACACAGCCTGCACACACCCCATACACACAGCCTGCACACACCCCACACACACAGCCTGCACACACCCCATACACACACACAGCCTGCACACACCCCACACACACAGCCTGCACACACCCCATACACACAGCCTGCACACACCCCATACACACAGCCTGCACACACCCCATACACACAGCCTGCACACACCCCACACACACAGCCTGCACACACCCCATACACACACACAGCCTGCACACACCCCACACACACAGCCTGCACACACCCCATACACACAGCCTGCACACACCCCACACACACACAGCCTGCACACACCCCACACACACACACAGCCTGCACACACCCCCCCCACACACACAGCCTGCACACACCCCACACACACACAGCCTGCACACACCCCACACACACAGCCTGCACACACCCCATACACACACACAGCCTGCACACACCCCATACACACACACAGCCTGCACACACCCCATACACACACACAGCCTGCACACACCCCATACACACACACAGCCTGCACACACACATACACACACACAGCCTGCACACACCCCATACACACACACAGCCTGCACACACCCCACACACACAGCCTGCACACACCCCACACACACACACAGCCTGCACACACCCCATACACACACACAGCCTGCACACACCCCATACACACACACAGCCTGCACACACCCCATACACACACACAGCCTGCACACACCCCATACACACACACAGCCTGCACACACCCCATACACACACACAGCCTGCACACACCCCATACACACACAGCCTACACACACCCCATACACACACACTGCACCCCCCCACGCTGCACACCCACACACAGCCTACACACAGTCTACACACCCCATACACACATACACTGAACACCCCCCCCACACACACCCCACACACCCCAACACAGCCTACACACACTCAGACACACCCCACACACTGCACCCACACACACAGCCTACACATACCCCATACACACACCCCACACACAGCCTGCGCACACTCAGAAACACACACACACTGCACCCCCACACAGCCTACACATACCCCATACACACACCCCACACACAGTCTGCGCACACTCAGAAACACACACACACTGCACCCCCACACAGCCTACACATACCCCATACACACACCCCACACACAGCCTGCGCACACTCAGAAACACACACACACTGCACCCCACACAGCCTACACACACCCCATACACACACCCCACACACAGCCTGCGCACACTCAGAAACACACACACACTGCACCCCCACACAGCCTACACATACCCCATACACACACCCCACACACAGCCTGCGCACACTCAGAAACACACACACACTGCACCCCCACACAGCCTACACATACCCCATACACACACCCCACACACAGTCTGCGCACACTCAGAAACACACACACACTGCACCCCCACACAGCCTACACATACCCCATACACACACCCCACACACAGCCTGCGCACACTCAGAAACACACACACACTGCACCCCCACACAGCCTACACATACCCCATACACACACCCCACACACAGCCTAATAACACATACACACTGCACACTCCAGTCTCCACACACTCACACATACTGCATACACCCCCCACACACACTGCACATGCCTCATACACATTGCACACACATGCCTGTGAGTCACCCCCCCGCCACACACACACACACACACACACACACACACACACACACCCTGCTCCTGTCCCTGTAACTCCTTTCCCTCCTCGAGCCCCTGAAATCCAGGTGGTGACGCGTGGTTCCGTCAGGTTCGAGAGATTCAGCATCCACTCTCCTTCCCTCCAGCACCCCAAGGCAGCCGGGGGCGCCACCCCGCTTGGGGGCCAGTGGGAGGGAGGAGAGGACAGACTGTCATCCCCCCGGCCCCCCCCCCACCTGAGCCCGGGAGGAAGGGGCGCCCCTCCCGCGTCTCATCCGGAGGGCGCGGGGCTTGGCAGGCACGGCTGGGACCCTGTGGCCCCCAACGTCCTATCACCGTAACTCCACAAAAGCTTCTTCTGGGGGAGACTTAAAACCCGCCCCGTTCCCCGACGGCGCCCACTCCGGAAGCTGAGCCTGCACCCCCCACCCCCCCCCAAGGAAGCCACCAGGGCCAGCGATGCGGCCCATGCGGCAGTTTGTTTGTTATTCACTGCCACCTGCTGGCCGAGCCGGGCACTGCGTCCACACACCACAGATGGGGACCCTGCCCTCCCAGACCCCCTGGGGAGACAGGGAGGGATGTGCATGGGGCACATCAGGCCCTGGCGCCTCCGTGGTGACGCCCCAGACAAGCTCCGTGTCGCCGGCCGGGACTCCCTTAGGCCCCCAAAGTCTGCATTCCAGCCCCGTCGCTTACCGAAACCTCACCCGGCTCAGCAGACGCGGTGCCAGGAAGCCTCCAGAGGCTGGTTTCGGGGAGAAGCCTGCCCTGTCCCTGCGCTCACCAGTCAGCACCCTGTGCTGCTCACCCGAGACGGCCAGCTCCTTCCTCCCCCATCACCCCCTCTCCACGTCCACTCACCCCTTCCTCCCCATCACCCCCTCTCCACGTCCACTCACCCCTTCCTCCCCCATTACCCCCTCTCCACGTCCACTCCCCTTCCTCCCCCATCACCCCCTCTCCACGTCCACTCACCCCTTCCTCTCCCATCACCCCCTCTCCACGTCCACTCCCCTTCCTCTCCCATCACCCCCTCTCCACGTCCACTCCCCTTCCTCCCCCATCACCCCCTCTCCACGTCCACTCACCCCTTCCTCCCCCATCACTCCCTCTCCACGTCCACTCATCCCTTCCTCTCCCCCATCACCCCCTCTCCACGTCCACTCACCCCTTCCTCTCCCATCACTCCCTCTCCACGTCCACTCCCCTTCCTCTCCCATCATCCCCTCTCCACGTCCACTCACCCCTTCCTCCCCATCACTCCCTCTCCATGTCCACTCACCCCTTCCTCCCCATCACCCCCTCTCCACGTCCACTCACCCCTTCCTCCCCATCACCCCCTCTCCACGTCCACTCACCCCTTCCTCCCCCATCACCCCCTCTCCACGTCCACTCCCCTTCCTCTCCCATCACCCCCTCTCCACGTCCATTCACCCCTGGGATCGGTGAGGAGGGAGCCAGCCGCTCTGGGGAGTGGGGGGCTGGTGGGAGCCCCGTGTTTTCCGACGGAAAGACGCGATGGCGGATTCACTTAACGAGCGTGTGCTGCGCGCGGCTCTGCTCTGAGCACGTGTGTGTTTCAACCAGCGTTCATGCGTGTGATCTCCCCACGACCCATCTTACAGACCCGGAGACTGAGGCACGGAGAGAGGGAGTGACCTGCCCGAGGCCACACAGCCCCTGGGCACGGGCCAGAGTGAAGGAGATGACCAGCCGGGGCCTCGGGCCCCATCTCCGCCCTCCCCCTGCCTTTGGGGGGCGGGGGACAGCGAGAACCCCACCCTCCCCTGCGGGCCACCCCCATGTCCGGGGCTCCCCCTCCACTCACAGCCCTGGCTGACGCCCCCTCGGGCCCAGGCCCGGGCAGACAGCGCTGGCAGAGGCGGGCTCTCTACAGCCCTCTGCTCCCCTGCCGACGCCCCTCCCCGCACCCCACCTGCCCCCCCACGTCCCCGCCCCGGAGCCGTGCGGACAGGTGCTGAGCTGAAGGGCACCGCACTCCTCCCCGTCACAGCTGTGCAGGTGCCGCAGGGAGCCTGGAGCTGGCAAACCCAGCTGTCTCCTGTCCCCGATCTGGGGATGGGGAGGAGGGGGACGCGGCCGGCCCCCCAGGCCCGCGCCCGGCCCGGAGCAGGAGCCGTGTCAGCGACGGTCCCCGCGGCCCGGGCTTCAAGCCGCCCCTGCCGGGCGCCGGCCGCCTGTCGCAGCCGATTTCACAGCTGAGCGGGCTGCAGGCGGGCGGCCGGGGGACCCTCCCGCTCGGTCAGGGCGGGAAGGACGCGGGTCAGCCCACAGCGCCCGGCTCAGCCCCCGCGGGACAGCCACGGCCGGCAGAGGACGCCGTGGACGGAAGCATGCGTGAGCAGAGAGCCGCCGCTGCCTCAGTTTCCCCGCTGGCCCGGCCTCGGTGGCGACAGACCCTTCGACGCCGCGGGCGAAGCCTCAGTCTGAGAGAGGGGCTCCCCGCACTTCTGCGGTGGAAGTCTGGTCTCAGCGGCGCGGAGCCGGACCCCTGACCCCACTCTCCCCCCGTCCCCTGAGCAGCCACGGCTCCCACAGCCACTGCTCCCGCAGCCACGGCCCCGCCACACCCTCACATGGTCCCCCTCCTGCTGCAGCCCCCGTTATGGCCCCCTGGCCACAGCCACGTCCCACCCTCCCCCGCTACGGCTCCCACGGCCACGGTCCCCACCACACCTTTGTCATGGTTCCCCAGGGCACAGCCCTGTCATGGCCCCTTGGCCACAGCCACGTCCCCCACCGCCACGTCTCCCACGGCCACAAGCCCCCAACTAGAAAGCCCGCACCCCTTTCCAGGAGGAAAGCTGTGAGGCGGTCCCAGCGGAGAGAGAGGTTGAGCTTGAAAAAAGGAGCCACTTCAAAGGCGCCGTCAGGCCTGGGCGAGGCCCCGGGAACGCAGCGACTGGGGGGCTGTGAGCCCCCACTCCCCGCCGGCGGCCCTGGGGAGGGGGCCCGGGGCCCCAGGGCAGACAGGGAGGGACACGACCCGGAGGGAGGCTGATGTAACACACGTTGAGTGAGAGTGAGTGAGTGTGTGTCACTGACGGCCTGGACTGCACGTGTGCGTGTGTCTGTGCACGTGTGTGCATGCATGTGTGTACGCGTCTCTCTGTGTGTCTGTGCATGTGTGTGCATGTGTGCGTGTGAGTCTGTGCGTGTGTGCATGTGTGCACGCGTGTCTGTGTGCGTCTGTGTCTATGTGAGTGTGTGTGTGCGTGTGTGAGTCTGTGTGTGTGAGTCTGTGCTTGTGAGTGTCTGTGTGTGTGTGAGTCTGTGCGTGTGTGTGTCTGTGCGTGTGAGTGTCTGTGTGTGTGTGAGTCTGTGCGTGTGTGTGTCTGTGTGTGTCTGTGCGTGTATGTGTGTGCGTCTGTGTGTGAGTCTGTGTGTGAGTGTGTGAGTCTGTGCGTGTGTAAGTCTGTGCATGTGTGCGCGCGCATGTGTGCGCGTATGTGTGTGTGAGTCTGCGTGTGTGTGCGTGTCTGTGTGTGTGTGCATTTGTGTGTGTGTCTGTGTGTGAGTGGGCGTCTCTGTGTGTGTGAGTGTGTGTGTGTGTATGAGTCTGTGTGTGTGTGAGTGTGTGTCTGTGTGTGTGTGCGCGTCTGTGTGTGTGTGTGCGTGTGAGTGTGTATGTGTGAGTGTGTGCGTCTGTGTGTGTATGTGTGTCTGTGTGTGTGTCTGAGTGTGAGTGTGAGTGTGTGAGTGTGTGCGCGTCTGTGCAGAAAAATGAAAGGAAACGTGGGTTTTTCCAATCGTAAGGGAGTTGCACCGCAGGGCCCCTAAAGCTTGTGAAAAATTAAACTCGACGGATTCAAACTGTCCTATTTCCACTTCAAACGCGGAGGCGCCGAGCTCATCCCACCTGAGCTTCAAACGCCGGCACCTAGAAAGTCCCCTCACCACACGCGGCCGGCCCGCCTCTCCCTCCTAATTACCCCCGAGGGCCGCCGCCAGCCGCCCTGAATAATTCAGCCGCCCGCACACGCGCGCTGGCGCCCGGTCCCCAGGCCCCTCCGTGGCGCCCCCCCTCCGGCTGCACTCCGCCTCCCCCAGGACAGCAGGTCTGGGCAGGTCTCCTCTGCCTTTCATCTGGGCCTGCCCCCCATGTCTCACCAAAGCAGAGGCCGGTCTACGGTCGCCTCTTCCGTGTGCATTTAGCGAAGAGGATGTTCATTCCCCCCGAAGCAGGCGCCGGCCGCGCTCTGATCCGGCCCCCGGGACAGGGATGCGCGGAAGGCTCTGGGAAACACTCCCCATCGCCCCGTTTGGGCTGGTTTGCCTGGTCTGTGCCGGGAGGGCTGGGACAGCTGGGGGCGGGGTGCTTGGGGGTTCTCATTACCAGAAAGGATGCAAATCAGAGTGGCGTCTCCCTCAGACCCCCGCCTCCTCCCCGCTCTGCCCACGGGGGCCGTTGTCCGAGGGAAGGGTGCAGGGAGGCCGGGTACCACCCGGCCGGCCGTCTCCCTCATTTCCTCTGCCAGCGGGGCCTGCTTTAGGGGGAGCCGCTCTCTCCCCTGGAGGCCGAGGGCCTGGATGTGTGGTGGGTGTGGGCCCCATCGCTGGGCCCCGTGGCTGTCGGGGATGCGGGCGGGAGGGCGGGCAGGGCGGGGTGGGGCGGGATGGGTACAGGGCTGGGGGAGTTGGCCCGCAGGCCCGCTGGCCGGTGTTGGGACGCACAGCCCTCTCTGCCGGGGACGGCACGGGGAAAGCTGACGCCCTCGCTGCCGGTCCCAAGCCGACAGCCCCCACGGTCTGCATGCCGAGCCGACGGACCAAGCCAAGCACGTCACACTCGGAGCAAAGGCCGCCCCAGTGCTCGGCAAACTTATGAGTCAACAGAGCTGCGGTTTGCCGACCACTTGCCCAGTCCACACAGCAAGGCAGCCGTGGCTGTCTGAATGCCTCCCTGCGAGGCCGGCCGGGGGAGCCCCAGCCACGCGCAGGCAGGAAACAGTCAGCAGAGCCGGGACGAGCCTCCCTCCTGTGCTACGAATTAGAGCTGCAGTCGGGAGCCAGGTCATATCAACCGCCCACTGCCACACACACAGCCACATGCAGCCACACACAGCCACGTGCACAGCCACATGCAGCCACATGTGCAACCACACACAGCCACACGCACAGCCACATGCAGCCACACACGGTCATGTGCACAGCCACATGCAGCCACACACAACCACACACAGCCACACGCAGCCACATGTGCAACCACACACAGCCACATGCAGCCACCTGTGCAGCCACACACAGCCACATGTGCAACCACACACAGCCACATGCAGCCACCTGTGCAGCCACACACAGCCACATGCAGCCACATGTGCAACCACACACAGCCACATGCAGCCACCTGTGCAGCCACACACAGCCACATGTGCAACCACACACAGCCACATGCAGCCACCTGTGCAGCCACACACAGCCACATGTGCAACCACACACAGCCACATGCAGCCACCTGTGCAGCCACACACAGCCACACGCAGCCACATGTGCAACCACACACAGCCACATGCAGCCACCTGTGCAGCCACACACAGCCACATGTGCAACCACACACAGCCACACGCAGCCACATGCAACCATATGTGCAGCCACACACAGCCACGTGTGCAACCACACATAGCCACACGCACAACCACATGCCGCCACACACAGCCACATGTGCAGCCACACACACACACCAGACACCTAACGGCTAGAACGCCAGGCCCAGGGGAAGGGAAGCTGTGTAGACTCCGGGTGCTGAAGGCGGGTGAGCAGGGCTGGCTGTCACACGAGGTGAAATCTGGGGGTCCGGCGCCCAGCGGGCAGGGTGGACGGCCGCTTTCCGGGGGAGCTCGGGGCCCTGTGGGGGGGCGTCTGACTCGGGGAGAAAAAGCATGTTTGCACACGTGGCCACCGTACAGAGAGGCGCTGACCCTTCGCCCCCGCTTTAGATGGCGTGTGAGCAGCTAGAAGTTCTTCTCCCGCATCGGGACAGCTTTCCCTGTTTCGTGCCCACGTCAGTGACAGGGACTCCCGCAGCCGAGTTGCGTGGCCCAGGGCCAACGGGTGTGCCATGCGCAGCCCGACTCGGGTGCCATAACGGAGCGGAACAAAGAGGAGGGTGCAGGCCCCGGGAGGGGGTGCAGGGCCAGGATGGGGGTGGAGGCCCAGGGGCGGATGCAGGACCGGGAGGGGGTGCAGGGCCGGGAGGGGGTTCAGGGCCGGGAGGGGGTGCAGGGCCGGGAGGGGGTGCAGGGCCGGGAGGGGGTGCAGGGCCGGGAGGGGGTGCAGGGCCGGGAGGGGGGTGCAGGCCCCGGGAACAATGTGCTCTGCGTGCGGCTCGAGGCGGAAGGAGCGGAGGAGCCAGCCCTCCGATTCCCAGGCCCAGGCACCGAGCGAGCACCTCCCCCGCCGCTGCCCACGCCGCCGCCGCCACGGAGCCGGGAGCGAGAGGCTCAGGCCGAGCGAGGGGGCCCTGGGGCCTCTGCGTGGACGCGGGCCGACGGGAAGGCGACACGGTTATTAATTCCGCCGCTGATGCGAGCGGAGGTGTTGGCAGCCCGGGGGGAGCGGAGGACACGCCGGAGTCTGCGACGTCACGGCTGGGACACAGCAGCGGCTGTGGGATGCGGCCGAGGGCGCCGTCTGGGGCGGCCGGGGGCGGCAGGCGATGGCCGCAGGGTGGCTCCCGCTCCGGTGACAGGGCTGCCCCGGGGGCTCGGGGGCGGCGGCTCAAGGTGAGCGAGAGGGCGGGAGCCGGAGCGGGGACGCAGGCGGACCCGGGGGCAGAGGCGGCGGTGCGGACTCGCCCGGGCTGGGGGGGCGGGTGCGGCTGGGGGGGCACTCTGACTGCCACTCGGGGTCGGGGGGCCAGGGCGGGCCCCGGGGACAAGGCCCGGTCCTTACCCGGAGCCTCTGCCCATCCCCTGAGTCTCTGCCCCTGGCAGGTGCCCGGGGGGCCTCATTGGGGGTGTCACCGCCTCGGGAATGGGGCTGGCACTGAGGGCAGGCGCCTGAACACACCCAGGCCCCGGCTGTGTGGCTCAGTGGATAGAGCTTCGGCCTGTGGGCTGAAGGGTCCCGGGTTCGATTCCAACTGAGGGCACAGGCCCAGGCTGCGGGCTCCATCTCCGATAGGGGGCGTGCAGGAGGCAGCCGGTCAGTGATTCTCTCACCACTGATGTTCTCTCTCCCTCTCCCTCTCCCTTCTTTCCTCTCTGAGGTCAACAAAAATATCAAAATAATAACGAAATGGAACAAAACAGGCCCAGGACGGGAAGGGGAACCTGAGATGCCTCGATGGCCCCCAAAGAAAGCAACCGCCGCTGGTGGGCGCAGGAAGCCGGACAGGAACGATCGCACAGGCTCCCTTCCTCACGCGGCGTCTTAGGGCGCTTTCCGGGAGCGGGCCGCGGGGCGGGGTTCGGGAGCTGATCGGCCCGGCCTCCCCATCGGCCCCGCCGGCTGACCTCCGGCTGCGGCCGCTGCCTGACCTGGTCGGCCAGAGCCGCCTGCAGGGGACTCCCGGAGGCTGTGGCCGCGGGAAAACCGTCCCCCCTCCCGCTGCTTCCCCGCCCGGAGCCCCCGGGGGGCCGCGGACCGCCCCTCGGGGACCGGCTCCCCCAGAGCCCGCCGCAGAGCTTGGGCCCGGGCCCACCTGGCACCTTCTTCTCAAAAAAGGGCTGGATGAGCTCGCCCTGCCTGGAGTTGTCGGCCACGGCTTCCTTCAGCAGCTGCCCGCAGCACACTGGGGGGGCGGGGGGGGACACCCCGTTACGTTCCAGCAGGAGGAGAACGAGAGAAAGGCGAGCCCAGAGCTGCCTGCGGGGGGGGGGGGGGGGGGGAGGCGGGGGGGAGGCGGGGCGGGGGGAGGCGGGCAGAGGTGGAGGCCGGGCAGGGGGGAGGCGGGGAGAGGTGGGCAGAGGGGGAAGCGGGGGAGAGGCGGGGCAGGGGGAGGCGGGCAGAGGGGGAGGCGGGGCAGGGGGAAGGCAGGGGGGGGGGCCGGCCTGGGGGGGGGGGAGGCGGAGCGGCGGCCGCGCTCACCATTGACGAGGCCGTACTTCTGGGCCAGGAGCCCGGCCTGCAGGCTCTTCCCGCTGCCCACCGGCCCGCAGAGCAGCACACGGGGCGTGAAGGGGGCGTTGGAGCGGCGGCTGGTCTGGACATAGGTCAGAGCTGATGGCAGGGAGGATGGTGAGCGAGGCCCCTCGCAGGGGAGGGCGGGCGGCGTCACGTGGGCCTGGCCCTGGGTGGACGGGGGAGCAGCGCCTCCACGGAGCCACCCACAGACACAGACACAGACACAGACACAGACACAGACAGACACAGACACACACACAGACACACACACACAGACACACACACAGACACACACACACAGACACACACAGACACACACACAGAGACACAGACACAGACACAGACACACCACAGACAGACACAGACACACCCACAGACACAGACACAGACACAGACACACACAGACACACCCACAGACACAGACACAGACACAGACACACACACACAGACACAGACACACACACAGACACACACACAGACACACACACACACACAGACACACACACACACACACACACACACACACACACAGACACACACACAGACACACACACAGACACACACACACACACAGACACACACACAGACACACACAGACACACACACACAGACACACACAGACACACACACAGACACACACACAGAGACACACACACACACACAGACACACACAGACACACACACAGACACACACAGACACACAGAGACACACACACACACACAGACATACACTCACACTCACATTCACACACACAGACACAGACACACAGACACAGACACATACACACACAGACACACACACACAGACACACACAGACACACACACAGACACACACACAGAGACACACACAGACACAGACACAGACACACCCACAGACACACACACACAGACACAGAAACACACAGACAGACACAGACAGACACAGACACACAGAGACACACACACACACACAGACATACACTCACACTCACATTCACACACACAGACACAGACACACAGACACACACACAGACACACACAGACATAGACACACACACAGACTCACACTGACACACACACACACACACACAGACACTGAGCCCGCCCCACTGCCACCGGCACAGAGCGCGCCCGCACCCGCCCGCACACACCCTGGTAGAAGACATCCACGCAGGGCTGGTCGGCGCTGATGGCCTTCAGCGTGCCCGGGTACGAGGGCAGCACGCGGGCGATGTTGCGATGGTGCCACAGCAGCCGCTGCACCGTCTCCAGCTCCGAGATGCCCGGGGGCACCACCAGGCGGTTCTGGACCTCGGCCTCGGGGGGCCAATCGAAGGTGGTGTGGTAGATCTCTGCCGGGGCAGGGCCGGGGTCACCCGCTCGGCCGCATGGGGGTGCGGGGGGTGGTGCGAGGGGGGCAGGGGGGAGGGGGGAGGGGGCGTACCTCCAGTTTGAGGGTCGATTCTCTTCCCCAAGTTCCTCTCAATCAGGACTGTGTCGGGGGCACTCAGTGCGACTGCAGGGGGGGGGGAGGTGGAGGAGGAGCGGGGGAGGGGAGGAGGAGGAGAAGGGGAGGAGGGGGAGGAGGAGAGGGGAAGCAGGAGGAGGAGGGAGAGGTGGAGGAGGTGGAGAGGAGGAGGGGGAGGAGAAGGGGAGGAGGGGGAGGAGGAGGAGGAGAGAGAGGAGGGAGAGGTGGAGAGGAGGAGGAGGAGAAGGGGAGGAGGGGGAGGAGGAGAGGGGAAGCAGGAGGAGGGAGAGGAGGGAGAGGTGGAGGAGGTGGAGAGGAGGGGGGAGGAGAAGGGGAGGAGGGGAAGGAGGAGGAGGAGGGAGAGGTGGAGAGGAGGAGGAGGAGGAGGAGGAGGAGGAGGAGGAGGAAAAGAAGGAAGAGAGGAAAAAGAGAGGAGGAGGAGGAGGAGGGAGAGATGGAGAAGAGGGGGGAAGAAAAGGGAGAGGAGGGGGAAGAGGAGGAGGAGGGGGAGGAGTCGGAGGAGGGGGAGGAAGGGGGAGGGAAAGTGAAGGGAGGAGGAAGAGGAGGAGGAGGAGAGGGAGAGGTGGAGAGGAGGAGGGGGAGGAGAAGGGGAGGAGAGGGAAGGGGGAGGGAAAGGGAAGGGAGGAGGAAGAAGAGGAGGAGGAGAGGGAGAGGTGGAGAGGAGGAGGGGAGAGAAGGGGGAGGAGGAACGGGGAGGAGGAACAGGGGGAGGAGGAAGAAGGAGGGAGAGAGGGGAGGTGAGGGGGGAGGAGGAGGTAGAGGCGAAGGGGGAGGAGGGAAGGGGGAGGGGGAGGAGGAGGCGGGAAACCCAGCAGGTGGGACAGCGGGTCCAGACTCTGGACTCCCTGGACCGAGCCCTGCCCCAGTGTGTCTCGCTGTTGATGGCAGTAAACACTGAGTCTCCCACGAGGGCGCCCCCTGACCCTCCGACCACGAACAGCCCCCGGCCACACCTGGGCTGCCGAGGCACCCCCACACCCGGGCCTTTGCCGGTTATGTTTCCGGAGAGTCTGTGTGTGAGTGAGGTTCCTGTGTCGGTCTCCGCCCCCCACCCCGGCCCCGGGGCCGGTGACCACTTCCTAAACGAGTGAGTTCTCTGACCGAGGCAGCGGTGTGTGTGTGTGGGGGGATCGACACAGGAGTGCTCAGGGGGGGGGGGTCCGGAGAGCGGACACAGCAGGTGCTCCCAGGGGCCGGCCGGGGGAGGGGTACTCACTGACGTGCCGGGGGACGATCCCCAGGGTCTGGACCATCATGGCCTGCTCCCGCGTCTCGGGGATGCCGTCCAGGATCCAGCCCTGG